>CM059285.1:0-694403 GCA_030347295.1 Setipinna tenuifilis
AGAGAGGCTCCCCTTCAAAGGCCAAGCTCCCAGATAAAGGCCCTGAATTTTTATCATTTTTAAAAAATGGCTTACACAAACCATGCAAATCCAAGTAAAATAAGTAAACCACATGCAATTTCTGTCATTCTGTGTTGTATTAGAGGATACCATGTTATTTGGTACTTTTTTATACACAAGAATACAATTCTAGACTGGGTTTTTTGAGGCTTTTTGTTCATTTGTCAATGTAGTGTTTCAATGTGGCCACGACATAGGCTCCAAAGCCATTTTTTCCCCTCCAGAGTGTCTACGGTTCTGCCCAAGCCCCAAAGAAGCTCCCTTTCAAAAGCCCAGCTCCCAGAAACACAAACCATTACACAAAACCATTTAAAACTGGAACTGGAACTAAGGTAAGCTCCAGCCAGCCCCAGAGAAGGCCCCCTTCGAAGGCCAAGGCCCTAGAAAACAAACCATTACACAAGCCACTTTAAAACCAATTTCCCTTTTTTTTGTGTGTGTGTCATTTTATTTGATAGTATGTTATGTGGGTACACTAGCTGGAGGCCAGGCCTCGTTTGTGGAGGGTCAAGCAAAGCTTGTGTAATGGCTTACACAAGCTGTGTAAATGCTACACATTTTTTGTGTAAGATTATTTGAAATTAACTTGTATTATAGTATTTCATGTCATTTGGAACACTTTCATACACGCCAATATCATCCTATCCCTTAGCAAAAAGAAGTTTATTAAAGTTTACTATAAGTATACTTATTTTATACTAAAACTGGGGAAGTATACTTGAAGTTGACTTTTATAAACTATATTTTATATACTTATAGAATAGTATAATAAAGTATACTTGGCTTATACTGAAACTTCTAAACAAAATCTAAGACTAAGTACATTTATAGTAAGACTTACACTTATACTGTACTCTAAAATGAAAACATATACTTTTCCTTTAGTCAAGTCATTGACTCATGCTTAGCATTTAATTTATATATTAATATAATATAATGGTGGAATTTAAAACTTAACAGTATATATTATGTGTGCTCAATTGCATTATCTTTATGTACCTTAGCTGAACAACCAGCTCGTTAGAGCTAACATAGCGAAACGGACCATATAGAAGATTGAGGAGGATGACGCAGCAGAGATACCAAGGACTACCAAGTAGCTAGCTCAATAAAGTCAATTCAAATGTTTTTTCTGTTTTTGTGTATGATTTTAAGGTAAATAAAGACAATGCAATTAAACACACATACTAGTTTTAAACTCCACCATTATATTATATTAATATATAAATTAAATGCTAAGCACGTGTCAATGACTTGACTAAAGGAAAAGTATATGTTTTCATTTTAAAGTATAAGTGTAAGTCTTAGTATAAATGTACTTAGTCTTAGGCTTTGTTTAGAAGTTTCAGTATAAGCCAAGTATACTTTACTATACTATTCTATAAGTATATAAAATATAGTTTATAGAAGTCAAGTTCAAGTATACTTCCTCAGTTTTAGTATAAAATAAGTATACTTATAGTAAACTTTAATAAACTTCTTTTTGCTAAGGGTCTTTGTTTTTGTTTGTATGTTTGAAAATATATCAAAGTTGTTTTCAACATTATGTCTTTTGATTTTGTAAATGCATCACACTCTTGTGTACATACAGTTTGAGTAAAGCTACAAAGCTACAAGTAATATGCCAAGCAAACCTAAAGTATAACAACAAGTAAACCAGTAAAATAACCAACTCTCTCCTCCATCCTCCCCTGTAACTGAGGTACCCTGAGCATGGTCACATGTGTGCTGTGTGATCACAATGACAAATGGGAATCGCTTCATTTATTTTATTACTTTATAATAAACTAAAAATAGGAACTTGAAGTACATAACTAGTACAATGGCAGTATATAAATAAGTGTAGTTGTGGTATACTTTAAGTATATTTTAGAGTGTACTTTTGTAAACTTAAAATTAACTTTAAAATATACTTAAAGAATACTTTTATAAACTTAAAGTTTTCCAATTTAATTAGCATACTTTCTAGTACACTAAAAGTACATGGTCTGTGTACTTCTGTTCTATACTTACACTTATACTGAAGTATACTTCAGAAAATAAACTTTAAGTATACTACTTTTTGCTATGGGATACTTGGTTTGTCAGCATTTAGGCTGTAATGTGTTACACAAGGAGGCCCAATGCTACACATTTTGTGTAATATTATTTCAAATTAACTTGTATTATACTATTTCATAGAGTATAGAGTTAGAGTTTTGTGTTTTGAGTAAACTGGTGATCAGATACACATAAAAGTATGAACTGTAATTCACACACATGTTTCAATACCAATCACCAAATAGGCTAAGGGTCTCTATGCAAAATAACAGCTTTCAATGCAGTTTTGTGTTTTGAGCCCAGAGGTGAAAACATGCGCTTATACTAATGTTGTGTAATCAGAGTCGGCGCTAGCGCACATCTCATAGGGGGGCGTGGGTAAACAGCAGGGGGGCACTGCCATTGAACAAGTTCCAGTCAAGTTCACCATATCACAGTTTACTATGTATGCACAGACTGATCGCGCTACCACTGTGGAAAACACTTCCTCCTCCCTAACAATACAACAACATGCGCATCACAACCATGAAAACATTGTTCACAGCGTCATAAAAACAGGTTGATGCGCGCACACACACACACACACACATTTGGTGACAGCGCTACACATCCAACACACATTGACAGCGCACCAAAACCACGAAAACGCGTAGGCGACTGGGAAATAATACAACATAACTGGTGGACAGGGGGGAAATCGACGGGCCCAACCTCAAAGCGTGTATCGTAAAATATACGCATCGTTAGGACAAAGCTACGTTGTCGCATAAAGTACTACTGGCAAAGAGAGCATACGGGCGCCAGACCGAATTCCAGGACAGTAGTCCTCCTCTTACCACTGTGATCTTTTACCAAAATCCCACTTAAGTGATGAATTGTTCAACTGTACAGCCATTACAATGCACAGTCACTCCAAAGCATTCTCACTATTTGCAGGTTACGTCTGACTGAAATGCCAATGTGAATGCATTGTGCAACCGATCTACAGCATCACCCAACTCTTCATCTTGAAAGTGCACTCCACTATCGTTTTGGCATATCTGCATTCAAATACCATTTTCACACTCTTCATCACGAAAAGTAAAAGCAAAACATTATATGCACAGGCACAACTTTTAAAGCCCACGACGTAATAATAATAATAACAACAGCAACAACAATAATAATAGTAAAATGTAACTTCATTGGAGCCCATCTACATAGAGCAATAAACCCATCCATTAGCCGAGCATACTTCAAAGCATGAGAGGCTAGCAACAATCGCAACAGATAAAATGGACCCAACGGCCACGGCGGGCAAAGTTAATAAACAAAATTCCCTTACCTTAAAAAGTTCCTTCAGAAGAGTTGCAGGCGACGAGTAGGTTTGTTGCTGAATCGTGGGATCACGCGTTCCATCCACTTTCAGAGTATAGTAGCTGTCACCAACTTCCTCCACTATAGCGTCTGTCACCACATCACTCAGTGTTTGGGATGAGTTCATTTTGCACGTCATGACAGGTGTAAGTGGCATTCCGTGGGATAGTTGGCACCACTTTAGCCAATTCGGGATCCTTTTTGATTGTCCAATCAAGTAACGACATGAAAACCCCCCTTCCGACATGTCATCGAACGCATAGAGGCAACTGATTTTCAACCAAAAACACAACCACGTCAATGAGTGATCCCACGTAATATTGGTTTCTGTGTAGTTGGTCTGTATTCACCAGAGTAGATACCTCATTCCCTGTTTGGCGGCGCATCTCCCTCTCCTTCCACATCGTCAAACAGGCAATGTGGTCCTTGGAGGTCTCATGTTGGTGGAAGCCCCTTTCTTTTGCCATGGCCTGCTTCCAGTTCCTGTACCTGATGCTGCAAAAGGCATCAGATGTTCCGTGTTTTTTCCCAGTGCTTTTGAATGTTCTGCAACAAAAACAGAATGCCGCGTCTGCCTTAACGCTATATTCCAGCCAGTCTCGGTTGTGAAACCATTTGGCGTTGAAAGCTCTTGCTTTGCCACTGTACATGGTTACCGGGTATTCTTTCAGGACGGGTTGGAGAGGCGTGTCGGTCCCGAGGTCATCTACTTGTAGCCCCACTTTCTGATGACTGGAGGGGCTTGGGCTGCTCCAAGGTCGTTGCTCTTGGCTAGCTGTACCAGTTGTCTGTGCCCCGTAGCTAGCATTGTCCACGGGTTCAGCATCTGCCGCCGTAGCACTGCCGGTGGTGGTGACCTGATCGCTGTCAGTTTCTGCTGCTGGAGGAGTCAGACGACGATCATCAGGAGGTCTGAGCAGCCACTTTCGTAAATCCATTTTTTTTATTAACTAGCACAATAAGCTCTCGAAACTGATTGCTGTACTGTATGCTACAAATCTCGATGTCCGGTGTCGATTCTGCGCACTGCAGTGTTTTTTTTGTTTTTTTTACCGGTATCAACAAATTCAAACTACTTCAAACCATAGCAACAACCAATGAGAATCGACCAAATGACCGCACGCAACCAAAAACAAAACAGCCTATATTCTTCTCATCTTTTATTTTATTGAAGTTAGATTGCACATTTTTTTAAAAGGATATTAAAATTAGACTGTAATAACGCAATGGTTCTAAATGTGTTATAATGTTTTTTTTTTTTTTTTTGGTCCTGCGTTGGGTGGTGGGGCACCAGTAGCTTTATAGTGAGCACAAACACGTATTGACAGCTAAACAGTCCAATACCGTAACTAACAAGAAAAAAATGACAATTTGGGCCGAAATAATGGAGGCCGTTAACAACTATTCCGACTGTTTATGCACTGTGAAAGACGTTAAGAAGAAATGGAAAGACTTATTAAGCAAGGCAAGAAAAGACGCATCTGACAAAAAAAACACCCAACCGGTGGAGGTCCTCCTCCAAAATCGTCCATTTACAGTGATATAATCATTGATATATTTGGAGGAGACGGTTCTCCTGACTTCGCTGGTTTGGATGGTGAGGAGAGTGGCATAGGCCTGTGCACCGGGGAGCTTTCGGTCAGCTGTGACAGAACTGAGGAAGAAGGATGTGAAGGTGTGTAACTAAAATACATTTTAATACATTTTAAATATTATATTCTTAATAGGGCGTTCCCTAATCAGTCCTTTACTTATAGATTCATTGGATGCTTCGCCTCCGCCCAGTCCTGCTCCAGTCTCCGCAAACCATCTGCGGACAGTAAATCGGCCACTCCGGAGGACTGATCTCCAACAACTTCTCCTTGAGAAGGAGATAATTCGCGTGGAGGCAGAAACAAAAAAACTTAAAACAGAGCAGGAGAAGTTGGAGCTGGAAAAGCAGAAGCTGCTCCATGGAGATCCAATTGCTCCACCAGCAAATTGCAAGGCCGGCGGAACACATATTTGATGAAGACCGTTCCTTCGCGATTCTATAGAAGAAAAAAAAACTAATCGAGAGCAATAACTGGAACAATAAAATAGCCTGTAATCAAGTGTAATCCGTTCAAACTCTTCATTTATTAATTGTATGCTGTATAGTAGATTGTTTATTGAATTCTTTAGGCTATTAATTGTATATTTTTTTAAGCGCAAGCGCAGGCTACGCCCACACACACACGTAGCCTATAAATTATTAATTATATGAGCACGGACGAGTCATCCGGAGACATCATCATGAGGAGCTATGACGTGGTCATCTTCCTCTTCTATCGGCAGATGATTTTGCCTTGGTAGGGGAATCCTCTTGGCGATGCAAATGTTGTGCAGTACCCAGTGTCTCCCAGAAGTATTCCGTTCACCTCTCCAGCCTCAAAGATGTCATGCAGACGGCTTTCCCGGAGGATCCTGGCATCGTGGGCTGACCCAGGCCACCGTGCTACCAAGTTTAAAATGCTGTAGCTCGTATCACACACAATCTGCACATTGATGGAATGGTTTCCCTTTCGGTTGACATGCAGGTACTCGTGCTCTGATGGTGCCTGGATACGGATATATGTCCCGTCAATGCAGCCTACGATGCCAGGGATGCCAGAGGCCTGCCGAAACCGTTGCTTAATGATAGCACACTCCGCTTCGTTTGGTAAACGGACATACCGCGGGAGACGACGACTCAGTGTCACGGAGACCCTCCTTATAACACGGCAGGCAGTTGACTTGTGAACCCCAACCATGTCCCCTACGGTATTCTGAAATGCCCCGTTTGCGTAAAATCGCAGGGCTATTAGTACTTGTAAGGTTGGTGGTATTGCCGCATTGCGCTCAGTTAAAATGAGATCTGGCGACAGTTCTTCAATCAAAGTTAACAGCTCCCTCCTGCTAAATCTGAATCTCTGTATGAGCTCCTCGTTATTATAAATGTCTAGGGGGTTTTGAGACCAGAGTTGAAAACATGCGCTTATACCAATGTAATTCACCAATACCAATGTAATTCACACACGCGTTTAAATGCACGCACCAAGAATGATGCATGAAGCAGATGCCCCATCCATCATCTTCCACCACAGTCACGACAGCCATTTTGATATCCTTTGTGTACCTCTCCTCTTGGTCAGTGTTCTGTTGAGCAACAAAACAAACAAACAGAAATAATTTCATTAGCTACATACCACTTGCTCTTCATTTTTTGTTTAAGTTGTACTGTAAAAATGTACTTACCAAACAGGTTCTCAGAATCGTCTCAGCGCCATAATCCCTAAGAAAGAGGGGAAGTCCTCTGAGGGCCACAGTCTTTCTGTGTGCAGAAATGTCAGATGTCAAGACAGACAGGCCTTCTAAATTCATCAGTGAAAGAGGCAAAACTGACTTCCTTATAGTGGGTGTGTGTACATGTCACTAAGTCAGCGATTGAGAGAAAGTGTGATTGAGAGAGTGAGTGTATATCTGTGAAAGAATGAATGTGTGTAAGATGGACTGTGTAAGACTGTGTGTGTGTGTAAAAGTTAGAGAATATCAGTGAGAAAGTATGTGTGAGTGAGTCTGAGAAAAAGTTAATGAGTGTGTATGAGTGACAGAATGTTGCCATCACAACATGTTACCCCTGGACACACACACCCCACCAGACATACTGCACTTTGCACTAACACCAGAGAGAGGGAGACTTATTTTCTAAATGTCTTGCTACTCACCTCCTTATCCAACGAGTCAAGGACCAAATTGTGTTCTTCTTGAAGATTTAACACATGAAGCACACTGACCTGACATTCCATGAAGACTGCTGGCCATCTATGCTTCACCAGATCAACATGGGGTTCCTGGTCAATTATTTCTGTTCTTCTCAAGGAAAATGTATGAATGTGGCAGAATATGAAAAAATTGGCAACAGAAAAACTGTCTTGAAAGCCAGCCAATCCATGTGCTGCCAAATTACGGGCACAAACACAAAAAAATGGTTCCTTTCACATTGTGACGTTTTGCCTCAACGTACACTACCGATCAAACGTTTTAGAACACCCTAATTTTTCCCGTTATTTATTGCAATTCAAGTAGTGAAAGTTCAATTAATACCCTGAAATGGTACAAAGATAACTACTTAACAGCCAAAGGTAAAAAAAATGGTGACCTAAAACCGAAAAATAGTGTACATTTCAGAATTATACAAAAAAGGCCTTTTTCAGGGAACACAAAGTTGGTTACCTGATCAGCAGCAATGACGGTTAAGGTAGCATTCAAATGGCAGGCCTTTTAAAAAACACTTTAGAATGATATTGGTGTGTGTAAAAAAGTACCAAATAACATGATATACTATAATAAGACATAATATCAAATAAAAATGACACAAAAAGTAGGGTTTTAAATGGTTTGTCTAAGACTTTATTTGCTTAAACCATGCCATTTACATTTCAGTGTGATGTAACTAAACGGTGGGAGCAACTTATGACTCTTTTAAGGTAGCATCCAAATGGCTCTGACTGCATGGTATTTTACTGATATTCCAAGAAGCTTCAAAAAACCCACTTTAGACTGATACTGGAATGTATAAAAAAAGGTACCAAATAACATGATATACTAGAATACAACATACTATCAAATAAAATGACAACATTTATTTGGTGTACTTATTGTATTTGGATTGACATGGTTTGTGTAACGCATTTTTGAAAAATGATCAAAATCCAGGGGCTTTTCCTGGGAGCTTGGCCTTTGAAGGGGAGCCTTTCTGTGCCTGTCCTAGTGCCAGAGATACCCTGGAGGTAGCAGAAATGTCTCGGAGGCTCTGTCACAGGAAATTTGTTCCGGCCAGGGAAAGTTCCGGGTGACGACACAATCGTGTTCGAATTAGCTGTTCAGCACCGTCGCTATGGTGGTAGGTATGACAGGAGCGCTCGTGCTTAGAAGTGCAATTTATTGGCAGAACACTTAGCTTTCTCCTCAGATCAGAGTGCGGGTTGTTTCTTGGCAGTCTCACTCTGAGTGATCATCATCTCCAGCAGCTAAACTTCATTACTACTTGGATTACTACTTTATTACAGCAGCTAAACTTTATATTCTGTCGTTATTTGTTATATTCTGTCGTTATTTGTTGATGCTTGTTGTCTGTAGGCTAATTAGTGACGTGATGTGACATCTATTTACTTATACATTTTCTCTACGGTGTCAGTTTTTTTTATCTGTGCTAGTTTTTTTTATCTGTGCTAGTTTATTTGTTATCAAGATGGTTGTTTCACTAGATGACATTTTCTTTTATCTGTCCAGCAAGGAGAAATACACGCCGGGGGTTAGCGAGGCCAACAAGCGAGCCATCAGGAAGGCGGCTAAAAGCTCCTCCCTTCGAGGTAAACAATTTTACTTTAAGTTAAGACGTTGGTATAATGATGTAATGTTAACTTCAGTGAACCAGCATACTATATTTTGTATCAGACACAGGCAATACAAAATGACAGCTAGCTAACATGAGAAAACGGAATGCCTCTGCTTAGCTAGCAAGAAGACATAGGGATACAACGTAGCTTTATCGGTGACATTGACATTTCTATTCACATTTTTTGAAATACCGTGGTGTTGTGTGAGGAGTGTGGCCATGTTTAAGAAGGTGTATAGTGATAATGGCATTTTTTTAAATATACATTTTACCTCAGAATTGACCTGAGAGACATGTATGTGATGTCCATCTTTGAGATGGAAGTAGGATGATCTCAGCAAGAGACAATTCATAAAGTGTAAATCTATTAGCTGAATAGTAGTATTAGTATCATTGATCTTTATTAGGCCTTTTGTTATTTTAAGTTCTGGGAATCTGTTGTAAATTAGCTTTGGCTAAACACACACTTAATTCAGATGACTATTTTGTTGTGCCTGTCCCTACCGAATTAATCAAATCAGATCAATCAAAATAATCACTGTATGAACAATAACAGTACAAAAGGTGAGCTACTAGAATGTTATGAATGTTTAATCAAAGTAGTACAATATTAAGACAGTCTATGTTCAGTGAAATGTGTCTTTGACTTGTAGAAGAATGAAGATAAATGTAAAATGTTTTCAGTGTTGTACTGTGCTAAGATGTGAATGTCTACATGTAGTTCCCATGGGTTTGCAAACACACACACACACACACACACCAGATTTTATGGTTAAAATCCACCTGTTCCCTCTTTTTAGGTGACACCATGTTCTATGTTGGAGCTGATGGTTTGTCATTGAAGAGGGTCATATTCACACAGGAGGAGAAGTTGGCCATCCTCAACAAGGCTCATGCTGGTCACTTCGGTAGGGACCGCATGATGCACAAGATCACGCAGAGGTTCTACTGGCGCAGTATCCGTGCTGATGTGGAGGAGTGGGTAGGAGGATTAAAAACAAATTGAAACCTAAATTATTTAAGATATTGCCATCGGTATGTGTCTTAATTTTTATAGTGTACTGTATATGTTTTATAGTGCAATGCAATGCAATAAACTTAGAATATTACACTCATCTGCTATTTTACCATTAAAATTAGCAACTGCGAACCCTGCCAGAAGTTCGAAAAGGGGAAGACGGAGCCACCCGGGCTGAAGCCAATTAAGCCTGTGGCACAATGGCATATGATCGGTAAGACAATACTTTGCATGAACTTAAAACATAAAACATAACTTCTTATCATCATTACACTAATATGGCTTTCATCTTGTGCATAATCTTTTTGAAGGCGTTGACCTCATCAGACCCCTACAGAAGCCGAGGAAAGGCGGAAACCATTTCCTGTTGACTGCGACAGACTTCTTCACGAAATGGGTGGAGGCTAGACCCATTTAGAAGAAGCAGGCACTGCTTACCTCTGAGGTGTGTGATGAATGACAGCATGTAATTATGTTGTGCTAATCTTTTCTTCCTCCTTTATTCCTACTGGTTCATACTGTGTGTATATAAATATGTGGCGTTCTATATATATATAAGTTTGTGCTGTTTTGTTTCACCCATGTTCTGTTCTAGATGCCGTTGTTTATTGTGCAAATTTGTTCGCCATGATTTCTGTAATATTTTAGAGCCTAAGATGCATTTTGTTGTGGGTGTGTTGCTTGATGTGTTTTTGGCAGGTGGTTTACAGAATTACAGTCAGTTAGCTTAATTATTTATCTACAAAAAAAACACAAAATACCAAAAAAAAAAACCCTCTCTTAGGGCTGTACCGTGACGTTGGTGAGGGAGCTTTTCACTAAACTAGGCCTGTAGTCTTATGTTCTAAAGTAAAGTTTCTGATTTGTATTTCCTGCAATTAGTGTTGTGAATGTTCACTCTTTTGAGTAATTACAAGCAATTGTGAGTGACTGGATCACAGAGCTGGAGCTGTTGTAACCTCTCTGGCTCTTCTGTCAACGGTGCCTGGAGCAACCCAGGGGTTTGTGCAAATTTTTAATGTATGTGCTAACCACTGGGTTACGGTAAGTAACATCGGATGTAAGGAAGTTAATGTCTTTGACTCAATGTGTGCCTCACATACTCCAGAATTCCTGATGCAGGTGACAGGCTTGTTTTGTTTTCCAGGGAGGACGGTGAAGATTCAGTGGCCCAGCATCCAGCAGCAGCATGGTGGCAGTGACTGTGGACTATTCACTATTGCGAACAGTCTTACACTCTGCAGAGGTGAGGAGCCATGTAATACCACATACAATCAGGCACTGATGCGAGTCCATCTCTTTTCCTGTTTTCAGAGTGGACACCTTGGGCAGTTCCCACAAGCAGCTGTACGGCCCAATTTCACGATGCCGGAGACCATGGCGGTAGACGTCCACTGCTACTGCCGGAGAGCAGTACGTCCTGGTAAGGATGCTGTTGTTGTCTGTAGGAGGTGTGGACAGCTATTCCACCAGTTTTGCGTAAGTACTGTTGACCCGGCACAGTATGTCTGTAAGAGCTGTTGTGTAATTGTATTGCGCTAACCTTTTCTTCCTCCACACCACCATTTCCAAGTGTGATATAAAATGGATTTTGTAAGGTGAATGTTGTTTGTGTTTCCTAGTATTTTTTGCAGGTGTTTTTCCAGTTGAAATCAGTTTCATCAGTATGTTGTTTATTATTATTTCAAATAATTATTTTTCCAGTTGAAATCAGTTCCATCAATGTGTTATTTATTATTACTTCACATATTTATTTTTTAATCAGTTCAAGTATTAGCAAAAAAAAAAACCCTCTCGTTAGGCCTGTACCTTGACGTCGGTGGGGGGGCTTGTCACTTAATCGGGCCTGTAGTCTTTAATTTGTCATAAGACTAATATTTTTGCTGAGTACGTCTTTTCAGGGGCAATCAACAACAGCACCTAAGCCCTGCCTCCCCATTCCAATCACCAGAAAAAGGAAAGGAATTACCCAGCCAAAAAAAAAAGCTAAGTGTTATAACAATCTTTTTAAACCTCATATACACAACTAATAATCTTTTCTGATCATATAACTGTGCTTTCCTTCCTCCCCAACAGTTCTCAACCAGCCTTCGTGTTCATCACCTTAATGCTGCCCTGCTGCTCAACTGAGAATGGAGAAGACCTCCTAGAACTACCCCGCTTACACACACACACACACACACTTGCTTTCCACACATGACAAATAAAAATCTTGTATATTTGAAGTTTTCTTGAAGGTGTGTCGTTACTAATGCAAAGTACTGCATGGAAGTACACTGATAAATGAGGATGAATAACAGATGTTCAGACTGCTTTTGGGAGGTTTTGAAGTCAAGTCAAGTCAAGTCAGATTTATTTGTATAGCGCATTTCATACATAAATGCAGTTCAATGTGCTTTACACAAATTTTAAAATAAAATACAATTAAACATTTAGACCGTGAGCCAGGGCCTCAAAATATGGAAACCGTTGGATTATGGAAAAGTGGCAAAGGCTACCATACCTTTTCTGAAAGCCTGGAATCTCAGCTTTTCAATGATGTATGATGGCCATCTGACAAGAGTAGCTGTTTTGAGGTATCACACATAATGTGAACTAAGGTAGATAAAATAATGCGTATAAATCAAGCAGAACACGGACATAGCTAAAGATCTATATTGGACATATTGGAATATTTTGTTTTGTTATGTTTGGTATCATTGTAAACAGGAGACTCTGGGCTTTCATTTATGACCTTTTGTGAACATTTTGGATAAGTACAGCCAAACCTGGAGCTCTTCAAACTTTTAATCACACATATTTTCCTGCCATTTCCGCCTAAGTTATATTTTGTCTTTTAATCCTGTGGCACCAGGGAGCATCAGAGAAAGAAAATCCAAACACTGAAATAATGGCCTGACTCTGTCACGACTCTCGGTCTGAGCCCTGCTTTGTTCACGCTTTCCCTGACACTACCCTCATTAACGTAGTTAATCACGCACTCGTTTCCTTGTTTCCCCGACACGGTTCTCATTATTAAATCTTGTTTCACACTCGTTTCCTCGTTTCCATGCACTCATTCTATTATCCCCCTCACCTGTGTCCGTGTCTCGTGTAACGCACTTCACCTGCTCTTCCTCATTTAAGCCTTCATTCGATTATCACGATCACCTGCTCAGCACCACTATTTATACCCTCTGGTTTCAGTTCCCCTCTGTCAGTTCGTCTCTTCACAAAGGTTTGTTCTCTGCGTAAAGCTTGACTCTTGACTCTCGTGTTTCCTGTAATCCTAGTTCGTGTCTCAGTCCTTGTTTCCTTGTTCGGTTTTCGCCTCGGTTTTTGTCTCTTGCTCGTGTTCTCTTAAGTTTTCCCCAGTTTCAGTTTTCTGTCTGGGTTTTTCTGTTTGTCTCGTGCAGTCTCGTTTTCGTGTTTTTTGCCCGTGTTTGTTTTCTCCCCGTTCTCTCTGTCCGCACATCTCCCAGTTCCCCTGTGCTCCTCCTGACCTCCACTGGCTCTGACCCGGACCGGCTCATCGACCACGCTTCGCCTGCCACCCCGATCCTGTTCGCCCCGACGACTCGGCCGTCGCCAGCTCAGGCGGTAGAGCTACCGCCTGCCAACCCCGGAGTCGCGGGTTCGAGCCCCGCTCAGCCCTCCAGTGCCGACTCTCCTCGGGTCCACGGATTACCTCCGCCACCTCCTGCACTGCATCCCAGCGCTCCCGCACAACCACTGCCGCGGCACACCACCCCTGGGATCGTGGGTTCGAGCCCCGCTCGACCCATCTTCACTAAGCCCCTCTGGGGCCCTGGACTACTCTCCCATTCCCCCCAACCCTCAATAAAACTCTCTCTGTTGGCACTTACACTTCGGGTCCGCCTCCCTTGTTCTGTTCTGGTTCCAGTCCTAGACCTGACAGACTCTAAGGATTCAGAAAATGTATCATTTACCCATATTATCTGATTTGAAGGGGGTGATTTTCGGTCTTATATCAGACATGGCGTTTTTTCACTATAGGCTACTATAGGCTAATTTATTGATATATCGAGTTGCTAACGTGTTCACAGCTAATAGGCCAATTGGTTGAAAGTCTGACATAAATATTTTTTAGAAAAAGTTGTTATTCAGCATTTTTAGATAGTTCAAAGGGTCCTTGATCGGGGTCCTCCTGAAACACACACGTTCACAGCTAACGTGCTAACAGGCCAATTGGTTGAAAGATTGAAGTAAATATTTTTTAGAAAAAGTTGTTATTCAAAGGGTCCTTGATATAGCCACCACATATCAGGTCCCCACTTTTATGGAATTTACATTAAAAAAATGAATGCCTTGTTCTTGGGCGAGAAAATACTGATAAATAAATGGAAAGAGATAGAAATGTCCTCACTCTCTTTATACACCACTCTGTGCTGACTATGGAATTGTTGACTCCTCCCCATTGAAGGGCCCACAAGTCTATCTTCGCAAATAATTCAAAATTCCACCAACAGTGTCCTCTCTGCCTGCTGAATATAAAGATGGTTCTTCTGTGCCTGAGCTCACTCTGACTGACCCTCTCAGTTTGAATCTACTGCTCGTACAATAGTTTGCTTCACGTTTGATATTTGCAGTTAAATATAATTGATTGTGTGCCACATTCACCTTCTTTTGGTGGTGAACTACACACACATAAAAAACTTTTTTCTTTCTTTCTCACACTGACTAACTCAGACCCACTCACACACTCATGCTTACTACTTAGTTATTTTATTTATCTTTTTTTTCTCACGCATACACTGATTCTGAAAAAAAACACTGTATTGTATTATCTCTTTGTTTTTCTCTCTCTCTCTCTAGCACACACATACACATACAGTCACAGCTAACGTGCCAACAGGCCAATTGGTGTCTAGTTCTGAAAAGAACATTGCATCACTTTATCTTTCTCTGTAACTCTCCCTCTCCTACACACACTTTATACCACTTTATCTCTCTCACACACACACACAGTCACAGCTAACGTGCTAACCGGGTTTGGTCTGGTCTGGTTCTGAAAAGAACATAGTATTGCATTATCTCTCTCTCTCTCCCACACACACTGTATCACTTTATCTCTCTTTCTTACTCACTCACACACACACACACAGTGTATGCTGTGGGAACTAGGTGTGGTCCTCCAACTAGATCCTATGTTGAGGTCAAGACAGATATCTGTGCCGATCCTTCTTATGGTTGCTATGCAGACTGCACTCTGCCACAAATCAAAGCGTCCCTAGCTGGACAGGTTACAACATTTTAGCATCAAACTCTGTGGATGTTATTCCTAGTGTTGTCAGCTATCTGCCAACCATCAATGCTCCAGCCACCCAGATGGCAACTGTTCATGAGATTGTCCTTCAAAGTAAGAAAATCATGACTTCCTTACACATCAGCAACATGTCAGTTACCTTTGATCAGGCTCTCTACTGTAAAGTTACAGAAATTCTGTGGGCACATAGACACATGTTCTTGGGTGTGATTGGGAAGCGCTTCCAGGCTGCAGGCCTAAGGGACATGTGCATTGAATCTGGAGCTGTGGCCGAGGGATCTGTCAGTGGTGTTTTGGATGGCCACAAGTACAATAGATCTCTCAGATTCCACAAAATCATATATGAAGCACTCCTGAGGCTGGTCCACTGGCCAGCTTCTGCATGTCATATATTGACATGGTGGAGGTTGTACTAAACCTTGTGAGGGCAGCACATGAAGGGAACTGGGCATTGCACAAGGCTAGCATTTCGATCAATCATCCCCTGGACCTTTGCCTATGATAATCTGAATCATGCAAGGTCACTCACTGCTTACTACTCAGAAATGAGCCACATTGAACATGAGAAACCAGATCTGTACATGTTTCTCTGTGAAGGTGGCTTTTCGGCCCAGCTGAGTGCAACAAACCCATTTGGCAGGGTTCCGATTGACCAGACCCTAAAGGAAACAGTCAATCGGGACACTCAAACAGCTGGAGGCACAAAAGGGTTCAGCTTGAACCCAGCAGCTGTCTCAAGATATTATCTTACTGCTGAGTACAAAAGCACTTACCTGTCTATATTGAAAAGCTCCCTGGGACTCCAACAAAGTGACTGTTCTCACAAGGACCTTGGACAAAGCAGAATTGCCAAAGATGAAGAACACATTACAAGCATTGTGGATCTGTTGGATTCTAGTTGGATAAATCCATTTGCAGGTGGTGAGTCCCTTGTTTCTCTGTCTACTGGAAGTACTGCACCAGCAGATGTTGCTGAAGACCTTCTGAATACACACACCATTGGCATGAATGCCTACAAAACCTTCTCTCCTGAGCGTGTTGAGAGTAATCCTCCTGTAAAGCAGTTCCATGCACTACTCTCCAAGATGAAACTGAAAACATTCTCCTCAATGCAGGGAAAGGCAAATACATGCAAAACTGGGAATAAAGAAGTTATCCTCAAAGCTGATAATCGAATATTTGCCCAGATGGTACTGATTGCAAAGAGTAGACAGCTCAACCTGAAGGAGGTATTATCTCACTTGCAAATCCTCACTTGCCAAGCAAGTGCTCAAGTTCCCATGTGTTGCTTAATCATTGCCATTAAATTCTACCTGCGTAATAGATGGCATGGCACTTGTTCAGAAGCTGAACGGTGATGGCAAGACATTTGCTGATATTGCAGACTATGCCTTGTCCACTGTGCTAGCTAAAGCAAGTCACAGCACCCGTGTTGACATTGTTTTTTATGTATATGAGGCTTCTATCAAACACACGGAGAGAGTGGCCAGGGGTGCAGACTCAGGCACAGAGGTCAAACAGATCACTGCAGCAATGGAAGAAATTCCTACAAAGCAACAACAACAAAACAAATCTTGTTACCTTCTTGCTCAAAGAGTGGGGCAAAGAACAGTCTAGAACAAGACTCGGTGAAAAGGTTCTGTACACTACAACTACAGATGAGTGTTACAAGCTGACCCAACAGGGAGTGCACAAGGTAGCAGACCTGTCGTCCACTCGGGAAGAGGCTGACACCCGTATGCTGCTCCATGCTTGCCATGCTTTAAGGACTGGTCACAAGTCTGTCATCCTTGTGTCTGATGACACTGATGTCTTGGTGATAAGCCTAGCTACCAGTGACGCACTTACATGTGACCTGTTCCTGAAGACAGGGACAAAAAATCGCATCAGTTACATAATCATCTCACAACTTGGTCGTGGTCTGGGTTCACAGTTGTGTCAGGCTTTGCCTGATTTACACGCATACACAGGCTGCGACACTGTAAGTGCATTTGCAGGTAAAGTGTGAGCCCTAAAACTTCTTCAGAAGAATGAAAGGTTCTGTGAGACCTTTCAGAAGGTTGGGGCAGACTGGACAATGAGTTGACTGGACTGAGTTGTATGCAGCCCTACAGGAGTTCACATGTCAAATGTACAGCTCCAAGTCCAGAATCACCAACATCAATGAAATGAGCTATGCACTTTTTTGTGCAAAGAAAGGCATAGAATCCTGGCAGTTACCTCCATGCTCAGATTCTCCCAGTAAGCACTGTCTCAGGGCTAACTATCAAGGTTCTATCTAGAGAAGATGCCTTGAGAACAATCCTGAGGTTCCTTCCCCAGTTGAGCATGGGTGGTCTAGAGTGGACCAAGATGGTGACTTGCAGCTCTCCATAGACTGGTTCAATGTCTCCATTGGTCCACAAGCAGTACTTGAGTTTCTGTCCTGCTCATGCAAGAGGGACTGTGTCACTCCATCATGTCAGTGTGTTGCCAAAACTTGGCCTGCACTGACCTATGCCATGCAAAAACCAGAAGGATGACTGGATGAGGATTCCGACGAGGAGTTTGATTAGTGTTGTGACTTGAATGATGCAATGTTTGCGGAAAATGTCACAAAATTCTTCTTCTTATTATTTCCTTTATTTATCATTGAGGGTGTTGTACATTAATGGAGTAGAAGGAAAGATCTGCACACTGCTTGCAAAGACTTGGTTTATTTTAGCAACGTTTCGGTCAATAGACCTGAAGAAGGTCTATTGACGCTAAAATAAACCAGTGTGCAGATCTTTCCTTCTACTCTACTTGTCACGGTGTTCCATTGGGGTTTTCTGGCAGTGCTGCGTTTTTCCTTTGCTTTCCCCTAATCACATTATTAGTTTGAATTATTCTCCCAACACCCTGCACTGCCACAATAACCTCCTTCACCTGTGTCCCCTTGTCTTGTTAATCTGTCCCAGCTTCCTGCCTAGTCTCCTTGTTTCTTGTTAATCGGTCCTGATTTAGTTCACCTGTCTGCCTCGTCTCCTTGTTCTCTGATTATTCCCAGCACCTGCACTCCCTCGTTTATGCTCGTCAACTCCTTGGTTTTCTGCACTATTTAAACCCTGGTTTTTCAGTCATCCTTGTCGGTTCGTTTGCCACTCACGGTATGTTTTCACGGCACTGACTGCTCCTGACTCTGTCTCGTCCTGTCGGTCTTGTTTTCCTGTTTTCCTGCCTGTTTTGAGTTTTTTGATTCCAGTCCCAGTGTTTCCCAGTATCGTGTTTCGTTCCATGGATTCTGTCTTGCCTGTGTCTTGTGCCTGTCCTGTTTTTGTCAGTCTGGTCTCCAGTGTGTTCCGTCTCCTGTTTTTGGACTGTTTTCATGGCTACGACTCGGACTGTCCCTGACAACGCTGCGATCTCCAGCCCTCGCCTACCGATCTGGTTCACTGGTGACGATTCGTCTGCCAGTGGCTCGGGTGGTAAAGCGGCGGAGTACCACCCCTGGAGTTGCGGGTTCAATCCCCGCTCAGCCCAGCGTCACGAGTCCTGCCTGCCTGCCCAGTTTTGTTTCCTGGCTCTGTTCCGTGTTCCTGTCTGCCCTGATCCTGACCTGGCGGCCGACACCGGCCGCTCCTGTTCCAGTCCTGTCCACCCTGACTCCGTTCCTGTCTGCCCAGCCCTGATCCTGACCTGGCGGCCGACGCCGGCCGCTTCAGTTCCAGTCCTGTCTGCCCTGCACCCTGACTGTGTTCCTGTCCCCAGCTCTGTCTCCTGTTACCCTGTCTGTGTTCCTGTGTACCCAGCCCTGTGCCTCCAGCCCTCACCTACCGATCCGGCTCATCGGCAACGATTCGTCTGCCAGCGGCTCAGGTGGTAGAGCTGCAGGCTACCACCCCTGGAGTTGCGGGTTCGATCCCCGCTCGGCCCAGTGCCACCGAGTCCTACCTGTGTCAGTTCAGTGTCCTTGTCTACTCTGATCCTGACCCGGCGGCCGATGGCGGCCGCTTCTGTTCCAGTCCTGTCCGCCCTGTACCCTGACTCTGTTCCTGTTTGCCCAGCTCTGTGTTCTGTTCCCTGACTCTGCCCCATGTGCCTCCAGTCCCTGTCCTTGTTACCCTGTCTGTGTTTTTGTTTAATAAATGGCCTCTGGGGCTACGTTAATGCAATTGGGTCCTATCCTGTTCAGTCTGTTTTTCCTGGTTCCTAGTCCCGTGCCCGTGACACTACTATTGCCTCTTTGATTTGGCACCTGCTGATGGGCCTCCTTTGGATGTGCGCGCCCTACGCCACACGTTGTACATTAATGGACATTTTACAAATAAAATGCATGCAGTGATAGCCAAAAGGCTAATTTCCATTGGTAGTTCCCCTGCCAAAAGAAGCATGGTACCTGGTAATTAAAACAAAGTTATACACAAAAAAGTAAAACTACAATATATAAAACAGATACTGTACATTACATGTCTGTCTGTAAACCCCCACCCCCTCCCCCACACAACACACATGCACACACACGCCCCCACGCATCTTCCGTAGAGGGCCCAGAGGCTGGCTGGCAGGTTTAGGCCCTCTCGCCCCTTATCCTGCGAGTCAGCTGGATAAATCCTTGGGCATGATGGTGACCCTCTTGGCGTGGATGGCACACAGGTTGGTGTCCTCGAACAGACCCACCAGGTATGCCTCGCTAGCCTCCTGAAAGGCGCCAATGGCAGCGCTCTGGAAACGCAGATCGGTCTTGAAGTCCTGAGCAATCTCGCGCACCAGGCACTGGAAGAGCAGCTTGCGAATCAGCTCAGTGGACTTCTGGTAGCGTCGGATTTCTCTCAGAGCTACGGTACCGGGCCTGTAGCGATGGGATTTCTTGACTCCACCGGTGGAAGGCGCGCTCTTCCTGACTGCCTTGGTAGCTAGCTGCTTCCTTGGCGCTTTTCCTCCAGTAGACTTACGGGCGGTCTGCTTGGCACGGGCCATCTCCCAGTTCTGCTTAAAAACCAGAGTGATCCGAAGACTCAAAGTTGTCAGGTCCCAACGAGCTACACCAACGTCGAACAGCCAAACCTCTCTGGCGTCCACCAACTTCAAAAGCACACCAGTCGTAAGGTAAAACACGCAAAAAAGAAAAACTGGCACACCATCAAAAAAGAAAAACTGACTATATACAACCGCCAAACTTAGTTAAACTATTACAAATGAAAACCCAACAAAATATTCAGTATATTCGCCAAAAACATCAAAAATACCGAACAAAAACAAGCCAGACGGAACGGCGTTAAACTTGCCAGCGTCCCCGTTACTAGGCAACAACTAGAAGAACTAGAAGTGTAACTGTTGTTACTGATCTACGTACATGCTGCATAGTGCAAATGCAAATGCACAAGAGTTATGGTTTCTGCATTAATTGAAAACAAAAGGTGAACAAATGGTGATGTCTTTCAGATATATTTGATTAACCCTTTGATGAGTACGTTCTTTTCAACAATGCTGTGCCCCCTGGAGTGAAGTATTTTCTGCGTCCCCTCTAGAATTCCACACTAACGTTCTACAGTGCTGAGAATCTGCTGCAGGAGTCTCTGTTACGTCATACTGAGAACTCGACGCTCAGTGAAAATTCTAATCACAAATATGTGATCGTACTCCCAGGGGACCAGCCGCGGCTCATCACAAATATGTGATGGTACTCGTCAAAGGGTTAAGAGCAAAATGTGAATAATTACATTCCTAAAACAGCATACTGGTTCGTAATCTCTGGTATTAGTGTATAGCAATTTTGTTTTGAAAGAAGATCACTGTGTTATTTCTAGTTTTAAACATAATGCAGTACCCTATGGATTATTTCTTGGTTCAGTGGGATTCATTTAGCTAGTTCTTCTTATGTAAGTATATCAGCCTAGTAGAATCAAACTGTGAATGAACAATCACAGAATATTTCACTTGGTGTGAAGTACTTGCATAGTTAATACATCAGCGTAACAGTTTCCATCTTAGCTTAGAGCAGTATACGTTTCTGAAGGAGTTCGTTTTCCCAGAGCATCAGTGGACATTTTCCCTGTGGTAAGTCAATAAAGTATAATTCGGGGGATCTCCAAACACGCGAATAAACGACTATTTCGTGCCACAATTTTGGATTCGTATTCTACAAAGAAATGGCAACTTCGTCAAAGAAAAACGGTAATTTCGGGAGAGTTTCAGATCTACTGTCAACGTAGGTGCTAATGGAGGTGTTATAATAGGACGGTGGTGTTGTTATAATAGGAGGATAGTCCAGCTGCAAGTTACACTACCGTGAATACAAACTGCCTTCCTAAAAACGGGCTTTTTAAATGTTTGAATGCGACATATTTTTTTGTTGTGGCTGACGTAACAGGAACAGAGAACGCGCATCCCCAGCCATAGCTACCACCATAGTGACGGTGTTGAACAGCTGATTCGAACACGATTGTGTCGACTCGTCACCCAGAACTTTTTGCCTGGCCGGAACAAATTTCCTGTGACAGCTCACTGCCATAGGAGAGGGGACACGGCCAAAACCGTGGGCAGAGCCTCACAGCTGGCCCTGGTTGCACCCTGGAGCACCAGGTCGGCAGAAATAAATAATTAACAAAAAACGCTCGGAAGCTCTGCCTTGTGGCCGCATTGAAAAATACAACCGGAGGCTCCATCTGGTGGCCGAATTGAAAAAGTTCAATGAAAATACAGACCTCTAGGCCCACCAGCGCATGCGCCACCAGACCTCCATACCCATGGTTAACCCATTAGAACAGTCTCTGGGTCAACCTCCAACCCCTAAGCCACCCAAGTACAGCTCGCTGCGGCCCGCGGGAAGATTCCTAAATAACAACATAAACTGACAACGAGGGCATTTGAGTGCATAGCAACCAGGGTTGCTATGCGAAAGTACGGGTGTGTGCTTGTGAAAACTGTCGTTAAAACGTTACTAAACTTAAAAGAAATTAATTGGGGAATACTTATCTAAACCCTCGAGATGTTAGTTCATTCAAAACACTGAAGCAACAGCCTTAACTGGGCATAACCAGGCTTAAATCTCACTGATATCAGGCAACCGCTTGACTCGTCTCATTGAAACTCATTCATTTGATTCTGGCGTTTGGTACACAGCCCAGCACGAACGAAAAATGACGTCACAATCCCAGAATGCACTACTTGACATCAAGCCCCGCCTTCCCGCAAGCCGCAGCGAGAGAAGCCTCAAGCCACCAGCTACTGTGCCCATGTTGGGCAACCCTGACCCCCTGACCTCCAGGCCTATGTTTGAACCTCCCCCACCCATCCTTAGGCCCCCAGCTGCCACGTCTGTTATTCAGGTGGTGTCCCATCCAAGTACTAACTAGGCCCAATGCTGCTTAGCGAAATCGAAATCGTAAAATCGGACAAGATCGGGCATGCTTAGCGTTGTATGGCCATCAGTTCAAGCTGCTTGCAAAAGCAGCCCCCTTAAAGCAGTCGGTAGACACGTCTGTCATTCAGGCAGGGTGAGAGAGAGAAAAGAAAACAAGCTTTAGAGCACCTGGTGTTCCCGGGCGAATTCGTCTCCAGTCCCTATCCGCTACTCCAACGACCAATGGTTGCGTCCTGTTGTACACAGATGGAGACCGAACGGCCAATCATTGATTCCTGTTATTCCGAGCCGGAGACAGAACAACCAATCAGAGACAAATGTTGAACAAGCCTCGTTTGCCTCATTACGACTCGATCCCTCATTCGTTATTTCGATCACAAGAGCATTCAGCACTAATAATTTCAAACCTTGCATTCTAAACAGCTACCTGAGGTAAACTAATATCTTCTCTTTCACATAATTCAGTTATTTTGACAAATACGTGAGTAGCCGTGTATGTTACCTAATTTCATAAAATTGCTGTTTACTTCGCTGCCAATAAAGTTGCTTGCTTCGGTCATCCAGACCTGTCAGTTTAGCTATGAAGAGTACGGTACAACCGTAAAGGACAATTTATTTGACCTCACAATAAGTTGGTAAATGCTTGGTACACTTTTGTCTGATGGACACTATCCACAGTAAGTCAAAATAGCTTTTATTTAAATAGCTTTTATTTGCTTCGTGTCTGTCAGATACGCTAGCAACAAGGTGTTCAACATTGGCTAACTACGTAAGTGAGTGACTGATCAAATACATTATCGTGAATCATGTGAAGACTATTTTGGCTAAGGATGGCATTGTATGTAATATTTTATTTCATGTTATATTGTGACTTTAAATTTTGAAGCTGTCGGGCACAGCGTTTGACATTGATGTGTCTGTTTACCGGTATTCACTTCTCTATCAAGTGACGTAAGGTAGTGGCTGGCTTTTGAACGCGAGATGAAAACAGAAGAGCAGATTATGAGCATGTTTGTCTGAAGAACTTTTTTGACGTTACTATGAGATGTAAACTATTACCAACATTCATTCATGTCATGCATATATGCATTTGTCTGTTAATTTGTTGGGTTTCTTCGTCGTAAGGACGACACTGACAGTCTAAGTAACCAAATGTTTCAACACATTACACAACTCGTTACGTTACGTGATCAAAGGCATAATCATGTATCATGTTAAGTTTATGTCTGGAAAGCATGGCATTGTATGAACTCTTTTATGTGATTCCATATTGTGACTTTGAAGTGTGATGCTGTCAGGCTGAGCTTTTTACCGCGATGTACAGCGCCAGATGTGGGTGGTAATAACGTTTTTACCTGTCAGACTGCTGTTCAAAACTGTGAAAATATTTTTGCTACCTTTGCTGTTAACATTGTCCTATTATAACAGCTAACTGTAAATGAGCTGTCTTTTATAGTTTTGACATAGTCACTTGTTGGACAGTTAATAACAGTCATCAGTGATGCATATTACATGTTTTTATTATAGGTATTATTACCACTGGCTAAAATGGACCCGAAGAAGAGTCATGAATGTGAAGTGTGCAATAGGAGGTTCACTGAGAAGTCCAACCTTACACGCCACATGAAGCTGCACAACCCCAAGGAGCATGCTTGTGATGTGTGTGGGAAGAGCTTCTCCACCAAGCCCCAACTCAACCTGCATCAGAAGCAGCACCAATACCCCTGCATCCCAATGTACAGGAAAGGAGAGACCCGAATGTTGTGTACGCCTGCTGCCAAAGCTGTGGCAGACAACCGCAACAAAGAAGTGGACCCGCCCTGGCTGGACGCTGAGAAGGCGGAGGCTGCGGCCAGAAAGGCTGGAGGGGAGATGTGGAGAGGCCAGCTGATCATCACATTTGGCCAGTACACCGGGCAGTCTTTCAAGTGGCTGCTGGAAAATGATGTCAGTTGGGTGGCGTGGATCCTGTCCGAGTTTATTCACCAGGGTGAGCTCAATGACCTGCTGAAGTGGCAGAAAGAACGCCTGCTTGAGTATGTGAAGGATTTTCCCCCTGTCAGCTGTCTTGTTGACAAGAAGTTGAAGGTAAGTTAGCTAGCTTTTCATTTCCACATGTGAGTGATAAAAGGTCCTATGTCAAAACTGTGTATGCATCTAACTGTTATATTTATTTATTTTTCAGGAAAAGACTGGAGCATCTCAATCCTCCATTTCCCAGTATGGCTCCAATTACGCCACCGATGCTGAGCTATTGGCTGTTGCAGGTATGCTTATGTACTTAAAAAAACTTAAAAAAAAAAAAAAAACATTGTAGAGCTGCTTAAACTAATAATGGCCGGGTTTCCCAGTTAAGAATCTTCTTAAGGAGTTAAGAAGACTGTTAAGAAGAGGTCGGCTAAGACGAAACATTAAGATAAGAATGTTTCCCAGATGCCTTCTTAACGCCCTTCTTAACGTGCGTCTTAAGATGCTTCTTAGCTGTCTTCTTAACTGGAGCACAATGAGCAATCGATCTCAGAGTGGCCGATTGGAGCGCACCGTTGGCATAGTAAAATGCTGCCAAACTGCTGCGCAGTTCTCTCGCCCCTCCATCTCCGTGCCCATCATCCTTCCTCAGGGTTCGGGTAAGTGTTATATGCAGTAGGCCTACAGTATGTTTCTCCGCAATCTATATCATTCCAGGAGTAGTAACCTAAATGCTATAGAACATGCCTCAAATAAATATTAAATATTTATTTTAAAAAATTATAGCGGACATATTACGGAGGGGACTGCGGTACAACATTTCAAACACATGATACCATATAGATGACACATTTCCCCACAAATATTTAACATTTCATTGGTAGAAGGGGTGCGCGAAATAGCCTACAGGAAAAAAGGGGGAAAACACAATTGGACTATCCGACACATTGCATGACTATCTCCTTGCTTAGTGTCATGTTGCATTATCGGCCTAAGGTGGCGTTGTTTCCACTGTTCTCTCGCTAAGAAGGGTGTAAGAAGGCTCCAGACTCTTCTTAGAGATCCTTCTTAACGGCAGGTCTTCTTAGGCTAAGAAGCAATTTGGGAAACGCGGTTGCTTCTTACGGGAGGGCCTAAGAAGGGTTTAAGAACGTTCTTAGCGCTAAGAACTTCTTAACTGCATCTGGGAAACCCGGCCAATGTTGTCTTTATTTATGTCATCATGTTAAATTAATTTGCAATAATTATATCCATTCTGTGTGTCTGTGTGTGTGTGTGTGTGTGTGTGTGTGTGTGTGTGTGTGTGGGTGTGGGTGCGCGCGCGTGTATGTGCGCATGTGACAATGTGCTTTGCAGAGCAACTCTTGGATAAATCTGAGGTGCCTGTCTCCACCCAAATCACCACCTTGGGACAGCTCACTCCAGCCGCCAGCCAGGATCCTGCCATGCCGCCCTCACATCAACAGGCCTCTGTCTCCCCCGGCATCCAGCTGGAAGGTTGGCAGAAGTACTGGGAGGAACCACCAGCATCTGCCCAAGCCCTTGGCATAGCCCTGCCTAACATCAAGTGGCTAAAGTGCAGCGAGACATACGGTCTGTTTGAGAGGGCATCAAGGTACAAGAATACCAAAGGCGAAGTTGTGGAGAGGAAGCTGCTGAGTGAGAAGACGGAGTTCCACCCACCCCCACTTCCAGTTTCTGTCATGGGAGCGATCCCCAGCATGCTGGCCTTCTTCACCACGCCTGCCTTCTTCTGGCGTCCTGTCGGTGTGATGAAGGCCATGATACGCTGGCCCAACACCAACTGCCCTGCACCGCCTGGAGAGTACCTGGAGAAGAAAGGCTTCGGCAGCTACGCCAGGCAAGTGTGTGGCATGACATCGTATTACACCCTCCTGACGGAGAAGCTGAAATGCTCCCACTGTGAGAAGATGAGGCAGGTGACAGTGACGTACGACAGCAACCATGAGGAGAAGGAGGAGGAGGAAGAAGATCAGCAGCAGCAGCAGTACATTTGGCTGGCCTACAGTCCAAAAATCCTAATGAGCCTCGCCCCTGCCATCGGAAGGATGTTCCCCGCCATTCTGTGTGGAAAGCGCGCCATAGACAGAGGAGTGGTGACCCTGCTGAATGACAGACTCAACGCCATCTCGATGAGTAAAGTGCAGCGGCTTCTGAAACAAGGCCACGACGAGTGGTACATTGAGCGGCGTGACTTGTACCAGACTCTGTTGTACGACGTTCACACGGCTGGCTCTCTGTCAACGACAGGTACATCCTCTCAGAAGGGCATCCTCCGCTTCCCCTCCGCTTCCCCAGTCTCCTCTTCCATCTGCGCGGGTGTTGAGGCGTGCTCACCTCATCATTGAGATGGAGAAGATGCCTGTCTATCTCAGCGAAATCCTCAGCATGACTGGAGAAATCCTCTGCATTGATGGCACAAGAAAGGTATGCATGCAGCTCTCACATCGCATTTTAAATGCTTAAAAATACAGAGCGTCATAACTTGTAAATGATCACAATAATGTAATATGTGAATGTTTGGATTTGGTCTGTTTTATGACAGGTCCTGAAGAAGATCTACGGGGATGGCCAGGGCACAATGCAGTACCTAACCAGTGTACTGAACGAGTGGGGGCAGTTCCTGACCACAGTGGTAGTGGCAGCGGAGTCTGAGGGTTGCTATGCATGCATGGCCAAGGGTCTCATCGCTCGGTTCCAACTTTGAAGTGTGTTATTATGTATATTTGTGTCTTGTCTTAATGTGCCTCTGAGGGCAATATGTGTATGTGTATGTGTATTTATGTAAGCTACTTGGGCACCCGAATTTCCCTCTGGGGATCAATAATGTAACTGAACTGAACATATTTAGACAAATGTAGACACATTTAGACAAAATCGGATGGGCCAGATTAATCATGAATCTCGTACTGTGTTGTGTTTTGTAGGATCCCCCTGGTGTTCCGCTGTACGTGGCAGTGAAGACGGTGGTTATGAATGGCGTCCAGCTGCAAAAATACAGATGCCGGCGAGGCAGCAATTCCTTGGAAGGGTTGCATTCCCACCTGTACAACGCCATACCATCCAACAGGTGTGGCATCATGCCATTTCAAGTGAGTAATGAAAGACAACTTCAGCAACTTTTATTTCGATGTCTACCTCCGTCCGGCAATTATGGTAACACCCGATATGTGGTACATGCAATGTGTTTCAGGTATACCTGATTGCGTTTGCGGTGCAGTGGAACGCCAGGATGGAGTCCCTCCGTGTCTCTGGAGGTCAGGGTCGGCAGACAGCCTGTGTGGACGCCGTAAAGATTCAGCGGATGAATCGACAGGCGGAGCTGCTCTTCGGCAAGCAGCATGTGTTGGAGCCGAACTTCGCTGCGCCTCTGCCATACCCAGATGGCTACAAACATCCAGACGAGGAGGAGCTCCTTGGCGTGGAATATGCAATGTGCCAGTCCACTGCGTTCACTGCAAGGCACTTCTACGCACAGAAAGGTACAGCAATACACAACAACACATTAAACTCACTGTGCCCACTGTTACTGCCCACTAACTGTCTAATGACGTTGCACTCATCACAATTAGTTACAATGTAACTCAACACAATGCTTGTGTGTTTGCAATTTAATGTTTGCAGCTGAGGAGGAGCAGAGCAGGAAGGAGGAGGACGAGGGGAAAGAGGAGTCCACAGCTGAGGGGAGTGGCGAGGAAGAGGAGGACGAGGAGCTGGCTGACGAGGGTGTTGGAGGCATGTCAGAGGAGGACCCCATAGACCACGTCTGTAAGAAAAACATCGTCCTCACTCGGACGGAGCAGGTGGAGGAAGAGGACAGCCCCGCATTGCAAGACGTCTTGGCGAGCCAGCGGCATCTCCATCTGCCGGGGATAGAGAAGGTAGAGGCCCTTGCGTCACTTCTGCTCCAGCTGGCAGACGAGACTGATCCCCACCACCTCGTGCCAGCTGTGCTGAGGCAGCAAATTACAACTGCAGCTACTGCTCTCCATGACCACGACCGATCCGGTGTCAACTTTGTGAAGAAGTATGAGTCACGGTGGGGATACACCCTCTTTGGCCGTTGCCTTGGAGCAGAGACGCCAGAGACCAGTGCTGCCCAGAAGACCAAGTTTGGCTGGATGCGGTACCCACAGGCAGCACAGGTGACCGAGCAGAGCCGTCTTCTCTACCTCCTCATCAAAATGCTGCAGCACCATCCACCCTGTCGCAAGTTCCTCTCCTCTCCCAGCAAGCTGGCCTCGTCCATCAAAGGCCAGTACAAGAGGATCGCTGACCGAGTGAGAGACGACCCGGTCCTGGGCAGCCTCACCATTCCGCTGCCCAACATCAATGTCAAGTCCATCAGCAGCTTTTTCAGGAGGGAGGAGAAGATGGCCAACTTCAGGGCAACGGTTGTGCCAAAGGTGAAGACTCACCGGGCTGTCCTTTCAAGCCACATAATGGCTGATGCTCCATCCCTGCCAACCTCACTACCACCACCAGAAAGACCTGAGGTGCAGTACCAGGAGCCTCACCATATCGCTGGCAGAAGACGGGGTGAAAAGCGGAGGTAAGCTGTTAGCACACTTTCAAAGTGTTAATGCACACCCATATTTATATGCCGCACACTACAAAAGAGCCACATTTCCTTTACTAGATTTTATCAGATTTATATAGCCATGTAAGTTTTTTTTATACATATTTTCTCCATGAGCATACATTACATGCTACTGTATGATACTGTATGGCAAACGTATGATACTGTATGATACTAAGCGTCTTGTGGGTGTGTTTTTTTCTTGAACATTTACAGGTTGGACTTTGAAGAGCCGCAGCTGCAGTTAACGCCACAGCCAGCCCATGGACCAGAGCCTTCAAATCGCTGTATCCAGCCAAAGCCTGCCCCTGCATCCTGTGTGCCACCATCAGTAGCAAAAGCCCCAGTCCTTCTAGTAGTGCCAGCCCAACCACAGGCTCCATCAGTGAGGCTTCTGCCGTCCGTCAGCCCACTGCCGTCCACCAGATCACTGTTCCTCCCTGTCCTGCCACCCTGTCCTCCCACCGTGATACCGGTTCTGCCCAAAAAATCAAATAAGCCATGTGGGGCTTGCAAGGTGCCACAATGTGGGGGGAAAAGGAAGAAATACATCCCTTCCAAAGACAAAGTGGCCGGAAGCAGCCATAAGGCTTTCACCTTTTGCCCCTCCACCAACATGTCCACCACACCTGGCTTTGAAGGTGTAACCTACACCAGTTACGAACACTTTAAAGTTGTTGTGGACCAGGAACTGGAAAAGAGGAGAACCTCCCTCTAATGTTTACATGTCTAGAGGCCAGTAGCCAGTGGCCAGTAGCCAGTGGCCATACCTTGACGTGTTTCAAGATGGCGCCAGTATGTCTCTCGGCGTGCCGTCGTTTTCTACCTGTCCTGTCGGTACCTGTTCTCTGTTTGTATGTTTGTATTTACATTTGTGTCCGGGGACTCCACTTAACAACGGCGTTGTTTATTAAGTATGATCGCGCCGCACTGCTTGCAATACGCTCAAATATGGATATACACTCGCATACTACCGGATGGGATCAGTTCTATCACCAACGTCACCCTGAAATCCAGGACTGCTTTCGGCCTATGCCCTGCTGCTCTCTAACACGGAGAAAGAGCCACAGAAAGCGAGGGAGGCGTGCTGGCTTACGGGTGAAACTACGTCGCCTCCACCGGAATCAAAACCACTCTCACCTTGTTCTTCTCTGCCCGGTCTCAACGGTGACATCTCCTTGTTTTCCTGTGTGACTCAACCACCAGCGCAAGCTGTTTACATCCAGGAACCGAGGTGTTGAACACCACAACCTGAGGCTTCTGCAACATCAATCTCAGACGTCTGGAAGTTCCATTTCAACAAGGAAGATGGCTTTGGCCAACGTGAGGTCAGTCTCCAATAAGACATTTATTTTAAACGACTTTTTTACTTCAAGCGAACTGGACTTCTTATTCCTAGTAGAGACGTGGCTGCGTGTGGATGATATAAGTCCATTCTCTGACCTGTGCCCTGCAAACTGCAGTTTCCTAAACTCACCGCGAACCGCTGGACAAGGCGGTGGGGTCGCTGTGCTCTACAAAAAACAGTTTAAATGCTCCGTTCTCACAACTGATACATACAAGAGCTTTGAATCTCTAACATTCAGCATTGACACTACAAATACTTTACTGTGTATTCTCATATACAGACCTCCGAAAATAAACAAAGACTTTCTCAAAGACTTTTCTGACCTCCTGTCCTCAGTAAGGGTGCAGTATGATCAGATTTTGGTTTTGGGAGACTTTAATATTCACATATGCTGTGCAAATAAGCCCTTGGTTAATGAATTCAATAATATGCTGGACTCTTTTGATTTCACTCAAAATGTAAAAGGTCCTACTCATGAACATGGTCATACGCTAGATTTGGTCTTGACTTATGGTTTTAGTGTTGATGCGGTCACTGTAATGGATACTGTTTTTTCTGATCACAAAACAGTTCTGTTTAAGGCGTTATTGCCCACAAGCCAGACAGCTATCAAAACTGCACAACACTATTCTAGGAAGTTCTCCCCTTCATCTCCATCCCAATTCTCTGAGGAATATTCTAATCTGTCTCACTCACATCCATGCCCTCATGCGAGCACTGAGGAGCTTGTATCTGTTTTTATGAGTAACTGTGGTTTAGCATTAGATGTGGCTGCTCCTCTTAGAATTCACAACCCCAGATTTAAATCTCAACCTTGGCTGAATGAGACTGTTCGTTCTGCAAGACAAGCTTGCAGAAAGGCAGAGCGCAGATGGAAAAATGATAGGCTTCAGGTGTCACTGGAGATGTTTAAGTCAAGTTTGGGTATTTTCCAAGAGTTGGTTGCATCCGAAAAAGCAAAGTATTTTTCTGGGTTGATCACCACAAATCAGCACAAACCTGCATTTTTATTTAAGAAAATTAATTCAGTTTTAAACCCGACACCATGTAGGGGTCCAAATGCATCTCACAAAATCTGTGAGGACTTTTTAAAGTTCCTTGTTAGTAAGGTGGAAAATATCAGGTCCAACATATTAATCAATGATATAAGACCCACTTACACACCAGCTACTCTGACGTTTGAATGTTTTGAGTTAATTTCATATTCTAATCTATCAGACATTATCAGACAAATGAAATCCTCTACCTCTGCAAATGATGTAATGCCCTCCTGGTTTTTTAAAGCAAACTTTGATACCATCGGATATGATGTTGTGGCTATTATAAATTCTAGCCTTGCCAGTGGTACAGTTCCTGACTGCTTCAAACAGGCCATAGTCCAGCCTCTTTTAAAGAAGCATAACTTGGACGTAAACAACTTAAGTAACTATAGGCCTATATCTAAACTACCATTTCTAAGTAAAGTTTTAGAAAAAGTTATCTCTGTCCAACTGACATCTTTTCTGCAGAGCAACAACATCTTTGAAACTTTTCAGTCAGGTTTCAGGGCATTCCACAGCACAGAGTCTGCTCTTGTTAAAGTTACAAATGACCTGTTAATGAATGCAGATTCTGGAAATTGTTCTATATTGGTTTTATTAGATCTGAGTGCTGCTTTCGACACAGTGGACCATGACATTCTCATTGAGCGTTTAGAACAGTGTGTGGGTATTAGCGGCATGGCTCTACAGTGGTTTATCTCTTACATAAAGCACAGATCGTACACAGTTAACATTGGGACCTTTTCATCCACACCAGCTACATTGACCTCTGGAGTCCCACAAGGGTCCATTTTGGGCCCTCTTCTGTTCTCCCTTTATATGCTCCCCCTAGGTCACATCCTGCGCAAGCACAACATTTCATTTCATTTTTATGCAGATGATCTACAACTGTACCTTCCTCTGTCCATTGGAAGCCAGAGCTCTATGAAATTGCTCAGTGACTGCATCACAGAGGTCAAAACATGGATGGCTCACAGTTTTTTGCAGTTAAATGCCAACAAAACTGAGGTAATATTATTTGGACCTCCTAACAAAACCGAGGCCCTAAAGAAAGATCTTGGCCCCCTAACTGCTTTTAGCAAACCCCTAGTCAGAAATCTTGGTGTACTACTTGACTCGGAGCTAAAATTTGACAAGCAGATAAATGCTGTTGTAAAAGGCATCTTTTTTCAGCTTAGGTCCATAGCCAAGTTAAAATCCTTTTTAACTGTACCAGATCTTGAGAAACTCACTCATGCTTTTATTACCTCAAGACTGGACTATTGTAATGCACTGTACACTGGCATTTGTGAATCATCTCTTGCACGTTTACAGCTAGTCCAAAACGCAGCAGCCAGGCTACTTACTGGAGCCAGGAAAAGGGATCACATCACACCCATATTAGCGGGCCTACATTGGCTTCCTGTTAAGTTTAGAGTTCAGTACAAAGTAGCATTGACAGTTTTTAAAGCATTACATGGACGTGCTCCAGCATATATAGTGGACATGTTAAGTCCTTATGTCCCATCGCGCTCACTGAGATCTGCATCCCAGGGACAGCTGATGGTCCCGCATGCACGGTTGTCCATGAAAGGGGATAGGGCCTTTAGTGTCTTTGCCCCACGTCTTTGGAATAGCCTACCTCAGGACCTGAGATCTGCATCTGAGGTGTCAGTGTTCAAAACCTCCCTCAAAACACACCTGTTTCGACTTGCCTTCAATGGCCTTTGAAATATTGGGATTTGGGGATGAGACCCTATTACTGTATGTTTTGTTGTAATGCTGTTATGTTGTTCCGTCCATGTCCTGTTGCTCCGTCTCATCTGTCAGTACTGTATTGTTGTAATGCTGTCATGTTGTTCTGTCCATGTCTTTGTTTCCTCCGTCTCATCTGTCAGTACTGCTATTCTGTATATTTGTATTTATTTCTTTTGTCTTATTTATTTTATTTTACTCTCTTACCTTTTTACTGTGAAGCACTTTGGTTTTAAATGTGCTATACAAATAAATTACTTACTTACTTACTTACTATGTCTGAACACACACACACACACACACACACACACACACAGTTATCAGAATATTCCTTAAGGACACTGTCCAGAGCACAAACACACACACACACACGCACACACACTTATGTCTTGACGTTGGCCAGGGAAGCAGTTTGTTTATGATGGCTGTTGTTTTTCCGCTTTCTTGTTGCGATGGGAAGTGAAGCGTAATCTAATCATTGTAAATAAGAGACATGTTTTATTCATAGCTTCATTTTAGAATACTTACCTGCTTTTAAGCAAAAGATTTGTTGTTTTGTTTTGGTATTTATTTATTTTGGCACTTGTTTTTGGTATTTATCTTACCAATGGTACAGTAAAATTAACTTCAACCTTCTTTTAACTTGTTTTAATCACAATGGATCACTTTCACTTGCATTATCACCTGGAATTTACTTGTCTTAAGCGTGTCTTTTCACAATTCATACTGTACATGTTTCATTCATGTGTTGTCAATAAAAAATCATTGAATTTTAAAATGGTTGTGCTTCAGTTATTACCTGCATAGCAATTCAATTGAAGTGTTTCATAGTCACTGTCCAATAAAGTGACATTTTCATGCATGCTTCATTCAAGCATTGCCATACCTTCATTTTACAATAATTACCTTTACTTAACTGCTTTAAGAAAAAGATTTCACTTGGGTAAATAAAAACATTCACCTATGTTATGATACTTTTCTAAAATGAACTGCTTGTTTACTGCCATACTTGAACTTTTCATAAATATTTACCAAGTAATTAAGAAATATGTACTAGTATGACCTAAAAAAAGTTTTCCAGCTAAAAATGCCAATTTCTGGAAATTCAAAATGACAGACAATGGACAATGGTAAGCATTGATGAAAAACTTTATGAACAGCATCTGGAAATAAAATAGAACAATTATTACACACTGCATCTTTAAGTAGAAGGATTTTGGACCTTTGGAACTTTCTACCTTTCCAATAACAATTATTCAGTCATGCAATCACAGGGAACAGATTAAGGATGTCTTTTCAGGATATTTCCATATTATGGCACTAAGATTCACTAATTATGCTTGGAGGTATTTTAGTCATGACAGGCCTCGATACCACAATGTTTTGATTTCAAGTCCACCACCTTTTCCACTACCAGTTGAGCCACTGCATCTTGCAATACCAGGATCACCCAGCAGGAGTCCCAGGATCGTGCTCATCCCAGGATCGTGCTCATCCCAGGATCGCCGATAGGGACTTGGGGGGGTCATGGCCCGTTCCCAGGCGGTCTCCCATCCAAGTACTAACTAGGCCCGACGCTGCTTAGCTTCCGAGATCGGGCGTGCTCTGCATGGTATGGCCGTAAGCGAGAGCTGCCTGAGAAAACGGCCCCCTTAAAGCAGTCGGCAAACACGTGTGCCATTCAGGGAGCCTCGCCATGTCACTGAACCGCCACCTCTTTCAAACACCGCCGGCATATTGAGCTGAACGCCGGAAAAAAGACGTTTGTCAGTTAGGAAAAAAAGGCGAGAGAGAAAAAAACAGCCAATAAATGAATTAATTAATTAATAAATGAGTACACCAATAAATAGTTTTTTTTTTTTTTTTAAAAGAAGGGGGTGGGTTAAAAAGGCAAAGCAACAAAGAAAGAGTGGTTTGACGTCTGAAATGTTGCTGTGCTTGTTGTTGCGTTGGTCTGCCCCCGAGTGGTGAAGGCAGGGCAAGAGAGTGAGGGGAAAAAAAAGCTTACATCACCTGGTATTCCCAAGCGGTCTCCCATCCAAGTACTAACGAGGCCCGACGCTGCTTAGCTTCCGAGATCGGACGAGATCAGCGTGGTATGGCCGTAAGTGAGAGCTGCCTGCGAAAGCGGCCCCCTTAAAGCAGTCGGCAAACACGTGTGCCATTCAGGGAGCCTCGCCATGTCACTGAATCGCCACCTCTTTCAAACACCGCCGGCATATTGAGCTGAACGCCGGAAAAAGACGTTTGTCAGTTAGGAAAAAAAGGCGAGAGAGAAAAAAACAGCCAATAAATGAATTAATTAATTAATAAATGAGTACACCAATAAATAGTTTTTTTTTTTTTTTTAAAAGAAGGGGGTGGGTTAAAAAGGCAAAGCAACAAAGAAAGAGTGGTTTGACGTCTGAAATGTTGCTGTGCTTGTTGTTGCGTTGGTCTGCCCCCGAGTGGTGAAGGCAGGGCAAGAGAGTGAGGGGAAAAAAAAGCTTAAAGCACCTGGTATTCCCAGGCGGTCTCCCATCCAAGTACTAACCAGGCCCGACGCTGCTCAGCTTCTGAGATCGGACGAGATCGGGCGTGCTCAGCGTGGTATGGCCGTAAGCGAGAGCTGCCTGCGAAAGCGGCCCCCTTAAAGCAGTCGGCAAACACGTGTGCCATTCAGGGAGCCTCGCCATGTCACTGAACCGCCACCTCTTTCAAACACCGCCGGCATATTGAGCTGAACGCCGGAAAAAGACGTTTGTCAGTTAGGAAAAAAAGGCGAGAGAGAAAAAAACAGCCAATAAATGAATTCATTAATTAATAAACGAGTACACCAATAAATAGTTTATTTTTTTTTTTAAAAAGAAGGGGGTGGGTTAAAAAGGCAAAGCAACAAAGAAAGAGTGGTTTGGCGTCTGAAATGTTGTTGTGCTTGTTGTTGCGTTGGTCTGCCCCCGAGTGGTGAAGGCAGGGCAAGAGAGTAAGGGGAAAAAAAAGCTTACAGCACCTGGTATTCCCAGGCGGTCTCCCATCGAAGTACTAACCAGGCCCGACGCTGCTTAGCTTCCGAGATCGGACGAGATCGGGCGTGCTCAGTGTGGTATGGCCGTAAGCGAAAGCTGCCTGCGAAAGCCGCCCCCTTAAAGCAATCGCGAAACATGTCTGTCATTTACGCAGGGTGAGACAGGAAAAAATAGCGTACAGCACCTAGTATTCCCAGGCGGTCTCCCATCCAACTACAAACCAGGGCCGATGCTGCTTAGCTTCCGAGATCAGACGATATACGCCGTGCTCAGCGTGGTATGGCCGTAAGCTAAAGCTCCCTGCGAAAGAGGCCCCCTGAAAGCAATCGCGAAACATGTCTGTCATTTATGCAGGGTGAGACAGAAAAAGAAATAGCTTACAGCACCTGGTATTCCCAGCCGGTCTCCCATCCAAGTACTGACCAGGCCTGACGCTGCTTAGCTTCCGAGATTGGACGACATCAAGAGATGCCGCAAGAGAAAGCTGCCCCCTTAAGATCAGGCGTGCTCAGCGTGGAGCGCACCTGCAGGTAGCTGTGGCCTAGGGGTTAGAGCGTTGGACTTGGGATTTGCAGGTTCAAATCCCACCCTACCCATGGTATAATGCCAGCATCCATAGGAGGACAGGGGACATTGCCACACATCATGTCAACATCATGAGGAGTGCTCAACCGGCAAGCAAGTCAGTAATCTGAGCACAGGGAACACAACAGTGCTCAACCGGCAAGCAAGTCAGTAATCTGAGCACAGGGAACACAACAGAAAGCGCTCTGGGAGGGGAACAGAGGACAGGCAGAACTGGTGAGCATTTCGGTAACCAGAGCACATGGCCAACACCATGGCCCTGTTCCTGCAAACGCTGTTAACACAGCGGCGCTTATGTGCGAAAGCCGCGCTCCAATGAGCGCGAGCTTAAATCTAATCAGCAACCAGTTCCTTAAACTCAGATCAGCTGCTTCTAGTTTAGGTTCATGCCAGCGCGGCTAATTAAACCCTGCGCTTGGCGTCTGGGCGGAGTATTTAAGAAGACCATGACCTCGATTGTCGAAATCGCGATCATGGCAAAACCTAGAGCTGATTTTTTCAGCAGTGCAGAGCAAAAACTGCTCCTCGAGCTCTACGAGGAGCAGAAGGGAGTTATCATGCAAAAGGGTAACACCCTATCAATTACTAGAGCGAGAGATAAGGCATGGCAAACCATTGCAGACAATTTAAATGCGTAAGTTGCGTTCCGAGACTCATTGTGTCCTAAATTAACTTCCTACGGCCAGCCAATTCTAACCTTAATTTAACAAACCAAATAAGCACTGATTCGGTGTGAAGTAGTTGCACTTTTTTCATTAGTTACCTTCCGCCGGGTTGATATTTGAGGAATAAAGTTTTAGGCCTATGTGTGGAGCGGCACGGTTCCCTCATTTCAATAGGCGAGTGATAACGACATCGCATGTCATACGGCCGACCGGCGTTCGAATATCATGAGTAACATCGCATACTTGTAGCAGTTTGCTTTAAAGTCGCATTGTGGGCTTTGCATGTGGGGCAAATGACCACGCAAAGGTCTGCTACGGGACAATTTCATCCTTCTTTTAAATGGATGGTCATGCTACTGTTCCACAATGGGCAATACATTCAGGTCGAATTCAACTGAATTAGGGTTAATAAGAATGCGGTGACTTTATTCAGACATAACCTACAATTACACTAAAAGAAAATAGCGATGCTATAAAAAGAAATGTTCAGGTAAGAATCGAACCCAGATTGGCTGCATAGCATGCTGCACTCTAACCCACAGTGGCACACAATTCCGACGGTAATGTCGTGACCAAAGTATTGATTGTTACTATAACAAAATGCTAAGGTTTTTTTTTTAAATCTGTTGGTCATCGGAAATTCTCAGACTGAAAGGAGTAGACTTCATTGTGTTTTTTCCTCGCATTGTCACCCCAGACACAATTTAAATGGGACAATTGCTCAAATTTGATGTCGTGACATGCTGGCAGAGATGGGCGGAACTGTTCGGTGGTCATTCGGTTTCATACCGGTCGACTTTCTTAGTAACACTGCTTCGTTAAGCCCGAAGTTAAACCTGCTCCCTACCAGGTTTAGTTCGGAGCATATGTTACCAGAGCAACTCAGCTGAGATTCACCTTAGCAAGACTAATGGAACGGACTTCTGTCTAAACATAGCGAGACTATGCGAGTTGAGCGAGGATTTGCGCTGAGCGCCATTGCAGGAACAGGGCCCATGTCTCGGAGTACAACTCGCTAGCAGGCAGAACCGGCAAGCATGATGGTGACTGGAGGGTCTACTGTAAGCTCCAGGGGATATGGCCAAAACCATGTCCAGGAGGAGGGCTCACCAGGAGGGTGTATGCCTGAGAGGAGTGCTGGGAGCAGCAGGTCAGTAACCAGAGGGTCTGCCATAAGCTCCAGGGGACATGGCCAAAAGCGTACCCAGGCAGAACCGGTGAGCATGCCGATAACCGGCGCATCAACCGTAAGCTCCAGGGGACAGGGCACATAATGTCACAAGTTTTGGAGGACTGTTACAACAATCTGCAGAGTTAGGCCTGCCGTCCAGCAGGCACCGAGCAGAACGCCGGCGTCAGGGAGAAGAGAGAGTCCAACCTCCGGTCGGCTGACTGTTTAAAATGGCATGGCTGCCAGTCCTTGGTATCGACCAACCAGCAACCAGCCTGGCTTCCTCGTCCAACTCCCACCTATTAAACAAAAACTACAGAGACCCCTGGTGCCCTGGTGGGGCTCTGCACTGCTACATGGGAGAGATCCCACAGCCACCCTACCGGGCCGTGACAATAGCCAAAACTGTGCCTGCTCGGGCAGCAAAGTCCAACTATGTTCCTACTTTAACCTAATACCTACCTGAGTACCTATCCAGGCTTTTAAAAAAAAAAACTTTGAAATGATATTGGTATGTGTAAAAAAGTACCAAATAACATGATATATTATAATAAGACATAATATGAAATAAAAATTACACAAAAAGTGTAGGGTTTTAAATGGTGGCCTAAGACTTTATTTGCTTAAACCATGCCATTTACATTTTAATGTGATGCAACTAAATGGTGGGAGCAACTTATGACTCTTTTAAGGTACCATCCAAATGGCTCTGACTGCATGGTATTTTACTGATATTCCAAGAAGCTTTAAAAACCCACCTTAGACTGATACTAATTAAATAAATAGTTAATTATTTATTTTTAAAAAAAGGGATGAATTGAAAAGGGAAAGCAGTAAAGAAATAGTGGTTTGAGGTGTAAAATGTTGTTGTGCTTATTGCGTTGGTGTGCCCCCAGCTGGTGAAAAAAGCTTACAACACCTGGTGTTCCCAGGCGAATTCGTCTCCAAGTCCCTATCCGCTACTCCAACGACCAATGGTTGCGTCCTGTTGGTCACAGATGGAGACCGAACGACCAATCATTGATTCCTAACCAGGCCCGACGCTGCTTAGCTTCCGAGATCGGGCGTGCTCAGCGTGGTATGGCCGTAAGCGAAGGCTGCCTGCCAAAAAGGCCTTCTTAAAGCCGTGGCCACTTCAGAAAAAAGGCAGAGAGACAAGAAAAAATGAATAAAAATGAATAATTCAATAAATAAATCAATAAAGTCTTCATTTTTGTTTCAAAGAAAAGACATGAATTTAAAAGGGCAAGCAGTAAAGAAATTGTTTCCTTTTGTCAGTGAGGAAAAAAGGGCCAGAGACAAACAAAATGAATGAAAAATTAAATCAATAAGTTAAATAAATAGTTCATTATTTTTTTTTTTTAAAAGGGCTGAATTGAAAAGGAAAAAAGCAGTAAAGAAAGAGTGGTTTGAGGTGTCAAATGTTGCTGTGCTTATTGCGTTGGTGTGCCCCCAGCTGGTGAAAAAAGCTTACAGCACCTGGTGTTCCCAGGCGAATTCGTCTCCAAGTCCCTATCCGCTACTCCAACGACCAATGGCTGCGTCCTGTTGTACTCCAACGACCAATGGTTGCGTCCTGTTGTACACAGATGGAGACCGAACGGCCAATCATTAATTCCTGTTATCCCGAGCCGGAGACAGAACAACCAATCAGAGACAAATGTTGAACAAGCCTCGTTTGCCTCATTACGACTCGATCCCTCATTAGTTATTTCGATCACAAGAGCATTCAGCACTAATAATTTCAAACCTTGGATTCTAAACAGCTACCTGAGGTAAACTAATATCTTCTCTTTCACATAACTCAGTTAGTTTGACAAATACGGGAGTAGCCGTGTATGTTACCTAATTTCATAAAATTGCTGTTTACTTCGCTGCCAATAAAGTTGCTTGCTTCGGTCATCCAGACCTGTCAGTTTAGCTATGAAGAGTACGGTACAACCGTAAAGGACAATTTATTTGACCTCACAATAAGTTGGTAAATGCTTGGTACACTTTTGTCTGATGGACACCATCCACAGTAAGTCAAAATAGCTTTTATTTAAATAGCTTTTATTTGCTTCGTGTCTGTCAGATACGCTAGCGACAAGGTGTTCAACATTGGCTAACTACGTAAGTGAGTGACTGATCAAATACATTATCGTGAATCATGTGAAGACTATTTTGGCTAAGGATGGCATTGTATATAATATTTTATGTATGTAATGTAATATGTAATATTTTATTTCATGTTATATTGTGACTTTGAATTTTGAAGCTGTCGGGCACAGCGTTTGACATTGATGTGTCTGTTTACTGGTATTCACTTCTCTATCAAGTGACGTAAGGTAGTGGCTGGCTTTTGAACGCGAGATGAAAACAGAAGAGCAGATTATGAACATGTTTGTCTGAAGAACTTTTTTGACGTTACTATGAGATGTAAACTATTACCAACATTCATTCATGTCATGCATATATGCATTTGTCTGTTAATTTGTTGGGTTTCTTCGTCGTAATGACGACACTGACAGTCTGTAAGTAACCAAATGTTTCAACACATTACACAACTCGTTACGTTACGTGATCAAAGGCATAATCATGTTAAGTTTATGTCTGGAAAGCATGGCATTGTATGAACTCTTTTATTTGATTCCATATTGTGACTTTGAAGTGTGATGCTGTCAGGCTGAGCGTTTTACCGCGATGTACAGCGCCAGATGTGAGTGGTAATAACGTTTTTACCTGTCAGACTGCTGTTCAAAACTGTGAAAATATTTTTGCTACCTTTGCTGTTAACATTGTCCTATTATGACAGCTAACTGTAAATGAGCTGTCTTTTATAGTTTTGACATAGTCACTTGTTGGACAGTTAATAACAGTCATCAGTGATGCATATTACATGTTATTATTATAGGTATTATTACCACTGGCTAAAATGGACCCGAAGAAGAGTCATGAATGTGAAGTGTGCAATAGGAGGTTCACTGAGAAGTCCAACCTTACACGCCACATGAAGCTGCACAACCCCAAGGAGCATGCTTGTGATGTGTGTGGGAAGAGCTTCTCCACCAAGCTCCAACTCAACCTGCATCAGAAGCAGCACCAATACCCCTGCATCCCAACATCACCCCTGCATCACATTTGGCCAGTACACCGGGCAGTCTTTCAAGTGGCTGCTGGAAAATGATGTCAGTTGGGTGGCGTGGATCCTGTCCGAGTTTATTCACCAGGGTGAGCTCAATGACCTGCTGAAGTGGCAGAAAGAACGCCTGCTTGAGTATGTGAAGGATTTTCCCCCTGTCAGCTGTCTTGTTGACAAGAAATTGAAGGTAAGTTAGCTAGCTTTTCATTTCCACATTTGAGTGATAAAAGGTCCTATGTCAAAACTGTGTATGCATCTAACTGTTATATTTATTTATTTTTCAGGAAAAGACTGGAGCATCTCAATCCTCCATTTCCCAGTATGGCTCCAATTACGCCACCGATGCTGAGCTATTGGCTGTTGCAGGTATGCTTATGTACTTAAAAAACTTTAAAAAAAAAAGACATTGTAGAGCTGCTTAAACTAATAATGTTGTCTTTATTTATGTCATCATGTTAAATTAATTTGCAATAATTATATCCATTCTGTGTGTGTGTGTGTGTCTGTGTGTCTGTGTGGGTGCGCGCGCGTGTATGTGCGGATGTGACAATGTGCTTTGCAGAGCAACTCTTGGATAAATCTGAGGTGCCTGTCTCCACCCAAATCACCACCTTGGGACAGCTCACTCCAGCCGCCAGCCAGGATCCTGCCATGCCGCCCTCACATCAACAGGCCTCTGTCTCCCCTGCCATCCAGCTGGAAGGTTGGCAGAAGTACTGGGAGGAACCACCAGCATCTGCCCAAGCCCTTGGCATAGCCCTGCCTAACATCAAGTGGCTAAAGTGCAGCGAGACATACGGTCTGTTTGAGAGGGCATCAAGGTACAAGAATACCAAAGGCGAAGTTGTGGAGAGGAAGCTGCTGAAGGAGAAGATGGAGTTCCACCCACCCCCACTTCCAGTTTCTGTCATGGGAGCGATCCCCAGCATGCTGGCCTTCTTTACCCCGCCTGCCTTCTTCTGGCGTCCTGTCGGTGTGATGAAGGCCATGATACGCTGCCCCAACACCAACTGCCCTGCGCCGCCTGGAGAGTACCTGGAGAAGAAAGGCTTCGGCAGCTACGCCAGGCAAGTGTGTGGCATGACATCGTATTACACCCTCCTGACGGAGAAGCTGAAATGCTCCCACTGTGAGAAGATGAGGCAGGTGACAGTGACGTACGACAGCAACCATGAGGAAGAAGATCAGCAGCAGCAGCAGCAGCAGTACATTTGGCTGGCCTACAGTCCAAAAATCCTAATGAGCCTCGCCCCTGCCATCAGAAGGATGTTCCCCGCCATTCTGTGTGGAAAGCGCGCCATAGACAGAGGAGTGGTGACCCTGCTGAATGACAGACTCAACGCCATCTCGATGAGTAAAGTGCAGCGGCTTCTGAAACAAGGCCACGACGAGTGGTACATTGAGCGGCGTGACTTGTACAAGACTCTGTTGTACGACGCTCACACAGCTGGCTCTCTGTCAACGACAGGTACATCCTCTCAGAAGGGCATCCTCCGCTTCCCCTCCGCTTCCCCTCCGCTTCCCCAGTCTCCTCTTCCATCTGTGCGGGTGCTGAGGCGTGCTTACCTCATCATGGAGATGGAAAAGATGCCGGTCTACCGCAGCGAAATCCTCAGCATGACTGGAGAAATCCTCTGCATTGATGGCACAAGAAAGGTATGCATGCAGCTCTCACATCGCATTTTAAATGCTTAAAAATACAGAGCGTCATAACTTGTAAATGATCACAATAATGTAATATGTGAATGTTTGGATTTGGTCTGTTTTATGACAGGTCCTGAAGAAGATCTACGGGGATGGCCAGGGCACAATGCAGTACCTAACCAGTGTACTGAACGAGTGGGGGCAGTTCCTGACCACGGTGGTGGTGGCAGCGGAGTCTGAGGGTTGCTATGCACGCATGGCCAAGGGTCTCATCGCTCGGTTGCAACTTTGAAGTGTGTTATTATGTATATTTGTGTCTTGTCTTAATGTGCCTCTGAGGGCAATATGTGTATGTGTATGTGTATTTATGTAAGCTACTTGGGCACCCGAATTTCCCTCTGGGGATCAATAATGTAACTGAACTGAACATATTTAGACAAATGTAGACACATTTAGACAAAATCGGATGGGCCAGATTAATCATGAATCTCGTACTGTGTTGTGTTTTGTAGGATCCCCCTGGTGTTCCGCTGTACGTGGCAGTGAAGACGGTGGTTATGAATGGCGTCCAGCTGCAAAAATACAGATGCCGGTGAGGCAGCAATTCCTTGGAAGGGTTGCATTCCCACCTGTACAACGCCATACCATCCAACAGGTGTGGCATCATGCCATTTCAAGTGAGTAATGAAAGACAACTTCAGCAACTTTTATTTCGATGTCTACCTCCGTCCGGCAATTATGGTAACACCCGATATGTGGTACATGCAATGTGTTTCAGGTATACCTGATTGCGTTTGCGGTGCAGTGGAACGCCAGGATGGAGTCCCTCCGTGTCTCTGGAGGTCAGGGTCGGCAGACAGCCTGTGTGGACGCCGTAAAGATTCAGCGGATGAATCGACAGGCGGAGCTGCTCTTCGGCAAGCAGCATGTGTTGGAGCCGAACTTCGCTGCGCCTCTGCCATACCCAGATGGCTACAAACATCCAGACGAGGAGGAGCTCCTTGGCGTGGAATATGCAATGTGCCAGTCCACTGCGTTCACTGCAAGGCACTTCTACGCACAGAAAGGTACAGCAATACACAACAACACATTAAACTCACTGTGCCCACTGTTACTGCCCACTAACTGTCTAATGACGTTGCACTCATCACAATTAGTTACAATGTAACTCAACACAATGCTTGTGTGTTTGCAATTTAATGTTTGCAGCTGAGGAGGAGCAGAGCAGGAAGGAGGAGGCTGAGGGGAAAGAGGAGTCCACAGCTGAGGGGAGTGGCGAGGAAGAGGAGGACGAGGAGCTGGCTGACGAGGGTGTTGGAGGCATGTCAGAGGAGGACCCCATAGACCACGTCTGTGAGAAAAACATCGTCCTCACTCGGACGGAGCAGGTGGAGGAAGAGGACAGCCCCACATTGCAAGACGTCTTGGCGAGCCAGCGGCATCTCCATCTGCCGGGGATAGAGGAGGTAGAGGCCCTTGCGTCACTTCTGCTCCAGCTGGCAGACGAGACTGATCCCCACCACCTCGTGCCAGCTGTGCTGAGGCAGCAAATTACAACTGCAGCTACTGCTCTCCATGACCACGACCGATCCGGTGTCAACTTTGTGAAGAAGTATGAGTCACGGTGGGGATACACCCTCTTTGGCCGTTGCCTTGGAGCAGAGACGCCAGAGACCAGTGCTGCCCAGAAGACCAAGTTTGGCTGGATGCGGTACCCACAGGCAGCACAGGTGACCGAGCAGAGCCGTCTTCTCTACCTCCTCATCAAAATGCTGCAGCACCATCCACCCTGCCGCAAGTTCCTCTCCTCTCCCAGCAAGCTGGCCTCGTCCATCAAAGGCCAGTACAAGAGGATCGCTGACCGAGTGAGAGACGACCCGGTCCTGGGCAGCCTCACCATTCCGCTGCCCAACATCAATGTCAAGTCCATCAGCAGCTTTTTCAGGAGGGAGGAGAAGATGGCCAACTTCAGGGCAACGGTTGTGCCAAAGGCCAAGGTCCTTTCAAGCCACATAATGGCTGATGCTCCATCCCTGCCAACCTCACTACCACCACCAGAAAGACCTGAGGTGCAGTACCAGGAGCCTCACCATATCGCTGGCAGAAGACGGGGTGAAAAGCGGAGGTAAGCTGTTAGCACACTTTCAAAGTGTTAATGCACATCCATATTTATATGCCGCACACTACAAAAGAGCCACATTTCCTTTACTAGATTTTATCAGATTTATATAGCCATGTAAGTTTTTTTTATACATATTTTCTCCATGAGCATACATTACATGCTACTGTATGATACTGTATGGCAAACGTATGATACTGTATGATACTAAGCGTCTTGTGGGTGTGTTTTTTTCTTGAACATTTACAGGTTGGACTTTGCAGAGCCGCAGCTGCAGTTAACGCCACAGCCAGCCCATGGACCAGGGCCTTCAAATCGCTGTATCCAGCCAAAGCCTGCCCCTGCATCCTGTGTGCCACCATCAGTAGCAAAAGCCCCAGTCCTTCTGATATGTGCCAGCCCAACCACAGGCTCCATCAGTGAGGCTTCTGCCGTCCGTCAGCCCACTGCCGTCCACCAGTCCACTGTTCCTCCCTGTCCTCCCACCGTGAAACCGGTTCTGCCTAAAAAATCAAATAAGCCATGTGGGGCTTGCAAGGTGCCACAATGTGGGGGGAAAAGGAAGAAATACATCCCTTCCAAAGACAAAGTGGCCGGAAGCAGCCAGAAGGCTTTCACCTTTTGCCCCTCCACCAACATGTCCACCACACCTGGCTTTGAAGGTGTAACCTACACCAGTTACGAACGCTTTAAAGTTGTTGTGGACCAGGAACTGGAAAAGAGGAGAACCTCCCTCTAATGTTTACATGTCTGAACACACACACACACACACACACACACACACACACACACACACACACACACACACACACACACACACACACACAGTTATCAGAATATTCCTTAAGCACACTGTCCAGAGCACAAACACACACACACACACACACACGCACACACACTTATGTCTTGACGTTGGCCAGGGAAGCAGTTTGTTTATGATGGCTATTGTTTTTTCGCTTTCCTGTTGTCTGGAGTACAGTAATGTAAAAAAAAAAACCCTTTGAAACTGTTTAAAAATGTTTAATGATATTTATTTACCCACACACACACACAAACACACACACACACACACACACCTTGACCTTGATGGCTGTTGTTTTTTTGCTTTCTTGTGTCCTGGAGTACAGTAAGTTAAAAAAAATACTGTGAAACTGTTTAAAAGTTTTTAATGTTATTTATTTAACGATGGGAAGTGAAGTGTAATCTAATCATTGTAAATAAGAGACATGTTTTATTCATAGCTTCATTTTAGAATACTTGGCAGTATTACCTGCTTTTAAGCAAAAGATTTGTTGTTTTGTTTTGGTATTTATTTATTTTGGCACTTGTTTTTGGTATTTATCTTACCAATGGTACAGTAAAATTAACTTCAACCTTCTTTTAACTTGTTTTAATCACAATGGATCACTTTCACTTGCATTATCACCTGGAATTTACTTGTCTTAAGCGTGTCTTTTCACAATTCATACTGTACATGTTTCATGCATGTGTTGTCAATAAAAAAATCATTGAATTTTAAAATGGTTGTGCTTCAGTTATTACCTGCATAGCAATTCAATTGAAGTGTTTCATAGTCACTGTCCAATAAAGTGACATTTTCATGCATGCTTCATTCAAGCATTGCCATACCTTCATTTTACAATAATTACCTTTACTTAACTGCTTTAAGAAAAAGATTTCACTTGGGTAAATAAAAACATTCACCTATGTTATACTTTTCTAAAATGAACTGCTTTTTTACTGCCATACTTGAACTTTTCATAAATATTTACCAAGTAATTAAGAAATATGTACTAGTATGACCTAAAAACGAAGTTTTCCAGCTAAAAATGCCAATTTCTGGAAATTCAAAATGACAGACAATGGACAATGGTAAGCATTGATGAAAAACTTTATGAACAGCATCTGGAAATAGAATAGAACAATTATTACACACTGCATCTTTAAGTAGAAGGATTTTGGACCTTTGGAACTTTCTACCTTTCCAATAACAGTTATTCAGTCCATCGACTGTATATAAGATGGACAAAGCGGGCCCATTCAGTTCCGTTCTATAAAATTGAAGCATTCGCAACCGTCAATTTCGCAACCAGGGCCACTTACTTCCTGCTTGGCAACGCTTGAGCATGCGCAGTAAGGAGGACAGTCGCCCAATCAGAAACGTCCACTCGATGTCATGTCCCGCCTACAACTCTACGCCTCCCTCAGGTTGACGGTAGCGGGGGAAAACTACGGATTGATTATTTCCTCAGGTATGTGTCACTGTTAAAATTCTTGCCTACCAAAGAAATACGAACACAATTTCTGAATGAAGACAATGATCGTTAAGTCTGGTAAATATTAATGTCAACTTAATAAAAATACACTAGATCTTAGCGAAAACGAGAACAACTCCTAGGGTAGGCTACATAGCCCAACGTTAGCATCAGACAGTTGATGTGTTAGCCTAGCCTAGTGTATAACAGGTAATCCAAATGACTGTACACAGTTAGGTAACCTAATAACAGACGTGTTGGATAAATTTACAACCCTGTCGGGAAAAGGCGAAATAATGCAGTATTTCCATATTGCTGTTCTTTATGTCGCTTTTGGAGAAAAGCGTCTACTAAGTACTACAACAGTAACAGTTTTGTGTACGAGAGTGGAACAGTTCAGGGCAGTTTACCAATGCTTCCGTTTAACACACTATCTTCTGTCACGGGGGGATTAAATGTGATCTTCACTTAACAAGTATGGATTCGTGTTTTTTGTCATGTCAAAGTTATGTTTGTTTGTTTTTTTTTGTACCGTATGTGGCGTACCATATTGTTGCCTTTACAAAATGTGAGGAATGTTTACTTACAGACTGCTATGCATACGATAGATCAAATTAATAGTGTTGATGCTAGGAAATGTTTATAGATCTTGGAATGAAGTTTTGGCAAATGGCAACTGTAAAAAGTTGCTAACAAGACTTAAACTTTTATTTTTGACAGATGCCGCCTGAACCAACCTTGCGGGGGAATAGCTATATGAAGTTGTGGTTGAAGACATCATCTCGCTGTCCTCTGGCCTCCAGTCAAAGTAACCAAAAGTGAAGAATGCGATTAAGGCAGACACAACGTAACTCCAGAAATGTCATCGTCACGATGTCAGACTTTGCGTTTTCAGTGTACTTGTAGCAGAATTCAAAGCGAAACATTGCCCTTGAAATTCAGATTAAAGTGATATCTCTCCCAACTCGCTGGTATGTTCAAAATGTTTCCCGTTTTGAAGTTGACATGAAACGTGAAAAAAGTAACAATGGATTTATCCTTCTAAAGCAAAGTGTTCATCTGAAGCAAGTATTTAAAATCAATTTAACCATTAATTAAAACCAAGGGTGTGACACTATAATGTTAACCCTGTTAAACAAATAAAATCTTAAAATAAAAAATGGTTATCATAATCATGTTCACATGACCACATTCTAATTACTCAGGTGTGTAGTATCAGTTATTTATTTACCTTCCTGATTAAGATGTGTTATGCTTGTACTAGAATAACACTTCAGTTATACATATAATACAGTATGCATATACTTTTTAAACTAGGAAAAGAACATGAGCTTTGCCATCTTTTATTCTTTTCAGTTTATTAAGTTTCTGTTTCATAACAACATAATTGGCAGCTGTGTAACAGTTATGTGAAGACAAGTTACTGTGTGTGAAGACAATGGTCATGGTTTAGGAGGGAGTAGACCCTCACAGCTCTGAAGTTGGTGGTGGCACATGATGCAGGCTGGAGGGTAGAACCTCAGCTGTTAAGCTGGTGGCGAAAGTAACAGCAGCAACCTGGAGTGTAGATCTTCAGCTGTGAAATTGTAAGTAATGGTACATGAAAGGGAATTGAGAACAGGACCCCATTTCCAGCACAACCACCTAAATACAAAACCAGTAATTTATACATTTAATACAATATTTAAAATATTTAATCTTAGAAGTGCTCTCTTAAAGTACCTGTTGTCTGTTACATGGGGCCCCATCATCTAATAATATTCCAGGTCAACCATGCTTGATTCAGTGGTACTGAATATCCTTCCCCCGCAGTCCTTACAAATGTAGACATGCCAACACATACACGGTTAAAACTACAGCAGCCCTTTGAAAGGCCCACTTGCTAATGTACTGTGCTGAAAACATGGGAATACCAGCTTTACAATGGAGCAGCTCTCAGGTATTTTCAACTGATATTTTTATTGGTCATGCGAATTAGGAAGGGTATCAAATTATTTCAAAAGCTTTATTTAAAATCACATTTATATTAGTAGAAGTATCATGACTAAGGTACAGTACCTGCTGGTGTAGCTCGGTGCTCCATGGTAAAATGACGCTTAAATCTACAACAGAGTGAAAAACAATGTCAGACATACTGTTGTATATTGTTAATGTTTAGGCATACCTGCAAAGATTTCGCTATTATAGGTAAACGCACCCTATATATACACATTTATATGCTTGCCTTGTATATTGTAAGCTATTGTGAATAATCAGTGTTGTGCCAAGAACGAACATTTGAATCTCAATCTAATGTAAGCGACAGTTAAATGTTAATTACCACTCAAACATTATTTACCTATTACCTATTCATATACCGAAATTGTGGAAGAAGAACGAGACGAGAATGCCCACCTGTAGTCGTAGTTAAAAGCAAACGGTGAGTTAGTAATCTATTCATCTGTGCTTGAGTTTCGCCTCTATCTGAACTCAAATCGACGTGCTCGCAAAAGAAAAACTGTTAGTAACTGAGTGTTTGCTGAAAAACTGCAAGCTCCACAAATCCTTAATGGTAAACGAACAACACACCAAGCGTCCTCACGAGTCTGTCTCATTTATGACCAACAGCTACAGTAAAAACAACCCGAGCCGACATCCCTAAAGCCTTGCATCACCGTACGTTTTTCCTCAATCGCTTTACCCAGCACCAGCTTAAACTGTACTGTCCTTTTCTGTCTCTTCATGTGGCCGGCACTAAAAATCATGTCGTGTTTATAGTCAACTCATCTGGATCTTGGTAAAATGTAAAGATAACGTGGCACCGACGGCTAGACACTGATTAGTTAGATATCGCTTGCTAACTATGCCCCACGATAACGTTAAGTTTTCAACGATCAAACTTCTGTGTTTTCGAGTCTTCTTCAAATAAAATGTCTCACTGGCTGTATTATTAGTGTCTCCACGGTTTAATATCTAACATATTATGACAATCTTTGCGCGGTGATATCGAAAAGGCTTAAGTAGATATTGAGGTGAACTAAGATAACGGTTAGCTAACGTTAGCTATCTTACATAAACGGTTTACTTACCGGCAAAACTGCAAAGGATCTTCCAACTGAAGGTCTTCTGGTAGTACAACCAACTGCACAACTTGTTCGTATGGGTATGTTCATAACAGTATATTATAAAACAACTAAGAAAATAAGTTGGACAAGTTGCCTGACGAACTCCACTGCAGCTGTCAAGGTCAGGCTAATGATTAGTACAGCCAAAGATTCTAGATTCCCTCTCTGGTGCAGCCTCTTTCTAGCAGCTGTCAATCATAGGTGTCAATCAAACCCACTCACGTTGGCCATTGGACGCTGAAAACATTGGAATAACATTCTAAAACTGAGGTTCTGGGGGAAAAAAATTCTTGTGTTATGTGAAGGACTCAAAAATCTATTTATTGAACATTATGGGTTAGACTCAAGGACAGTTTTATCATTTTAAAAGTGACACAGAAAATTTGCAATTTTCCCATAGAGATACATGGGAGTGGGCGGGATTAAGAGTTGTACTGCAACCCACCACCAGGGGGCGAGTAAACTTCCGGTTGCTTAATTTTTGACAATAGAATATTAGGACCTGATTCAGTCATGCAATCACAGGGAACAGATTAAGGATGTCTTTCCAGGATATTTCCATATTATGGCACTAGGATTCACTAATTATGCTTGGAGGTATTTTAGTCATGACAGGCCTCGATACCACAATGTTTTGATTTCAAGTCCATCACCTTACCAGTTGAGCCACTGCATCTTGCAATACCAGGATCACCCAGCAGGAGTCCCAGGATCGTGCTCATCCCAGGATCGCCGATAGGGACTTGGGGGGGTCATGGCCCGTTCCCAGGCGAATTCGTCTCCAAGTCCCTATCCGCTATCATTGATTCCTGTTAGTCCGAGCTGGAGACAGAACAACCAATCAGAGACAAATGTTGGACAAGCCTTCTTTCCCTGACGACTCGATCCCTCATTAGTTATTCCGATCACAAGAGCATTCAGCACTAATAATTTCAAACCTTGGATTCTAACAGCTACCTGAGGTAAACTAATATCTTCTCTTTCACATAATTCAGTTATTTTGACAAATACGGAAGTAGCCATGTATGTTACCTAATTTCATAAAATTGCTGTTTACTTCGCTGCCAATAAAGTTGCTTGCTTCGGTCATCCAGACCTGTCTCTGTCAGTTTAGCTATGAAGAGTACAGTAAAACCGTAAAGGACAATTTATTTGACCTCACAATAAGTTGGTGCTTGGTACACTTTTGTCTGATGGACACCATCCACAGTAAGTCAAAATAGCTTTTATTTAAATAGCTTTTATTTGCTTCGTCTCTGTCAGATACGCTAGCGACACGGTGTTCAAAATGAGACAAATACGGATGAGTAGACATAATTATTTGTCTGACGGAAGGCAAGGATGGCATTACATGTAATATTTCGATGGCATATTTTGACTTTGAAGTTTGATGCTGTGTGTGAAGAGTCATCAGTGACTCGATGATCATATTACCTCAAAACTGTGAAAATAATTTCGCTCTCTTCCTTTCAACACAGTGGGCTATTAGTGCGATCGTGAAAATTTGTTTTCATCTAGTTAACAGACCATGAAATGTGTTTCTGATTACTTGTTACAAGCAAATCAGATGGTGATCATTCATATGTCAAAGTATTTGTCCGTTGGCTGGCTTGTTTGTTTTATTATGAGTAGCCTACTGACGCTACAGACGGCTGTCATGTCATCCATAAACTTCGTGAAAACAAGATGAAAACAAACAGTCAAAGTCGGCAGATAAGTTAGAAATGATGTATATTATAATATGTGACAACTGTTTCTGTTGAGGGAATAATGTGTAAATCTGTATTAGTAATAGTCATCAGTGATCAGTGATAAGTTCAAGTCTGTGAAAATAATTTCGCTCTCTTCCTTTCAACACTGTCCTATGATGACAGCTCGTTGTAAATGAGCTGTCATCTATAGTTTTAGCATTAATTGAAATTAACCTACACATCAGTGACCCATATTACATGTTTTATAATGGGAAGCTTACCAAGTGTGTTGTGTGTACGTGCAATGGTAGGGGGTAGAAGGATGGCCATGCATACAGTATCTGTTTTACATTTCAGCCTTTGTTATCATAAATACTGTGTCTACTGAGCCATATGACACATCAATAAATCCTTTTATTTTTCCCCATAGCAATATACTGACTAGGCCGAGGTGGCAGTCTCCACGCAGCTCACCAGCTGGGGCCAGCTCACTCCATCAGCCACGCAGACCTCTGCCAGCAGGCCCAGAGCTTCCTCACCCCGAGGAGAGACCTCCACTTCCTCAGAACCTGGTGGCATTGTGCTGGAAGGCTGGCAGAAGTACTGGAAAGAGCCCCTGTCTCCTCTCCAAGCTCTTGGTATCCAGTGGTATCCAGCTTAACATCCAGTGGCTGAAACACAGCGAGTCATATGGGCTATTTGAAAGAGCGTCCAAGTACAAGAACGTCAGAGGTGAGATAGTGGAGAGAAAGCTGCTAAAGGAAAAGATGGAGTTCCACCCACCTCCCCCTCCTTTGACGTTCAAAGGAGCCTTGCCCAACATGCTGTCATACTTCACAACACCTGTGTTTTTTTGGAGACCAGTCGGCGTGATGAAAGCCATGATCCGCTGTCCCAACAGCAACTGCCCTGCACCGCCCGGTGTGTACCTGGAAAAGAAAGGCTTTGGCACTTACGCCCGGCAGGTGTGTGGTATGAAGAACAACTATACCCTCCTGACTGAGAAGTTGAAATGTGCCTACTGTCAAAAGATCAGACAGACCGCTGGATTGACGCAAGACAGAGATGTAGACAGTGAAGACGAGGAGGAAGGGGGTGATCATAGCCAACAGCAACAGTACATCTGGCTGGCGTATAGCCCCGAGATCCTGATGAACCTGGCTCCAGCCATCAGAAGCATGTTTCCTGCCATCCTCTGTGGGAAGCGTGCCATTGACAGAAGAGTGGTGACCATGCTGAGTGACCGTCTCAACGCCGTGTCCATGACAAAAGTGCAGAGAGTGCTTCAGCAAGGTCATGATGAGTGGTACATGGAACAGCGCGACCTCTACCAGACGCTCCTGTACGAGGCCCACACGGCTGGATCCATGTCGTCGCAGAAGGGTATCCTGTCCTACGTAAAAGCTGCTGCCACGTACACACCACCCATCTCTCAGTCTCCACTTCCATCTGCCCGTGTGCTGAGGCGAGCACATCTGATCACGGAGATGGAGAAGACCCTTAATGAAATGTAACAGTTCAATTTGCTTGTTTTGAACACTAGACTCGAAAAGTATGGGGCCTTCATGAGTGCTATGGCAGGTGCAGTGTTGGCCTACAACAAGGGGGACATGATGCTCCTGGTGCCAGCGGTCAGAAATGGAAATCAGGAGCTCTACGCAAAGTACAGCGACAAGGAGATGATTGCCTTTCTGAAGCCCAACCAGATCAAGTCCTATGTCAGACGGATTACCCATGGGGTTGAGGTAAGTGTTTAACATCAGTGTTTAACTGATAGCTACTGTAACTGTATGAGGCTTCAGGAGGGAGGTTTACTAACATTCTACAGCCGAACTCTGCTGGTTGTCATCTATTACATAAGCAGTCACTTTGAGTAACAATACCTTTTATTGTGATTTTTTTTTTACAGGAGACATCCTCTGCAATTGAGTCCATCATTGCTGACTTCAAAGGGCCTGCAGGACTTGACACCGATGGCATCCACCTTTTCAAGTCTGGCGAGGCAGTGGACGCACACTGGGCCACTGCAAGCAAGCATCTTGGATGCATGCAGGTAAGTTATGGTCTGTTATAGCACCACATCATTGTAAGCCCATTGAAAGGGACACCAGAATAAACTGTGAAAGAACTGTGGTGTGCTTTACAGGATCCCCCGGGCATACAGCTGTATGTGTCTGTGAAGGTGGTGGTGATGTACTTGTTCAGCTGAACAGAGTTGAAGTGCAGATGAGGTAGCAACGCCTTGGAGGGTATGCACTGCCACTTGTACAACGCCATACCTTTGCACAGATGTGGGATCATGTCTTTCCAGGTGAGCCACACTTTCAACCACACTTTATTTTACGATACCTTCATTTGGTTTCAGTGATGAAAATGTATTGTTGAAATAGTAACACAACCGTACAAAACACCTGTTTTCTGTTTTCTTTCTATGTCTATGACCACTAACTGTACTCCTGCTGATAGTGATTCTGTGTGTGTGTGTGTGTGTGTGTGTGTGTGTGTGTGTGTGTGTGTGTATTTTACGTTTATTGTTTAGTCATTGTATTGCACATGTTGTGTCTCAGTATGCTTAGTGTATTACACATTGAGTGTATGTATTTATCCGTGTGTGTGTGTGTTTGTGTGTGTGTCTTGACACAATGTTTCAGGTGTACCTGCTCTCCTTCGCCGTGCAGTGGAACCATCGCATGGAGTCGCTCCGTGTTGCTGGTGTACAAGGCCTGCAGACCACTTGCATGGACCCAAGGCAGATCCAACGCATGAATCACCAGGCAGAGCTGCTGTTTGGCAAGGAACATGTGTTGGAACCAAACTTTGCTGCTCCGATGCCCTACCCGAAGGTATACAAGACCCCTGAGGAAGCAGCAGTTTTAAGGATACAAACAACACCTTCTTCTCCATATGTTGCGGCTTCTAATTATGGAGGATATTAAAACAATATTTAGCAATTTGTTGTGCCTTCGATTTTGTAAAGCCAACCATTCTCAGCCCCCTAGTGACAAGTCTATGCACATGTCCCAGGCTTCCAAAGATAAGTGCTAGGTATTGGCATGAATAGCCAAGACCAGTTATTTTTTGTTCAAGAGGGCGAATATTCCTTCCTAGAATATTCCTTAAGGACACTGTCCAGAGCGCGTGCACACACACACACACACCTTGGCGTTGGCCAGGTAAGCAGTTTGTATATGATGGCTATTGTTTTTTTGCTTTCCTGTTGCCTGGAGTACAGTAATGTAAAAAAACAAAAAAAATACTGTAAAAAAAAAAAAGTGAAACTGTTAAAAAATGTTTAATAATATTTATTTAACAATGTTAAGTGAAGTGTAATCATTGTAAATAAGAGAGTTTTATTCAAAGCTTGATTTTAGAATACTTGGGCAGTATTACCTGCTTTTAAGCACAGGATTTCACTTTTACTTTCACTTTTATTTTGCACTTACCAATGTTACTTTAAAATTAACTTCAAACTTATTTTTACTTGTTTTAATCACAACTGATCACTTGCATTATCACCTGGAATTTACTTAAGCATGTGTATTTGTCACAATTCATACTCTACATGTTTCATTCATGTGTTGTCAATAAAAAAAAAAAATTGAATTTGAAATTCTTAGATCTGTACCTTGTTGTGGTGAGCGAGCTTCAAACTAAACAGATCTTGTGTAGACTTGTGTTTTATATGCATTGCCCTTTAAATAAAGCACATTCTAGGCAAAAAATAAAAGTTGTAACTGTATTTTGGAGTCTGTGTGATTTGCTTTCACAAGGACTGGGATAGAGGGGAAATAAACACACCAAAGCAATTAGAAATCTCAGACTTCTCCCTAACTACCGGAGGATGTGTATAAATCCCCCAATGTACTGTATGCACCCAGTGTAGTGGTCACGGTACACAGACACAGGACAAGTAGGGATAGCCTTGCAGGGTAGTTTATTGACAACTAAAAAGCACTCAGCAAAAAAGAATCCAACACACAGGAAATATCCTTGAAAATACTAAAATCAGAGTTCAGAACAAAGGAGTAGAGTTCTTTAGGAAAAGGAGTCCAAAAAACAAGAACTTAACTGAAGGCAATCCAAAAGGCAGAGCTGAAGTCAAAAAACAGGAACTTAACTGAAGGCAATCCAAAAAGGCAGAGCTGAACGGGAGAGGTGGTGAAGAGTCCTTTCACAGACGAGGTCAGACAAGGAGCAAGTGTGGAAGTGACTATATATACTGTTGTGGTTAATTACTGGCAGGTGTGTGTAATCAGTAGGCAGGGGAGAGGGAATGAGCAAATGATTGAGTGGGTGTGGCTGTGGCATCAGGGGAACAAGGTGCTGCTGTAGAACCAGGCAGAGCTGTGACAGTAGTACACTGAATAAATTCTTGCACCCTTTGCCTCCAGGGGGCAAATTGACACTTCTCCAAAAACACATCTGTAACTCTGTGAGTTTTTGTCATTCAAAAATATAAGGGACACCATTAAAAACCTTAAAACTTCCAGTTTCCAGATATATATATACAGTATGTCACAGAAGTGAGTACACCCCTAACATATTTGTACTTTTTTTATTATATCTTTCCATGGGAGAAGTCTAAAGATATAATACTTTTCTACAACGTAAAGTAGGCAGTGTACAGCTTATATAACAGTGCAAATTTGCTGTTCCCTCAAAATAATTCAACACACAACCATTAATGTCTAAACCACGGGCAACAAAAGTGAATACACCCCTAAGTAAAAAATGTCCAAATTGTGCCCAAAGTGTCAATATTTTGTGTGGCCACCATTATTTTCCAGCACTGCCTTAACTCTCTTGGGCATGGAGTTCACTAGAGCGTCACAAGTTGTCACTGGAATCCTCTTCCACTCCTACATGACGACATCACGGAGCTGACCTTGAGCTTGAGACCTTGAGCTCCTCCACCTTCAGATCAGGCATGCTCAGCGTGGTATGGCCGTAAGCGAATGCTGGCTGCGAATGTGCCCCCCTTAGGGCAAGAGAGAGAAAAAAAGAAAAGCATACAGCACCTGGTATTCCCAGGCGGTCTCCCATCCAAGTACTAACTAGGCCCAACGTTGCTTAGCTTCCGAGATCGGACAAGATTTTTTTTTCTGTCTTTATCAAAAGGCACATTAATCAGAAATTACACAGTAAGCTCTGTACACCTCACTTTCAAGAGTACAAAATCTAATATAAAAAATCATCTACAAACAATACAGAGAGATAATGGTGCACAGATGTACAAAATACAGCAAGTAGGCTTTGTGTCATTCTCTTTCAGCGTTATTTCAACGTCCTCTTTTTTCACTTCCTCGCTATCACACATTATTTGTTTTTTCCATTCATTTGGTATTGCACTTATTATTTGATCCAATTCTTTTAAATTTTTCCCCACCTCATACCCTTCTTGTACTTTTGTTAATTCATTAATAAAAGCCTGAAATGGTAAGAGCCCCGGAAAAAATGACCTTACAGCACCTGGTATTTCCAGGCGGTCTCCCATCCAAGTACTTACCAGGCCGGATGTGCACCGATCTTCCCTAATGCAGTCAAGTTTTCTCAAACTCAATGTAGGCCTACTGCTCATCATGGCTATCTGTCAACGTAACTAAGAATAAAGCTTCGTTCAGTCCAGATGCTGGCTTTGTTGTTATTTTAAAATAAAATGAAACCGTATGAAACATTTACCATGTTCATCTTTTCTACCTGCCATGCTTTTAAGGAATTTTGAGGAATTAAGACAACTTCACCACAAGGCTAGCTACTTATCTACAGATGAAGTGCAAACACAGTTTAATCCTTATTAAACTGTGTTTGCACTTCATCTGTAGATAAGTAGCTAGCCTTGTGGCAAAGTTGTCTGCCTGTTGTGGTAGTGATTATTTTTGTTGAGAGTTCGAATCCCCCGTGATTGCACAGACTTTTCTCCAGCAATTCTTTGTCTTTATGTTAATGTTGTGCTCATGTTTTTGCATGCCACTCGGCTATATACTGCAACGTTATTTTAAATGAATGTGTTTCATCGTCCTTGACTGGGCAATCATGTCCATCACAGGGCTTGTGTTGCCAAAAATGCGTAAACTCTCCTGCAAAGTGCAAAGCCTAGGTGTATCCCTTAGCCAAGCAGGCTAACAGTCTTTTCTGTGTTTTTTTGTTTGTTTGTTTGTTTCCCTCTGTCCTTCCCTAAACAGCGATCTCGTTTACATGTGATATTTTTCAAATATTAAACATATTAACATTATCTAGTGGTTATAGTCCTCGCACCCGACATGGGTCAAGCTGTCAATGCAACACTGTATTTCTTCCTTCACAGTCTTTTTGTATATCACTTGCCTTAACCTTCAAGGTAATTTGAGCTATGTGTTAAATATCTTTTTTACGTTTTTCAATGTGCAATCTTTCACATTTCTTACAAAATAAACCTTACACTGTGTAAACCGTCACCTACCAAATTTAAAACAGCTGTCATCCACCTCAACGCATTTATCTTTTCAGTAAAGTTTCGGTCATTAAACAACTGATTATTGAATTGTCCGTATACAATTGTGAAATGAGAACATGAAACAATACTCAGATTGCAGCGGAGTCATTTTATGCTACTGCATGTTTTGCCCAGTAGGTAGCGCAATGAGATGAGTAATGGATAGTGACTCTTTTAGATGTTGATCTATTAGATCTGTTTTACATTAGAACACTGCTTGTGTTTAAAACGCTAAATGGCCAAAGACCTTTAGGGCATGTTTAGAAAATACTGTCCCACCAAATCACCAAGCAAGGAGAGGCAGCTTTTACCTGCAATGTGGTCCGCCTATGGAACCGCCCCTGGTCAAACTCGACAATGGACCAACCATCAACATTTTTAAATGAAATACTAGGCCATTTGGTTTTTTTTGTTTACCAGCTTAAACTCCTGTGTCTCACTTAGGTTTCATGCGTTGCATTTGTGTTTTTTAACATGTGCACTTGTTTTAATTGTTTCTATGACATTATGGCGCTCATATTCTTTATCTTCAAGACTTCAAGACTTTTATTGTCATTAAACACACACGTGTCTTTACAAGCAGTGCAAGAGCAACAATGAGAAAAAACAGATGGAAAAGAAGGGACAAGCAGGACCTATATCACAAAGAGTCCAGGAAGGACAACACCACAAATTAGTGGTATTCCATGCTGACCTCTAGGGCCACTCAGAGGACCAAACTGGGCCCGAATCTGCTCCATTACTGCACCCTCAATGGCAAAATCAGGCGACATCAGGCACAACAACCCTCTCTGGCCAGTCAATCAATAAAGCATGATCAGCAGCAGTGGCAGCAGCAGCAGCAGCAGCAGCAGGTGGATGAACAACTGCTGCAGCAGGAGGCACATTGGCAGCAACTGGACGTCCAAAGATGTCCTGCACAGCTGTTGATGCACTTCCCTGTTGCTGGAGACATCCTCTGACAAAGATCTGCCTTGGGCTCAAGTGTCTCTCGGTCCTCAATCTGTGGTTGTTTCACCTTTATATATCTCCATGTATGAGTACTCTCCATCTAATTGAAGACAGCAAACATAACGTTATCCGATGCCAAAGTTCATAACCTGGTAATACACTCTGGGGTAATTGTTCTGTGGTTTGCTCAGTCATGTTAGTCATCTTTTACAAGGATGGTTTATTGTCACATGCATAGACATATGTGTAGAGTAGGACACGCAGTGAAATTGGTGATTGTTTGTTTAAAACTGTGCATGGGGGGAATAAAGTGCGCAGAATTCAGTCTGGGCAGGCTACTTGATGAGAAGCAGAGGTAGAATGGGTGTGTGTGTGTGTGTGTGTGTGTGATTATAGCCGTGTAAGTATAGCAGTGTAGACAGCCGTAAATCTATATTTCGCAAATCCTCACCCAAATTATTTTTTGCCTTATGTATTTATTTGGCATAAGGTGCATTGTTGGACAGTTTGAGATTATTATGAAATAATTGTAGACAAAGCACTAAAATTAATAACTCTAGTACATGATACACAAAAGTGTAGGTGTATGGTCCAGTGAAGCAGACCAAAACACAAACATTCATAATATTGTAACACTTAGTGTAATGCTTTGCAGTAATTTGTTGTATTGTGTTCTATTTTTGTGTTACAGTATGTCGCAAAAGTGAGTACACCCCTAACATTTTTGTACTTTTTTTATTATATCTTTCCATGGGAGAAGTCTAAAGATATAATACTTTTCTACAACGTAAAGTAGGCAGTGTAACAGTGCAAATTTGCTGTTCCCTCAAAATAACTCAACACACAACCATTAATGTCTAAACCACTGCCAACACAAGTGAGTACACGCCTAACAGAAAATGCCAAAATTGTGCCCAAAGTGTCAATATTTTGTGTGGCCACCATTATTTTCCAGCACTGCCATAACTCTCTTGGGCATAGAGTTCACGAGAGCGTCACAAGTTGTCACTGGAATCCTCTTCCACTCCTACATTACGACATCACGGAGCTGACCTTGAGCTTCAGACCTTGAGCCATGCAGACCAGTTTGATACAGTGTGCAGCGTATGGTCTGTGCACTGACAGGTGGTCCCTCTACCCCTTCAACTGTTTTGAGATAACTGATTGGTCTGTGTTTGCTGATGATGATTTGAACAACATTGACTCCTTTACGGACTGTGTCTTATCTTACATCTGCTTCTGTGAGTCTGTGTGTATCCCCTCAAAGACTATAACCATCTATAACAACAACAAACCCTGGTTTAACAGGGAAGTTCAGCGTCTCTGCAAGGAGAAAAATGACGCTTTTAAATGTGGGGACAGAGAACAATACAAACATATCAAATACAGACTACAGAAAGCCATAAACACAGCAAAAGCCAGCTACAGAAACAAACTGGAAAATAAACTTCAGGATAACAACATTAAGGGGGTCTGGCGGGGCCTTCAGGAAATAACGAACTATAAAATGAAACATCATATACTGGACTGTGACCCCTCCCTACCTGAGCAACTTAATGACTTTTTCTGCCGTTTCGATGCCGCCTGCGCACAAACGAGTGTCCTCCCTCATTCACTGGGGGTGGGCCACACCCAACCTCCTCTTTCCATCTCGGAGCATGATGTGCGCAGACTGCTACAGCGGCAAAATACCAACAAGGCAGCTGGCCCTGATGGCGTAACACCAGCCACCCTCAAGAACTGCGCCAATGAACTCGCTGCTATCTTATGCTTCATTTTTAACTGGTCTCTCCACTGTGCCACTGTACCTGCTTGTTTTAAATCAGCTACAATCATCCCAGTACCTAAGAAAACAAACATCACCTGTTTAAATGACTATAGGCCTGTCGCTCTCACCTCTGTTGTAATGAAAGTTTTTGAACGTCTAATCTGTAAGTTTTTATCACACATAACACTGGACCCTCACCAATTCGCCTACAGGGCAAATAGGGGAGTAGACGATGCTGTTTCACTCTGCATCCATTTCATTCTTCAACATCTTGACCGTAAATCCACCTATGCCCGTGTCCTATTCATAGACTTCAGCTCAGCTTTCAACACTATCCTGCCTATCAGATTGTTTAACTCTCTCATGTCCATGGATGTCAACCCATCTCTCTGTCACTGGCTGCTTAACTTCCTGACCAACAGAACACAATGTGTTAAAATTCAGAACAATATTTCATCTACTAAGGTCCTCAACACTGGCGCGCCACAAGGTTGTGTATTGTCACCCCTGTTATTCTCTCTATACACCAACAGCTGTACATCCAACTCCCCATCTGTCAAACTCCTGAAATTTGCTGACGACACCACTGTACTAGGCCTCATACGCGACAAAGACGAAACATCATACCGCGATGAGGTCGAACATCTAGTGCAGTGGTGCACAGTAAACAATCTCACTCTCAACATATCCAAAACTAAAGAACTCATAGTGGATTTCAGAAAAAGCGCAGGCCAGCACACCCCCATCTGCATTAATGGCCAGGTAGTGGAGTGGGTAGACTCCTTTCGTTTCCTAGGCACCACCATCCATCAGTCCCTGTCATGGAATCTGAACACCAGTCTCATCATTTCAAAAGCCCAACAAAGATTATACTTCCTCCGACAACTGAGGAAATTTGGAGTCAGCCAAGCAGGCATGATCCACTTTTACAGTGCCACCATCGAAAGCGTGCTCACCTTCTCCATCTTGGTCTGGTATGGTAGCTCCACCAGCCAAGAAAAGCAACATCTGGAGAGGGTGGTACGTAGGGCCTCCAAAATTATTGGCCGCAGTCTTCCCACTTTAGCCTCACTCTACAACACCAGACTGGCTAGGAAAGCCAAAAACATCACCTCTGACCCTTCACACCCAGCACACCACCTATTCACACTATTGCCTTCAGGGAAAAGGTACCGCAGTATCCCAAGCAAAACCACTCGCTCTAGGGACAGTACCTACCCACAAGCCATCCGTCACTTAAATACGCACTAGCACTTTACAGCTACTCCACTACCTGGCCTTCCTACCTCCTTGTTACTTTGCACAATGCTACTACTGCTCTGTACATACCATGCACTTTAAATATCCCATTGCACTTTTCTATGTGTCCAATGTTTTGTATGCCATTCCTTGTTTATTTATTTTGTGTACCCCCCTGTTGTTTTTCTTTCACCACCCCCCCCCCCCCCCCCCCCGACCAGTTTTGTGTCTTTTGTTGTGTTGTGAGCACACCAAGCAACATTCCTAACGACTGTATTTTTTATACTGTTGATATGGCTAAATAAACTTGAACTTGAACTTGAACTTGAACTTGAACCTCTGCAGCAATGCTGGCAGCACTACTACGCTTATTTTGAAGACACAGCCTCCGGATATAATGCTGAGCACATGCACTCAACTTCTGGCGAGGCTTGTTCTTAGTAGAGCCTGTCCTCTTGAAGCGCTGTATGGTCAAGATTCAAGATTCAAGATTCAAGATATATTTTATTACGTCTCATTATTGGAGAATAAGAGAGTAACATTCTTTGTGTTTTTTCTCCTCAGATAAATGAAAGTGTGTGTGAGTGAGAGAGAGAGAGAGAGAGAGAGAGAGAGAGAGAGGGAGTGAGAGAGAGAGTAAGAGAGATAGTGTAAAATAAAATAAAATAAAATAATTTTTTTTAAAAAGGGCGGGGGGTGGGGGTGTTGGGAAGGGGTGGAGTGCCTTGGTCATCTTCATCATGAGTTTAGTAGTCTAATCGCCTGGTGGTAGCCAGATGGTAAAAGCTGAAACAGTCCATGGTTGGGGTGGCTGAGATCTTTAATTATTTTTCTGGCCTTCCTACAACACCTTGCCTGGTATAACTCCAACATGGCGGGTAGACTGCAACCACAAATCCTCTCTGCTGTATGCACCACTCTCTGAAGTGCCTTCCTATTTTGCAAAGAGGAGTTTCCATACCATGCATTTAAACATCTTGTCAAAATGCTTTCAGTGGTGCCTCTGTAAAAAGACCTCAGGACTTTGGGTTGCATGCCAAACCTTCTCAGCCGTCTGAGGTGGTATAGACGCTGCTGGGCTTTTTTGACTAGACGCTTTGTGTGACTATCCCAAGTAAGTCCTTCTGAGATGGTGACACCAAGGAACTTAAAGTCTTTCACCCTCTCCACTGTCTCTTCATTGATGGTAATGGCTTCAAACTGTTCTTTTCGGCTGAAGTCCACTATTACTTCTTTTGTTTTTGCAACATTGAGTGAAAGGTTGTTTCTCTGACACCACTGCATGATGTTGTTGATGTCATCTCTATATGCTGTTTCGTCATTGTTCGTGATCAGACCAATTATACTGGTGTCATCAGCAAACTTAATGATGGTGTTTGATTTGTGCATAGCCACACAGTCATGCGTGTACAGGGAATAGAGGGGAGGGCTTAAAACGCAAGGATGACATGACAGAGGATGACATGACAGAGCCCATTCTGACTACTTGTTGTCGGCCTGACAGGAAGTCTAGGATCCAGCTACAAAGACCACTATGCACTCCAAGACTTCTTAGCTTGCCATTGAGTATACTGGGGACGATGGTATTGAAGGCAGAGCTGTAGTCCACGAACAGCATTCTTACATATGTGTCCTTTTTCTCCAGGTGTGACAGGGAGATATGCAGTGCGCTGGTGATGGCATTTGCAATTGGTAGCAGTATCTGAAACCATGAACTAAAGTAGAAGTAATCGCCACATTACACTATAGATTGTCTGGCATTTTTTTATAGCTACTTGCAAGAAAGGACTTGTTGGTAGATGTGCAGGTAATGACTTGGTTGGTTAAATCTGTGTAAAGGTGATTGAAACATATCCCTGAACCAATGTTTTGGATTGCCCCAAGAATGACTTATCTTTGATGAAAACAAAACAAGACAAATACTGTAGGCACAGTTTACAAAAGTCATGTCACAACATTTGCTCCTATTTGCAACGGTAGCTGGCTGCCATCGGTTTTTCTGGCTACGTAGTCACATCCTTGTATCTTACTCTACAGAGGGGCAGTCTGAGCATACACTCGAAGAGTTCCTGGTGTTCGCAACTGGGGTGGACCATGTCCCCGCTCTGGGCTTACCACAGAACTGTGGGATTGATTTCTATGACCAGGAGCCAGGCACAAGGAGAGTGCCCTACGCATCCACCTGTAGCCAGACGGTCTACCTCCCAAGAGGTGTAGGGAGTGAGGAGGAATTCGTCGATTTAATGACCCTGGCGTTGAAGGGGTCGTTGGGATTTGGGAAGGTGTGAGTGTGTGTGTGTGTGTGTGTTCCATTTTTACGTTCTTGTAGTTTTATTTTTAATTATCTATTTATTTTTTGACCACCTGTTCTCTTTTTGATGTTCAGTTTCATTGCACATAAAAACATTCAAAACTTGCACTTGGCTTTTGTCCTGTTAACAACCACAAACCAAAATGTAGATTAAAAACTTGCAAAAAAAAGTCAACCTTTTTAGAGGTTGTTCAAGGAAGCTTCTGCTGCAGAAATTGGGTTTAACGTTTCAGTAACTTTGGGTGAATGTTGTAAAATTGCAACGTTGGGCCTGTACCCAACGTTGTAGGGTAGCTGAATTTCAGTGATATCACTCACACTCTGAACACATGTAAGGAACACTTAATGGTTTGTTTGCCACTTTGATGGGAAAATGTCCATGTCCTTCTGATTCTGAATCCGAGGACCGTTTCAAATCACTGTCCCCATTCTCCATGGCCTCAATACTGTCCTGCACACTGAACAACTTGTGGGTCTTCCTGGTTTCAGGCATGCAAATAACTGGCTTTGAAGTGTTATTGAAAGCTTTACAAATTATGTTTACACAACTAGATTTTTTAAAAAACCATTTTATTTGCTTTTTGATTTAACTAGTCCACAACAAAAAAAGGTGTTGTAAGCCAAGGCGGGTTCTCAAGTCAAATAGCATTGCAGAACAGAACAATAGGACCCATTAATGTAAATGTGGTTTGAAAGAAGAAACAGCACTACAGCAATTAGACTTGGATTAGATCTGTGATGGCCTATCTACAACACCAGAGAGAGAACTCCAGTGATGTACATGTGATGCAGTAATGTTGACTGTGAAGAAAATGTGTTCCTAACATGGGCAACCTTGCTCTAATTTGCTCAATTGTGACATCCTTTACACATAAACAGGTATAAGGTGTATTAAAACTTAAATATTCTCTTAGGTTGATTCTCTTAGGTTGCGCGCATGTAGGACAAAAGGTAAACTATAATGTGGAAATGGCAATTGTTTATGTAATAGCCTATGCTGGACAGAAAACATTCTCTGCCTAAACCTGCCTGTGGTCGGGCATGTTTAAGGCCTAATCAGGAAGACGTTTAGGACCATCAACCTCTGCTCGGTCACCAGAGGTGTGGTTATTTTCCCTAGCCTAATTAGCATAGCCATCAGCGGAGCCCCCCCCCCCCCCCGATCATCAGGTGATAAAGCCTGCACCTCAACGTTGGGTTGTCAGAGAACAACCATCGGAGGGGGACTTCATGCAACACCAGTCTTCGAATCCATTTAATTCTTGGACTCATTCAGGACGTTTCAGGATTTCTTGTCTGTGGTTTCTATCGTCATTCCGTAAGTGTTGATATTATGTTTTTTTCTGATGTACGTGTCCAGTCATTGCTGCGCCAGTGTTTACGTTAGTAATCAGTCATTCTCCATGCAAGTGATCTCTGTGGAGCACATCTGTTTAGTAACTTCTGTTGCAATGTGGTTGATCACTACATTATAGAATAGATTAGGACTAGAGCGCAATGTTCAATTTTCAGTAACATCATGTTCACGGTGGGACTAGACTACATACTACAGCTACACTATAGAGTTCTTTATTGGAGGAAGCCTAGAGTTTGGTAGCAGAGGTGGGGGAGGAGACCCTCACTGTAGAATATGAGGACAACATATCAGAAGGGAACTGTAGATTTAGTTGATTTGCCCTACATTACATAAAAAACATTGCATGGCAGGGTTAAAGCAGGGGAACTTTGCATGGAATTTGGATCTCTCATGTCAACTTTTCCTATTGTTTGCAGCTTGGAGATGCACCAAGGTCAGCATGGCTTTGAGGAGGTTTGTCTCACGTTGTAGGCAGGTTATTAATGACTGCAGTTGACGACTCCTGTTGGATGATGTTGGCACAGATGTTGTGCAGAGAACATTAACCAGGTATGTATTGTTGCAATGACTGTTTGATCTAGCAGAGATTCCAACACTGGTCACAAAGAGCACCTCGAAACCTTCACCCCCACCAGCCTAAATGTGTTGTTGTTGGCTTCACCAGGCTAGAGACAGTGCAGAGGAGCCTGCAGTGGGCAAGAGGGACATTGTTAAATGTTCGAGATGCGGATCAGCTTCTCAGTGACCTAGCTGAGTACATTCAGCATGTCCGAATGATGGATAAGCATTGAAAACAAGGTAATATAAAACCTCTATCTTTTCTATTGGCTACTTTATGTCCTTGTCGTTTGACCACAGAAACTATAAAAGCCATTACGACAATCATGTGTTTGGTTGTTGTTTGTGGTTTTAAATGGCATGGTTTTACAAAACTGCCTGTTACACTTCATAGAACACCTTACTTGATTTTGCAGGTGAGGCTGGTTTTCAGGCCCAGTTAGTTTGGAGTGGAGAGAGAGGTCCACCCCATTATTCCATTAACATGGAGCAGCTCTCCTTTCTGCAATCATGTAGTTTCACAGCAAGGCAGATGGCAGATATTTTACATGTGTCTGTCAGTACCGTGCGTCGCCGTCTGAGGCAAGTGACTGCTGGCATCTCCAAACATTCCAACCTCACACTCTGACCACAGTTCTTTGTCTAATGCCACAGTGTGCTTAATTGGCACAGGTGAGCTGCTTGGGCCATTTTAACCCTTGGCGTGCCACGGAGTTGCACAGGTCTACAGTTTTGCCAGCAGGTGTCATCCACACAAACAAATAATAAGAAAAGTGATTTACGCAGTTAACAACTGCTGCCGGTACGTTAATTAACAATTCCATCACATCCTCCACAATGACATTTTATAATTCAAATCACACATGACACAGTTAAATAACATTCAATGGAACACCCATTGAATGATACATATAACACAACACATGCATACCATTTTTTATGTCGTTTCAGTGACAGTGCCTCATCCTTTTTGGAGACTCTGTTTGGTGACTGGTTGCAGAGGGAGACGGACGTCAGACTGGACATCCTACACTGGCTGCACCGCTGGGATGCTGTTGTCATTAAGCAGAGCCACACCAAGTATGGGGCGTTCATGAGCGCCATGGCTGGTGCGGTGCTGGCCTACAACAAGCAGGACATGATGCTCTTGGTCCAGGTGGTCAGGAGGGGTAATGAAGAGCTGTACGTCAAGTACAAAGACAAACAGATGATCGCCTTCCTCAAGCCCCACCAGATAAAGTTGTACGTCAGGCGCATTACCAGGGGTGTTGAGGTAGGTGTGTAATATTGAGTGTGTGTCATATGAATGCCACTCTATCTAAATATATGTAAAATCAGTATTTTTAACCATACTCTCCACCTGTGTGTTCAGTCGTCAAGTCCATCATCGACGAGTTCAAGGGACCAGTAGGCCTAGACATTGATGAGATACACCTCTTCAAGTCCACAGAGGCTGTTGATTCACATTGGGCAATGGCAAGCAAGCATATTGGATGCATGCAGGTTGGTTTATGTGTACACTCAGTCCTCATCATTTGTCAATATGTCAAGATCATCTGTACTAATGTGGCAATACTTTATTTCAAATGGACGTGCCAGACTAACCTTGAACCTCGCAATGTGCTGTGTTTTGCAGGATCCACCTGGTATTCAGCTGTACGTGGCAGTAAAGACAGTTGAGCTGAACGGCGTGCAGCTACAAAAGTACAGATGCCAGCGTGGCAGCAATTCGTTGGAGTGGTTGCGCGCCCACCTGTACCACGCCATACCATCCACGAGATGTGGCATTATGCCATTCCAAGTGAGTAATGACAATAAATACTTCCATAAAGCAAACTTTTCTTTTTAATTTACACCTCTGTCAGGCACATACAAGAACACAAGGAATGTGTTTCATACAATATGTTTCAGGTATACCTGATAGCGTTTGCAGTACAGTGGAACACCAGGATGGAATCCCTCCGTGTTGCTGGTGGTCAGGGTCTGCAGACGACCTGCACAGATGCACGGCAGATCCAACAAATGAACCAGCAGACTGAGCTACTCTTTGGCAAGGAGCATGTCCTGGAGCAAAACTTTGCTGCGCCTCTGCCTACTCAACTACAGGTCAACGGTAATGCCCAAAGCTAAGCCCCACCAGACTGTGCTGTCAGAGCAACCGCTGCCCGTAGCTGTCGTCATTGCCACCACCAGACAGACCTCAGGTGCAGTACGAGCAGCCTCACCATGTCGCTGGGAAAAGACGTGGTGAAAAGAGGAGGTAAGCTGTTCAACCACTTCCATTTATATTTTGTGTGGAGAGCAAAGGGTTAATGTACATAAATTAGATACTCATAATGTCCTGTGTATTTAATACATTTACAGGTTGGACTTTGAAGAGCCACAGCCAGAGCCACAGCTAGGGCCTTCGAAGCGGCCCATCCAGCTGAAGCCTGCTGCTGCCGCATCCTACGTGCCACCTGCAGTTTCAGCAGCACCGGTACTCCTGGTGGTTCCAGCCCAGCCACAGGCTCCATCGATTCGATTTACTGGGCCGTGCTCCAGTCAGGTTTTTGTCTCTGTCCTCCCACCCCGTGCACCCACCGTGAAACCAATTCTGCCAAAGACATCTGATAAGCCTTGCAGAGCTTGCCAACTACCTCAGTGTGGGGGGCAGCGGAAGAGATACACGCCTTCAAAAGACAAAGTGGCTGGAAGCAGCCAGAAAAAAATTCGAATCGTCAGTAGTTTTATAGCAAACTAGCATTGCTTTCAAGATCTACTGCTGCTACGCTATGTACATCAGAGGTTCTCCTAGTTGTCAACTAAAACATACATTCATAAAAGGTAATCTAAATGATTATATGTCAAAACAATAAACAATTCAGTCAAAATATGTCAGACATTGTTGACCTAAGATGTGAGGTTTTGTCACATAGTGGGAAATCTTTTAGTGGCCAAGTGGATGGACATATGTGCAGTCGTGTGCCTGTCCAGTTTCCTGAATGTGAATATCTATAGCCTACAGAGGTCCAAAGATTAGTAAGGAAGGATACAGCATGGGGCAGACAGTAGTCACTATAACAAAAACATGGGTGGTGTTGATGGGTCAGATCATTTGTTTTGAACCATCTTATACTTCAATATTATTATTGTAATGATGTTCCTGATATGGGTGTATGTGTTCATTGTATATACCAAATAACTTATTGCCATTTATTGGGTTTTACTAAAAATAAATAGGTTTTAAAGTAAAATTAGGGATACGGACAAGCAGTCACTATCAGCCACAGTCTTTACCTGGCTTTCACATTTATTTATTTAAAACTCAAAAGAAACTGGAAACTGAATCCAATGGTTAAACTGCTAAATAGAGAGTGTAGAAAGACTGAAAGAAAATGGCGTAAATCTAATCTTCAGATCCACTATCAAATCCATAAAGAGATGCTCCGTAAATACAATTCGGAAATTTCTAAAACAAGACAGTCTTACTTCTCTAACATCATAAATAGCAATGACAACAATGCCCGTGTGCTGTTTTCTACTGTTGAGACAATAACAAACCCATCATCACAATTGCCTCCTGAGTTTCTCTCAGTTAATAAATACAATGACTTCATCTTTTTTCAAAGGCAAAATTGATAAAATACGACTGAATATAGCTTCTCAATTGCAAATAGCCCAAAATCTGGAACCATTGGCTCCAGTGAGAGGGGACCTCAGCTCAATGCCAACATTTAGCTTAATTAATTATGATATTCTTGAAAAAACTGTACAAAATCTCAGTTCATCCACATCCTAACTAGACATTTTGCCAACAATCTTTTTCAAATCTGTTCTTCACCTAATATCAACAGATTACTTCAGATTATAAATACATCACTACAGACTGGCATTTTTCCTTCCTCTTTGAAAAAAACAGTTGTAAAACCTTTACTCAAAGCTCAGAGATACCTCCCAACAGTCCCACTTCACAATGCAGCTTTAACTTTTCTGCTTTCACATCCATGCCTCATGCAGATAAAAGACCTTATACTGTTTTGTTTCAAGGCAGTAGACAGTGAGGCAGTAGACAGAAAGGGCACAGCGTTAATGTTTTTAAAAGGGCCAAAGTCACAACTGCTTTAATGACACTGGTTAATAATTACAGGCCAGGGGTGCGTTTCCCAAAACCGTCGTTGCTAACTTCCTTAGCAACTTCGTAGGTTTGAACGATGGACTAACGACACTGCTGTTTCCCAACAGCATCGTTCAAACGACACATCTAACGATGTTTACAACAACGTTAGTCCGATGGATCATTCGACGACGCAGGTGTTTCCCAACAGCAAAGTCTGGACGATCCATCGGAAGTTCCATCGTTAAACTGTGTCGTTCGAACGATTAGCATGGACCTGTCGTTAGACCACTGTTTATGTCGGTTTCTGTACACATGACGTCTTGCTCGTCACCTTTGGCCTTCTTGGGTCGGATTAGGCATCATTCAAATGAGGGTTTGAGTGTTGTCCTGCTGTAGACCTGGAGGAACGCCGCACCGCTACAAACGGCTCCTCAGGTGCCTCTAGCCCCTCCTCATTGCCAAGTTCCTCGGACACCGGGGTTCCAGTGGGAGCAGGTTCAAGTTCCTCGAACCCCGGTTCTTCCTCATGCCACACGACCACTTCTCGTCCCTCTTGATCATCTACAACAGGGGGGGTTGCGGGGGTTTCTACGTCCTGAATTGGGCCTGATGCTCCCTTTGGTTCTTGCCTTAAGCCTGCAGGCACCGCACGCATCTCAGTCCGATGTACTTGTCGAGTGGGTCCACCCGCATCCACAGGGCTCACGGTGTATACTGCTCCGGTCCCTGGTGGGCAGCGTACAACTCGATAGGCCACTGAGCTCCAGTAGTCCTGGATTTTATTCCTCCCATGTGGATGTTTCCGCAGGTAGATCAGATCCCCTTCTTGGAAACCAAGGTCATTCACCTGGTCATTGTGCGCCTGGTTCCGCCTAACGGCCAACTGTTCTGATCTCTGCCTAACATGCTCATGGGTTATCCGGACACTTTCCTGGTGCTTCTCGACCCATTCCTCTAAGGTTCCAGCATCTGAGTCAACTTCCCTGGTGCCCAGCAAGGAGTCCACGGGAAGTCGTGGAGGGTGGCCAAACATCAGGTAGTAGGGTGTATGGCCTGTAGTTTGGTGGGGGGTTGTATTATAGGCAAAAATGAGCTGGGGCAGATGGTGTGGCCAGCGGCGTTTCTCCTCCTGCGGCAATGTGCGCAGTAAGTCATGGAGGGTGCGGCCTGTAGTTTGGTGGGGGGTTGTATTATAGGCAAAAATGAGCTGGGGCAGATGGTGTGACCAGCGGCGTTTCTCCTCCTGCGGCAATGTGCGTAATAAGTCATGGAGGGTGCGGTTAAACCGCTCACACTGGGCATTGCCTTGGGGATGATACGGAGTGGTACGTGTCTTTTGTATCCCATACATCTGGCACAGCTGCTGGATCAAAAGGCTCTCAAAGGTGCGCCCCCGGTCAGAATGTATACGGGCTGGGGGGCCAAATCTGTGGAACCATTGCTGAACCAACGCCTTTGCCACCGTGGAAGTTTTTTGATCCTTAGTAGGGACAGCCTGACAGTACTTCGTGAATATATCGGTGAGGATCAGGACATTCTCCCTTTCATCACTCGCTGGCTCCAACTGAGTGAAGTCAAGGGCTAGGATTTCATTGGGCCTGGTTGCTTCATTGTGCTCCAGTAAGTACGGACCTTCGGCTGGACGGCCTTGCCCACCACACATCGCTGACACTGCTTGCACCATTGCTCTGTGTCTTTTGCCATGCTTGGCCAGAAACATCTACCTCGGAGCAATTGGAGGGTCCTTTCTGCACCCTGATGACCTTGTTCATCATGGACACTCTTCAGTACCTCAGCTTGCAGACACTGTGGTAGTAATAGCTGAAGTGTCTCAGGGCCCCCACCCGGTGTGTGGATTAGACGGGACAGTACCCCTTCCTCGTCAACTAAACGGTCCCATTGCCGGAGTAGGGCTCTGCTGGGCTTGGATAGCACCTCCCGCTCCGGTGCATTCGGCCGTCGCTTTTCCTCATAGTATTTCCTCACCGGCCCAATAATTGGATCCGCTTCTTGAAGTGTTTTTAGATCCTGAGGTTTACGGCCGGGCAGGGCCACCACCTCATTACACTGTCCTTCCTCGTCTGGCACTATACCAAGGCTGTGCGTTACACCTAATGCTGGGACCTCTGTGCCAATAGTAAAGCGTTCCAAGTACTGGCGAGAGAGTGCATCCGCATTCCGATTGCTCTTTCCTGGACGATATTTGAGGGTGAAATTAAATGATGCCAGCTGGGAGGCCCACCTCTGTTCAGTCGCACCAAGCTTTGCCGTTTGCAGATGGCTCAGAGGGTTATTGTCTGTAAGAATTGTAAAGTGATTGCCCAGCAGGTACTCACGGAACTTTTCTGCAACGGCCCACTTCACTGCCAGTAGTTCCAGCTTCATGGAGCTATAATTCTCCATATTCCTTTCAGCGGCCCTAAGTCCACGGCTGGCAAATGCCACGGGTCTCACTTTACCCTCATGTTCTTGGGAGAGCACCGCACCAAGGCCTCCGTGACTGGCATCCGCTTCCAAGATAAACGGCTTCTTGAAATCAGCATATGCCAACATGGGTGCCGAGGTGAGTCGCTCCTTTAAAGACAGAAATGCTTTTTCGCATTCACCATCCCAGGCTGCAGACAAGGGTACCGGGGGAGTTTTGCCCTTCCTACAAGGCCCACTGAGCTTGCCTACCAGATGGTGTAGTGGAGCCGCTAGCCTTGAAAATCCTTCCACAAAGCGTCGATAATAGCTCGCAAAGCCGAGAAACGAGCGCAGTTCACCCAGATGCCCCGGGCGTCTCCATTCTTTAACTACTTCTATCTTGGCCGGGTCTGTGGCAACTCCGTCTGCGGAGACCACGTGCCCCAAATAGTTGACCTGACGTTGGAAGAAGTGGCATTTTGACAGTTTGACTTTAAGCCCTTGTTTTTGCAAGCGGGCAAACACCTCCCCAGTCTCTCTAGATGTTGCTGAACAGTAGTAGAGAAGACAATCACGTCATCCAAAAAGAGCAATACAGACTGATATCTGCGATCCCCGAACATGCGCTCCATCAATCATTGAAACGTTCCTGGTGCGTTGCATAAGCCAAACGGCATTCGGTTAAACTCAAACAGACCGAAAGGCGTACAGAAAGCAGTCTTTGGCTTATCTTGCTCAGCCATAGGAACCTGGTTATATCCACTTGCGAGGTCCAAGGTTGAAAACCATTTTGCTCCAGAGAGAGCGTCCAGCGATTCTTCAATACGCGGAAGGGGGTATGCATCATGCCTTGTTTTCGCATTCAACTGCCTATAGTCGACACATAGTCGTAGACTCCCATCTTTCTTCGTCACCAGCACTATGGGGGAAGAGTACAGACTGCTACTCTCCCTGATGACTTTACTGTCTAAGAGCTGCTGGATGTGGGCCTTTACCATTTCATACTGAGAAGGTGGAATTCTTCTGTATGGCTGACACACAGGAACATTATCCAATAAAGGAATTTCATGGCTAATCAGGGACGTACACCCTAAGTCCCCCTCACTCTTGGAGAAGATGTGACGGTATTGGACAAAGAGTGCGCGGGCATCAGCAGCTTCTGGCGGGGAAAGCCCCTGGAAGTCTGGAACCGTCGGCTCAGTGTCGCTGCAGCACCGCACGGCCTCCTGTGTGGACACATAGGCTTGACACTCCTCCCATGCCGGGTCAACCATGACTGACATAGCCACTCCAGTGGCTGCCGCCGTCACAACTTGCACTGTGCCAATAACGCGGCGTGGACGCAGCCATACTTTAGTGTTGCCAACATTCACCACTGGCGCATAGAGAGCCCCTTGTTTAAAGTGCAGAAGGGCAGGAGACACTAGTAGGCCTTCGGGCAACTGCTCCTCATCATAGCCCAAAGGCTCCATCAAAAATTCTGCGGACAGAACTTGGGGGCAGGTGACTGGGACCATGATTAGGGCTCCTGCTTCAACCGCCACAGATGTTTTTCCATGAACTTTGGCTTTAAATGGCTTGGGAGCATTAACGATGGCCTGGATCTGTTCACAGCGCCTCAGGGCGTGCCTAGTTGCCGGGGGTGCCGATTTCACCAGAGGGGAGTGGAAAAGTTGTGACCCGTGTAATCTAAATAAAACCTGATAACACTCCCCAATTACATTCATGCCTACGATCCCAGGTGTCCTAAGCTTTCTATCTACCAGAGTGCCACCCTCGGGGTCCTTGACAATTAAAATTCACCTCCCCGGAATGCACTGCCCCAGTACTTCGATGTCACGGGGTGGTAGAAGCGAGTGGGGTAGGAACGTTGTGCTGGGGGAGAGCGATTATACACGGGACCAGTTAGGTGACGGACTTAACAGCTGGGCTAACAGCGGAATGGGCATCAGCTGTGTGTTTTCATTGCCTGTTATGTTTGCTAATGAGCCAAGGGCCGTGATTGGAGGCTATGCGGGAGAACGGACTTTATATGCCCTAGGTTCGAACAGTACGGCAGACGAGGGCGAAGAGGACAGACCGGTGGACTCAGGCAGACGAAACACCCAAGGAGCTAAGCTAAAGCACAGCACGAGCTAAGTACACATTGCAACATCGAGGTCAATGCTCAAACATCGAGACTGCTCAAACATCGACGTCGCCCGGACCCTCTCCGCGGTGCACAGGGGTCGCGTTCCTGTGAGGGTGCGTAACACACTCCCCTACCCAGTCTACCTCCATCGACACCAGGGGCTGGCACGGGTCACCGCAGTGGGCCCTGAGCAGGTACAAGGAGACAGAGGCCTACGCTTCGACCAAGTGGGGGTGGCGGTTGTAGAAGTGGGCATCATGCATGTCGGACGAAGGGATGACCAACCCAGCGAAGCACTGCCGAGCCATATGCAGGGGGATTCCCTGTCGGGGGAAGCGTTGGACGACGGACAGACACAGCAACTGAATCAGCTCCTGACCAAGTGGCACCACATCTTCTCCACGCACGACGAAGATTACGGCTGCACTGACGTCATCCAACATCGGATCCCCACAGGGGACTCGGCCCCGATTCGTGAACGTTACAGGCCTGTACCACCCACCCTCTATCACGAGGTCCGAGCCCTCTTGAAGGGCATGCTGGAAGGAGGTATTATTCGGGAGAGCAGTAGCCCCTGGGCCGCTGGGATAGTGCTGGTGTAGAAGAAGTCGGGGGCATGGAGGTTCTGCGTCGACTACCGGAAGCTCAACCAGGTGACTAAGAAGGATGCGTTTCCTCTCCCCCGAATTGAAGACTCGTTGACCAGCCTGACACGCGCCGCGTGGTACTCCACCCTCGATCTGGCAAGCGGATACCGGCAGGTGCGGGTAGACGAAGCGGACCGGGAGAAGACCGCATTCACTACACCCTTCGGCCTGTTTGAGTGGGAGCGTATGCCCTTCGGCCTCTGTAACGCTCCGGCAACTTTCCAGCGGCTCATGCAGCGTTGTTTGAATGGGCAGCTAGTCGACTCCACCCTGGTTTATCTGGACGATGTTATCGTCTTTTCACCTGACTTCGCAACACACTTGAAGCACCTGGAGGAAGTGTTCCAGGCTATGGAGAAGTATGGCCTCAAACTAAGACCTGAGAAGTGTCAGCTGTTGCGGAGGCAGGTGAAGTTCTTGGGACACTGTGTCAGCTACCAGGGCATTGCGCCGGACCCCGACAAAGTACCCGCAGTCCAACACTTCATGACCCCAAAGACTGTTCGCCACGTAAGGGCGTTTCTTGGATTCGTCGGCTATTATAGGCGTTTCATAAAAGACTTTTCCAAGATCACCAAACCACTCAATGCTCTGCTGGCCGGCACGGGACGCCCCCGGAGACATACTTCCCCCAGTATCACCTGGAGTCCGGAATGCGAGGCGGCCTTCCAGCGGCTGAAGGCTGAACTCCTGCAGGCCCCCATCTTGGCCTATGCCGATTTTACCCAACCGTTCCTCCTGTACACTGATGCCAGCAACTCCGGTCTTGGGGCTGTCCTGGCCCAGAAGCAAGAGGGCGTGGAGAAAGTCATCGCCTACGCCAGCAGGAGCCTCCATCCGGCTGAAAGGAACGATTCCAATTACAGCTCGTTCAAACTGGAACTCCTGGCAATGAAGTGGGCCTTGAGCGAGAAGTTCAAGGACTACCTCTGGGGCGCAAAGGTAACCGTTGTAACGGATAACAACCCCCTAGTACACTTACAGACGGCAAAGTTGGGAGCAGTCGAACAGCGCTGGGTGCAACAGCTGGCCAACTACAACTATCAGATCCAGTATCGACCAGGCCGAGAACACACGAACGCAGATGTGCTGTCCAGGTATCCCACTACAGAAGGTGGGGGATCGGCGGCAGACGCAACCCCGGAGGAGCACCTGCTGGTGGCAACAGTAGATGCGCCAGGCGCTCAGGTGGAGGGAATCCCAGCTAGCTGGGGGTGGGACCCCTGCAGATGGAAGGGACTGCAGGGCCAAGACCGAGACCTCGCGACGGTGCGGGAGTATCTGCAAAGCCACACATGGCCACCGGCAGAGGCTAGGAAGAAGCTGTCCACCGCCGGCCGACGACTACTCAGTCACTGGGACAAGCTGGGCCTACCGTTGTACTCTGTGCCCCTGTTGTACTCTGTTCAAGACCAAACAGGATGGCCGAGCCCCACTAGTACCGGTGGTACCTAGGGCCCCCCTCCACATCCTCGCCATGGACTACCTGTCGCTGAGCCGACCCACGGACCGCTTTCAAAATATCCTGGTCATCACTGATCTGTTCACCAAATACTCTTGGGCCATCCCCACCCTCGATCAGACAGCTGCCACCACTGCCCGGGCCCTCTGGGCTCATGTCTTCCAGGCCTTCGGGTGCCCCGAGGTGCTACACTCAGACCAAGGTCCGGCGTTCGAGGCCCGTGTGATCAAGGAACTCTGCCAACTCTATGGCTGCCAGAAAACCCGCACCACACCGTACCACCCCCAGGGGAACGGGCAGTGCGAGCGGTTTAACCAAACGCTGCTCGGCCTGCTCGGTACCTTGGAAACAGAACAACAGAGCCGGTGGGTAGAACACCTCCCTACTTTACTTCAGGCATATAACAACAGTGTCCATAGTACAATGGGCTATGCGCCCACCTATCTAATGTTTGGGAGGCATGTGCGGCTGCCAGTTGATCTGCTTTCAGGAACGGCGGGGAACGATGTGACGCTGAGTAGAACAGAGTGGGTCGCCCAACACCACCAGAGGCTCCACTATGCATACCACCGGGTCACTGAGCATCTACAAGCGGCTGCGGCCAAGAATAAAGACCTGTATGACCGTGCGGCAAGAGAGGCCCCCCTGCTGCCTGGGGAGAGGGTGTTGGTCTGGGATAACCGTCGACAAGGGAAGGGTAAGCTAAGCGACCACATGTGGTGGTTTGCCAGCAGCAACCCGACCTGCCGGTCTACAAGGTCCGGCCAGAGGGGCAGCAAGGTCCAGAGCAGGTGTTACATCGCAATCTCCTTTGGCCCTGCTGGAATCTCCCAATCACCCGCCCTCCAACAGGAACCACGCTAGAGCCCTCAATGCCACCACAAATGGGGTGGGCACTGATCCCCGGTGGCCCCAGACCACGGGGTGAAGACCCCGCACCCCCAGCCAGACGGTCCCAACGGAGCACCCAAGGACAACCCCCAGCCAGGTATGGCAATTGGGCTTCTTAGCTAGTTCTAGGGACTAGAACATTTCAGTGGGGGAGGATGTCACGGGGTGGTAGAAGCGAGTGGGGGAGGAACGTTGTGCTGGGGGAGAGCGATTATACACGGGACCAGTTAGGTGACGGACTTCACCAAGGGAAACGTAACAGCTGGGCTAACAGCGGAATGGGCATCAGCTGTTTTCATTGCCTGTTATGTTTGCTAATGAGCCAAGGGCCGTGATTGGAGGCTATGCGGGAGAACGGACTTTATATGCCCTAGGTTCGAACAGTACGGCAGACGAGGGCGAAGAGGAAAGACCGGTGGACTCAGGCAGACGGAACACCCAAGGAGCTAAGCTAAAGCACAGCACAAGCTAAGTACACATTGAATTGATTGGGGCTGTATGTTCTCTCGCAACGCTTGAAGCGCAGCATAAGCTAAAGTACACACTGTATGGATTGGGGCTGTACGTTCTCTCGCAACGCTTGGGGCTCTGCGTAGCGTTGATGTGTTAAAGTGCTTTCTGCTGTGTGATCGCTAGAAAGGAAGAGTCTGTTCAGAACGCGACGGCTTGTCAAGGCTGCTTACTATTCCTCCCGAGGACCCGAGAGTCGGGGAGCGCGTGGCTAGCACCACCAGACCACTACATCTGGGAATCAGCACGTGTGAGTCCTGGCCGTTGGGCCCCTAATAGTTTGGTGTGTGGTGTGCAGTTCACTTGCTTTGTAACCCCGGTTGCTGTGCTCGTAAGACACATTCTGCAGTGCTGTGTGTGTGTGTGTGTGTGTGTGTTCTCAGCCTGTACCAATACGCCCTAGGAGAAGAGGTACAGTGGTGCTAACCTGCCCCATTAATCAGTCTGACTCTGCCCAGTGGAGTTTGCTCTCCCCACTCTCTCAGTCTTCAGTGTACACAACGAGCCTCGTCTGCTGTTCCGGTGCCGCCCAGTGAACCCAGCCCGCTCCACTTCAACGCCCCCCACCACAACGAGCCTCGCCTGCCGTTCCGGTGCCGCCCAGTGGACCCAGCCCGCTCCACTTCAACGCCCCCTAGCACACCGAGCCTCGCCTGCTGTTCCGGTGCCGCCCAGTGGACCCAGCCCGCTCCACTTCAACGCCCCCTAGCACAACGAGCCCCGCCTGCCGTTCCGGTGCCACCCAGTGAAGCCAGCCTGCTTCACGTCAACACCCCCTAGCACAACGAGCCTAGCCTGCCGTTCCGGCGCCACCCAGTGAAGCCGGCCGCTTCACGTCAACGCCCCCTAGCACAACGAGTCCCGCCTGCCGGTCCGGCACTGCCCCTTAGCGCGAAGAGCCGCGCTGCCGTGCCAGCACTATCTATGGACTTTTCGCATTGACTGTGCCAGCACCATCCAGAGACTGCTTACCCCTGACCCCCACTCCCCTCCACTTTTTGTCCTTTAATAAAAAAACGAATTTTAACTTTAACTGTTGTGCTTGTTTTGTGTGTGCGAGTTGCTCTTCAGGGGTAAAACCAGGGTTAACGGGGTTGGCGAAAGCGCCCCCCGCCTGCGACACTTCGACATCCAACTCTATGTACCCACTGTAGGGAATGTCTAAACCGTTAGCTGCCTTAAGTCCCAGCCATCGACAATGCTTCTTTTGTAAGTGAAAAAAATACTTTTGAAAAAAATTTTGTGTGATGGTAGTCACCATCGACCCCGTATCAATCAGACATGGCACAGTTACTCCCCCCATACAAACAGACAATACAGGACAAGATTTAACTAAATTCTCATATGCTTGTGCATGTACTGAGCCCGACCCATCCCCTCCCAGCATGTGGCTCTGCACACTGGGGGCAACTAGTTTCCCGGGCCCATGGCGTTGTCTGCACCCAAGGCCACTGTAGCAGGAGCATCAGGGGGCAAACGTGGAGTGGACCTACTATGGTGGGAGGGGGGGGCTTCACGGCAATAGCGGGCTATGTGTCCTGGCTGATTGCAACGCAAGCAAATGGGCTGGCCATTAGGGGCACGTTTATATGGCCCACCTCTAGGCGGACCAGGGGCCTGAGACCTACCACTAGTAGGTCCCAAATGTCTTACAAGCATGTCCAGTTGCGCTTGCTGTTTTAAGACCAATTCTTTTAGCTCTGTGAACTCTGATGACTGAGGGGCCGCACTACTTTGTGCCGCCACCTATGCTTCACTGCTTACACTAGTGATGCGAGAGCTGCGGCTAGGCTGTCCCTCCTGTACCCATCTCATACCTTCTTTTCGTACATCTAGAAGAGTCAGTTCATTATTTGCCCGCACCAGTTTCTTAAGTTCTCTACGCAACATTGGGTCACAGACATTCTCACAAAATTGATCTCTTAGGACAACATCAGGGTTTGTAATGGCATTGACGTTACACTGTTTTACTTTATCCAGCATCTCCATTAAAGCATGGGAAAATTCAAACAGACTTTCGTTATCTTTTTGTTTTCTATTAAAGAAACGCTGTTGCCAGTATACATATGATTTAGTACACCCATATACCTCTTTCAGAACTGCAATTCAGGATTCTCACGAGTGGTTTTTGGGCGATACTTGATCTCATTTCGGGCTTCGCCCTCCAAATGATCAAACAAAAATAGGGCTTTATCAAAAGCTGTCATATATGTTGCCCGAATACAACTTTGCGCTTCTTCAAGCCACTCTTCAATAGATAAGGACCCTGCGGTTGTAGAGCCAGAAAACTTGGGACACCTGCGCTCTCGAGGGATAAAAAGAGCTCTCTCCCGTGATGCCAGTTGTGCACGTGCATCGTTACCACTAGAGTCACTGTTTGTTCCTCTCTCTGAGAGTCTTTGGTTTTCAGCTTCAAGCTGTTGCAACCGCTGTCGTAGCCGCTGTACTTCCGGCTCGAGCATCTTCTTCGCTCATTCTCTTGCCGGCTGCTGTTCTTCACACACACACACACACACACACACACACACACACACACACACACACACACACACACACACAGGTGCTGCTATCTCACAAAAAGAAACGATCGATCCTGCCGAATGCTACGCCACTATGTAGCACCCCCTTTTTCTCTTCAGTGTGTGTGTGGGGGTGCAACCAACTAATGACTACGCCACCCCTTGAATAATGCTGGTAAAGCAAGGGGACCAAACAGAGGAAATGCTGACAAGCCGGAGTAGAAAAGTATAAAAATACAATTTATTTCTTATTTTTATATACAGTCAGACAACAATACATAACCCTCACGATGCTACATTAATTAATGGGCCAGACGGTCTATGGGTCCCCCAGAATAAGATTAGCCACGTCCCCGTTGTTATGCTACAAGTGAGAGACACACCACATCAGAGGGGAGTCAACGTAACCCCAACTTGTACAACACTGCAAAGAGGGCTTGATGAAAAATACCTGCACACTTTAGTATTTCATTGCACACTGTACTTCATTAGCTTTGGTAACACACAATTTAGTGACACACAAGTAACACACGATTTGGTAACACACAAGTAACACACTTCACAAAGACCGAGACCGTGGCGCGTTATTCTGTGGGCCCACGCCAACCGGCGACTAGACTCAATGAGGGAGGGAGGACGAACAAGACGAAAGACAAAAAACGAATAAAATGGACCCCCACTCGCCGGTGGCTACAAGTGACATTAGTCATAAGCATAAACATACCTCTCTGGCCATCTACCGATGGCTAGGTTCCCAGGCTTCCCACTCTCCCCCAAGTTGCCGCACGCTACCGCATACTCCCATGAACACTAATAAACACAGCAATGAACCCCCATTATTACTCAAATAATAACCCGAAACCACCCCAAAGAAAAAGAGGAGAGAAGTGTACCTGGATTGCCTGTCGTCAGTGCATATTTCAATTGAGGATGAACACCAAATGCTAGCTCAGAAGATGCTGCCTCTGTCCCACACTAGCAGTTAGCTACACTCCTGGCTACCGGCATAAGGACCCCAGCTGCCCATACCCCTGCCCGATTATAATAGTACCGTCACTCCGCACACCATGACGTATTCAGACAGAGGGAGAGGGAGAGGGGGGGAGAGAGAGAGAGAGAGAGAGAGAGAGAGAGAACGCACAGGCCACAATCGTTCATGTGATGGGAACGTGAGAAACTGCAGGAAGTGTACAGAAAGCCTTGAGGGTTCTTTGGCAAATGTAAAAATGAACGCGTGCGCTGCGGGCTTGCGGCCTGGAAACACAATATAATAGTGCCGCAGGGACAGTGGATTGGCGAATATAAAAATGACATGCGTGCGCTATGGCCTAAGAAACATGAACGACACAGGATAGTGGATTGACGAATGTAAAAATGATATGCCTGCGCAATGGGCTCTAAAACATGAGCGACGCATAGACAGTGGATTAAAAAAAAAACGTAAAACTCGAGTTTCTAAAAAAATGAATCGATTTCACCTGCCCACTCGATTTTAAAATCGAATCGATTTTTTGCCCAGGCCTAATTCATATTTCTGTGTCGCCACTATGGTTGAATGCATTGTGCGTCATTTCTGTAAAAAATTATGTCCTACTTCTCTTGCTTGACGTTGTTTTCTGTAAGCTATAACAGGTCTAGTGGTTGAACGACTGGCTTTTCCAGTGTCTCTCGTGAATATCCATGACGTGTCAATAAGGCACCCCTGATTGGGTAAATTTGCTGCCTTTCGCTCACCTAGCTTCTGTCCACTGTTCTTCCTTTGGGATGTGGGCTTACCATACATGGCTCTGGGCGGGGCTTACGACCTAGTGACGTAGATAGGTTTAGCCTGCTCTGATCCGCTCTTTTTTGGTTAGCTCGACCCTTCAATGACCAGTAAAACAATGAGGGTTGAATTTCACGTCTTGGAATGCTGCGTGCATATACTGCTTGTTGTGACCCACCACATTGTAAATAGAGCTACTCAAAGTGATTTTTAGCGGAAGGACCCCTTTAATTGTATGTGCACCTGATGCAGGAACATGCGAAAAGGATATGTTACTGTTATTACAAACTTTGGCAGAAGGAGGACATAAACTGTCTCAGAAAAAGTTAGTTGAAACTGTCCTAAACTAATTTATTTAGGACAAACCATTTCGCAGGGTCAACAAGGTATAGCGTGACATATACCGTGTGTTTGTGGGAATGGTAGAGGACCTTCATTGGATTAATTAAAACCTGAGATAAAACATTATTTGGAATAGTTGCTTAATCATGCTGTAATTCGAGATCAGGCCATGAAGCGTGAAAATCGACAAAATGCTACTAACTAACACATTGCCTGTCAGAGTGGGGGATTGGGTTTACATAAATGCAATTAAGGGAAATTGTTTGCAGCCTCGTACTACTGGGCCATATGAGGTGGTATAGGTCACCCAAACTGCTGTTCGTGTTAAGGGCTCCAAAACTTGGTATCATTTGAATTTATGTTACACAGGTCCTTCTCCTCACGAAAAGGAACAACCATATTTTGCAAGAAAATCCCCTGCTCATTTGAGCAGCAATGGATCAGCAGGTCAATCATCAGACACAGAGGAGTTACAACTGCCATCCAGTGCCGAGAGGCCTAGTTTAAGTGATCAAGTTGGAGGGTTGGACGAGAGCGTTCAGGCTCCTGGCGGGTCTCATGATAGTGGCAGGTATGTTTTCGTTTCTCCCAGCCTTCATACAGCAGCTAAGCAGCAGCTTAGCTATAATTTTTCATTCAGGTTAAAAACTAGAGCAAGAAATGAATTGCTCTGTTCAACTTGTAGAACAAGTTATTAATTATCAATTAGGAAGCCATGCTAAAATTCATTCAGGTCCACCTGCACGTATTAAACGAGAGATTTCTGCTGCATCTTTTGATATGTATTCACCATTTCTGGATAATAGTTGGTATGATTGGGCTAAATATACTGCAAAAACGTATCATCCACCAGAAAATTGTTATGCGTGTGCTCAGGCACGACCACCAATGATTGTGATTCCCGCACCACACCGTCATCATGAGGCAGTAGAATATTAGGACATGGAATGTAAAAAGTGTTCACCGTGTCACCAGTGTTCAATGTTACAGTGTTCTATAGAGATGGATAGTGTGCGTGATTGTGTACAAACACTGCCAGTAAGTGGATATTGTGTGACTGGTTTGGGAACTAAGGTTTTCGATAATTCTAAAAGGTTTGAAGTTTGGCGATATAATTTGATCATCGTGACCTTTTTAAATCTCAAGCATGTAGAATGAGCCATTCAGAGATGGATACAAAGCGTCCTCTCTTCCAGCCTTCGGAAAATCTGACCATGCAGCTATCCTCCTGCTTCGAGAGAGGTCAAACGATGGTCTGATCATTCAGAAGCACTGCTCCAAGATGCGCTGTCTGAGGTGGATTGGGACATGTTTCAGGAGAGCTCTGTTGACATAGACGAATTTACAGACGTGGTGACGTGTTTCATCTCGGAACTGGCCTCTAACATCATCCCCACGGTAACTGTGAAAATCTATCCAAATCAGAAGCCATGGGTTGACAGAAGTATTCGCGAAGCTCTGAATGCACGAACAACTGCTTATAATCAAGGTCTTCTATCTGGTGATATGGCGCCGTATAAATCATCGCGCTATGAGCTCAGAAAAGCTGTCAAACGGGCCAAAAAACGATACAGAGAGAAAGTGGAGTCGAATCTCAGTAACAACGACAGCAGAAGTGTATGGCAAGGTCTGAAGATGATCACAGATTATAAAAAGCCGCCTTTAACCATGGCCGGGGACGCAAATCTAGTCAACGATCTCAACGCATTCTATGCGCGCTTTGAGGTCAGTAACGAGAGCACAAACACGAACGCAAGTATCTGCAGCATTAATCACTGTGCTGGTGTTGAAGTTAATACACAGACCACCAGTCTTTGTCCTCTACTGCAAGTGTCTGAGCATGACGTTAGGAGGGTATTTAAGAGAGTGAACAGCAGAAAAGCAGCTGGGCCAGACGGTATTCCAGGAAGACTGTTAAAATCATGCGCTGATGAGCTTGCACCTGTTTTCACAACTATATTTAACCTCTCCTTAGCAAGTTCCACTGTTCCCAGTTGTTTTAAGAGATCAACCATCATACCTGTACCAAAGAAAGCCAACCCAAGCTGTATGAATGACTATCGTCCTATTGCTTTAACATCTGTTGTAATGAAGTGCTTTGAGAAGCTTGTTAAAAATATAATCTGCTCATCAGTCCCTGGCTCATTAGACCCCCTTCAGTTCGCCTATCGTGAAAATAGGAGCACCGATGATGCCATCTCATGGATATTCAACCTATTATCCAATAGACCTCAAGCAGTAAAGATCGGTAGCTTTTCCTCAAGTGTGATCACCCTCAGCACTGGCGCGCCCCAAGGATGTGTTCTCAGTCCTCTGCTCTACTCCCTTTATACCTATGACTGCTCAGCCATTCACAGTTCCAACTGTATAGTGAAATTTGCTGATGATACAGTGGTGGTAGGTCTCATCTCCAACAACGATGAAACAGCCTACCTAAACGAAGTTGAGATGCTGTCATCATGGTGTGTGGAGAACAGCCTAGAGCTCAATGTCACCAAAACCAAAGAACTGGTGGTTGACTACCGAAGGGGGAAACAGCCAGACTACGCTAAATTAGAAATATATGGTGCCCCTGTGGAAAGGGTGAGCTGCTTCAACTATCTAGGAATTAATATCTCTGAGGATCTATCCTGGTCACCACAAGTCTCTTCGATAGTGAAAAAGGCAAGACAGCGTCTGTACCACCTGAGGAGATTAAGGAAGTTCAAAATTCCATCTGAGATGCAGAGGTCATTTTACACTGCCACTATTGAATCTATAATTTCTGGAAACATCTCAACATGGTTTGGCAACTGCACGTCTCAGGATAAGCTCGCCCTGCATAGAGTTATACATTCTGCTGAAAAAATCACCAGGACTAGCCTACCAGGACTGCATGACATATATTCAAGAAGATCTAAGACTAGGGCAAAAAGAATAATGAAAGACATTCACCATCCCAGTTTCACTATGTTTGAAAAGCTGCCCTCTGGGAAACGTCTACGTTCAATAAAGTGCAGGACAGAAAGACTACGCAGGAGTTTCTTCCCTCAAGCCATACGTTTTTTTAAATACTTAGGACACCTCTTTTATTTTTCTATTATTTATTATTTTTACACAAAGGGAGTAGTCACAGCACCCATTTCACTGTGTGTTGTGCCAGCACAAGAACACATGTGACAAATAAAATCCTGTTATCCTGTTATCCTGAGTAAATGGCCAGAGACTCTGCCATCTACTATCAAAAGGTAAACTTTGGGTGAAGGATTTGATTTTGATTGTTATTTGTGAAAAGGTACACAGAAGGTGGGAAATTTGAGGGTCTTTGTAATATTACCTGGGTTGTTGATATGAATTCCTTTCTTGTGATTCCAAAGGTTTCAAAAGATGAGGAGGCAGCTTGTTGTCTGAAATGTCATTATAGATCTTATGTTTTTCCATATGCAATGTTAGAACATCAAAATGTTTCATTAGCTGATTATTGGTGGGCCTGTGGCCCAGAGTGGGAATTGCATAATACTCTTCCAGTGGTCTTTGTGCACGTGTAACAGCTACGCACGATAGTTCAATTGTGTATGTGTCACCGACCAGAACAAGATTTTAGGTTCAGACCCCGGGCCACAACAACACAAAACACAGCACGAGTGTAGATAAAAAATATAGTTTATTTTATTAAAGATTAAAAATGGGTGCAGCTAATCCCAGAGCTATAAATATGCAGTTCTAAAAAAAAATAAAAAATAAAAACTCAGCAGTCCAGACTGGGCAACCGAATCCGGATCCTCCTGTGCGTAGCCCACGCTGGGAATATCCTAGCCGCTCAGCACAGTGCAGACGATGGCCAGTAGAGGAAGCTGCGGGATCAAGATGACAGCGAATCAACGGCAGAGCCAGCAGTAATTACAGCCGAAGGCACACACACACACACACAATTGTGAACAGTCTTACGACCCTTCAGCGAAGTAGGCTGCGCGTATCAAAACACTCCAGCATCGGGGTGCGGCTGGGGTGCGACGTTCGGCGGCGGCGAATACAAGGAGCCTCCGGAGGTGTCGCTGGGCTGTCAGGCTGAGAAACAGAGGAAACCAATCAATAGCCAACCGAGCAGGGCATTAACTCTTTTACACACACACTGCAAGGACAATCTTACGGAGTTAGTGAGTTAGCGAAGGGGAGTTAGCGCTCATCATTCGGTCACGGCAGCTTGGGTGCGATGTGCAGGCAACAGCGACAGCACTCACAGAAGACAAAAGCGGCGTTGGTCAGGTAGTGGGCAGAGAGGCGCTCTGGATCTGGTGGTGGTGGTGGACAGGTGAGAGGTGACGGGGCTGTTCGATCGCCAGGAAGACTGGAGAGAGTTTGAGTCTCTGTGTCTTTATGGTGACGGGAGTTAGTGCATCCGCCAATGACAGGCTAATTGGTAATTAGTAGAGGGGAGTCTCAGGTGTTCATGCTGACAAGCAGTTAATCACAGCACACGTAAACATGGCAAGTAATCAGCTGGAGCACACCAAAACCTCAAAAAACGCACTGTACAAGTAAAAAAGCATTAAACAAGTGTATAAACAATCAGCATGAGCCCTTTGACATATGCACTGGACAATGAGATCTTAACTAATGTTTCATCTGGACATTTTTCTGCTTACAAAAATAGAAAACCTAGAGCTGTTAAACCTTATGAAAAGGATCCAAAAGTGTATTTAGATGCAATTGGTCAACCTAGAGGAATACCTCCAGAATATAAGATAATAAGTGAAAATGCATCAGGATTTCAAGCTCTTATTCCAATAATAGGAATTGGAAAGTTGTGGGAAGTATCTAATTATCTCTATTATAACCAGCAACGATTTCTTAATTATATTGTTCAGGCATTTGCAACTTTGGGTGAACAGGTCCTCACTGTTGTACTTATATTCCTAATAATACTGCAGCTAATGGATCATTCACCCTTGCTATGAAAAGATTGAAAGGTTGTTTGTAGGTACAATCACAGAAGAACTACACTTCCCATGATTCTTCTTCCTTAGGCACACCTCAGGTGATAAATCCTTCTCACATTTCACACCCTTTAAAACCACTGGCACGCTATTGCTCAGCCTCTCTGTCCTGTTGCTCACTGGATCACATGGACCTAAAGAGAGACACTCTCTGTCCTGTTGGTCACTGGATCACACGGACCTAAAGAGACACACACTCTCTACCTTGCAGGCCAAGGACCCAAGCAGGCAAGCAAGGAACTTTCGGCAACATGTGCAGCTAAGTAGACAAAGAATGGCCTTTTCACAAGGTTAGAAATTACTTTAACTTGAGTACATTAAATTCACTGCAAAGGCTTCCCTTCCTTAGTTATATAGCCAAGAACAGGGTGAGCAGATTCCCCTGTTGCACAAGCAACATTCTGTGAGTTTGAATGGAATAGACTACTTCTAATCCACAGGATTTCCAGCCAGATGCTGAGGAAGTATAGTTTCTATAAATGTCTATGCATGACGAACCACAGTGGGAAACCTCTTAATCGAGAAGTCGATCCCCAGCTACAGACTGAGAGAGAACTTTCCTGAAACAAATCTAAAAGGACTCTTCCTTCATCGGATCACCGCAGATTGTCCATGGAACAGAGACGATGTAACCTCAACTGGACTCTCCTGAATCGGCAAGAATTCCCCAACCAACAACCAAAGAATTCAAGCAACTCCAACAAAGGAACAGAAGGCAACCTTCATGTGAGCACTTGGGCATAGTTAGAATATTAGCACAGCAAGAAAGTGTTAAACTTATGTCTGATGTAAACATACATACTGTTTTCATATAGACTTTGAGTGACCATCTGTTATGTTCTTTTATTTGCTACATTGGTAGATAGATCATGCATGCTCTCTCTCTCACTAACTGTTATCAACTCTTATGCGCACACACACACACACACACACACACACCACCCTATTGTCTTGCATACACACACATACACCAGCACAACCTGTAGGATTAGATCACACCTATAGTTCATTAGTTGACTAGATGTACCGCATAGCGGTACATGGTATGACCACCGCAGTGTGTGGGAACTGCAGGTATGATGAGTTTGTGGTAGGTCAGTGTTGTGAGGTGAGAGTTTGTGTGGAAATGATTTGCTGGAAGTGGGCAGGGATGTGGGTTTTGAATGAATGACATTCTGTGTGTTTGTGTATATTTTGTGTAGTTCCCACCTTCTCGGTCCAAGATACTGGCAAAGCAAAATCACAATTTTTGCATTTAACTATATCACTAGGTGGTGCTATGCTTCAAGTGAGTGTTTATGGGATGGGTCGATATGCCTCTTTAACACCGGCATACTAACACAAAATCATTGTCTTGGGAAAAATAGTTGACAAGTTATTTAACAAAAAACATTTTTGGAAACCTAGCTTTGACAAGAAACATCGCCCCCCTGTGACGAAATGTCACAAAATTTGGTGCACATGAAAATAATTAATAATAATAACCTTTACTTGTATAGCACAGTTCATACATACAAGATGCAGCTCAAAGTGCTTTACAGTTTGGCAAGGTCACAAACAAAACAGCATTTCTTGCAGTCCAATGGCATCGGAGTAATTGAATGCAATAATGGAATGACGTAGTGTTTTAACAATGCAATGTCACAGCAACGCAATGCCCTGCTGATGCAGGCTCTTGTGTGCACACAGGTAAAGCATTTGTTGTATCTTGGTGGTGCAGGGGGGTTGTTCAGGCACTGTTGACAGTTCCTGCTTGTGTCCGTAGGGGCAACATGGGTGAGGAAAAACCTCCCTGAGTTGTATGTGGTTGAATCGAACCGGAAATAAAAAAAAGGAAGAAACCTCAGGCAGAACCGCGAAAAGAAGTCTGTGTAGAGTTGGCAAATTTTATGGCATGTGCTGTGCTTTTAGACGTCTTTGTGCTGATTGTGCATGGCATATTTTCTGCAGTTCCCACCTTCTCGGTCCAAGATATTGGCAGTGCAAAATCCCCATTTTTGCATTTAACCATATAATTAGGTGGCGCTATGCTTCAAGTGAATGTTTATGAGCTGGGTCGATACACCTCTGTAGCACCAGCATACTAACACAAAATCATAGTTTTGGGAAAAATAGTTAAGTTATTTAACAAAAAACATTTTTGGAAACCTAGCTTTGACAAGAAACATCGCCCCCTGTGACGAAATGTCACAAAATTTGGTGCACATGAAAAGAAGTCTGTGTAGAGTTGGCATATCAACGCTGGCCAAGTTTGAGCAATTAGAAGCCAAGATATGGTATTTTGCTGAATTTTAAGCTATGTTTGAAATATTCATTGTATGTAACATTGAAACAGTTAATCTCAAGATAAATCCTTTGATAACTTTTTGTCATCATTGTCTGTAGACGACATGTACCAAATTTGGTGAGATTCACATGAATGGCCTATGACGAGTTCGTTTGGTTTCGCTTTCACGATGTTACAATTTCACAGAAATTCTTTTTGGTAGAAATGGGCGTCAACTAGTGTTTTTAATGCGTGAGGGTCAATAGATTTCACAACCAAAAAAATTTGGTTGTAAACCTTACCGTTCTCTAGATAATAGGCAAAATGACATTTTGTATAATTACAACGCCCCCTATGAGCCACATTTTATGTCATGTGCTGTGCCTTCAGAAGTCTTTGTGCTGATTGTGCATGGCATATTTTGGTTTCGCTTTCGCGATGTTAAAATTTCATGGAAATTCTTTTTGTTAGAAATGGGCGTCAACTAGTATTTTCAATGCGTGAGGGTCAATATGCCATAGAGAACATCGAAGTGTCCAGATTTCAGGCTCGCGAGACTCTTTCGCGCTGCAATTTTACCAGCAAAAATACAGTAACTGTAAAAAGGGGGTAAAATTTTAAAAATATTAAAATTACTGATATCTGCAAAGAATAAGGTTATATGGAGTAACAATACTGCCTCATGTCCAATAATCTACCTACAACTACTTGGGCTGGTAAACAAGAAAACTTTAAGGTCATTTTTCTCAGTTTAGTGCTCTGTGCAGTTACTGCCTTTTTGCTTTGTAGGGCAGAATAGATTTCACGACCAAAAAAATGATAGCCTGTTCTAATGTTAGCTTTTTTCACGCACCTTTGGGGAGTTTGTGCCAAACACTATTCTGTCTCTAATCATTTCGTCACCATCGCAAAAATCAGTCTTTTATCAACAATTTCAGCTCTGTCATGAACTGGTCAATACTTTCCCCTTCCCCTTGCTCTCTGATGGAACTTGTATCGGGGGAAGATGGAGTTTGATTTAGGCTTTATATATGTGTCGAATTTGTTGTAGTAGGTATTCAGTTTCTTTTTTTTCTGCCGTCAGTGCCCAAGTGCTGTAGACATCCCTGCCTTTCTCTCCAATCACCAGTAGTGGATAGCTGCACTTTTCTTCCTCTGTTTTTTCATGCAACGGTCTGCTAAAGATGAACTCCACATGCTGGCGGAATTTCTTCTATGTGTCATGCAAATTACTACAATCCCAGTCCAACCGAGGCATAGGGATGCTTAAGTGTTCCATCATCCGTTGTGAGGTCTATGTAAACACATATTATTCTGACACCATGTAAAATTCGTTGTTTATCGACGTGTCTAAATAAACAAGAATTACCAAGACGATCTTTAATAACTTCTATAATACACCGGGCAACTAGGGAACGTACACAATATAACAAATGCATACTCTGGGGGAATTACACACAGACATATGCATATGATATTACAGTGGTGACAGGAAGCAAGGGGTAGAGAGAGCTGGGGAAGGGTGGGGAAATGACCGCAGGCTGGATTCAAACCTGGGTCACCATGGGCAAATGCTTGTTCATGGTCGGGTGCTCTAACCACTGTGCTATTGTTCGGACACACTGTCCAACAGGTGCACCACCAGGGGGTTGCTGGTGGTGGCTACAGCCACCCCAAAATTATTCCAAAAAAACATTCCAGCCACCCCTAAGAAAACTATATTATGCATATTATATGTAAATATATAATGTAGGCTACATTTTCTTAAATTTACAATAGTTTGTGACGTGAGAACGACTTTGTAAGAAGATATAGCGGTGTAGGCTCTTGCAACCCTTGTAGCTTCCATGCCCTCCCCCTCCTTAGTGGATGCAGCAGATCTGAATGGAAGCAGCAACACTTTCGAATTCCAAAAGCAGAACTTCTATTGAATATGTATGTCACACATAGTGATGAATTTTCAGTGGAAAAACATGCATATACTTACTAAATTTGTAAAACTCAACGTTATTGAGTGTTTAGAATTGCTAAATTGAAGTTAGCATCGCTAAGTGTAACGGAGTAAAATATAGTGCTGTTAAATCCTGCACAAATTGGGTTTGTTTATAATCAATGTATTTGTTTTGTGCCTTTGATTAGTATGTTTTGTGTCTTTGTTTCGTGATTACACACGCTCGTCATGTTTGTTTGTTAGGGGTGGGTCCGTCCTGTAGCTTTGTGTCCCTCCTGGCTTTTTGTCCTGTGCGTCTTGTCTTCACGTTTAAAGGTCCCTGTCTCCCTCAGCTCTTCCCTGTTAACCTTACGTGCTGGGAAGAGGTATGTTGTCCCCAATCCGTAATAATAATCTGTATATATCCTCATGATAATTAACCATCGATGTTCTATAAAATTATAATCTTCTATTTTAATCACTCCCTTAGTCATCCCTTTGTGTATCGTCATGTGTATATGTTGTCTCGTCACATAGTTTCTTTGTCACGTAGTTTATAGCCACGAGTATAGGATAAGCTCGTGGCTTAGCTATTGCTATTAGTTAAGTGTTAGTTCAGCTCAGTGTTTTTAGTTTTCTGTTTTCGTCCCTTTTGTTTGCCAGGAAGGACAGAGGCGAACCACCACCTAACGCCACATGCTCTATGTGTTTTATACCAGGTGTGTAATTTGTTGAATTAGTTTCATTCATGTTGTTGTCCGTTCGCTTAGGTTGTACTAGCTAACCACCCCGCCTAGCTTGGAATGCTAGCAGGGCATGTCACTGTTGCCTTGCTCTGTATGTTTTTGGTGTAATTAATAATGTGTTGTTGATTGTGTGTATTGTTGATATTGTCGATGTATTGTTAATGTATCAATCCGGATATGGCCCTGTTAACCTTACGTGCTGGGAAGAGGAAGGACAGAGGCGAACCACCACCTAACGCCACATGCTCTATGTGTTTTATACCAGCACTATAAATAAATGATGTGCCAGCAGCTCCTGTGCGGACATTCTACTTACTAAACACAACGCAGAGAGATGAAGTAGGACCCGTAACATAAGCAGAAAAGAAAGTTGACCAGCTTTCTGAATTGCTATGTCAATCTGCAGAGGATGAAACTATAAGACGCACTGTACTGTATATGGTACCCTTCGTTGTGTAGTTGTGTGGCATTCTCCTTCCTTCCCCCACATACATACAAGAAATATTATAGTAAAGCCACATATTTTCTAAAAGCTAATGTCTCTTGAGCCTATTTATGTTAAACGTTGATGCAGATTTGTGTTTTGTGGATTTAGCACAAAATTCTGCTAAATTTAGCTCAAATTCTGTACAAAATGGCGACATCCACCCACTTTCAAAAACGCACACTGGCTTTGTCATGCGCTGTATTGTCTCATAAAAAAGCTGACTACTTCTCGGATTTCGCTTATTGTTATTTTTTAGAATGTAACTCCCACAATAAAGAGGGTCCACTGTAATGTTATGGTTTACTTGCCGGTTTGGACACGTGAACTCCTTCAGAAGCTCCTACTATACTAAGGTGAGAGTATATTTTAATATTAACACCAATTATATTATTCAGTGAAATGTTCAAATTGACATAAAATTTATCATTGGAATCACACAACATCTCCCTTTAATGGATTCCTCTTTTTTCTGCTTAGGAAACCCCTGTCTCTCAGGTTTTGTTGACTGTTTTTACAAAGTAAGCAATATAAATAAACACATTTGTAGTTATTTTTTCATCAACACTCATTGTATCCTTTCCTGTTACTTACCATTTTTAATTTTCCATTTCAGGATCCTCATCCTCACTCAGCTCCTGACCTTGTGTGCGAGATGCATTTTAAATAAACCATTAAATGTGTAGTTACTATGCGTTTGCTGGTGTTTTTTGGGAACTAGGATTTTTCCTTTAAATGTTGTGCCATGGTTTCCCCTAGGCCAAGACATAACAATAGTAAAATATATTGCTTCGAGAAACACATAAATTAGTCTGTTGTGCTACGCTAACTATGAGGGGCTGGTCTTAGCCAGAAATGCCAGAGACGTTTTTTGTTCCAGTCCAGCCCTGACAGAGAGGAAAGAAAAATTCACAAACTTCCTGTGAAATCTCTAGCACAAACCCTTCGCCAATCCAACCTGTCACAGTGACTTTAACCTGTGTGCATTCACATCAGCAGATAACATGCACCCAGGCACGTGGAGAGGCCAAGAAGCACAGGACTGGCTGTATGCAGGAACAGTGTCTTTAACCAAATTCTGAACAAGGATCTGAAAACTCAACATTTAAAATATTTGCACCATATTAAAGTGTTAAGGTGGCAGAAATGCAAAGTGGTGAAAAATTAAAACTATGAATATTTTTGAAAAATGTGCAGGAAAATTGGTGTTCAGGTTTTGAAAAGTCTAAAAGGAAAAATGGTAAATTCTTTTTTATATTGGGGGAGAACCTGAACACTAACTTTCTACTTGTTAGAGTCAAGCCAAAGGTGACAGCCTCGTAGTAGAGAACAACATATTCCAAGCTGAGGTCTTTAAAACCCTTCAAAATGTGTCAGAATAATTATGAGCCAAACATGACCCTGAAAAAACTGCCCCAATCTGTCTAACTCCTAACAATATGCTGAGGGCCTGTGAGTCTGACAACACTTTGAGTGGAAAGAAACAGTAAAATCCCTTAAAGGAGCTGGTGGGGTTTTGGCCCGGTTACCAGTTTATAAGGCAATCAAACTGGGTCCATACAAATTTGGAACACTTCTAGACCTTTGATTGCTGAAAACTGAACATTTAAAGATTTTGGAGAATTGGGAATATCTTTAAAAATGGTTCAGGAAAATTGGCATTGAGGTTTTACAAATTTTGAGAGAAAAACTGTGGAAATTTTGTGAAGAACTGGAACACCACCTAGTGGACAACACATGTAATAGGAAAAATGGGTAATATTGAAAAAATGGAAGCATCAAAATGAAAAAAAGATAGTGCAGAGATAGTGTGCGATACAGTCATTTTGGTTCAATCCTATAAAACAAATATGAATAAACAGATGAAAAAATACTGAATTATCATCCCGGTTTCATAGTTTTAGCACCATCCTAAGCCCTCTGTTTGGGTTCTTTCAAAAGCATGCTAATGTAGCTAACAATGAATGCTTACATTGCTAACGGGTGCATACCAAAATTTGGATGGCCAAAAGCGATAAAATAAGGGTTGTAATTGCCCAAATTTCATGAAACTTCAAAAACACAAATAAAATAAATGGATAAAACCAATATGGCCGCCAATGCTAGCTTTGCTAGCGGTGGTGGTAATTAATTTCCTAACTTGCAATGCAGTGCAAGGAATATGATGGCCATATACTGAAGTGAACCTAGGGTTTAGTTTTGTAGGTCACAGGGCACACCATTTTTTTAAATATTTTAATTGACTAACTGAAGTCGATTTAAGAATACTGCCATAACATTTACATTAGTGAGACATGATTACAATCAAGACAGGTTTAACAGATGTGTATTAAATTTCATTTGCAAAGTTTCATAAGCAAATTACAGAAATGTTTGCTTTAACTAAGAATGAGGATAGCACAAGGTATTCTGCTACAGCAAATTAGATTTACAATACAAGTCCATATTAAATGTCCTGTTTATCCGTTTGCTTTTAGGGGTGGAAAGTAATGGCAGAATTAAAGCTTGCATGGAGTTTCTCTTGCTGTGATGCTGGGCTTCTTTTTTGGGTGCTGCCGAATGCACCTTTCTTTTCAGATCTTTTTCATCTGTGCCATAAGCTCCTCAAGGCTCAGGTCCTCCTCTCCCACTGTTGGAGCTGCTGAAATAGAATCACCATCCTGAAATAAAAAGAAAACATAGCTTCAAATGTGGGGTTAAAAATGTTTTTTTTTTTTGTCTAAATAGAAAAACAATCTTGTCAGGCATTTTCTAATAAGAAATAGAAAAAAAAAAATTGTGTTACCTTAAAGGTGAACTATTGTGTCTATTTTTAGTATTCATCATTTTATTTGTTGGATGCAGTAAGATATTTTGCATTTAAAAATGCAAACTTATTCATTCTTGTTTTACTGAAAGTGCAGGGAGCTGCCCAGCCAGTAAAATAAAACTACCTCATAGAGAAATGCAAAAAATAAATATCACTCCATTAGTTCTTGCTCCACAAGTGTAAATCATGTGCATTATGTTAATTCAAAAGCTGAGTAATAGCAATTACTTTGGTACAGACTGCTCAATAGGCAAAGAGGATGCTTTTCCAGTGTGTGTGACTGCACGCAGCACTAGCGAAGGAAAAAGGGGTGCATGTGTCATGACTATATGCCAGTTTTAAGGTTGAATATTTGAAGTGTTTGTTTAAATATGCCACGTCAAAACGTTAGTAGATTATGTTGGCATACTAAATAAAAAGTAAGATTTCACAACTGAGTTGCTCCTGTAAACCTCTCTTCCCTAACCTTTCTTGTTACAGTTCTGTGAGCTTGGAAGACACTTTGATATTCTACATGACATCAACAATCACAAAGTCAGCTCAGGACAAGCTTTAGACCAGGTTTGGATCGATTACGGCCGGCCATGCCAAAAATGTGCAAGTCCGTTTCGTAAAGGAGCAAATGACTTTTTGTGTTCGCCATTACAGAATTTAGGACTTAGGACTCGCATAATAAGTCTAACGCCACCTTTCCTACAACATTGTGAGACATTTTAACTTAACGTTAAATGGTGAGAGTTCGAATTATGTTTCAGTAGTAAGACTGGCACCTAGCAAGGCTCTAGTTTGTAGGCCAAGATAGAGTATCTAATGATTTACTCCAAGTAAATAGCATATCACTAACGTCAGGACTTTGCGAACGTGTATCAATAGGGAATTAAACGGAGGAAGTGGGAGGGTTATTTATGGGTCCGGAAAGAGATAACCATAACCACCAACTTCGGTGTTGAGGATTGTAATTGTTTTGCAACTTCAGCATTGTATTCAAAAAGTAGCTCTGTACTGCTGACCCCGTCTGCCACTGACTCGTTGAGAAGCAAAAACTTGGTGACTCTGTGCATTCAGTCTTCCACTCAGATTGGCTGGATTTGTGGTGACCAACAAATCAGCTGTAGCGGGCGGGACACTGCTCTCCAGTGTAAAAAGTGCAGGGAGTCAAAGTAGCGCACAAGTAGAGAGACAAAGTAGCGCATTTCATCTTATTTATCAATTTAAATACAGTGCCTGACAAAAGTCTTGCCGCTTATCCATTTTGTAGAAACAAAAGCTTATAACCTCACTTTTAATTAATCCATTGGTTTTAGAAGAAGCTAAAACCCTCCTAAATTATGTTAATATACTGAAAATAAATTTGCTTTACTGAAGAAAGATTGATAATTTAATGAACACAGAAAGGTCATATTTTGGCAAGACAAAAGTTTTGTCGCCTACAGAAAATTGAACAAATAATTCACTTCAAATACAAAAATATGTTGCATAACATCAGTGAATCAAGTAATGGTGCTGTGAGGTTCATATTTAATATCTTGTATGCCTTCCATGAGCTTGTAGGACTGCATCCATGTGGTTCGACAATGACTCGTACAATTTATTGATGAAGTCATTAGGAATAGCAAAGAAAGCAGTCTTACATGCCTCCCAGAGTCCATAAAGATTCTTTGGTTTTGCCTTCCATGCTTTGTCTTTCATTCTACCCCAGACATGCTCAATGATGTTCATGTCTGGTGACTGGGCTGGCCAGTCTTGGAGCACCTTGATCTTCTTTGCCTTGAGGAACTTTGATGTAGAGATGGAAGTATGCGATGGAGCACCATCCTGCTGCAAAATTTGTGGTTGGCAATGTAAGAGGTTGCTAATACTTCTTAATATTTTAGGCTATTGATATTGCCTTCCACCCTGCAAATGTTTTAGACCCCCATACTGAATGTAACTCCAGACCATGATTTTTCCGGCACCTAACTTAACTGTTTTCTGTGTGAATCTTGGATCCACGCGAGCTCCAGTAGGTCTCCTGCAATATTTGCGGTGGCTGTGATGTAATTCAACCGAAGATTTATCTGAGAAATCTTCTGCCACTTTTCCAGCATCCATCCTTTTAGCAGGCTGTGGGCCTTGCCAAATGTTTTTTAATTGGCTTTTGTTTAGTTCTGGTGTCTGTGCACTGATTCGACCATGGTGGACATTTCGAGACAGAATTCTACAAACTGTTCTGGTTGACACAGGGATTTGAGGTGACCAGGCCTGGTGGAGCTCTGCTGCAGTGAAAAAAGGGGCTGGCCTTGGAACACACGGTCCTCCCGAGCAGTTGTCTAGCAGGGTCTGCCGGACCTGGGCTTGTCAAAAACATCTCCAGTCTATTCAGATCTTTTTCTTATTCTTTGTACTTAACGCTGAGACACATTGAAGGTGTCAGCCACCTCAGCAGTGGATCTGGTCTTCACCCTCTTGATAATTAATGCTTTGGTCTCAGGATGCATCTTAGGCATGTTGTCAGAGGGCAAGTTCGAGTTAATGTGAAGGTCTGGTATGCTGGGGTTCTTTTTATACACATCCACTAATTGACTGATCAATAACTGATCACAGGTGAGGCTGTAATCTAGGATTGGGTGCATCATATGACAAAGCGACAAGACTTTTGTCTTGCCAAAATCTGACTTTTCTTATTTTAGTATATTGAGCATAATTTGGGAGGGTTTTAGCTTTCATATGACACATTTCTACAACCAATGTATTAATTAAAAGTCAGGTTATAAGCTTTTGTTTCTACAGAATGGATAAGCGACAAGACTTTTGTCAGGCACTGTAGGCTATCGGCTTATCTGTGAAAATTATGACTGCTACCGATTATTACAAAAATGCTCAATATTGGCCCTAATAATCAGCCTGGCTGATAATAGGTCGATCCCTAATTTTGTGTTTAAAAATGCATTATTTTTTACATGGTAAATTCAGCATTTTACAATATTCTTATGCGACTAAATGCATTGTGCTTTCTTAGCTTTTTCATAATGATAGTCATGAAACCTACCGCCAATTTTGTTTATTCATTCGGGTTGAGTATGCCTCTGAATGCCAGATTATCAGTGCAAGATGATCGGCATCCAGTAGTTTACATTGTATGCTGTGTGTGTGTGTCCTTTTTTAGTTTTAAAAGTCAAAATGTGTTGTGTCAGCTAATATTTAAAAGACACTTATAGTCCACTTAAAGATCGATAGACATTAGGCTATAAGGTTTAGGCATTCAAGACACTATATAGCCTACATGTATAGAGTTGTTCGAAATTGTGTATGTGAGAACAGTAAAATAAGACCAGGGCCATCCTAATTCTGAATTACTGTCATTATACTTAAGTAGAGATACCCTACTTTGTTAAATTCCTGATTTCTGGCTACAGGTGTTTTGAACTAACAGTGGCTGGAAGCAAAGCGTGGTTTCAGGACAGAAAAAAGTTGTACTACTTTTGCATGTTCATACTTGTAGGGTATGACTGTTAGAAATTCAAAACACTTATTTATATTTAGGACAAGATGGCAGTTTAATCTGTAGAAAGGGATAGTGTATCATCCAGCCTATTTATAAACTGATTTATAAACTGAACTGGCTGCAATCAAATAACCCATTATATATTTTTTTAGCATTCAATGTATGTAGGCTTTTTTGTCCATCTTTATTCATCAAACAAGTAACTTTCTGCACAACTATGAAACATTGCCAGTGTCTAATAAAGCTGAAGATCAGCAAACTCATAACCTTGACTCTTCCAAGTGGTCACTGACATTACATTATTTAGAACAGATGGAGACCATTAGATGGTGCAAGATTGAGCTAGCCTCTAATTTTTTTTTATTACATTAATTTGTAGTCATCTGCATCTTTTCTCGAATGCTATTCTTGTCAAGAAATGTTTAGTTTTTTCTACAAATGCAATGGAAAGCCAAAGTGAAACTACATTTTCACAAGTCACAAATTTTCCAAACGGTTTAGCTTTAACAGCGTACCAAACTGCACTGAAGCTACCAAATAAACAGTTTGCTCATATCTCAATAACACGTAGAGATATGACAACCATTTTTGGTACATAAGAAGGACACCAATCCTTGTGAACTTCCATCTACAGTGGGTGCTACAATTACCACATTTTAATATCTCAAGAACCGTTTAATGAAAAAAAAAAACCTTGAAAACCAAATGGCACACAGCCAATCAAATTTCAGTGGCCAATTTATTCCTGTGAAAAATGGCCAATCTTCACGAAACTTCATTGGCCACTAGCGGGAGCCACACTAAGCGGTTTTGTGCTTTAGGTCATATTTCAAGAAGTACAGGAGTTTTCAGCAACTTCAACTTACTAGCAAGTTTCATGTCGACACCTTAAGCTCTCTAGCATCACCAACTGGTCAATGTGACCATATGCTTCTTTTGGTCTGTGTTTGACCATCACAGTTAATCCAATTCAATGACGAAGCCGCCAAAGTGGCCTTTTATCTCAGCCAAACTTTGGTGTATTGACATAAAACTTCTTGTGGGTGCATATGAACATCTCTCTGGCTCAACTGCATCCTGCTGCCATGGCAGCTTCGACCTGCTTCTCTGCTTGGCTCCCTCATCGTCACTTGCAGCTATTTTTGGGGGCCAAGCAACAAAGCTGCTGGAACCCATTGTTTTCAGTATGTTTTCTTATTCTTCCTCTTCTTATTATTATTAATATTGGGGGCTAAGCAGCAAAGCTGCTGGAACTCATTGCTTTAGTACTTTTTCTTATTATTAAGTGTGCTTACAAACCTACTTACTGTTCTTTTAAGTGGTGTTTTTATTATTATTATTATTATTATTATTATTATTATTATTAAGTGTGCTTGCAAAAAGCACACTTATTGTTATCTCCCCGTTTATTAAGTGTGCTTGCAAAAAGCACACTTATTGTTATCTCCCCGTTTATTATTATTCACCGCGATTCTTCAACACAAAATTTTTCACCCAGATCTTTCAGACATTACTACTCCTCAGGCTTTCGAGATAGAGACACCGTTCCAACTCTAAAACGACCAGCCCGGTTTGGACAAGACCGCCTACAATTCTGTATACCGTACCTCTTGTCGTTCGTCCGTTATTGTCGTTTTTCTGCAACTTTTCCGCCATTGAAAATGAATGGCGGAATGTTCAGGCTGATGATGTCACAGTACACTGCTCCACTGTAGCAGCTAGAGTGAGCTCTGCCCTCACTCGAACTTGCACTCGGTTTTTTAATGATTAAAACTCAACCGCTTAACCTATAAACTTCATTTAAAGTTTGTAAGAGAGGTCTGGGATCTGACTGTGACCTGTGTAAAATTCATGTGGCAACTACTTAAACTGTTTGAGATAGGACAGTTTAAAAATGGTGTCAGACAGTCTATGGCATTTTGCCATACATTTCATCATCTTACTGTAAACAGGTCGGGGTGCATGTCTGAAGTTTTAAATGATCAAAACTGAACCGTTTAACCTATAAACTTGATTTAAACTTTGTAAGAGAGGTCTGGGATCTGACTGTGACCTGTGAAATTTTGATGTGGCAACTACTTGAACTTTTTGAAACAGGACAGTTTAAAAATGGTGAAAGAGAGGCAGACAATACTGTGGCAGTTGCACCTGGACCAACTGCCATTTTTTAAATGTGGAATGTTCAGGAATAGAACTCTCAAGTGATGTCATAATCCCCATGCCATGGCCTGCATAATGTTCTGCCATGGGAGTGTATTGCAGCCTATACACAAGTTTACGCCAGAAACAATGGGGGGCGCCATTACCTTCTCGAATGCAACCTTTTTCCGCCGGAAGTAAGTTGCCTAGCTTTTCCCAATAGAAACAGAGTAGAGACTGCTGACGTTGAACGATTGGAAGCTAATTATCAACGATTTTCAATAATTATTATGTAATTACAATGTCCTTACAATGGGAGCACGGTTTAAATACTTTGACTGGAGATGGTGTTACTATCCCCCATCCGAATTCAGTGCAGAATTGGGAGGATAACATGTCGACATGGCCTAACATAACCTACAGTAAGATTTGCGAGTATGTCATTAACTCCGTAGCAATAGATGGGAAAGCCATGGACAATCTAAAAGCCTCCGAGGCATATCAATATCTACATAGCAACAAAGTCGGTTGCGTCATGTCCTACAAACATGATCATTTTGTTGATCTCAAAGCAAATGTAGAGCCTAGTCAATGTTTGAATAGTTCGTGGCATAATGCTTGGGTGCTGGTAACAGAAGCCGGAGGCGGGCCCACATTGAAATTCCGGGGTTTGCTGCTCATATATGTATCCCATTTTCGAAATACAATCAAAATACCCTTATATATACCTTATGTCATGTCAGTGCTGTATGCTAAAAGAAAATTGGTCTCCGTTGTAAATCCGTTATTGAGAAATAGCCGCATTAGCTTAGCATAGCAATTCCCGTTGACTAACACAGGAAGTTGCATCCTTCTAAAACATTGCTCTTTGTATATGTCTAACATATTAGGTAAGCTCAAATAAAGTCATAATGCCATTATTTACCTTTCAGTCATCTGGAAACTTGTGTCATTGCAAGGGAATGGTAAAAACAATGCTTTATATCCTTAGTAATGTGACCGTGAAAATTAGTAGTATTTTCCCCATATAAATCCACCGCGGTCTTCTCTAACTCGTCCTGACCATCAAATGTAAATGTACACGTAATGTTATACATGGATAGAAACGTGAAGATGTCCTCTATAAATTTCAAACGGTGTTTATTTGCAATCTGACAAATAATTTCCACAACGGACGCTGTTTTCACGTGTGCGCCGCGGTTGACAAACCAGATCCCACCAGAACGGAAGTGAAGAACATCTACGAGGGGAGTTCAGGATGTAAAGCGGAAACGGGTCAAAAACTTGTCTATAGTAGTTATCTCTAGTAGTTATCTATGTAGTCAGTGCTACTCTGCTAACTTAGCAAACGTTTGTTAGCTGTTATGCTAAAAAATGGCAGCAATGCTAACTATGCTAAAATGGAAAATAATTAACTGGGTTAAAAGTGTTACTTGGTTGACTCAGCTTGTACTTGTTAGCAGTTATGGTAACAATGCTAATAATGCTAACGATGCTAATTATGTTAACTATGCTAAAATGTGAAGTAATTAACTGTGCTAACAGTGTTGTGTAGCTATATTAGCTGTAGCTATTTAGCCGTTATGTTAACAATGCTAGCAATGCTAACTATGCTAAAATGCTAAGTAGTTAACTGAGTTAACAGTGTTACTTAGTTAACTCAGCTAGTAGTTGTTACCAGTTATGCTAATAATGATAGCAATGCTAATTATGCTAACTATGCTAAAAATGTGAAGTAATTAACTGTGCTTACAGTGTTGTGTAGCTGTATTAGCTGAAGCTATTTAACAGTTATGCCAGCATTGTTAACAATGCTAATTATGCTAACTATGCTGAAATGTAAAGTAATTAACTGTGCTTACAGTGTTGTGTAGCTATATTAGTCGAAGCTATTTAACAGTTATGCTAACATTGCTAATTATGTTAACTATGCTACAATGTAAAGTAATTAACTGTGCTTACAGTGTTGTGTAGCTACATTAGCTGAAGCTATTTAGCAGCTATGCTAACATGCAAGCACACTTTTTGCATTTTCTGCGGGAATGCAGTCTAGTTATTAATATTATTGTTCTTTTTATTCCATTCACCCATTTTTTGCCTGAGCTACTAGTCCTAGGGCTTTTAAAATAGAGATTCCAACTCTAAGTCCACGGATGATGACATCATAATGTCATGACCCATGTAGCAAGAACAAGAAACTAGCTTACCTAAGCTAGTTGGCTAACGTTAGACACTTGACTGAATGAATTGGTCAAGATGGTATAAATTGTTAAAGTGGTGGAATATTTAGATACTACATTGTTTATTTCTTGTCTGAAAGAATCTAAACATTTGCAGGGAAGCATATAATACAGTCATTACTTGTGATTGGCCGCTAGGTGGCGCCTAAGCATTACATATCGGGAACGGTCTCTGCACTGGATGGTGGAGGATAGATACTAAGCCATCAACATTCTGGGGTGCGTTTCCCAAAACCGTCGTTGCTAACTTCCTTAGCAACTTCGTAGGTTTGAACGATGGACTAACGACACTACTGTTTCCCAACAGCATCGTTCGAACGACACAACAAAACGGATGTTTACAACAACATTAGTCCGATGGATCGTTCAACGACGCAGGTGTTTCCCAACAGCAAAGTCTGGACGATCCATCGGAAGTTCCATCGTTAAACTGTATAGTTCGAACGATTAGCTTGGACCTGTCGTTAGACCATTGTTTATGTCGGTTTCTGTACACGTGACGTCTTGCTCGTCACCTTTGGCCGTCTTGGGTCAGATTAGGCACCATTCAATGCTTTACCGCCACCCACTGCATGAATGGTTTTACTTTAATTCACTTCATTTTCATCCTGGCACTTGCCAGGTCATGTAAAAAGACGATAGAAAATTCACCCCACAACACACCAAAAGTTGTTGCAAGATGTTGTTGGATTATTAAAGTTATTGGCTGATTTGACAGGTCGTTTTTAATACGGTGATGTAGAGTATGATCACGGTTCACCATAGACTGTATGCGGTTCACAGATCCACAATCAAGGCCATTCCACGTGTTTCAAATTGATTAGCGTTTAGCAGGATTCGAACCCGCATCTCTCCGAAAAAGTGAGAAGGTTTGCATAGTGGGTTGACAAGCTAACCACTCAACCATTGCATATGTAGGGTAGTATAAATGAAATACACGATCATATCATTATAAACGTATTCAGTCACTGCTTTTTAATGAGTAAGGGACATGATTGTGTTGGGGAACATCTTCCTAAGTTGCTGAAGTTATCATAGGCTACATACCGGCTTAATTTAAATAAGGCTACGTGTTTGTTGCCTTACTGTCGTGGTGTCGTTTCTGTCGTCTCCCGCAACGAATGCATCCGAATACTCTCCGAGCACTTCCGACACATCTGGATACTTTGCAGTTTCAACGACAGAAGTCCAAACTAACATAGTTCAGACTTACGTTGTACGTAGGTAGTTGGAGAGTTTCGGGAAACAGTCGGAATCGGACTGTTGTGTCGTTTGAACCTACTACGGACAACGGTGGTTAAATGCTAACATCCGTCGTTGTTTGGGAAACGCACCCCTGCTCTGGTTTTCCCCCATGGACAACACATGGTTGTTCCAAGAACAGCTGTCGTTTGATTACATCAGCCCCTCACTGAACAATTCAAGCTCGACATCTTCATGCTAATGTACCAATGTACTGCAGTCAACTGAACTAGATAGAGTTGTTCAACTGGAAGTGAAATGACAACGTGGAAGAGCAGGGCGCTGCCCTTGTTTTCTTCCATTTTTTGCTAAATGCAAATTGAGCACCTTTGTGCTAATATCCTGCGAACTTAAACAGACCATTACTACCATCCACTGGACTTAATTAAGTGACCACACAATTCCATCACATCTTACTAGAAGCCTCTTCATCGGAAAACAAGATAGGACAACTTATTAGCTCCATTAATGGAGTTATGTTGTGGCTTTTGTTTGTCTGTCTGTTAGCAAGATAACTGGACAGGGCATCAGTGGATTTGAATGAATCTTTCAGGAAATGTTGATAATGGCACATGGAACAAGTGCTTAAATTTCGGTTATGACAAGCAATCTGTGGTATAAATGTAGAGATGCAGCTAAAATGTTTTAATGAATAATGTAGGAATAGGAGCAAGAATGCAGATTGCCTGACTGTTTTGTTTGACACTACTATAAAGTTTGTCTGCTCTTACAGCTGCACTTACTTTGGTCGGTGCTTCTTCCTTTGTTGTCTGGTTATCTAGGTTCACATGAATTGTTTATTAATGGTCGAAAATGATCATATTACAGCTACCTGGCTTAGTATTTCAGTTCTGTCAGTAAGGCTCTGTATCTACAAAGACCATTGCTCCATAATAAACCTCGACTTAATTTTCTTTTTTTTTTGCGGTCTTTTCACAAGTTTGCCATCATCATTTGGCATCATAACCATGATAAGGCTTGACAGTGGTAGCCAATGTGAATCAGTAGAAGCGATTTTATTTGGAAATTGGGCAAATTTGGTATTGGACAAATTCTGATACGATATTAAAATACTGTAATAATCCAAATACCAATGTATTTTAATGTATGTATTGTCCTGTTTTTGAAACTTTACACAATAATACAGAGTTTGGGAATGATTCTGCCTCCCTCAACAATGCATTGTTGAGGGAGGCAGACCAGCCACTATCAGTCACATCAATAGATCAGCAGTGTTGGGGTGTGGAGTACACGATTTCCTTCCAAACAGAACACAGGGTGCATTTATTACCCACTAGAGATAATCCCCTTTTGTGTCAGTGGGTACGGTTTGTTTGACTGAGACATGCCATTTTCGGCAAAAGCTTCGAGTTAGCTAGCTCAGTTTGTGTATAGTAACATTAGGTATAAATGTTCCTTTTGATACTGTATCAGACACAGCGACACAGGACACTAATCTCTTACACGCTCTCTCTTTCGGTAAAGTGTTACTGGGACAGTGTATGTACAATACTATGACCAAGTATTTCATACAATTGCTCATCCAAAATAATTACGCTGAAGACGTGCATGTACACATAAACGTGCTTTATAGTCAAAATTCTCCTGTAGCTCTATGTTTGCAACACCAGTTTCACTGAGTGAAAGTGTAGAAAACAAACTCTAGACCTAGATGTTATTAGTAGAGTTAGTACCATGTGAAAACACGAGACAATTAGGCAGAAAATGCTTACAACGTTGGAATCCCAGGGAAAAAAAAGTTTGACAGATGGGAACAGACAAGCTACAGCTAGCATGGCATGTACAGGTTTACTCAATGTCTTTATCCAACCTTATCACATAATCATAACAGCTAGATGCACATAAAATCTTGGCCTTTTCACTCAGTGTTGTACATAGATGGTAAAATGTGTGTTGTTATAGTTTGCACTGCCGTCCACAAACTCGCCCTGGCGCTAGTTGCTAGAAACTCAGCAGGACACATCTCCAACCCTCCATTCATTCTCCTTGGACCAAGCATAAATTCATCTTAGAGGGTCATAATTTTGTGACATTTCTTCCCCTGGCACATTGGACACCTGTGGCCCACCATAAATTTTGGAGGTTCTTGCCACCTCTTCATCCTCCTTGCTACTCGCCATTTCTATTGGGCTAAGGCTACCTTTTCTCCATGACTCCCTTACTGTATGACACCATCTTCAAGTTGCATTAAAAAACATCAACAGAAAATACAACTGCATTTGGAGACAGTTATGTACACATTAATCAAAAGTGTTGGTTAACCTGCACCATAAACTTTAAGACACTGCAGAAAGGGTATACGTTTAACAAAACCATTTCCTCTTGGGGGGAAATGACTGTTCATGGTTTTATTGGTTTTGTACAGTGCATAATGGTAAAATGATGATATACTGGTCATAAAGAAGTCATAAAGAAAGGTTGCGTTTTGTGCAGAATATTTTCACTATTGGAATTCAGCAGTAAATTACAGCAGCATTACCTTTTAAGTGGTAAAAAAATAATTTGGTACATTTAAGCAGTCAAGTCAAAATGTCCAAATGGAGAGCCCACCTGGTCTGATCCTTACTAAAACATCTGTAGACTAGAAAAGCACTCAGAGAGCACAGACCTCCGCCAAGGCAGCTTAAGTCTCCACCTTATTGTCATTCTCACCTTAAGACATTAAAAGACATTAATCATGTTAAAACATTTTATTACTGGTATAATAGTTCACTAGTGGGTTCGTTCACTCATGCTCACACGAACTTGGTTGGCTATTCGGTGCAGGAAAGTACTTTATCTAATTTCCACTGCCAACATGAACTACTGGGCTGCTCACCACTACCGCTCTTAACTCTCCTCTGTCTTTCACTGAACCCTCTAACCAAAAACTGAACAACTCCTTGACCCGCAACAGGAGCCTCATTTCCGTACCAACCTATATTCCCTCCTTTCAAAATAAAAGTCTCTGTAGATTCCATGCTACACTGGTAACTTCACTGAATAAAAAAATCCTGGATCCAGATGGTTATCCAGATCACCACCAAAAACAAATCAGTTCTAAGTTAGGCCAATTCTGACCTATCCTGAAAATTTCATCAAAATCCATCATTAACTTTTGGAGTTATGTTGTTCACAAACAAACAGACAAACAAACCAATGCCGTTGAAAACATAACCTCCTTGGCGGAGGTAAAAATATAGCTGCAAGCAGCAATGAGGGGGGCAATCATCTGACTGTAACATGACCTGTGCAATTTTTCCTGTAACACTTCCCTCTAGCAAGTGTGTCTATCAAGTTTGGTTGGCATATGCAAGTAGTCTTTCTTGACATATGACCTGAATTACTGTTTGACAGCTTTGCCGCTCAGTGCAATTAGCTGTGACATGCAAATGCTTTCGCTGATCAAATCACCAGGGTGGTTCCTTTGTGTGGCCTGGTCTGCAGTTTTGAAAATATTGGACAAAATGTGTCACTTGTGAAAATGTAGTGTTTTCTAAAATGGTGGGAAAATTAATGTGTTAAAGCGTTGCCAACATATAAGTTTACTTCCTATTTGGTGGCCTTCCCACTAAATTTGATTTGCTGACATAAAAAGCACTAAAGGGCCATCATTGGGACATGCCAAACTATAAACCAGAACTCAAAATAAAGTCAATTATGAAAACACATTTAGAGATATGAGCCAAAACACATTTTTGCTCATTATGGTCCCCCTAGTGGCCAAACTGTAATACATTTGTCATGACCTCTTGTGATGTTGTCAAGAGTCCTGTCACCAAGTTTGGTTACGATACATCACAGCGTCACCGATGACCTCACTTCCTGATTGGTGACTTTGCTGCCCAATTCGATTTGCTGTGACATGCAAACGCTTTCACTGATCAAATCACCACATAGGTTTCTGCATGAGGCTTGGTCTGAAGATTACATACACCAAGTTTTGAAAAGTTTGGACAAAATTTGTGACTTGTGAATATTTTGTTTCACGTTTGACATTTTTGAAAATGGCGGGAAACTTTGCAGGAGGGAATTGATGTCATGGGGGTTGTTGAACTCATGAAGAGACATGAGCCAAAACACATTTTTGCTCATTACAGTGCACATGTCCAACTTTGACCTGTTGGTGGCGGTAGTCTGTGCTCCATTGTGCTCCAAACTTACTGAAATTTATCTTGACGGTGTCCTGAATCAATGTACTAAATTTCAAAACTTTTTACCAATTGGTTCTATGGGCTGTCAGACTTCTATGGAAGAAGAAGAAGAAGAAGAAGAAGAAGAAGAAGAAGAAGAAGAAGAAGAAGAAGAAGAAGAAGAAGAAGAAGAAGAAGAAGAAGAAGAAGAAGAAGAGGACCTAGTAAAACAATGGGTGCCTTCGCAACGAGTTTATCAATAAGTTCAGTGGCATCTTCATGCAAATAATCATTGCAATCATGGTGTTCTCTATTTTCTAATGATCAACTTTAGGTAAGGATAAAAATTCTGTATTTTTTATTTATAATCAAAAGGTAGCTAGGTAAAGCAACATTTACACAATTATAGACCGAGTTTGTAATTTACACATGACGCTAAATAAAACTGGTTTAAAAAATAATACAAACCTTTAACCAATTATATTATCCCAAAAATGTATCACATGACATCCCATCTAACCAATAAAATCAAGGGTTATTTTATTTTGGTGATAACAATTGGTGCTATGAGGAAGTAAAGAAGGCAAGAGCACATGTGCAAGTAACATGTGCAAGTAGCAAGATGGTAAGTCCATTTTAAAACTATAAAACATATGGAAACTACTAACCAAAAAATATCTCTAGATAGCCTAAACTGTTTTGTAACTGTTTAGTCATTTTACATGGAGATATCTAAAGATCTGTTTTAAAGCCTCAGTTTGTAACTTTTTAAGCTGTTCATTATCAAAATCTATTTGCCCCTTCACAGGCTTATCCTTTTTTATGAATATTTACCACCACCATCAACTCTTATCCTAAAAAATGGACTGTTTAAACCGCTGAGGTCTAGAAGACGCCTATGCAACAACCTGGCTAGGACTGAAAGACTCAGAAGGAGTTTCTATCCTCTACACACCCTCTAACACATCACACTTCACCATACACACACACTTGCTTGTGGTTGTCCATCGAGTCCGATGATGACGTCCACTTCTGCCCTTCAGAGGTGAGTTTTTTGATGACTGTATAGTCCTATCCTGGACCCACAGGTCCTGTTGCAGGTAGGACACGGTCCCGCCAGGTAACCCCCAAGATACGCTGAAGGCAGCGTATATGGAAGTGTTCCATGGCTTTGATGTGCCGGCTGTAGGTGACCCAGGTTTCACAACTGTAGAGGAGGGTGGTGATGCAGACAGCTTGGTAGACACAGACCTTGGTGTGGAGATGTAGATTCTTGTTCTTAAAGACCCGGCGCCTGAGTCTCGCAAAGGCAGCTGCTGCTTCGTGGATTCGGTTTTGGACCTCGTTGTCAATGCTGTTGTCATCAGAGAGAATACTACCCAGGTATCTAAATGATGGAACTACAGACAGTTGTTTGCCAGACAGAGTGAAGACAGGTGGTGTGGATGGGGTGCTGGCACTCCATTGACAGACTACCTCGGTTTTGGCAGTGTTGATGGTCAGCCCAAGCCTGCTGTAGGCCTTCACTGCTGCGTCAAGGACAGTCTGGAGGTCCTCTGCGGTTTGAGATACAAGAGCACAGTCATCTGCATACTGCAGGTCAAGGATTCTCACCCTGTGGAGCTTGGTGGTTGCTTGCAGCCTCCTGATGTTAAAGAGGTTTCCATCCAGCCTGTAGTCTATCATAACCCCGCTGTTGTTCTCGATCTCCTTGTGGAGAAGCCGGGTGAAAGATGTTAAAGAGTGCAGGTGCTAGTACACACAGGGAAAGGGGTAGACTCTTGTCCTCCTACTGTCACCCTGGAGGTCATCCCATCATGGAATCCACGCAGTAGCTTGACAAACTTGTTGGGACATCCAAACCGGAGAAGAATGTCCCATAGTAGGTCTCTCTGCACAGTATCAAAAGCTTTGGAGAGGTCGACAAAAGCCATAAACATATCCCTGTGTTGTTCCCTGCACTTTTCCTGAAGTTGCCGGGCTGTAAAGACCATGTCGACTGTGCTCCTGTTCTTCCTAAAGCCACACTGAGACTCGGGTAGCATTGAGTCTGTGATGTTGCTGATCAGCCTCTTGAGCATCACCTTGGCCAGGACCTTGCCAGCCACAGCGAGGAGAGATATGCCCCTGTAATTTCCACAGGTGGCCTTGTCACCCTTGTTCTTATAAATAGTGACAATACTGGCATCTCTCCATTGCTGTGGGATGTTCTCATCTGCCCAGACCTTAACAATGTATTGGTGGAGTGCTCTTGTACCGAGGTAACTCCCCTGCTTCAGTAGTTCTGCTGGGATTTTGTCAGTGCCAGGGGACTTGTTGTTTTTCAGAGAGCGGACAGCTGACAGAACTTCCTGAAATGTTGGAGGCTGATTGAGGTCGCTGATTTGCGGGTGTTCAGGCAGTTCATTCAGAATGGTTCGGTCTACATGCGCATCTGATTTAGAACACACACACACACACACACACACACACACACACACCTCTCCAAAAAACAACACACATTACACGCCCCTCCAGGGCTCTAAAGTGCGACCAATTTGGTCGCCCATGCAACTTAATTTCTTAAATGTGCGACTAAAAAAAAAAATTGAAGTTGCACCTGTGTGACCAGCTGTTCGAGGGGAAATAAATATTATTATAAAAAAAATAGTCAACAAGTCTCCCTGTGGATAAAAAAAAAATGGACCGAACTTCATAAAGCGCCTTTCTACAAAGATATTTAACTTGATTCCCTTTATTCACCCATTTAGACACACACACACACACATATATATATATACCCGTATATATCAGTGGCGACTGGTGGTCATAAAAATAGGGGAGGACAGGGGGTGAAGTGGTCAGGTGGGTGAATAAGCGGGTAAATGGGAGTAGATTGGTGGATACAAAGAAACAAAGAATTACAAGACCAGGAAGGTGTGTTGGGGTTGTGTTGTTTGTAAAGCCAAGCTCTGTAAAAGGACCTGAGATGTATGTTACAGCATTAAATAAAATTAATTTGGCTTTTAAAGACACACCAGCATGGGAAATACCATACAGTGCAATAAGTATAGTTTGTTTGTGGTAATGTCAGTTGTCTTTTGTGCTTTACAGTGCAGTACTGTAAGTGGCAGAAATGATTTTGAAGATGACAGTAAGTGCTAGATTTGACAAACTGGTGAATTTAGTGGTTGAATGCTGTGCCAAATTTAAGGTGCTGTATTTAAATAAAACATTGGAATTTATTTGAAAAAGAAGTTAAGTCTCCTGGATGTATGGGTGCCAAGTTTATCAATGACTTGCTCATACCACTGGGGATCTCGTTGTAGAGATTTAAGAATCCCCCTTTCAATTGAAATGATTGCTAAATTTTTCAATCTCTCCTGGCCCATTGTGTTTCTGGTGAAACGTTTTATGCGCTTCAGACATGAGAAGCATGAGAAGTCTTGGTGCTGACCAATAGTGGCATAAAGTTTTATATGCGCCACTTACAGAAGGCAACATCGATGGCTTTGTGTTGTATGTTAACACCCTGACAGGGCCAGATTCAGGCGATGCGCGTGGCAGTGAACTAATGTTGCACTTTAGCCTGCAGACCATTAAGAGCCGAGGCCACCACTGCAGCAACCAACTTCTCAGCAAAGTTGTACCCATACATAAACAGTAGAAGAAACACCGTCATCTCTGATTGCTCAAACTCAAACAAGGCCTGTGCATCTCGCCCACACGACACATCAAAAAACGAATTGAAAAATGAATTGTGCCCTGATTGTCAACGAACCTAATAATTATTGAGAGATGGGAATGACAGCTTACATCTGTAGTCTCATCTATTTGCCAGAAAAAGAACGGAGCCATGTCAAATTCCTTAGCAACTTTGTGGTCGATGGATGTGGCTATGGCACAGAGCAAGTCATTCTGAATGCCACTAGACATACCACTGAAAACACCAGAAGACTGCAACAGGTCTGCAAGCAAATTGTCGTATCGTACTATTAGTTCAGCCAACTCCCTATAGTTGCCCTTGCTGTCTGAATTTGGCCCTTCATCCCGTCCCCTAAAAGCCAGCTCATACATGCCCAAATACGCCGTGGCATTAATCAAACGCTTCGGTGTATCCTATTACGACGCACGTTATCATTGTGCTGTGCCACTTGCAACCGGGCACCCTCGTCCACAAGTTGGTCAACTAGCAGCTACCTGGCAATTTTAGCCGAATAGTTGCGCCATCGTGGTAGTTGCACTTGTCGTGAAGCTTAATGGCCCTGTCCAGATTTTTAAGATCACTAAATCCCTGCACAGACAATGTTTGAGATTTCCCTACCAACAGTCAAGGCCAGCAATATAAACGATTGGTCGTAGCACTAGCAGTTATCCATGGGTATCTTTGATAGCATGTGGTGTTAAACACACTGACCTTACCATTCGGTTTTTCAATGTCAATTTTTGGAACTGGTCTCCTCTCTGTTTTGTACTCCAGTGTGTGAAATAGCGTATTTAACATCATGAATACAACGTCTCGTTTTTCCATCCTTTATTGACACACCAAAGCAAAATCCTACAAAAGGTCAAACTGCACGAATGACAGGTCTATCGGCAATGACAGTACAAGACTTTGCTTCAACCTGTCAAACCAGCCCTTGATTTTGATTGGCCCAATTGACGAATGCAGCTCCACTGATTGGCTGATTGATTACAGGCGAGTATTTTTAACGGACCCGCCCAAAGGGAGGACGTTCCTCCCTTTTGGCCATTGACTCCATGTTAAAAGAGGAGCCCGCGAATCGCCCGGGTTTGTAGCGTTTATAATGGATGTCAATGAGGGAGTAAGGGAGGAATGTCCTAACTTTGGGCGGGTCCGTTAAAAATTCTCGCCTGTCAATCAATCAGCCAATCCGCGCAGCCAATCCGCGGAGCTGCATTCGTAAAATAGAAGTATTCCAGCTGTTTTCAGACGTTTTTGCACGTTTATCTATGAAATATATGTGATTTTTATGAATGTCTCTTGGAAGTTCTTTCTTTAAAAATTTAAGGGAGGATCTTCCTCCCTTTCCTCAATGGAGGAGTCGCCTCTGGTATATATATATCTTCTGGTATCTGGTATATATACATCTTTATTCTAGGCTACTGTCTAGACGCTATACTAGAGACGGTTGAAGAATCTCCACTTTGCCACATCCAATATGGCGGCAAGGATGACATATGGTTCTAGGCGGAAGGCGGCGTCTATGTTTATATGTCTATGTTGAGCATGGACATGGACATGGAGCAGGACAAGCAACAGGGAACGTGGAGGAAGCACTTATTAGTAGGCTAATTCTGCTTAATACTTTATTTCACTATTTCTCTGTGTGCTACACCTAGCACAAATTTTTCCTGCAAGTTAAACAACTGAGGTGCGAACTTTCTGCACGCCCACAACATCGAAACCGCCTTCCTTTTGTTAACGACGAGCAGGGCGCTCTCATCAATTAGCACAGTTACCTATATTAATAGGCCACCTGCGCTGAAGCGTCAGCGTAAGCGTCAGCCCTCGTGTGCTGCCCTCCTCGTGTGAAGACCTACTCGGGTAAAGACAAGCGAGTCTACCTGTGCGAGTCCACCGAGCAAGGCCACCGACAAGGCTAAACCATCCCCATCTGACCTACTCCCACATTATGTGCCTCCAGAAGATCACAGTAGTTTCAGTTGCTCGCAGACCCCTCCACCGCAACCGCCGCACCCGAAACCTGCTGAACCTCCGACCACTGGAGCAACATAGACCCACCAATGCCTTCAGTGTTGGTCTGTGGAACTGCCAGTCTGCAGTCAACAAAGCAGACTTTATCCCCGCCTACGCCAACAGTCTATCCCTGGACCTGCTGGCCCTCACCGAAACCTGGATTAAGCCTGAAAACACAGCCACTCAGGCAGCCCTCTCCGCAGCACACTCATTCTCTCACACCCCTCGCCTCTCGAAGAGAGGAGGAGGAACTGGGGTTCTGGTTAACAACGCATGGAATTATGCCCCTCTGCTCCTCACCATTAACCACGATTCATTTGAATATCATGCAATCAAGGTAACAACTCCAATCACATGCTCAGTCATTGTCATCTACCGTCCACCAGGACCTCTGGGTGACTTTATCAATGAATTTGACACTCTACTGTCCTCCATCCCGGAACTTGACTGCCCACTGCTGGTTCTTGGTGACTTCAATATCCACCTAGATAAAGCATGCGCCACAGACTTCCTATCACTTGTCAACTCGTTTGACATGCAACTGGTCCACACCCCCCCAACTCACAAAAGCGGCAAACAACTAGATCTCATCCTAACGAAAAACTGCAAACCTGATGACGTGATGGTCACTCCTCTACATACATCAGACCACTTTTTCATCCACCTCATGGTGTCCCTACCAGAACTACCTCCCACCCCTCCACCTATGGTTACCTTCCGTCGCAATCTCCGCAACTTGTCTCCCACTCACTTTTCCTCAATCGTCGCTTCTGCCCTTCCCCCTCCCGACAGTTTCTCTCCACTAGATGTCGATGCTGCTACTGAATCTCTCAGCTCCACACTAGCCTCCTGTTTAGATACTCTGTGTCCTCTCTCCACCAAACCCGCACGCTCCACCCAGCCCCGATGTCATCCGCTCATCACGCGCTGCACTCAGAGCTGCAGAACGCAAATGGCACAAATCCAACAACCCCGCTGACCTAGAGACTTTCCAATCACTCCTAGCGTCTTTCTCCACCTCGGTCACGACAGCAAAAAAGGACTATTATAATAACCAGATCAGCAGCACCACTGACTCACGCAAACTCTTCTCCACCTTCAAGTCGCTACTCAACCCTCCCCCACCCCCACCTGCCACCAACCTCACTGCTGACAGCTTCGCCTCCTTCTTCACAGACAAGGTTAAGGCTATCAGCAAACAATTCTGTGAGCCCTCTACTCACAACCCATTACCCCCACAGGACAACAGCGCGATACTCTCCTAGTTCTCCCCTCTCTCAGAAGATGAGGTATCTAAACTTATTACGAACAATCGCCCCACTACATGCCCACTGGACCCAGTCCCCTCTAAACTGCTGCAAGCTATTGCCCCCACGGTAGTCCCACCGATCACATCGGTGATTAATACCTCATTATCCTCCGGTGTATTTCCTGCTGCCTTCAAACAGGCCAGAGTTACGCCACTGCTGAAGAAGTCCACGCTCAACCCTGCCCAGGTCGAAAATTACCGACCGGTCTCACTGCTTCCCTTCCTCTCAAAAACCATTGAGAGGGCGGTAGCTAAACAACTCACTAGCTTCCTCACCCATAACCACCTACTCGACCCAAAACAATCTGGTTTCAGGAGCGGTCACTCCACTGAGACGGCTCTACTATCTGTCACGGAAGCCCTCAAAACAGCCAGATCACGCGGTCAGTCATCAGTGCTCATCCTCCTGGACCTATCGGCTGCCTTTGATACAGTTAATCACGACATTCTGCTATCCACACTCGCCAACATGGGCATTGCAGGCACTGCCCTCTCCTGGCTCAAATCTTACCTCACCGGGCGCTCCTTTAATGTGGCCTGGCAAGGACACCGGTCATCGACTCACACCCTCTCCACAGGGGTTCCCCAGGGGTCAGTTCTGGGCCCCCTTCTGTTTGCTATCTACACCACCTCGCTGTCTCATGTTATCCGCTCACATGGCTTCTCCTACCACTGCTATGCCGACGACACACAGCTGTACCTGTCGTTCCAACCAGACGATACCACGGTCTCCACACGCATCTCCGCCTGTCTCTCTGACCTATCCTCCTGGATGAGAGATCATCATCTCCAGCTTAATCTGTCTAAAACCGAACTCCTGGTCATCCCTGCCCATGAGTCAATCTGCCACGACATCACCCTGAATATTGGCGATGTCACTGTTGCCCCGAACAACGTGGCTAGAAACCTAGGTGTTACATTAGACGACCGTCTGTCTCCGATCACATTTCTTCCGTAGCGAGATCATGTCGCTATGCATTATACAATATTAGAAAAATCAGACCGTACCTGACCCAATATGCTGCTCAATTGCTAATACAGGCATCAATCACCTCGCGGCTCGATTACTGTAACTCGATTACTGCCTGTGCGATCAAACCATTGCAAATGGTCCAGAACGCGGCAGCGCGACTGGTCTTCAACCAACCCAAAAGAACACGTTACCCCACTCTTTAGAGATCTTCACTGGCTGCCAGTAGCTGCCAGAATTAAACACAAGGCTCTGACACTAGCCTACAAAGTTATTTCAGGTTCTCCGTGGTTGTCCCCAAATGGTGGAACGACCTACCAGTTGCAACAAGAACAGCAACATCCCTCCCTATCTTCAAAAAGCTTGTAAAAACCCTTCTCTTCCGAGATTGCTTCCCTCCCTAACAAAACTACCATAACTAACAAACACTAATCTAAACTCTCTCTCTCTCTATCCCTATGCAGAAGTACATATGTCTATTGTGTCTCTACTCTGTGTCCTCCTCTATTGCTTATGTCCCCCTTGATTGTAAGTCGCTTTGGATAAAAGCGTCTGCCAAATGCAATGTAATGTAATGTAATGTAATGTAATGAGCATGTCCATGCCCAAGGTAAGCCTATGCTAATGATATGCTTACACTCCCGTTACTGCATTAACCATATGTAGCATTCTTATCACTGAAAATAAAAACATATATATAAACACAAGTATAATACTGAAAAGTACAAACTAGATTGCATTATAAGCTATTGATCTTGGAAGTTAATGATATTATCTTTTTCATTTTTTTTAAAATAGGAATATATGTTGCCTCAAAGAAAGCATTTGCTGCTCTTGGGGACAAGTGCAGTAACTGGCTGGAGAAAACCATTGCTCTGGGTGCTGATGGTGCTGCTGTTAATTTGGGCAGCAAAGGGGGTGTCATAGCCCTTCTGCAGCAAGAGGCAGGTGACCACATTGTGCCTTTCCACTGTATGCCTCACAGGTAAGACTAGAAGATGAGGTATGACTAAACACTCTAAAGTCATGTTGTGGGTTATTTTCTTTTATATAGCAGATGTATCTACATTTAAAAATTGACTGTCGTTTCAGATTGGAATTGGCAATGTTGTCAGTGCAGAGGGATAATCCAATGATGGGGCAATTGTACGATCTTCTACATTTAATTTGGAAGACATACCATTTCAGCCCAAAATCAGTGAGAGAGCTCAGGGTCATTGGGGCTGACTTGGGTGTAAATGTGCTGATGCCCAGTGGGGTGAAGGGGACAAGGTGGCTCCCACATGTGTCAATGGCCCTGGAGACATTTCAGCAGTTTACTGCTGTGTACTATGGACCATTTGGTAGGCTCCTCTGCCAATGCAGACATTGCAGGCCGAGCTACAGAGGCCAGTATTTTCTTTCATAACATTCTTTGCATTGAATTTACTTACAACATTGTTATTGGTTTTTTGGTTTTATGAATTTAGTTCATCAATATTCTTTGTGACTAATTTTTATTGTTGTATGATACAGGTTAAGAAATCAATGGAAGTATTTTGGCATTTTATTGCAGATGTGTTCAGTGGCATTAGTAAGTTTAGCCTCCTACTTCAGAGGAATGATATAATCCTACCACAGGTAAAAGAGGTGAAGTGACACTGTGTTTGAGTTGTGTTTGCCGTCACCTTAAGGTGACACTCTGGTACACTATCGATATTGACGGTCATTACTAGTTCTGCACTATAAAGGAAAAGTGCAGTCAAAAATGATGAAGGTATAGAGTGGTGATGCTTTTATGTTCTAAAAGGTGGTGTGATTTTCCCTGTGTAAACTCTACTTGTCAAAATGTGCAGTTACTGCCATCGCTTTTCTTTTGTCAACGACACAAACTAAAAGAAGGGCAAACTCATTCTTGGAAAAAAAAAACTGTTTCATTTGTCACCTGAAAAATAAAGGAAGTCACATTTGCCTAATAATTTGACACACTACTCTACTTAAAAGTTTATGTTAGCGTACACTGTCAAAAACATCGAAAACATTTTTTATCTTGTTATGTGTTGAGGATTACCCACCTCTGACGGAACAGCATAAGCCAAGGTAATTCCTTCTGGCAAAGCAGGCATGGGTCCAGACGCCAACTTTAGCTCCTCTTCAGTGATCTCAGACACTAACTCAATACCTTTCAAGAAGAATAATATGTCTATATAGTGCAAGTCTATAAACAAACATAGAACACGGTTCTAATATTAACACCATCTTCAAATGTCCTCACCCCATTCATTATCTTCATGCAACACTTCCTCTTTGGCTTCTGTGACTTCTTGTCTTGGTCTGCGTGCCTCTTTTTTCTGAGTGAAATAAAGTATTCATTAAGTACACCAATGTTTACCTTGATATTGAGGCACTTTATGGTATGTTTATGACTACTATATGGTAGTCTTCAACATAGAGTGAAGGAAATTATAACAGCAATGACAAACATTAATCTTGCAAATTCAAACTGCCCAAACATGTCTAACAATAAAAATGAGTAAAAGCACAATTTTTCACAAGTAAATGTTAACACCTGTATAGTCTATATAGAAATGTACCATTGTCGTATTTCCATAGTGTGTGTGTGTATATATATTAGAATGGTACACTTTTTCCAGTTTTTCATTGAAAATCATTCAGTTTATTGTGTCATTGCACTCTAAAATCAATCAATTTATAAACCAAAATGTATTCTAAACTTTTGACTTATCAAAGTAGCCACCTTTGGCAGATATAACAGCTGAATACTCGTGGCATTCTTTCTGCAAGAGAAATCAAATATTCTTTAGAAAGTTCTTCCAAAGTTTGTTGCAGACGTTCCCATAAATGTGTGGCATTTGTAGGTTGCTTGGCTTTCACTCTTCTGTCCAGTTCATCCCAAACCAGCTCGATGGGGTTTAAGTCTGGAGATTGTCCTGGCCACTCCATGTTTTCAAGCTAACCATCTTGTTCTTTTTTCCTGAGGTAGTTTTGGCATAGTTTGGACTAGTGTTTTGGGTCATTTTCTTGCTGTAGAATGAACCTCTGACCAACTAGGCGCAAACCAGAGGATATTGCATGATGCTGCAGAATGCTGCAGTAGCCATGTTGGTTCAGGATGCCGTCACCAAGCCCCAGACCATCACACTTCCTCCTCCATGTTTGAAAATTGGTGTCATACACTGTGGAACCATCCTCTCGCCTACTCAATGGCGTACAGAGGTCCTGCGTGATGAACCAAAGATTTGACATTTTGATTCATCAGTCCATAATACCTTCTTCCAGGCTTCAGTAGTCCAATGGCTGTGTTTCATGGCCCAGGAGAGCCTTTTTGCCTTACTCTGGTGTCTTAGCAATGGCTTTCTTGCTGGAACTCGTCCTGTCAAACCTGCAGCTCAAAGTCTTCTCTTCACAGGTGAAACTGAGACTTGCTTACTATTACCACTATTAAGCTGTGCTTAAAGTTGCTGTCCTGTGAGCTGCCCATCACATAAGTTGTTAAGTCTTAGAGACATGTTTTCTGATTCAGTTGTGGCTTGTAGGAAAGACTAACACTTTTAAGTGTTATGATGGTCTGTCTCTCTCCCAATGTTAATTGCCTTTTGTAGCATTACACTACTTTCTGGTACTGCAGTGGGTGTTTCAGCACTGCTTTTATACCAACATTGGTATACCAACTATTTTTTGGTTTTAGGTAACCAATTTATTTTACCTCTTGCTGTTCAGTACTTACCTTTGTACCATTTCAGGGTATTCATTGAACTTTCACTACTTGAATTGCAATAAATAGCTGGAAAAATGAGGGTGTCCTAAAACTTTTGACCGGTAGTGTATATACATATATACATACAGTATGTCACAAAAGTGAGTAGACCCCTAACATTTTTGTACTTTTTTTAATTATATCTTTCCATTGGAGAAGTCTAAAGATATAATACTTTTCTACAACGTAAAGTAGGTAGTGTGCAGCTTATAACAGTGCAAATTTGCTGTTCCCTCAAAATAACTCAACACACAACCATTAATGTCTAAACCACTATCAACAAAAGTGAGTACACCCCTAAGTGAAAATGTCCAAATTGTGCCCAAAGTGTCAATATTTTGTGCGGCCACCATTATTTTCCAGCACTGCCTTAACTCTCTTGGGCATGGAGTTCACTAGAGTGTCACAGGTTGTCACTGGAATCCTCTTCCACTCCTACATGACGACATCACGGAGCTGACCTTGAGCTTGAGACCTTGAGCTCCTCCACCTTCCATTTGAGGATGCCCCACAGATGCTGAATTGGGTTCAGGTCTGGGGACATGCTAGGCCAGTCCATCACCTTCATCCAAGGCGTGGTCATCCTGGAGGTGTGCTTGGGGTCATTACCATGTTGAAATACTGCCCTGCGGCCCAGTTTCAAAGAGGGGGGGGGCGCGCATCATGCTCTGCTTCAGTATGTCACAGTACATATTGACATTCATGGTTCCCTTAATAAAGTGTGGGTCCCCAGTGCCGGCAGCACTCATACAGCCCCACCACTTCCTCCACCATGCTTGATGGCAGGACACAGTTGTCTTTGTAATCCTCACCTGGTTGCTGCCACACACACCTGACACCATCTGAACCAAATACGTTTATTTTGGACTCATCAGACCACAGGACATGGTTCCAGTAATCCATGCCCTTAGTCTGCTTGTCTTCAGCAAACGGTTTGCGGGCTGTCTTGTGCATCATCTTCAGAAGAGGCTTTCTTCTGGGACGACAGCCATGCAGACCAGTTTGATGCAGTGTGCAGCGTATGGTCTGCGCACTGACAGGCGGTCCCCCTACCCCTTCAACCTCTGCAGCAATGCTGGCAGCACTCCTATGCTTATTTTGAAGACACAGCCTCCGGATATAATGCTGAGCACATGCACTCAACTTCTTTGGTCGACCATGGCGAGGCTTGTTCTTAGTAGAGCCTGTCCTCTTGAAGCACTGTATGGTCTTGGCCACTGTGCTGCATCTCAGTTTCAGGGTGTTGGCAATCTTCTTATAACATAGGCCATCTTCATGTAAAGCAACAATTTTCGTTTTTAAATCCTCAGAGAGTTCTTTTCCATGAGGTGCCATGTTGAACTTCCAATCACCAGTATGAGAGAGTGTGAGAGTGATAACACCAAATTTAACACAACTTCTACCCATTTACACCTGAGACCTTGTAACACTAATGGATCACATGACACCAGGGAGGAAAAATGACTAATTGGGCACAATTTGGACATTTTCACATAGGGGTGTACTCACTTTTGTTGCCAGTGGTTTAGACATTAATGGTTGTTTGTTGAGTTATTTTAAGGGAACAGCAAATTTGCACTGTTGCACACTGCCTACTTTACATTGTAGAAAAGTATTATATCTTTAGACTTCTCCCATGGAAAGATATAATAAAAAAAGTACAAAAATGTTAGGGGTGTACTCACTTATGTGACATACTGTATATATATATATATATCCTGTTAACAAATGGAAGTGCCACCCCTCTCCCAGTTGCCTTTAGAGGGCAAGAAAGTAGTCTTTGTGCATACACAAAGTCAATCCTGTTCTGAGGATCTATGGTGGTGTTTGTCAGATTTGTTTTTTTTTTTTTGACAGGATGTGACTGCAGCGTTTCTTATCTGCAATGGATGGTGCCCAAAAGCTTTTTAGGCTAGCTTTACATTTATGGCTAGTGACGGACATTATCTCCCTGCTCTCCATCCCAGCCTCACGCAGCAACTGCACTGCAGTGCTCCTGATGGAGTGGTTTGTATAACGCTTCAAAAGGCTCAGGATTTCACTGATGCGTGGAAGCATGACACCTAAGTAGTTCACACCCATTAGCTAAAGGGAGTACCAGCACTCTTTCCTGGTGCCCGCAGGGGTTGTACGTGAAAGGTTTCTGCGTCGATTTGGCATTTTGACATGTATTTCTTGAAGCTTACAACTGGGCAAAGTGGGTCGCCGGGCTGGGCAAACATGAACCCTCTGTAATGCTGTTTGGTTGGATGCGTGGCTTCCTGTTATTCCGACAGTTGTTAGTGTAAAACGCAATGTAGCGTAAAATTCTCTGATATGTTTGCCAAGAGTATCTGCATCCAGTCTTTCAAATGAATCAAGACTTAAATGTTCAGACAACCTGCCTTTAAGTACACTTAATGGCCAAGCTGCAAACTTCTTCGTGTTTTTTTTCACGTCTGTCCAATTCAAGTTGGTCCAGCTTCTCATTGAGGATAACTTTGTGGCCTTTGCTATTACTTGGTGTTGCTTGCATTTTTCTTCACAGTCGCCCAATAGCCTAATCTATGCATTTCTATTAAATTGCTTTAATTTTTTTTGACATTTCTCCTTGTATCCTCCATGTCCATTTGTTTGTGTTCATGCACAAGCATTGTGAGGCTGTCGGCTAAAAGCAATTAAGTTTAAAAATGAACACACAGTTATTTTGTCATTCAAAAAATGTGTTAACTCGTTCCATATGCTGAAATAAATCCCTAGTTTATTTCACGACCAGATTTCTCCTTTAAGACAGGTAGGACCTTCTCTGTATTGTTTGGTGAAAAAGAAAAATATCACATACAGATGGTGCCTTGAATATGCAAATTAAATTCCCAAACTCCACAGGATAATAAAACTAAAGCACAAAACACAAAAACACAACAGTGCCCTCTTAACCAATAATCTCCCAGGTGTGTAATTTGTTTTACCTGATATTCCTGTTGTTGCTTTCTACAGTGTGCGTCACTACACTGAGGGTTAGGCTTCATCAACATGGTTGGAAAAAAGTCCTGCATGGCATTATAACCCAGGTAGTGACTAATGGTGCCAAAACCAAGCAGAAACCTGCCAAAAAGGACACATTAACCACAATATTTACATGAAGAGCCCTCCAAGTGGAATATCACTTCTTATAGTGCCCTCCACAATTATTGGCACCCCTGGTAAAAATCTCTAAAAACAAAGTAAAAATAGTCAGTTCAAAATAGCGATGAAAAACCCATGCTTTAAAGGAAGTTGATACTTTTGGGAAAAAAACAATGCATTTTCAAAATACACATTTTTAGTGAAAAAATATGTCCCCTTACACTACACACATGTTCACCCCATCCCCATCTTAACACACACAAACAACAGACACAGCCCTCGACCATCATCAGTCATCAGGGGCTTCCACCACCACCACAACCTTCTATGCACTTCAGTCACATTCCTAACTTTTGGCCCAATACCCCGTCTCACTACACTCACCCCATCTCCTCAAACACATTTGCCCAATCCCACCTCAACACAGCCTTACACACACACACACACACACACACACACACACACACACAGACACACAGACACAGACACAGACACACACACACACAGCACTGCCCCCCCAACCACTGAATGTCATCAGAAAGCACCCCCCCCAATTCTCCATGCCCACCTCAGCACTGCCCACTACACACACACACACACACACACACACACACACACAACACTGCCTTCCACCATAACCAAAATATTCTATGCATTCTATATGCATAATAATATTATATCTATAATTCCTCACTATTACCCTAAACTACCCCTTCTTCTCTCATCTCATCTTACCCAGCATCTCTATGCATGTGACAATAAAATACCTGTAGCGAAGGGGAGGAGAAGTCACTCCACCGGGATTCAAACCCGGGTCTCCCGGGTGCCAAACGTGTACTCTGACCGCAACGCCAAAGAGCCAGGCTCGTTGGGATGGCAGTCAGAGCACACCCACAACTCTAGTGATGGTCACTCCATCACACTACCTTCCCCTTCGGGAAGCGCAGCCATGCGCTTCACACATACTGGGTGTCCCTCACAGCATGCGCTTCACACACACAGGGTGTCCCTCACGCCATGCGCTTCACACACTCACGGTGTCCCTCACGCCATGCGCTTCACACACAGGGGGTCCCTCACACCATGCGCTTCACACACTCAGGGTGTCCCTCACACCATGCTGCGCCTCCGATGACCTCACAGCAAGCCATCCCACTTCTGACACCATTTGTAGCGAAGAGGAGGAGAAGTCGCCCCACCGGGATTCAAACCCGGGTCTCCCGGGTGCCAAACGTGTACTCTGACCGCAACGCCAAAGAGCCAGGCTCGTTGGGATGGCAGTCAGAGCACACCCACAACTCTAGTGATGGTCACTCCATCACAATACCCTTGAAAGTATCCTTGAAAATACTCCAAATAAAATGTAACTGAATCACTTAGCAATTTAAATCCAACTTTTTTTTGAAGTTAAAGAGTGTCTGAACTTTCAAATTGGATTAAATGACTGTCTGATTCACTGAGTTATTAGTCACTGAGGTATTAGCCACAAAACAGGGAGTGGGCTCATTTTTATGGGAAGACTTTGATGTATCTCAACCAAATTTACTACACTGCCTTCTGATACCATCCAATGTATGCACAACTAATTTGGTGTCATTTGGCCCCTGGTGGTGCTGCAATTAGCCAAAACGGGTTTTGGTTCATGTCCCTTGAGGTGTGTTCATGTCTGGTCATAGTTTGGGACATCCCAATGATGTTGCTTTCAAGCTTTTAATGTCAGCCAATGAAATTAAGCAGTGAAACTGCCAAACAGGAAGTAAGCTTATGTTCTGGCAATGCTTTAACATACTGTTACCACATTTGGTTATATGATTCAAGACTTAATTCTGAGTAAGCACAATTTATTTGTTGTCATTTGGCTATTAGGGCATGCTGAAAAAAGCAAAACACTGTTTTCACTTATATGTGTTTTGATTTGAAACTAAATTGAAATGGTGTTCTGAATCCTTGGCAGAGCAGAGTTCAAGAAATCCAATTACATCAATTTAATAATTTAAAATGAGGCGTTGAAAAAAATTGTAACTGTATTGATTGTTTATTAAGAACACTGGTTTATATAGGTTGTACCTTGCAGAGAGTTCCTACAAGTTGATTGATGAACACGAACCAATGGGCAGAATTGGAGGAGAGATGGTAAAAATGAATTCTGTGCAAATGCATAGATTTTATTGGTGACAGTATATGGTCATTGACTACAAGGGAATGAACACCCCAATACATAGCTCCTGTTATGCTGTGTCCGTCAACATGCATGTTTCACTCACAGCAGCACAACTGTAAGATATTTGCATTAGAAGTTGGCCATAATATGGAACATGTACTGCGCTAACACCGGGAATGTTTAGTAATGAGACAAAAAAAAGCAGCTACACTACGACTCAACCCGCTAAACAAAAGCTGGACAGATATCAGTTAGTGGAAAACTATTCCAAAATGACGAACGGTTTGATATGGAAAATATCAAATAAACCCGAATATATTGTAAAGTTACAAGGAAATAGTTCATTATCATACCACTGCTTGCTGGAATTTTCCATTGTGAAGTGCTGTTTAAATAACGTTGAAGTTTTTTCCACATGTTCACCGTAATAAAATGTCACTCAGTTACTCCCTGAACTTGGGAGAGAGGGTGAAATGTAATTAGGCTATATCATGTGTTACTTGTTCACTGCACTTCGTTGTAAATGACAGCTAGCCCAGCCTGTAAGGTATTTGTTAAAAGATGGGTCCACCTGCAACGCCCATTTTCCTCCTAAAAAACAATCCACACCGCCCGACCTGCGGGCTTTGGGTCGACCCGCGCATTACTTGTTTGGGCTATTCCCAGAATCTCATCATCAGTAGCCTGTCGTTATCTCCGCTTCATCCTCACAACTTAACCTACTGTAAATGTATGAAAATAAATTATACAAGCACTGAAAACCATTAAATGTATAACCAGAAGCAGTAATTTTTATATAACCAGGTGTTGTTTACTCAATCATGATCCTCTCACTGAATGTGCACATCGAATTTATGTTGTATTGCTTGTGTAAGTTCACACATTACATTCACGCTCACAAGTCAGCAGCATTCGCAGCACACTCACAACACATCATCATTCAATCGAAATAGGTAGGCCTACAGTACGTGAAAAAAGGGGGGAGGGGAGCTGCGAAGGGGGGAGGGGGCTGTGAAGTGGACAATCCACATCAGTCAACACCTGAGTTGCAGAGAGGGGTAGGAAGCAGTTTGACACTGGGACGGGGGGCAGGGGGCAGGGACGTGCACATCATTAGGCTATAGAGGGGCAGGGGATCAAAGTCAGAAAAGGGCAGCATTTCTTTCTGGTTCTTTACATAATATGGAAATTAATGTAAAAAATCCAAACATCGGATCCGGGGCCGGCGTCAGAGCGCCGGCGTCTACTGGGCTGGCTGCGTGGGCACTATCGATCGTTAACTATATTCATATGAGCCTCACTAGAGGGTGACAGTTTTTCATGACTGCAGTAGGGCACGGGATTCCCAACAATGTTAACTTTAGCTGCCATCAACAACAACAAAAAAGACCCAGACAAGCGGTCAGTCATCATAACAGCCCCCTACTCTTTCATGCAAACCCAAAGATCACCCAAGACTAAAGAAAAGTAAATAAGCACCTTTCATATACATCCCTTGTGATGCATAAAACGCAAACGCAGCGCAATGTTTTGAACGCAGGAACAGCTTGCCGTTGATTAGGCTTGAATGACACACCTCAAAGTCCATCAGGTTCTCAACTTCGATATTTAATTTTATTGTATTTGATACATTTTATTTTTTAATACACAACAGGCTACTTCATTAAACATTAAACAACCTTCAATATTTTATTAGGAACGGAGCCGCAACGGACACACACAGCGTGGGTACGGTAGAAAAGCACTTCTTAAACAGTTTAAGAATGCTTAAACAGCTGAAGAAATAAATAAGCTACATTAATTGATTAGGCTATTGTTAAACATTTACATGAACATCGATAGTAGCGTATAAGCAAATGCTTTCCAACAGACATCGCAATAATGCACATTGTATACACATTGTATATGCTATTTTGATGTGAATATGCATTTTAATTAATAGGCTACGTGTTTTGTCAACCATTAACAGATCATGCCAAAAGTCAAAGTAAGCAACAAATCAAGGCCAGGTCTTCTCCGAGAATTGTTCAACAGGTTCCAGAGGTGTGTCGTTGTTTAAATTCATACTTTGGCTCAGCTACCTAATCTATCGCGTTTGAAAAAGGGTTAGTTTAATCAAAAGTCGACGTTTGGACGGACTGGAGAGTGGAAGCTCAAAAACGCACCAACAGAAAGAGCTAAGTATGGGAAGCCCCAAAAAAGTGCAGACAGAAAGAGCAAAGTATGTGCTGGCTTTGTCAAAGTATGTGCTGGCTTTGTTGGTTTGTCAACCAATCATCAATTGGCACCCTTTAGCTTTTTTGAGCCCAGGCCCTACTATAATACAATTTGTAGTCGGAAATCCTTATTTATATTCAATGTTGACCATTATTAAGTTTTGAATTAATGCTGACGCGGGACAAAAATCCCGGTTCCCCCAACACATTGAATTAAGCAATGCCAAATACATAGGCTAAATGCATAGACATAAGTCAGTAATGCCAATTTTATGTAGCCCAATAACGCTATACGTTCATCGTTTGCACAGACTACTTTTAAAAATATGTGGGTCTGGACGCGAGTCGGTAAAATTTCCTAATTATTTTTTTGCAGTCCGAGTTGCGGGTGGGTTATTTAAAAACATTGGTCGGGCGCAGGTCTTTCATACAGTACATGGACCAGTGCATTACAGCAGCGCACCCCTTCAAGGTTGCGTGCATAGGGAACATTTAACTCATAACAATTGAGGTCTGACAGAAAAGCAGTCATGGGCAAGTGGTCATGCAAGTGGTCATGGACATTTAAATATGTGCTTCAGCCTAACCGCGCATCAATGGTATAAATACAATAGGCCACTTCACCAATCATTGTGTTATAAAGGCAGAGCACCCAAGTGCCGCCTGGTGGCTGTTTGAGAAGCTGTTACATTGCAGCTTCTTACACAGTTTCCTGAAAAAATCCTGCGTGAATCATGCGTGAATCACGTGTGAAAGCGTGCAAGACGAACTAGCACCCACTGTATATTTACCAGACCCTCCAAGATTTTTGCGATGTTGCAATTGCAATTTTCAGCAAAAAAATCAGCCAATCCCTGCGAATGAATTGCGACTCACAACTTTCATCAAACACCGCAATTTTCTCACAACTTTTGGTCCATCATCATCATCTTGCTAAACAGTGAGTCTCCTTTAGAAGACGCAGGAAACATTTGTGACTAACAACAGCTCGCTCTTGCTCACTAAAATAACCTCCAATAGTATCCCTTGCATTTTAGGCGAACATGGAGGAAAAATACTGCACTGTGTGTCATATTATATATACAGTATGTCACAGAAGTGAGTACACCCCTGACATTTTTTTCCTTTTTTTATTATATCTTTACATGGGAGAAGTCTAAAGATATAATATTTTTCTACAACGTAAAGTAGGCAGTGTACAGCTTATATTACAGTGCAAATTTGCTGTTCCCTCAAAATAACTCAACACACAACCATTAATGTCTAAACCACTGGCAACAAAAGTGAGTACATCCCTAAGTGAAAATGTCCAAATTGTGCCCAAAGTGTGTGTGGCCACCATTATTTTCCAGCATTGCCTTAACTCTCTTGGGCATGGAGTTCACTAGAGCGTCACAAGTTGTCACTGGAATCCTCTTCCACTCCTACATGACAACATCACGGAGCTGACCTTGAGCTTGAGACCTTGAGCTCCTCCACCTTCCATTTGAGGATGTCCCACAGATGCTGAATAGGGTTTAGGTCTGGGGACATGCTAGGCCAGTCCATCACCTTCTTCCTCACCCAAGGCGTGGTCATCTTGGAGGTGTGCTTGGGGTCAGTTCCATGTTGAAATACCGCCCTGCGGCCCAGTTTCACAGGGGGGGCATCATGCTCTGCTTCAGTATGTGTAGTGTAGGTCCCCAGTGCCGGCAGCACTCATACAGCCCCAAACCATGACACTTCCTCCACCATGCTTGACTGTTAGCAGAACACAGTTGTCTTTGTAATCCTCACCTGGTTGCCGCCACACACACCTGACACCATCTGAACCAAATAAGTTTATTTTGGTCTCATCAGACCATAAGACATGGTTCCAGTAATCCATGCCCTTAGTCTGTTTGTCTTCAGCAAACTGTTTGCGTGCTGTCTTGTGCATCATCTTCAGAAGAGGCTTCCTTCAGGGACGACAGCCATGCAGACCAGTTTACAGATTACAAAGACGACTGTTAACAGGCCACAGTGCCCGGTATTTCAACATGGTAACGACCGCAAGCAGGTGAGGATGAAGGTGATGGACTGGCCTAGCATGTCCCCAGACCTAAACCCTATTCAGCATCTGTGGGGCATCCTCAAATGGAAGGTGGAGGAGCTCAAGGTCTCAAGCTCAAGGTCAGCTCCGTGATGTTGTCATGTAGGAGTGGAAGAGGATTCCAGTGACAACTTGTGACGCTCAGGCAGTGCTGGAAAATAATGGTGGCCACACAAAATATTGACACTTTGGGCACAATTTGGACATTTTCACTTAGGGGTGTACTCACTTTTGTTGCCAGTGGTTTAGACATTAATGGTTGTGTGTTGAGTTATTTTGAGGGAACAGCAAATTTGCACTGTTATATAAGCTGTACACTGCCTACTTTACATTGTAGAAAAATATTATATCTTTAGACTTCCCCCATGTAAAGATATAATAAAAAAGGAAAAAAATGTCAGGGATGTACTCACTTCTGTGACATACTGTATATATCAGAAATATAGGCTAGACACAACAGTGTTGCGTGCGCTCCACACATTTTTTTGTAACATGCTGACATCAGGTAGTCTAGCCATTATCAGCTCCAGGGACTATGGATGTGATGGCTAAAGTCTTTAAAGTCCTTATAGTGCGGTTCTTGTACAATGCAGGTGCACATATTTGTGTAGCCTACCAATAAAGCATATTTTGTTATATTCTGTGTAACCCTTAAAATCTTTTTTTTCTCTGTTTGGTAAGGTTAAGGCTTATGAATTTAGGCTTATTTCCTTCCATGTGTAGGCCAATTCACTGTTAAAATATAATTTACAAATCCGGAAAAAAATCACAACTTTTTTGCAACAAAACGCCTTAATCTCTGCAACTTTTATTGCAACTTTTTAGAAAACAAGCCATAAAATCAGGTATTTTAGGCAGCAACTATCTCAAAGATGGCCCATGAAATCCTGGAGGGACTGAATTACAAAGTTCTCAATGCCTCATTTTAAATGTCTGAGGTCTTACTATACTACCAAGGAAGTGTAGAGCTACTTTGAGCTTTTTTAATAGTTTAAAAATAGCAATGTCTTCAACCTGACTTTAAGCTAACGCTATGCCCTAAGAACTAGCATGGTAAGCCATTTTGATAAATCCGATAAAAATAAGTTTGGAATGCAAGAGGCTAGTGTGATATTACTCCAAATCAAACATACCAATTTGTTATCTTTTAACATTTTCAATGTTTATTTTACCTTGGATTTTTCCTTTAAGATACATTTCCTACAGAGGATTTTTAAAAATATGTTATCAATTTTACCAGGGTGCCAACAACTGTGGAGGGCGCTGTAAAGCAGTCTTATCTTTGTCTCTCAGATATGAATAAGTTGAATATACATATATTGGGTTACACTGTGCAGTTTTTCAGAAGTATGAGACATATCTTAGTCCAGTCATGAATTTCTGCTAAAACCCTTGAAAGACAAAAAGATAACAATCAGCTTAATTTTTTTTCTAAAAGACTAAGTCAAACCAATTCCAAGAAGCAATAGAATTCTGGGCAAATTGGAATGTACTGCATGGCATTACATGGTAAGACCGGCGCATAGTATTGAATTTTGGAATGTGAGTGGCTAGTGCTATGGCATTCTATGTCGATCCCCCCCCCCATCAAGCAGGTATAAAATCCGTTTGTGCCGTTTTCTTCACTTCAACTTTATTTTGTTTTTATATTTGGACATTTTTATCATTGGAAGTGGGGCTGGACAGCTGATTTTCATGCAAGAGGTTCCACTGAGCACAAGGAAAATAATTTTGGTTTTAAACCATAGCATTCTACAAATCACAGGCAAAATGTAAATGGAATCTTGTAAAAAATGCCGAGAAGGTGAGAAATGGCACAACATTTGTAATGTGCAATCAGCAAGACAACCTCTGGAAGTATGCCAGTACTGTGTAATTTTACATTTACCCATTTCAGTAGCTACAAACGAGTGTTTATGCCTCTGTGACACTGACATACAAAAAAATCTTTTCTAGAGTTAAATAGTTAGCAAGTTATTTAATGAAAACATTTTTAGACTTCTAGCTTTGAGGGGTAACACTGTCCCCTATGACAACATTTTAAGAATTTGACATGCATGCATAGATCATTGTAGATTTAATGTGTCAAGATTCATGAAATGTGGGTGATTAAAAATATGATTGATATTGACTATCAAGCTATTTTATGCTATGTGTTCATTTTTGATTGTGATGCAATTTTGAAACAGCTCATCTCAAGATATATTCTTTGATAACTTTTTGTTGGCATCGTCTGCAGATGATGTATACCCAATTTGGTGGGATTTGGATACATGCACTATGACGAGTTTGTTCATCTTCACTTCTGTTGTTTTAAATTTTGTGGGAAATATTTTTTTTTGCAAGTGGGCGTGGATTAGCCTGGGCACGCCCATACTTCCTGTGCCGCTGCATTTGAATTTCGCTTGCAAAGTCAGTCTGGCCAAGCTCCCATTCTACACCGTTTCTACATTAACAGAGAAACTGGGACCAATGAAAATTTCAAAATTTAGCATTTCAAAAAGGCAATGACACGGTAGTTTAGCGACCGGAAATCTACCTCAGTCACTGTCAACATGGCGAACATGGAGCAACGGAAAGATTTCAATGCAGCTGTAGCTGCTGTTTTGGAAGATGGGTGAACATGTTAGCCAACGAAGTCTACAAAGAAAATCTCCTTGGCATTGTTGTCGACTAGGTTCATCTGACTTATAAATGGTAAGTGTTGCCAAGTCAACCCAGTTTACAGTATGTAAATAGCAGAACAACACAGTAATATCTTGCAAAGTTGTGGAGCTATTTCATTGACAAAATAGCTGCACGTTACATGGTCACCGATAGCATATGGAATTTCGAGCTTTTGTGCAGTTACGTTTTTGTTTACTCATATGCACGTTACTATTCTCTGTCTTATACATGGACATTGGTGGAAGCTTCGTCCAGTAGCAAACACAGGCATTTCACACACGTGAGTTAAGCCCGCCCTCTGAGAAATGGGTTTACAACACAGCTTGGCCAGACCAATGTTCGCAGAGCATTGATAAGTCACGTTAGCCAGGGTAGGCGTGGATGGCTGTTTTTAATGCATGAGGTTCAACGACATTTGGGTAAAAAATAGCCAAGTTAGAATACAGTGCCCCCTATTGCCCAAATGTCATGGTATTTGGCGTGTTTTCAGAGGTTGTCCTGTTGATTGTACATACATTTTGTGCAGTTCTTGGCTTCCTGGTTCAAGATATTGGCAATTCTTAATTACAATTTTCACATTTACCCATTTAACTAAGTGTCGCTATGCTACAAAGAAATGTTTGTACTACAGGGACAATAAAAAAAGTCGTCTTTGGAAAAAGTTTTGGCAAGTTATTTAGCGAAAACAGCACTCCCTGTGACGAAATGTCACAAAATTTGGTGCACATTCAAAGAAAGCAGTGTAGCGTTGCATGTCACATTTGACCACATTTGGACAATTATTACCAAGATTGTCTGTCAAACAATTTAAAGCTACGTTGTCAATTTTGAGTGTGATGTAACTTTGAAATGGTTTATCTCAAAATAAATCTTTTGATAACTTTTTGTCACAATTGTCTGCAGATGTCATATACTAAATTTGGTGAGATTCCCATGATGGCTCCCGGGGACCAAAAGCTTGTATTCTCTAAGGGCCTATTGGGCTACATGTTCACAAAGTTTCATATCCCTCAGTGTTTCAGAGTCCTGCCAATTGTTGACAAAAATAATCAGGGAAAAGATCTGACAAAATCAATATGACCACTAGTGCCAGTAATAAATATACAAACTTTAAAAAAACAGCTGTTACTATTCTGAAGTTAAATATCCACTTACTTGAGAACATTTTGTACTAGCATCCCGGCGACCACTCCCATGGTTGTAGGCAGGCTGGCTGCACAGACGCCATCTTTCTTTAATGTCTTTTCATCTATGTTTGCTGCCACAACTAAAGGAGGTGCGCACTACCATGGAAAACAGTAGAAAGAAAGGGTTGACAGCAGAATTGTGATCGGATCCATGAAAAGGGCTGGTTCTATTCATACAGTGTAAAATTGGGACATTACATTACATTGCATTTGGCAGACGCTTATATCCAAAGCGACTTACAAAAAGGAGGACATAAGCAAACAGAGGTGTAAAGGGACACAAAGTAAGCAAACAACATTTATATATACAGGGAGGTGCATGTGTCAGAATAAGTTTCCTGAGCAGGGACGCTACAGACATATGTACTTCCACATAGGGACAGAGAAAGAGAGAGTTGGTTTAGTGGTTGTTAGTTTTGTTAGGAAGGAAAGCACTCTCGGAAGAGAAGGGGTTTTACAAGTTATTTAAAGGTAGGGAGGGATGTTGCTGTTCTTGTCGCAACTGGTAGGTCATTCCACCATTTGGGGACAACCACCGAGAAAAGTTTAGAGTGACCTCGCTTTGTGAGAAGCGAGGGTACAGATAGACGATTTGTGTGAGCGGATCGCAACGCCCTGGACGGGACGTGAGCCTTTAGTAAGACGTTGAGATAAGCGGGGGCGGAACCTGAAATGATTTTGTAGGCTAGTGTCAGAGCCTTATGTTTAATTCTGGCAGCTACCGGCAGCCAGTGCAGGTCTCTGAAAAGTGGGGTAACACATTTTGGGTTGGTTGAAAACCAGTCGCGCTGCAGCGTTCTGGACCATTTGCAATGGTTTGATCGCACAGACAGGTAGACCAACTAGCGGAGAATTACAGTAATCAAGGCGCGAGGGAATTGACGCCTGTATTAGCAGTTGTGCGGCACATTGGGTCAGGTACGGTCTGATTTTTCTAATATTGTATAAAGCATAGCGACATGACCTCACTACGGAAGAAATGGGAGACTATGGTCGTCTAATATGACACCTAGGTTTCTAGCCACATTGTTCGGGGCAACAGTGACAGCGCCAATATTCCAGGTGATGTCGTGGCAGATTGACTCCTGCTAGCTTCATGCTGCTGCTAAAAACATCAGACATCTCAGTTACTGCCACATGCCATATTTCAAAGGACTTCAGCAAAGCAAGCTTGCCTGCATTTAAAACATGTAAAATATATCTCAGTGGACGTAAAAATGAAATGATGAATAATAATAATAGGCATAACAGTTTATCTTCAAACACTTACAGCAAAACAGGCTGTTTCTCCTGGGGAAATTAGTTGAATGTGACCAGACATGGCATTCTCACTGACTCCTGATTCCATCCAGATCTGACCCAATTCATTACATGCCTAAATGAGCAGAGAAATTAACAAACACACATGAACTGGACAAAATCTTTATCCAAGCTATTAGATAATCATTATGGATGATGTTTCAAGCCTTCTCACAGTATTTATGGCCATACGAGCCTCAAAGTTATCCACACAACTAAGGACCAAATCCACTGGCTTCCCTTCTTGGAGTCCCCCATGACTGAAAAAGACGTGGGATAAAATAAAAGCACATATACACAAACCAATTCACAGGTAAGGGATGTTTGCAGTATTTACAGAAGTTACCTTATGCGATCCATGAAATGTGTGAAATTGTCCACTGTAGTAATATTATAGTTGTGAACTTCAAATGTGACATCTGGGTTGATGTTCCTATTAAAAAAATGTAATCATCATTCTTTGAGTGCTGCCAAAGTAAATTGTCATGTCACTTTTTACGATTGGCTGCCAACGTGTCTTCCATACTAGCTTTATTCCTTCAACATCACTCCTGAAACTTACTGAATTTTTTTCCTTCAACATCACTGAATTTTTTTCTTGAATTAAATGCTCCTCTTCGAGGACCAATAGCACCACAGCCATGCATTAACTTTTTGATGCCGTGTTGTCCATTATGCCCCAATTCCCATATTTCTAACTGTAATTCAAGCTAAGGCACAACACCGGTATAAGTATTTAAGTATAAGCACAAGTATTAAAACTAAGACTACCATGGTTATTAATTGTGCACATGCATGATACATGTGCATTTGATAATGACAGCCTGTAGAGGACGCACTAGTCTTCTGAAATTGATTTAATTAGGTTAACAATGGGTTAAGATATGGTCAGCGACTGGTTATGGTTAACTTTTTAACAAGTATATGTTCAGGTAGTGCGTGCAAATGCAGTCAGTCATGGAGGTGTAAACCTGGCTAGCATCACGCTGGTATCATGATGGCACTTTTTGCCATTGCTTCCACAGCAATATTATTTTCTTATGGCAACCCACACAAAACTCCACACCTGACATTTTCTAACCTATTTGCACCATGAACGAAATGGCTTACCATTGTCGCCCCTTTTAATTTATAAAAGCCCCCCAATTTAAAAACCCATAAAAATCTCCACTTATTTTTTTACAGTTTGGTCAATGTCCGAAACATCAATACTGAAAAAAAAAACGAAAGCAAAAGTGATGACTGATGGAAATGAAATAGCCTTAGCCTATGGTTAGCATAGTTATTGGTGCCAGACAGGCTAGTCTGAGTATTTCAGAAACTGCTGATCTACGGGGATATTCAAGCACAACCATCTCTAGGGTTTACAGACAATGGTCCGAAAAAGAGAAAATATCCAGTGAGCGGCAGTTCTGTGGCCAAAAATGCCTTGTTGATGGCAGAGGTCAGAGGAGAATTGTCAGACTGGTTCAAGCTGATAGAAAGGCAACAGTAAATCAAATAATCACTCATTACAACTGAGGTATGCAGAAGACCATCTCTGAGCGCACAGCACGTGAAACCTTGAGGCAGATGTGCTACAGCAGCAGAAGACCACACTGGGTGCCACTCCTGTCAGCTATGAACAGGAAACTGAGGCTACAATTCGCACAGGCTCAGTGTACCCAACAGTGTACACCACAGTGTACCCAACTTCTGATGGCTACTTCCAACAGGATAACACGCCATGTCATAAAGCTTAAATCATCTCAGACTGATTTCTTGAACATGACAAGGAGTTCACTACTCAAATGGCCTCCACAGTCACCTGATCTCAATCCAATAGAGCACCTTTGGGATGTGATGGAACGGGAGATTCACATCATAGATGTGCATCCGACAAATCTGCGGCAACTGTGTGTGTGTGTATATTTTACTACTTGATATATATATAGTAATAAAAAGTAATAAATACATAAAAAGACAAGGGGGCTGAAATGTTCATGTCATGTCTACAACAATAGTTAGGCCTATACCAATATTGATATCATTCCAAACAACTTACACTATTAGTATGTGGAAAACTGCTTATTAAAAAAACGCTACTTCTTTGAGATTTAACTTTTGATGCTCCTAGTACATGCAACTGAAGGCCAGGTGTTTTGCATTTGCCCCAGATAGTGCTCTACACAATCAGGCAGCTAAAAATCATGTATGATGAATGTACAGATAGTGTGTCCTAACTATATTAGAGAATGACATGGTTGATTGTATGCATTGATGGAATTAGTGATATTGCTGTAAAATATTTTTGTATTTGTTTTCAATGTTTAAGTTGGAGTTGGCCTCAATCTGCACCAACAAGACAATGTTAAGTGTATGACCTTCTCCACCTTCTGTGAAAGACCTACCACAACAGCCCTAAATCCAGACGTGAGCTGAACGTTATTGGACAGGAGCTAGGAGTAAGGACCTGCACTTCTTCCAAATGTGAAAGGGATGAGGTGTATTCCCCATGTACACCCGGAATTGAGTGTGTTCCTTCATGCAGGAAAAAGAGGGAGTCCGTCAACTGACAGTGGTCAGTATTTAGTCATTTCTTCACCATATGGAACACCTTGGGCCCCATCATGCCGCGCCGCATTGTGCATTCGCGACATGCGCATGCTGGCATTACTATTCTGTGCTTAAGATATTTCCTCCCATACTTCCTTGACCCGCAGAGGTTTGGGGGGATTCTTTCCATCCCCGAAGATTAACTCCTTATGCGCTCATGCGCCTGGCGCAATGTTCACTTTTCCCGCCGTCAAAATACCAAATTGTGTCAGGAACGCCCCCAAAGCAACTTGCGCGACAGACTTTAGACAATGCGCATATGATCGTGAAAATAGAGCCCCTTGCCTCATCAGCAGACAGTGCTGAAATTAACGGCTATGCAAGGAAGGTGAGTTTTTTACTCTTGTACACATTGCTTATGATAGTGGTCTGATATACTTTGGGAAATATCAGTTTAAATTAGTGCTGTCAATATTATTGCATTAATGCGAGATGATTAAGAGCGGTTGTCTGTAACTATCAAGTATGTCGCTCCGTTCGTAAAAAATCTAATTTTCTTTTTGTACCCAAACGATAGCATTTGATGACTTATATCACCTGTGAAAGTTTGAGTCTGATCAGATAAATATTTTGGGAGAACAAGGGCCAATTTTGGGCGAAATCGGACTGTATTTTAGGCCAATTTCACCATGCTTGCCATTTTGACAAAAATATTACAATAGAGCAAGAATCTTAAAACCAAAGAGTTCCACAACAAAACTAGAGATATTTGTAAGTAATTTGAGTGGTTTTATTAGTTCGTAAGACAAAATCCGAATATTTTAGGGATTTTTACTTTATTTTCATTTTACGCTTAGAGTTTTCAGAGGTCAAATTCGAAGGCTTATAAACCCAAAAGTACGCGGAAATTGTCAAATTTTAAACTTCACAGTCGAAGAGTAATACTTTTACTTGGTATTCGTGAAATAAAATTTTTGGGCACTGCAAAAACAAATTTCTGGGAAGACCCGATTCAAGTTGCGTTTTGGATGATTTCGGCACTCTAAAAGCCGATCTCCTGTGTGATGATTTGAATCTCACACAGTCTCTCACACACTCTGTCACACACTGTCTCTCACTCACACACACTGTCTCTCTCTCACACACACACAGGGCCCTATTTTGCCGCGGTGCATTGTGTGTTCGCGACACGCGCATGCTGTCATTGCTATTCTGTGCCAGTGCAACGTTCATTTTTTCAGGCAAAAAATCATGTTGTCTAGATAGCAGATGACATTGCGCCGTGACGGACGGGTCAGCGAAAAGAAGAGGTGTGGTCTGGCGCAAAGCGCACCAGATGCTATTATGAGGACGCATAAACACTGGCGGAACAACTGGAGACAAGGCCCAGGGGCAAAACTTCACGATCGGGCCCCCCTAACCCCCCCCCCCCTTTCCGGAGAACGCAGACACACGCACGCAGACACGCACACATTTAAGCCTGTCCATCTGATCTAGCGCTATTTCAGTGATGGACATTTTTTTTGACGCCAACCCTCCCCATTAATCTGGGCTTTTCGACCGGTACTGAACATACGTGATACGTGAACTACACATGAACAATAAACACTAGTGAACAAATCTAGTGAACTTGAACAACACTGCCACACACCCGCACACACACGGGTACGCCACACTTAAAATGTCAGCTACACATGGCGAACAACAAAGTAAATTCATGGATGCCTACAGAATTAACTTTTCAACAGATATTCAACAGATTATTACTAGCTAAATAAGTTTACATGCTCAGTCAAAAGTTTGTTAAGGTGGTGCTAGCTGTCAGACAGTGACTAGCCTGTCATGCTATGAATTTGACGCTAGTAGAAGTCACAATAAGTAGACGCTAAATCCTACGTCAAATGATTTCAGATGCAATGAAAATAATATTGGTAACTAGTGCCACGGCAGGCATGTGATAAAGGAAACCTTACCTACCTACCTTAAGTTGGTGCAGCTATGATCCATTTGTGTTCTTGCTAACCCATTCTGACATCTTACTTAGTTTAATTTCACGATTGCAAGTGCACTTGTTTTGACATCAACAGTTCTTTTATTGTAGACCAAGCAACTTGGTATATTCTGTATGCGAGCAACCCTCACTATTTGAGCAACCAGAACTCGGGATTCACCCAGTTGTGCATGTCTAGTTACTAGTAGTTATAGCTGACTGGAGGTAGCCTGGGATGTAAATCTTGATCAATGTATCATTTGACTGCCCTGCCCCCTGCCCACTCCGGACAGGCTCGTGAGCATAGATGATACCCCAGAATGCACTGCACTTTTAAAAGCCGAATCACTCAAACAGAAATCTATGTATCACAAAGGGACAACGTAGTTTAACTTTAAAACACCAATCATCCTTATATTTACGTACATTGTAGTGATGTTTACAAAGAAGAGTGATACATGAAAAAACAGGCTTCCAAATACCCACCGTCATTAAAGCGTACAGTACAGTGCCCTGCTATATAAGACTTGATGCTAGGAGCGATACCGGTCGCCACCACTTAAGCTAGTTTTAATACCGATTATTATGGGGGGGCCGTGTGCTATGGGAGGGGCCCTCTGGCGGATGTGGAGGGCCCCTGGGCCCAGGGGCCATTGCCCCGCCCGCCCTGCCTAAAGCTCCGCCCCTGCGCATAAACCATTTGCGCTTTGAACCCCGATGTACCTGCTGCTGTGCCAGAGAGGCGAGCTGAACTGGCAGAAAAGTTGCAACATGTATAGCCTGTATAGCCATGTATTTTTATGGTTTAGTAAGCAAACAGGCAAAAATAATGAGAATATAGCAATGTTGTGCAGTTTATAGCAATGTTTTGCAGTTTATTTACAATTTCTTTTGACGTTTTAAATAAACAGCGATTGCAATGTTCTGCAGTTTATTTACGATTTCTTTTTGTCGTTTTAAATAAACAGCGTGGAAAGTTGTAAGAAATAATATGGACAAATCATCAAAAAGAAAACTAGTGGACTAATGGTTTGATGGACCTATACCTTCCGTTTATTTTTGATGTTTCCTTTAGGTTTAAGGCTTTTGTTTCCCGTCTTCTAACGTTACTGTACCGCTTTCGGCGCACAACGCGTTGAACCCCGATCTACCTGCTGCTGCGCCAGAGAGGCGAGCTGAACTGGCAGAAAAGTTGCAACATGTATAGCCTGTATAGCCATGTATTTTTATGTTTTAGTAAGCAAACAGGCACAAATAGTAAGAGTATAACAATGTTTTGCAGTTTATAGCAATGTTCTGCAGTTTCTTTTGTCGTTTTAAATAAACAGTGAATGCAATGTTCTGCAGTTTATTTAATAAACAGCGTGGCAAGTTGTAAGAAATGAAATGGACTAATCATCAAAAAGAAAACTAGTGGACTAATGGTTTGATGGACCTCCACCTTTTATTTTTGATGTTTCCTTTGAGTTTAAAGGTTTTGTTTCACGTCTTCTAACGTTGTTGTGCCGCTTTGGGCACTGTTCGAAAGTTCTGTTCTTGCCAAAGGAGGACACAATTATTAGGGGCCAAGCAGCGAAGCTGGCGAAGTCCCCTATTGGTTTTGTCCGTTTTTATTTTTCATCCTCCTCTGTAAGTCTATGGCAGCCCATAGAAGCTTAAGTAGGAAAATGCTGAAATTTGGCACACACATTCTGGACAGCATCATCTTTCACCACAGCCAATTACAGGTCCCCAGCCCTAACCCTCTAGCGCCACCAGCAGGTCAAAGTTGCAGGTACATTTCTGCTTGTAACTTTTGAACCATATGTCCAATTTTCACAACCTTGGTATCCATGGGACGAGACGAATCCAACGCACCCCATGACGTCATTTTCCGCCAGGATAGTTTTCCCGCCATTTTGAATTTTGTGAAAAACAGTTAAAATGCTACTCCTCCCACAAATTTTCACCAATTTTGCTGTAATCCGGTACATAGCATCTTTGGACTAAGCTTCACAAGAAACATCAACAGATTTTTGATATCGTTTATCGTTTGGCCGTGAAAGCCAATCAAAGTCGTCCTAAAAGTCGCCAAACAGGAAGTGAGGTCATATCTCGGTAACCCTTTGTCGGAATCTTCTAATTTTTTTCACACACATTTTTGTCTATCCCATGAGGTTCCACAAGAAGGACAGGTCCCATGCTCAAACGGTCTAGCGCCACCAACAGGTCAAATTTTGAGGTGCTTTTCTGCTTGTAACTTTTGAACCCTACAACGGATTTTCAAAAATGCTAAATGCAAAAAGGGTATTACTGTAATCCTTGGGCCAAGAGGAATCCAATGCACCCTATGACGCCATGTTTGTTTAGATAGAATGTCCGCCATTTTGGATTTTATGAAAATCAATGTTATTCTTCTCCTGCCCCAAATCAATTTAAATTCTCATGAAAAGCTGTTCATATTCACATTTTAGATGGTCTCAGGGTTCTACCCACCAATTTATAGCCCCCCAACTTCAACCCTCTAGCGCCACCAGCAGGCCAGGTTTATTTCTGCTTGTAACTTTTGAACTGTACATCCAATTTTCAAAATCTTGGTATTTCTAGAATCCTTGGCTGATCCAACGCATCCAATAACTTAAATTTTCCGCCATGACGGTTGTCCGCCATTTTGGATGGTGTGAAAAACACTTAAAACACTACTCTTCCCACAATCTTTGCCCGATTCAGCTATAATCTAGTACATCTTTAGCCCCAGCCTCACAAAAGTTATTAAATGGAATTTTGATACTCTTCATCGTTTGGCCGTGACAACCAATCAAAATCATCTTAAAAGTCGCCAAACAGGAAATGAGGTCATATTCCAAAAACCTTTAGATGGATTGTAACTAAATTCAGCACACCGGATTATCCATATGTTGCAAGGTTCTCCACAAAATTCCGTCCAGATCGGCCCACAGGGGGCGCTGCAATGCCTAAAAATGCATATCATGCTTATGAAAAGATGCACCTCCCACAATTGATGCATTCGTAAAACTCGGCATGAAACATCTTCAGACATTGGTACATGCAAGTGTTGAATTTCGTAGGGATTGGCCAAACTATCAGTGCACAGTAGCCAATCCAAATTGAACAATGCAGAGAGGAGAATTCTCAAATGTCTGCCCTTCGCTCCTTTCAGCGTGTGCAGGTTTCACTGACACAGAGCTCAATGGGGGGTCTTCTGCCTTGGGGCACGGCTGTCTGCCACACGCGCGGGGAGACGTGTGTGTGTGTGTGTGTGTGTGTGTGTGTGTGTGTGTGTGTGTGTGTGTGTGTGTGTGTGTGTGTGTGCGCGGCTAATGACAAATACTAGCAGCATTGACTCTGTCTGACATGCACACACAGGCAATACAAACACCACACACAAACACACACAGAGAGACACACACACAACAAATACACACTCAGTACACATACAAACACACACTTAGTACACAGAGAAGCACAAACTCAGTACACACACACACACACACACACACACATCCAGTTAGAACACATATAAGTACACATACAAACACTCTCACAGACACGCAGTGAAACAGAAACAGACAGACACACACAGACAGACAGACAAACACACAAATAGACACTCGTCACACACACACTAACAGACACACATAAACACACTGTCTCTCTCCGCCTCTGCCTCTCTCTCTGTCTCTCTCTCTCTCTCTCACACACACACACACACACACACACACACACACACACACACACACACACACACACACACACACACACACAGTGTCTGGGGATGGCTGGGGTATTGGCCTTGCCTGCCTCCTCTAAGTTATACAGAAGAATTGATAACAAAGTTTGTGTGGTATTACAGGGTAGCAGAGACCATGGAATGACTAGAAATAACGTGATATTTATGCTGCAGTACTGTTCTCTGGCCACTAGGGCAGCAGAGACCATGGAATAACCAGAAATAATGTGATATTCTTGGTGCGCTACCTTTTCTTGGCCACCAGAGGGAGACACTGTGGTTCATTCCACAGTGTCTGTTACCCTCTGGTGGCTAAAAAAAGGTAGCGCACCAAGAATATCACATTATTTCTGTCAAACTCACTAATCTCTATACCTATATTTATCAATCCGCCATATCATATAGACCTATTTACTCCACAACTTATGTCTCCTAAGTGATATGGTATTCGCCACAGTTTTCCGTTGTCATTACATTATAATCCGACTGCATGCCGCGCAAAACAACCTATAGAGTCCAAACTCATCACAGGTGGTATCTAACCTCCTACTGAACAAACTGATTGGAACGAGTGACGGTACAGCGGCATGTTTAAGCTGCACACGGCGACATTTTTCCCTTTTCCTATGCCTATTACTATTGAAGGTGAGCTATTCCAGTAGAAAACATAACCACACTCAGAGCCATTTGACACAAGTGTCCTGTGAAGACAATATGTGGCAGGACAGACTGGGTTGTTCTTCTTCATCTTCTTCAGGATAATGACGGCTTGGACACCATCCGGTGTATTACCGCCACCTACAGGATAATTAAATTAAGTCCTCTACTTGTCCGTCAGTCTCTTAGATTCTGGCATAAAGGCCAGAGCATTTTAAAAAATCTAACTAGACTGGATGCAACTTAAGGATCCTTCAGTTGAAGCAAAGCAGGAAGGGAAACAGCAGCAACACCTGAGCTAAACAGCTCTTTAAAAAATGCATGCCTCGGCAACCCCTTGTTGAATTTTTCTAAGATTTGTCATAGACATACAAGTCTACCTCATGACTACACACAACAAAAATTAGGTCCCTGGCTCAAACCTTGTAGCGCCACCAACAGGTCAAACTTTTAGGCACTTTAAACTCTACACTTTTCTGCTTGTAACTTTTTAATCGTATGACCGATTTTCATAAATCCTGTATGTATGTAATCCTTGGACCAAGGCAAATCTAACGCATGATGTCATGTTTACTTAAAGAGAACGTCCACCATTTTGGAATCTCTCAAAATATTGGATGTCTATGGCAGCCCATAGAAGCGTAAGTAGGAAAATGCTATAATTTGGCACGCACATTGTAGACAGCATCAGAATTCCCCACAACCAATTATAGGTGCCCAGCCCCAACCCTCTAGCACCACCAGCAGGTCAAAGTTGCAGGTACATTTCTGTTTGTAACTTTTGAACCATAGGTCTGATTTTCAAATCAAATGAGACATTAGGCACTGCTGCCTCTGGGCACTGTTCGGCATAGTTCACCGATGATGGTCGCAGCAGTTTATTTGGTACACTGTAAAGTTGGACAAGCGGTTCTGCTTGCAAACACTTACTGCGCGTCCCTCTGACCTTCTGCCTTGTCGGATCTGATTGTTGCCGTGGCGACTTGGGCTGGGACGGGCCGAGTCACTGCTTGGCCCCGCATTGCTGCTTGCAGCTATATTTGAAGATATTTCCTCTCATACTTCTATGACCCGCGGAGGTTTGGGGGGATTCTTGCCATGCCCGAATATTAACTACTCACGCGCTTTGTACACTTTGTACATGTACACATGTACACTTGGTTATTGTTTGTAGAGTTCCCAGGGAATTCTAAGCGATTTAACCTGCATGTCGATGGATCATATGCAAATAGACCTCCTTAAGCAGAGCTATGGCTTAAGACTTTGAGCATTTCAGCTAACAAGAATAAACCCTACGAGATAGCAAGGCATGTAAGGCTTCCTGTCAGAGAAAGATAAACTCTACATAAATGTGTAGATTTCGCACATTTGTCAGCTTACCAACAGAAGCACACCAGGCTACTTCCACCCAGAACTTGTCTATGGAGCTCTGACCCACCTAAAACACCACCTATATGTAGGCCATTAGTTACATCAGAATTTAAAAAGGGGCATTAACCACATCTTAATTTTCCAGATGTTTTGGTGTGCTATGACTAGATGAAGTTATTTGCAAAACTTCATGTCAAAAATCATAATCAAAATTGCGTCCGCATTGTAACTTCCTTAATATTGGACAAAATTATTTTATATTTGGTATGTTAATAGAACATAGAGAGAAGGTGTGCCTGGTATAACATTTGCCACCATAGCTCTTTAATTATGTGTGCAATGACCCAATTAGTTATTTTCCCATTTTTCCATTCCTGGATTCAAATTTAGGTCAATTGTCAACCTCTCTACCATTTTCGATACAAGTTCTGTTTTTCAGCAAATGTATCTTTGTTCATTTTGGACATTTTTTAATGATTTTTCCAAATCGGACTAATTAGCAGCTCTCCTTGGATCCTTAGACGCATCTTATCATTGCATTCTTGATTTACAAGCTTGCCATAATAATAACAACAACATGTAAATGTGTTATTCATGGTGAGTAAATGGGTCAAAAGGTGAAGGTCACAGGAGCCAGGACTACTCTTGCACCGAAGATGTCATCAGAACATGGGTGTTTTAGATTTAACTTTCTGTTTCTTTTTTTCCCCCCCGAGTGGTGTCAAATGACTAGGTCACAGGAGTCAGGAATACCTGTGCAGGGTAGCCGGGGGTATCATCATAACATGAGTCTATCTCGTTTTAACTGCCTCTCTTTAGATGATCAAAGGAAATGCAGGAAGTTAACCTCTGTGCATTTAGCCATTTTCTGGCTGATGTGTTTAAAGGGGTCCTTCCGTCAAAAAACACTTTTAGTAGCTCTATTTACAATGTGGTGGGTCACAACAAGCCGTGTATGCACGCAGCATTCCAAGACGTGAAATCCGATCCTCATGGTTTTACTGGTCATTGAAGGGTCAAGCTAACCAAAACGAGCGGATCACAGCAGGCTAAACCTATCTACGTCACTAGGTCGTAAGCCCCGCCCAGAGCCATGTATGGCATGCTCACATCCATTGAGAACAGTGGACAGAAGCTAGGTGAACGAAAGACAGCGAATTTGCCCAATCAGAGGTGCCTTATTGACATGTCATGGATATTCACAAGGGACACCGGAAAAGCCAGTCCTTCAACCACTAGACCTGTTCTAGCTTACAGAAAACGGCGTCAAACAAGAGAACTAGGACATAATTTTTCACAGAAATGACGCACAATGCATTCAACCATAGTGGCGACACAGAAATATGAATAAAAATAACGATGGAAGGACCCCTTTAATGAACTGGCCTCACTCAGTTGTGTCTTTCAGAGGAATGACCTCATTCTTCCTCAAGCCATCTCTCCACTAAGGAAGACATTTATGGTATTGCAGGCTATGCAGGAAATACAAGCAGGGCTGAATTAAGAGTGCTATTACAATCTGCTGCTCTGGCTTCCTCTATCACCATTAGCCAAAAAACTGCAATTGCCAAGCAAGTGCCCTCTCTAGCAGTGCAAGCCCAGCGGAGACAACTGATGCTGATTGAGAAGAGCCAGAGCCAGGTAGGCCTACTAGTTTACAACAATCACGAGTAATGGTGAGTCACATGTCTATTCTTTGATAGTGGGCGCCTGCTACACTGCATGGCTCCCTTAATTATCACAGACACAGTTGCTCTTTTATTAAATATAGTCTATATATAGTCTATATAGTAAATAAAGTCTTTGTTATACAGTATGAACTACTAGCAATATAAAACACAGCCTAGTTCAATGGCATAAGGTAGAAACAATTGCGTTATACCCAGCCTACACTGCAGGCGATTTATACCACAAGTCATGCCACAAGCCATGCCAAAACATGAAAAGTACATGAACTTCTCATCACACAAGTGTCACAAAGACTATCCGTACAAAACATAAATGGATGGATGCAAACACCAAAACAAACTAGATGTACCGCATAGCGGTACATGGTATGACCGCCGCAGTGTATTGAAGTGTGGGAATTATAGGTATGGTGAGTTTGTGGTAGGTCAGTGTTGTGAGGTGAGAGTTTGTGTGGAAATGATTTCCTGGAAGTGGGCATGGATGTGGGTTTTGAAGAAATGACATTCTGTGTGTTTGTGTATATTTTGTGTAGTTCACACCTCCTTGGTCCAAGATATTGGCAATGCAAAATGTCTATTTTTGCATTTAACTATATCACTAGGTGGCGCTATTTCTTCAAGTGAGTGTTTATAGGATGGGTTGATACGGCTCTTTAACACTGGCTTACTTACACAAAATCGTCTTGGGCAAAATTTTTGATAAGTTATTTAACAAAAACTGTTTTTGTACACCTAGCTTTGACCAGAAACATTGCACCATGTGATGAAATGTCACAAAATTTGGTGCACATAAAAAGAAAGCCGTTCAGAGTTGTCATGTCAACTTTGACCAAATCTGAGCAATTAGAAGCCGAGATATGGACTTTTGGAGAATTTTAAGCTATGTTTTGAATTTTAATTTACATGTAACTTTGAAACAGTCCATCTCAAGATAAATCCTTTGATAACTTTTTGTCAGCATTGTCTGTAGATGACATGTACCAAATTTGGTGAGATTCACATGAACGGCCTATGACGAGTTCGTTTGGTTTCGCTTTCACAATGTTAAAATTTCACGGAATTTTTTTTTGTTGGAAGTGGGCGTCGACAAGTGTTTTCAATGTGGGAGGGTCAATAGATTTCAAGACAAAAAAAGAACTGCTTGTAAACATCACTGTTCTCTAGATAATAGCCAAAATAACATTTTGTACAATTACAGCACCCCCTATGGGCCAAATTGTATGGCATGTGCTGTGCTTTTAGAGGTCTTTGTGCTGATTGTGCATGACATATTTTGTACAGTTCCCACCATCCCAGTCCAAGACATTGGCAATACAAAATCCCAATTTTTGCATTTACCCCTATCACTAGGTGGCGCTATGCTTCAAGTGGCAGTTTATGGGCTGGGTCAATGCGTCTTTGTAACCCCAACATACTACCACAAAATCACTGTCTTGGGAAAAAATGTTATTGAGTTTTTAAAAAAAAAACTGTTTTTGGACCCCTAGCTTCGACAAAAAACATTGTCCCCTTTGACAAAATATCACAAAATTTGATGCACATGACCAGAAAGCTGTTTAGAGGTGGCATGTCAATTTTCATAACATTGGAGCAATTAGAAGCCAAGATATGGACTTTTGAAGAATTTTAGGCTATGTTTCAAATTTTCATTGACATGTAACTTTTAAACGGTTTATCTCAAGACAAATCCTTTGATAACTTTTTGTCAGCATTGTCTGTAAATGACATATACCAAATTTGGTGAGATTTACATCAACGGCCTATGACGAGTTTGTTTGGTTTCGCTTTCACAATGTTAAAATTTCACGGAAATTCTTTTTGTTGGAAGTGGGCGTCGACCAGTGTTTTCAATGCGGGAGGTTCAATAGATTTCACGACAAAAAAGAACTGCTTGTAAACATTACTCTTCTCTAGATAATAGACAAAACGACATTTTGTACAATTTTTGTAAATTACAGTGCCCCCTATGGGCCAAATTTGATGGCATGTGCTGTGCTTTTAGAGGTCTTTGTGCTGATCGTGCATGACATATTTTGTGCAGTTCCCACCTTCTCGGTCCAAGATATTGCCAATATAAAATCCCATTTTTCGCATTTACCCATATCACTAGGTGGCGCTACACTTTAAGTGAGTGTTTATGGGCTGGGTCGATACGCCCCTGTAACACCGACATATCACAAAAAAATCATGTTGTTCGGTGAAACATTCACTGAGCTATTCAGCAAAAACTTTTCGGCGTCTCCCCCTCTTTGATGGACACTGGCACAGCGGGGGGGTGGCCCTTGAGGGCCAAAAGCTCCTATTCGCTCAAAAACTTCTAGGGCTACATGCCTACAAAGATTCATCTCCCCCAGAGTTACACTGTCCTGGCAATCGTTGACGAAAAATCGGAAAATACGAAAATACGACGAAAAATAAATAAATAAATAAAAAGGGAAAAAAGTCTCGGCAACACTATAATGACCGCTTTCGCTAGCTTCGCTAGCGGCGGTCATAATAAACAGCAATCTCACATAATTCCCATTACTTTGTGTGTAGAACATGACAGATGGCATCCTTTGTAGATAACTCTTACGATCGAATGCAAGATTTAGTGGATCAGTGGTTTTCAGGATGGAGAAGCAAATAACATTTTTTCTCAAAAACTTTCATTACTAGCAAAGTGAAAGCGCATTCATTTTTGAAATGTTCATAAAAACAATTTAGCTCCTCAGCCAAAGAGGTGTCCCTAAAGTTCGTGGTGGTGGACCTACTTCCAAAGTCGATGATCATCTGTAATCCTTGCCACATGCATTTGGAATAATTTTGTGCATTTTGTAATGACTTATATTTCCAGCTTTGAGCCCCTCGTTGTATGCAGCTGTGTGTTTGTTCACAGGCATATGGACAGACTTGTCCACCCATGGTTTCTAATTGGGAAAAGATTTTGTATAGACACTATGAGATCAGTAGAACTCTGATGGAACATATTCCCGTCAACATTATACAGTGCATCCTGCAGAGAGGCCAGTAATGTGTCTGACGAGTGCTTCATGGCTTTATTCCTCTGAGCTTCTTGCATTAGCCTTTGTTTATATTTCAGTGTAAGGCAAATAGTAGCATGATCACATTTTCCAAAACCACGTCTTAACTTGGCGTTATAGCCCTCCTTAAACTGAGTGTAGCAGTGGTGCAGTATGTTCGGCCCTGATCCAATTGTTGAAATGTGCATTACCTATGGTTCATTGTAAATGATTCACTTCACTTGTTATTCCACCGTTATTCCAAAATTCCATAACTCCTGATAAACTGTACCTGACCTAATTCTATAAATACAGCCTACATTTCAGCAGGAACATTTTCCTGCAGTTAAATTTGGCAAACCGAAATCAAGGATGGTAGCAACTCTAGACAATTATAACATTTCATACTTTAATATTATAACATAATAATATAAGCACACAATGCCAGGTTGTCATTATGCAATTTCTGATATGGGGTAGAAAAGAAATGTAATGCCAACATGGCATAACTGCACCTGACTGAACAGGAATACTTCATTCTTGAATTGATACGTTGGTGGTTCATAGGCTATATCAATTTGATTAACAGGCTACTTTCCATTAGGTAGGGAGGTTTTGTAATGTATTCAAAGGAGTGATATTTTCTTTTCTTTAAACATGTTTGATACCTCTGATTTTGCGATCGGGCACTTTTGGAACGGCTAGAATACTTGGCCAGACAGGGCAATCAGGCTTGTTTCTTGGCCCCGAGGTTGCCATGGTAGGGGCACTCATGACTATCAATGGCCAAATTGGGAGGTAAATCATTATGATTCTCTTGCAGCATGGGGTAACTTTTAAGGACAAATCATACAACAGTTTATTGCAAACAGTTCTAACCAAAGAGCCATACAGAACTGACTACAAGGTTACATACATTTCAGCAGTAAAAACTTGTGGAGATGAAAGGTTGTACCTTAATTGCAATGATGTATATATGGTATGTAGTTATTTCTTTTGATCAGTTTGTATGAATCCCTTTAAAATTACTTTATTACAGAATCTCCTACACCTTGTGGAGATGCTGTTAGTTCTTCCCATTTCAGCTGCACAGCGTGAGCGGGTCTTCTCTGCACATAAGCACCTCAAGAGCTCGTTGAGGCACTGTTTACATGTCAATATCATAGAGGAGTCCCCCTCCCTTCAATTATTTGATCCAACTGAGAGTGCTAAAAACTGGCTGTGAGCTCAAAAGAGGTCACGTCGACCCAATTACAAATGCTGGCCCAGTCATTACAGTATTTCCTGTACACAGACCAATTCTGTTTTTATAGTCCCCCCCCCCCAATGCGATTTGAAGATATAACTATCGTTCCCTCTCATTCTCATTCGTTCACACACACCTACAGCACTGCTCTGCACCCCCACTTACACACTTACAAAGTATTACCAGGGAAGTGTGGAGCTACTTAAAGCTTTTTTAATGGTTTAAAAACAGCAATATCTTCAAGCTTCCTCCATAACCTGATCACTAGCATTGTGAGATTTTTCAACAAAAATGGTTAAAAAAGTAAAGTTTGAAATGCAACAGGCTAGCGTAGCTTTGCTTCTAAGCAAATATACCAACTCGTTAGCATGTTTTAACATACAAATTTCTTTTAACCGAACCAATTCTTCAAATGTATAGCACTCTCCACTATTACTGGCAACTCTGATGAAGAGTAACAAAGTCTTAAAATCTAATTGTTATTATTTATATTTTTGCACTATCTCCCATACATTGACAAGACTGTGGCAGCCCACCATAGTCTAATTTGCCGCGCTATAGTCTAAATATGGAAGGTAAAAAAATATTTCCACCATACCAACACCTACCGACATTTCAGACAGTCTCCTTTGTTTGTATTACTTTCAATTAATTAATTTGTTATTTAAAAAATATATATATAATGAACCTGCAGCATTGCTCTGCACGCCCTTGAAGGCTCCTCTAGTTGCACACACACGCACACACACACACACACACACACACACACACACATGGTTAAGTTGGTGCATTTGTGTGCGGCTCCAAAACAGCTAAAAATTAGTTACAAAATGACAAAAGATGTCACCTATTACTGGATGTTAGTGACTTTAAATATAGAACAACAAACTAGATGTTTCTGAAAATTCTGTGGAAAACATTGTTTTGGTTAATTTACTTTGCCTTAAACAACCGTATAAGGAAGAGGCCTTATTCTGAGGGCAAAAAAAATCTTATTTAAAAAAAAAGTTTCAGAACATTATTAGCTGGTCTTAGTCAGAGGTCCCCATCATAGCACACAGCACAAGGTTCTTCCCAATAACTTTCAAGCTGTCTGCACTGTGAGCAATGGAATAAAAACACAATCAAAACATCAAAAACTTACCTAAGGGTATTCTCAGCTGCTTCCACTTTACTAAGACCAGCTTGATGTGGCTGGAAGAAGAGCCGGTTCATATTTGCAAGCTCCACTTTGTCATAATCAAAAAGAAGCAGCTGTGGGGTGAGACAAGAGATTGATTAAATATTGTTCTAAAAATGATCATCCTAGAACCTACAAGGCAATGAAAGTCAGTAGTAGAACACACACAAGACACATAGAGAATCACACAAATATTGGTTTTCAAAAAGTTCCCAACCTTACTTTTAAGGGTACCAATTTACAGATGTTCAGATTGTTAAGAAGAGTGATCAGATAAATTGCAAATAAATGCAAGTTCCAGTTTTTTTGCCATAAAGCCACGTGCAGTCATCATGGGTTTGCATTTGAAGGGCTTTACAGGCATATTGTTGCTACTAAGATTGCACCAATGTCAGCTGTCTATCGGATCATCAATGAAATACAGTAGGATCAACTACTGTGAAGAAGGTTTCAGGGCGTCCTGCAAGTGCCAAGACCATCTCTTAAAGATCATTCAGCTACAGGATTGAGTCACCACTAGTAACGCAGAGCTTGCTGATGAGAGGCTAAGAGGCAGTACTCCAGGAAGATAGCACTGCACTTCAATGATAGCAAAGACACACACAGTCTGTGGCAGGGATACAGACCATAACGGACTACAAGCCGATGCCTTAGACTGGATCTCTTTGAGGCACACAACAGCACCCCGGCACAGAAGACTCCACCCCTTCTCGGTGACCAGATGCTGACGCTATCCCCAGACAGCGCGAGGAGATCCCTCAGCAGGATCAATGCACACAAAGCTCTGGGACCTGTCAACATCCCTGGTCTTCACAGACATCTTCAACACATCTCTGAGCCAGGCTATCATCCCCACGTGCCTCAAAACCTCCATCATCATCTCCGTGCTGAAGAAGTCGTCCCCATCCTGCCTCAAAGACTGCTGTCCGGTTGCGCTCACCCCCATCCTCATGAAGTGCTTTGAACGGCTAGTCATGCAACACATCAAGACATCTCTCCCCTCCACCGTGGACCCATTTCAATTTGGCTACCGGTCTAACCGCTCGACTGATGCAATCTCAATGGTAGAATGCTGTTCATTGACTTGTTGACAGTTCAGCATTCAACACAATCGTTCCCCTAGCAACTTATACTTAAACTAGACTAGACAGGATCAACACCTCAATGTGCAACTGGCTGCTGGATTTCCTGACAGAAACACCACAGGCAGAATGGGTCTGCAGCAACACCTCCAGCACCGTCATACTGAACAAAGGGGCTCCCCAAGGATTTGTGCTGAGCTCCCTCCTCTTGACTCTGCTGACCCACGACTGCACACCATCACACAGCTCCAACCTCTTCATCAAGTTTGCGGCTGATACAACTGTGTTGGGTCACATCTGCAACGCTCAGACACACTACAAGGGCGAGGTGAGCCACCTGGTCAAGTGCTGCAGTGAGAACAACCTCTCCCTGAATGTGGAGAAGACAAAGGAGATTGACGTAGACTTCAGGAGAGTGCACTCACGGTGCATGTCCACTGGTTGCGTTGATGTGACACTTTTTTTTCTTAAAGTCGCGACACCTCCATTAATTTGGGCGTGACCGATGTGTACAAGTGGGGAAGTTTCGGAGGATCCTGGGCAGGGCTAATATTTTCTTAAAACCAACCAAAATTGTCCCCTCCAAAATTAAAGTTTTATGGCTATCAGTTTGTTTCATTACACCATAACTCGACAGCGAAGAACCATTATTGCAGTGCTCCTGTACCTGCGGAGGAAGAGACGCCATCGCTATTGCGTGCACCCCATCAACCTTGCCCGCCAGCAGTACGAAGAGTACCACCAGTTGATTACGGAGCTCCGACTGCATGTTGACCTTTTCCAGAGGTACTTTCGGATGTCCAGGGAGCTCTTTGATGAGCTGTTGGCGCAAGTGGGTCCACGGATTGCTAGAGATTTCGCCAGGCAATCGGGCCCACTCAGCGCCTTGCCATTTGTCTCCGGTAGGATTCTTTTTTTTCTTTTTTCCTAGGCAATGAAAATAGTTATGCAATGTTAGGCTGAGAGTGTGGGGCTCTGTTTTTAATGTTGCCACGAATATAACTGGCTATGATTTCGTAGGCCTTGACTTAAAAGCGGTTTATTTGCGGCACATAATGGTAGTGCATTCTATTCGTTGACATTACAGGCATTACCATTTGGTTTGGAATGCCTTTTTTGGTTTAGAAACTATATATATAGATCATGACAATTCTGCTTTTTAAAAAACTGGCTGTTTCAGTATTTAAAAGTGTTAAAAGTGTATTATTTAAGTTATTACATTAAAAAAGGGTACCACAACATATACTGTCATGGTGAATGTGTGTTAACAGATACCTTGCAACCAGGGACTCATTTGCTACTGTAGCATTCAGCAACAGGGTGGGCGCTGCACAATAAGGCAAGCAATGACAGAGATAGCAGCTGTGATGTGGGATGTACTGGTGCCCGAGTTCATGCCTGTACTATCTTTGGAAGACTGGCATGCCATTGCTGAGGGCTTTCATCAGCGATGGAACTTCCCCAACTGTGTTGGATCTGTGGATGGGAAGCATGTAGTCCTCCAGGCCCCAGAGTACTCCAGCTCCCTCTATTTCAATTACAAGGCATTTGAGGGTTGTGAAGGGGTGCTGGGAACTGCCTGTGGTTGCTGTGTCTCCAGCTCATTGGGGAGAAGAAAGGGGGAGAGGGATGCTGACAGGGCTGGGGAAGACGGCGGGGTCGGTGAAGAACACCTGGGTGGTGTAGAGGGGGCAGCTGGTGTGGAGAGGGCAGCAGATGTAGAGGTGGCAGCTGAGGTACAGGGGACAGCTGAGGTACAGGGGGTGGATGCAGGAGGAGGGAGGGCAGACCAATGAGGGATGTTTAAAGTTGTTGGCCTGCCCTCTTGGAATGGGGCCAGGAACCCCATAACACCCATGAACTTCCACTTCTTGGGTGAGGCCCCAGCCCCACTCCTTTTGCTGTCTTTCTCCAACTTCTCTTCCTGATATACATTCCATTTCCATCTCCCCCTGCACTTTTGTTCTGTTTAAACTAGGGATGCACCGATACCGATACTGGCATCGGGCATCGGCCCGATACTCCACTTTTATCTCGTACTCGTACTTGCCAAACAGTTGCCGATACCATAAACCGATACCAGTGCCAATCCCATGCGCCAAATGTTTCCTGCAGCGCAGAACAGAAACTGAAGAATTGTCGAGCTCAGGTTTGAGCATAATCAGATGCACCAATATAGTGTTTAGTGAAGCGCCATTTGCCAGCGTCCGTTCGAGGGGAAAAAGCCTCTCCCATCTGGGGAAAATATAGCCTAACTCTCAAGGTTAGACTAATTTTATCAGATAACAAAAAAAAAAAAATCGTCAACAACAACCCAAGGCCATTAGGGCCTACCCATTTTTCTATGGCGAAGATGTTATCATGAAACATTGCCGTCCCTCATTACATTTTCCCCCAAGGCTGTCATTTTAAACATCTCTCCACACTCCGCCCCCTTTCGCTGACATATGCCTACGCTAAGATCCCCAACGTTGTCTGTCTTTTTTAAATGTCGGCTATTCGCCTTGTTAACAGTTTTGTATGAAAGGCTACTCACTAATAAATTATTATTATTATTACTATTATTTTTTAAAGTGAATCCAACCGTTGCATGTGGTAACTCACTGTCCTCCCTTCAACAATCGGTACATGTCGCAAGAAAGCAAGTCTTGACTACGAAAGTTGGACATTATTCTAATCGAAATAAATATCAGCCTTGTCCAGACATTTTAGCTGCTAAATATGCAATTCTTTGTGTAGGTTATTTGCAATGATTAGTGTAATTTTCTGGGATTTAATATTGCGCGACAATGGAGAGAGGTTGCGCACAAGCGCAGCTCAGTCAACGTTTCAATGCCAGCAGACAGTCCCCCGAAGAGGCGCTGTCTGTGCTTTGTAACGTGGTCTCAAGGCTACTCTGTGCGATTGTCAATGTAAACGTGCATGATCATCAGTACGGTTGGAAAACAACGTAGTCCTATTACATATTCCAAATAATGCAATTTGTTTGTATAGGCCATACACAAACCATAGCCTGGGCGTGTTTATAAATGTGTCAGTAAACACCAGACCAACTCGGACATCAGGAGTTCGTCGGCCTAGGCATACATCACGCATGACGTAAACATGAGTTCATAAATGATTTATTTTTCGCTAGGCCTACAAAAAAAATACCACTATGACTGTCAGAATTTGTGGTCACAGTCTCATTTCGCTCCGTTGGTCGCTTACCCTCTCCATTCCACCACCGGTCTTCCGCAACATTTTGCTTGGTTGACTTCAGTGTTGTTCACAGGTATTGCACTTTACAGTTTTTTTTCCTAACGAAATTAACACTTGCCTCAGTTCCTGACAGTGTTGTTTGTACGGCCCGGAACACCAATAAATAATCATACATGCCAGTTTTATTGAAATTAGATTTTTTTTTTTATTATATAGCAAAAAAGATTTCAGTAAACAACTTGAATGGCTTTGCCATCTTCATTGAACATATTATGGCCTGCTGTCAACGCATATGCTGAACGAAGTATTCTTGTTGGCATTTTGGGAACATGTCAACAAATAACAATTAAAATGGGCCTATTAACATTGAATGTTCCTATTTTTCGAAAGTCAGAGGCAGGTTTTTCTTTATGAACAGCAGCATTTCGGCATGTTCAGGTGTCAGCCGGTTTCTTGCGTCTGTAACAACATTTGAAGCAGAGCTGAACAACCGCTCGCTCTCAACACTGCTACATGGCGCAGATAAGTACTGACGGGCCATTTTTGCAAGAGTGGGGAACCTACTTTTATTAACTTTCCAGAAGGTGAGTGGATCGTCCTTAAGGGCCAGAGGAGCCTCAGGTATGCATCTAATTCAGCCGTAGCGCTTAAGGTGCTTGGGGAGAGTGGCACTTGCTCATTTACGATTTCATTAAATATACTGTCGAGACAGCTGCTATTCTCCATCCGTGGCGTTTTGGCCGATGGCTCAATGTCATCCAGCACGTCTGTCTTCTCCAGGCCCATCTTCTGCAGCAGCAGCTCCTTCGCCGTTGATGAGCTGGAGAAAAATCCAGTTTTGTACCTGAACGAAAACATAAGACAACATTTAAGTCTGCGTATTTGTTTTACTCATAGGTGATATGAGTACAAGCAATCGATGTGACCCAAGCATTCAAAACACACACACACACACACACACACACACACTACCTTGGGTCCAGTAGCGTTGCGAGCGTGTAGTTGGGTTTGCTCTCGCTGTCTCCAAAACGCGTCTTCACTGCTGCCAGCAGGGTACTCTTCATAGTTCTCACTCCCTGGTCCTCCTCAGTCTCCCGAGAGAGGAAGCGCTGGAGCACGGCTATTGCCGGGATCACGTCTGCAGCGGTCGCCGTGGAGGAGCTGACCCGCCTCGTCAATTCCTCGAAAGGAGCGAGGACTTTAGCCGTCTTCTCAAGCAGTAGCCACTGATTAACGCTGAGGGTGTCCACTTCGGTTTCGGCAGCGTAAATCCCCAACGCCCGTTTCTGGTCCAGCAGGGACTGAATCATGTACAGTGTGCTGTTCCACCTAGTTGGGACATCCTGTTGTAGTCGCTTGCTGGGCTGGTTTAGTGAAAGCTGGATGTCCTCCAGCTTAGAGTAGGCCAGTGTAGACCTTTTGAAGAGGCCAACTATCTTTCTACCCACAGCCACTGCATCGCCCAAACTCCTCTGTGAGAGCAGCCCCTCGTTGACCACCAGCTGTAGGGTGTGCGCTGTGCAGCACAGACTGGCAAGGCCAGCATCGCCCATGCCTCGAACCATGTTACGGGCATTGTCGTGCACTACGACGTGTGTGGCACTTTTCGGTATGCCCCACAGCTGCAGCATGTCAGAGAATATGTTGGCGATTGCCAGGCTGGTGTGGTGACCTCGGAATGGCCTGGTGTGCAGAATTACTTGATGACGGCTAAACGTTTCGTCGATCCATTGAGCTGTCAGGCTTAACAGCGACATCGGACACAGGCTGCTACTCCATATGTCAGTTGTGAAGCTCAACCAGTCGACGCCTGCCAGGGAGCTCTGCACGTGACCCTTAACGGTTTCGAAGACCCTGGGCAGTATCACCTCTGTGATGTGGCGGCGGCTGGGTGGCTCGTACCTTGGCTCAAGTACTTCCAGCAGTCGCCTGAATCCCACGTCGTCCACTACAGAGAATGGCTGGTCATCCAGGGCCATGAATTCAGCGATGCTCTCGGTAATCTTTTCCGCCCGGCTGCTGTCTTTTGCAAATTTCTCCTTCTTTTGGAATACAGCTAAGAGAGTTGGCTGTTGACTGCTAGTAGACCTACTAGCACTGACAAATTCGCTGTGCTGTTCAGGGTGTCGCACCCTCAAATGTTTGATCAAATTGCTCGTATTAAACGAAGTGCTCTCCTTCCCTCCTCTCGCTACTATTGCACTGCACGTTTTGCATTTTACCTTGCTCCTGTCTTCCTCCAAAATGGTAAAATATCGCCAAACGGCTGAGGACGACATGTTCGTTTAATGTCGTTGCAGTTGTCTTCTTCTCTGTAGCCTACCCTCGTTTCTGACTATTTGTCGCCCCCTTGATGGTTACTCAGTGTCACTGTGCAGAGTTAGTGGGTGGTTGCGAGCATTTCGGCAGCCCGCTTAGGATAGATGCAGGTAGACTTTCTTTTAATGTCATCATTCTATCGAAAATGGGATCGCCATTACATAATGCTGTAGCGTTTATCATTTTTTATTATCTAAGCTACAGTCTTACGATATTTTTTGTATGTAGTGATCGTCAATCATACAACCTTGCACGCAAATAGTCTACACCTCTCGGCCATATCACCCCGGTAGAAAACTACATAATTTATGGCAAAAAAAATATGGCAAAAATGACAGTACTCGGTATCGGTAGTACTCGGTATCGGCAAGTACTGAAAATGGTAGTACTCATACTCGTATCGGTTTTCAGAAATGTGGTATCGGTGCATCCCTAGTTTAAACATAAAAGAAAAATGTATGGTGCAAACAGCTATGAACTGACTGCCTACTTCAAATTACTAGTATTAACACTGGTGTGCACTGAACCTGCAGATTTTTATATGAACTGTGGGCTGAACTTAACACATGTAAAGAACTTTAACTTATTTGATTATGAATCAGCCTTTAGGTAGGTCCAGGTAAAATCTTCTATTATATAATTATTGCTTCATATGTAGTAAATGAACCAGGTATAGTGATGAATGTCTTCTGGAGATGGTTCGTTGCCAGGGGGCGTATTACAGAAACTTCCTATCTTCAAGACAGAAGTTAAGATAGGACGAGTGGAGATAAGATTTTTTCCCGTTTGGTATTACAGAAGCAAAATCTTAACTTAATTTAAGAATCTCATCTTATCTTTGCAAATCCTATCTCATATTGAGTTAGGAATCCTAAATAAGCGATTTACACACATACAATCGATTTTTATGTCTGTTACCTAGCAACTAATGCAACGCTGCATCTTGTGACGTATCATCAAAACATGCCGAATTACCATTCTGTGGACGCCTATTGCCTGCACACTAATGGCATGGCAACCTTTTCGGCATATATAGACTTCCTCGTCAGCGGATGGGGCTTTCATGGAAACAGAGACCCGTCCACAAGACCGATCACACCGGGCATGCCAGAGTGACGTTAAAAAGCTTCTTTAATTTCAGTTACCTCCTGCCCTCGAGGAAAACGTATGTAGTGTTCAGCCAGTCCGCCTATCGCCGTAGCTACCTCCACCAAGTTTCTGGACATGGCTGGCTGAGAAATTTTTGCCAGATCAGCGACTTCACTTTGGAAGTCCCCCTTAGCAAAAAAGCGAAGGGCGTTTCTTATTTGGGTTACGACCGGGAGAGCACCACGTCGCCGCGTCTGCCTCTCTAATGCTGGCCGGAGTTGTTCCGTTAACCGTATTATTAAATGACAGGGTAAGCGGTAGCGACTAATGAGAGTTTTATCGTCAAACCTCAAAACGTCACCGGGGTCCATCCTTGCCCTTAAATAAATTAAAATAAAATAAATTATAAATAAATTCCTGTCATTCCGGCGACGTTGAGCAAACAAAATACCCTGCCATAATTGTCTAACTGACAAAGGAGTGGGAGTTCAGACACCAAAGAGGCTGTCCTAAAGTTAAGACCGTTTATTTAAGATTAGGATGCTTCTGTAACACACTTTTCTTAACTTGAGATAGGATGTGCAAACCAAGTTAGGATACGCTTTTCCTAAATACCATCCTTAAGTGCCGTTGCTACGGTAACTAGACAGATAGTTTAAGATTCTCAAATTAGGAAGTTTCTGTAATACGCCCCCTGTTCTCTACACTACGGCTTAAAAAGTAAAGGTAAAGCTTTTATTAAGGCTTATTAAGAACCATGACTTTGAGAACACGTACTTGGTGTGTGTGTGTGTGTGTGTGTGTGTGTGTGTGGCTATAACGGTAAATGGCTGCCTTTGCACAAGCTCTGCATGCAACAGTCCAGTTCAGTTTACATATAAATTGCACATAGACGAGGACTCCCTATGCACATATCATTATCTTGCTGCCTATTCTATACACTATGCATTCAACAGTAAAGAGGTAAAGCTTTTATGTGTGCGTGTGGCTAGCCAACAATAATGGTAAATGGCTGCCTTTGCACTAGCTCTGCACTTAATAGTCCATATTTAACCCACCATCTGCACCGACAATTTCTGCCACTTTCTTCCACAACTCGTCCCTTATATTTGTGTGCCTGTACGAGGAGAGGGAGGGGTCGTACAGGGCTGGAAACCCAGACACCGCGGTGATAAGCGCCTCCTCCATTGTTTTTTGAATTTGCCCAGGAATGAAACAATGACTGGAAGTAAAGACGTCACGAGACACCACCCCTTGGGGTCTTCCTCCATTGGTCAATTAGGCCACATTTGATGGACTAATTTGCATAAAGTTCAGCAGAGCTCAACTTCTTGACGCCAAAGAGCTGGTCAAACAGACGCGCTGCCTTCCTGAGATCCTTTGCGAAGGCGACAGTAATGGTTTAACAGACTTCATTTAAGATGCATTGAAGGCGTTTGACGCGTCACGTCCGACGCAACCAGTGGACATGCACCATCACAGCACGCCCCCCTCATCATCAACTGCTGTGGAGAGAGTAAGCAGCACCAAGTTCCTCTGAGGACCTCTCCTGGTCAAAGAACACTGCATCATTGGCCAGTAAAGCCCAACAGTAACTCTACTTTCTCAACAAGCTGAGGAGAGCCAGATCCCCAGCTCTCATCATGAGCAATTTCTACAGAGGCACCATAGAGAACATCCTCACTAGCTGCATCACTGTGTGGTATAGCACCTGCACTGTGTCCTGCCGGAAAAAGGTACACTGAGTAGTGAGAGCAGCTGAGAGGATCGTGGGTGTCTCTCTCCCCTTCCTGCAGGATATCTACCACACCCACCTCACCTGCAAGGCCCTCTGCATTGCGGGTGATCACACCCATCCATCCAACAGCCTCTTCAGTCTGCTGCCATCAGGAAGGAGACTGAGGAGCTTTTGGGCCAGGACCAGCAGACTGAAAGACAGCTTCATCCATCAAGCTGTCAGGATGCTGAACTCTCCCCCTGCCCTGCCTAGGGAGGGCCTAGGGAGCGCTGCAATTTCAAATTCTGTGTGTGCAACCTGTACATATGGTTTTTGACAATAAAGCTGACTTTGACTTTGAAAATACTCCTAGCAAGCTGGGGATATTTGGTAGGGCCGTGTGTCTCAGGGGGTACAAAGCAGTAAAAAGTGTGGGAACCACTGCCATAAGGAAAAGGTAAGCAAAATTTTGGGTCCTTGGCCAGGAAACTCCCCTGATCTTGTGAACAAACAAAATCCCACAAACTACAAGCATTATGTTGCCATCAGTCTGGATTTGGTCCAGAGCTTCATTAAGAGCACGCCAGGCCAAAAGTGCAGAGGTTTTGAAAGAGTGGACAACATGCCAAATATTGAGTATTGGAAAAATGTGATTTAATTGTTAGTGAAAACTATGGTTGAATGCATACAATTATACAAAACAAAAAGTTGTGCCACTCAAAACTTTCAACTACAACTGTATACACAAAAACTAATTCTGCTTCACCAAAGGAATTGTACAGTATAAATGTTCTCAGATTCTGAGGTTTTTATCCATCCCTAAATTTGTCAACTAGGGCTTCCCTTTTGTGTTTTGACGTAGTCTGCATTGCTGACTGCAATGCTGACAGAAAAACAGAAATGCTATAATACAATTTCTGTCTGCAAAATTCAAGTTTTTGTCTCTGCCAGTAAAGGAGTAGATGCAAATTTTACAGATTAACGTGTTTGGACTACCGGAAGCCAGGGCTGTAAACTGGTATGTTGCTGCTTGCACAAACACACTGGTTTAACCACTTTTTAAATTCATTTTGAGTCATGCACACTACAGTACTTTGTTGTAATGTGTCTGTGACTTTTGGGGTGAGATTTAGAGCATGTCAGGATGCTACAAACACAGTTCAACATTCTGCATCCATGGATTAACTGTCAGTGCAAACTCTCCATTTTCCATCTAAAATTTCTTGCGACTTCAGTACTGGCAAGTCTCGGTTAGCTTGAGCAATAGAGCTGCATGGTGAAAATGACCAAAATTGTCTTTAATGCTGTGTTTTTCTTTGTCGCAGTGGGAAAACTAGATACTTCTGTTCGCAAAGCTAAAGATCCAATTGATAAAAGCAAAAAAACATCACTTCTAAGAAAGCCCATTGTCGGAACAGTAGGCTGGCCATGAGACAGTGCTGACACATGATGATTGGAGCAAAGACTTATTTCATTTTCACATGCATTTTTCATGCATAACTGGATGTTAAGCACAGTCTCCATTGAGAGACAAATTACTGCAGTGGGGTGGGAATAGCCCATCCCACTTGTTTGCATCTACTTTGAACTCATTTTTTGCTACAACATTTATTAATGGTTAAAGTAATATGAATGTTAAAATCGACCAGGTAAATGATCACTAAAAGTAAGGTACGGTCACTTGTGATATGGCATTGCTACCTAGCAACAAAGCTAATGATAATACAAGCAAGATGCTACCTATAGTTTAGCCCTTTCACTGATTGGTGATTAAATGAGAAAAAAGGAATAGTGTGTCTATACTTTTTCGTATGGACATTTTGTAGTTATTAGCCAAAATGCAATTTTGGGTAATTATAGTGCCTCGTATGGGACAAAGTTTCAGAAACATCATGTGCTTCAAGAGGTTGGAGTAGTGGTAATACATGGCAAATTTGATGTGATAATGACTCCTGGCCAAGACACTGGCGATTCAAAACCTCAACTTTTACACATACAATTTTCCATAGGTGGCGCTACACAACAAATGATCATTTATGTACTGAGTTTATACACTTTGTCAAGCCCAAGACATAACAATTTTAGCTTTACATTTAGAAAGAGAACGGTGCCCCCTACACAAGAAATGTACGTAGTGTGGTGTGGTTTAAACATTTTGTGCCATTGAATATGGGAGGTTTAATGGAATTTGGACAATTCTAAAACAAGATATTAAGTGTAGTGTAATTGCAACCTATGCTTCAAATATTGATTGGTGATTGACTTTGGAACATTGCTGAAGCCTCCAGGGCAACACCCCTCCCCCACCTGGGACAGTCTAATCACCTTTTATTATTCATGTTTACATGCACTGTATTAATCCGTTAATAATCAGATTCAAGCCTGACTGGAATGAAATTCATTCATGTAAACAGAACAATTGGAATGAAAAATCTCATTCCGATTGAGAATTGACTCCGATTGAAAGGTGGAACGGATCTCAGATAATAAAAAATAAAAATGAATAACAATATTACTCATGTATCTACTCGATCGAATTGTGCTTTGCTCCTGTACCCCTTTGCACATGTTCAGTGCACCATGCTTATAACGTCCTCATGTCATCTTATCGGAACAGAACAATGACCGTCTGCAAGTATTCACATGCTGATACTGGTGTCCTTCTTGACATATTAAAAGATCTGCAAATTTCGCAGCATTTATATGGCAGAAAAAGTCACAAGATATTTGTCAATGTTTCAAAGAAGATGACAATGCGGAGTGAAACGTTAAATTGAGTAGATAAGAATAAGGGGAAAGCATTTAAAACCAGCCACTACAAAGCTAAGTCTGACTCACACCAAAGTGGCCCCTGCCACTTTTCGAGTTTTTGATAAAATCGAAGAAGTAATGGGAAGCCGACGGCTGGCTACAGCAAGTGAGAACGGCATAGATGTGGGCCTTGACAGAGGAAACATTTCTGGTAAGTCATAATTCTTCTGTCGCCTGCTAAGTTGCATGCTAGCTTGCTAGTTAACATTAGCATTACTTCTACATATTCTAGCTAGTTGGTGATGATCAATAGTGTATTAACGTGTAGGGTTAGGGTTAGGGGTTATGGTTAGGGTCGTTTGTGTGCCTTCTTAAATAAATAAAAAAGTGTACTAATATTTTTACGATTGCTAATGTTTAAAATAATAGTGAAGGTGTTGCCCATATAATACATAGTGGTTCAGGAGTGGTGTTGGAAGATTGTCAATCTGCATCCCCCTCAGACGTTTCAGTTACTCCAGACATACTGTGCTCATCGTCTATGTCCTCAACCACAAAGTGACATGATGAGTAAGTAAAATTACACACACAGTCAACCTAATAAATTATTATTCTATGCCATATTAAAGGAACACTCCCACTCACTTGACACTTCTCTTTGAGTTAATGCATCAAAAAAGTAGTGTATTCCAAGGCTTTACTTAGTGTAAGGGAGTTACAAAAACTGACAGTACTGACAGACACTGACAGTAGTGACTATTTTCAATTACGTAAAATAAACGGCTCTGAACTTAATATTATCTTGCAAATACAATCACACAACAAACATGGAATTTTATTAAAGAATAATGGCATATTTATGAGGCAATGCCAACACTGCTTTTTTCAGGGCAAAAACTCACAAGCTACAATAAGGTTATTGACACTTGGTTAAATGAACAAAGGAACTTAATCCACAAAATGGAAAAACAACAAGAAAAAAAAAGAGCGGCAGGAACGATTCCTGACAAGGGTGGAGGAGAGCAACTGTTCCATAGATTGCCTAGTAGGCCAAATATGTAAAGGCCTGAGGGCTTTATTTTCTCTGTCCTCCCACCTCCATTTCCCTGGACCAGCAGCATTTTCAGTTGACCCACTAGGACCAGCAGCTTTGGCAACACATTATAACCCAGGACCAGCAGCATCTTCAGCACCTTACCCACCAGTCCACCCATAGCCCCAGCACCCAAGCTGCAGCACACCATGTGATGGATTAAAAACAGAGGCTGAACTTGCTTGTGTGCACTGTGTGCTGTGCATTATCAATGACATATGTGATTCACTTAAAGTCAAGTGATCTTTTTTGTTTACAGTATCGCATTTTCTTAGTTTGCACTACCTGCCAAGTGCCTTTGAAATTGAAGTTGTCTATATAAAACAAATGCATTTAAATTGTAGTTATATCTATGTAAATGTTACTTATATTTATATGTTTAGAACCATTTTCAAAAATTTCTTTAGATAATCGAATGCAGATGTGTGGAGGGGATAGTGTGGAGCCATATGTATGTTGTCAATGCTGCTCTTGCTCTGATACAAGTATTATGGTGCTGCATGTTTGCAGATGGCTAATGATGTTAAGAATAGTTGGTGTTTTGATTAGCAACCTAATTTAGTCAGTGGTGTTTGTGTTGTCATTTTCACTCTGACAAAAGTTATTAAGTTATTAAGTTATTAAGTACATTGTATGTAAAATAACATGCGAGCAGTTACAGTGGGTGTGAAGGTAAAGTGGAAGTTACTTCTTTTTAGCAGCACTCTTCACCTTGCTTTCAACATTTCAATGGTACTTTCCACACCAACCCTGAGTGTGCTAAGGTAAACATTAAAAGATGTCTGCTCCTGAGTCAAATGTGGGGAGAGTATATAGCTTTTTCAGCCATCCCAAAAGTGGATAGGGTTAGGGTCACCAGCAATAAAGAGCCCGACATCCACCCCCTGAATATTCCTCACACCTTGAAAGTTGGAAAATGATTTATTACAGGCAGGTCACTGGCTCATGTAGGAAACAGAATTAATAAAGACAGAATGTTATTTCAGAGGCAAACGCATATCTGTGGGAAATGCATCCACTTGCTTTACCTTAGGCAACATGTAAGCTCTTTGAAAGAGGTCAGACTGCATTAGTGTTACAGTTTTTCTCCATGGGTTTGGCTCATTTCTTGAAACTGAGATGACATTCCTATAACTATAAGGTAATTTGGCCAAACATTCTTACGGTTCTGCACAACACTTCAGATAACTAGCAAAATGTCATATGTCTCCAAAAACTGTTCATTCATTCTTCAAAATAAAATCCATTTCCCATTTAAATAGTCAACACCATAAAAATTACACAGATCCTTCTCAATTGCTTTGGCTCATTTTCACTCATTCAGTACTTTTGTCAAAACTAACTGGATGGTTCAGCACAACTACACGGATCACCTGCAAATGCTCATATCTTTCCCAAAACAGTTTACCCATGTGTCAAAACTAAATTTCCTTCTCAAATAAATAGTCAGTGCCCCCAAAATGCATTGTCCCTTTGGCATTGTGTAAGCACTGCAACTCAAAATGTTTAGACATTTTGTCATTATGACTACACCACAGCTACACCACACACACTGCACTGTTCTGTAAAAAATCAAAATAAAAATTGTATCATGTCACTGCAATTGGCACAACCCTAACCCTAAGTGAACCATGGCATGGTGAAAGTTCACATTGCCTCACACAATGACAAACTGTGGTAGGTGGGGCCTTTTCAGATGTGGCCGCACACATTGTAATATTTCCCTCTCACTGACCCGGGATGTCCACTGTGGCACCTCGGGGCAAGGATGTTTCGGCCGCGCCTGCGGCCCTTGGCCAGGTTGAAACCAGCCTCATCAACAAATAAGAGGATGTGAGGTGTTTCATTTCCATTTAATGCCATTATTCTCTACAAAAAATAAAAATAAAACCAACTCAGTCATATAGATGGGTCATACACAGCATCAGTATGTCCTTCACAAAGTCAATATAACCCTCTGCAGTGGTTCCAAACCTGGAGTGCAGACCTAAGCAGAGGTACTGCAGGTAGTATTTGACACAAAGAGAAGGGAGCAATACTGATGACAGTGTTCTGTTACAGTTCTTGGGCAAAATTCTGTGGTCAGATACTGTAAAGCTAGATTCCGAAGGTAAAGAGGATACTGAAAACCCCTGAAAATTGTTATAGTTATAGGCTACAATGATAAACAACAAATAATTAAATTACCTGGTACCACAGTTCTTTCACTTTGTCCGTGTTCCTATCGAATGCCCCCCTGTAGATAGTGTTTAATGGTCATTTGGTTCTTCTTCAGTACCTGCTTTATTGTCGAAGATGGCATTGTCTTGGAAGACTGCATCACGGACTAACTGTTAGATTGGACATCTGCAATGTGGGAAACTCGTCCTTCGTTAGTAAAGACCTGATTTCACCTGTCACCTATTCACCTGACTGTCATGAATTCATGACATGTTCCAAAAAACTGTATACTATATTGTATTATATCCTTAACTAATTTTGACAATTGAGCAGACTATTCTGCATATGATGACTTATACAATGATGTTGTGCTGACATGTTTTGAAGAGAATGACCATTAGACTGAGAACCAACTAATTGGAATAGATCGGCAAGATCAATTCATTTGGAAAATGTGCTAAATGTGGGCTGATTGTGTTAACTGTAGGTAAGTGTACATAACCATTTGCAAAGATGCACTAGACACTTGAGACATGTACAAAGCATTTGAAAAATTAATGAAAGCAATGAGAAATGCCATTCTGTTGTGACAAACTGCAAGTTGGTTTAGGGATTTGTCCATGTTGTTTTGAGAATGTCATCTCAGTTTCAAAAAATGAGCCAAACCGATGGAGAAAAACTGTAATTTGTAGCTAATGCTCCAGAAACTGTGAACAGAAAACCTAATTGCTTTTTTGCAATTGCAATTTCTTGACATGGTTCTAACAACCTACCATTATAAACTAGATGTACCGCATAGCGCAGTGTATTGAAGGGTGGGAACTGCAGGTATGATGAGTTTGTGGTAGGTCAGTGTTGTGAGGTGAGAGTTTGTGTGGAAATGATTTGCTAGAAGTGGGCATTGATGTGGGTTTTGAATGAATTACATTCTGTGTGTTTGTGTATATTTTGTGTAGTTCCCACTTTCTTGGTCCAAGATATTGGCAAAGAATCACAATTTTTTCATTTAACTATATCACTAGATGGTGCTATGCTTCAAGTGAGTGTTTATGGGATGGGTTGATACGCCTCTTTAACACCGACATACTAACACAAAATCATTGTCTTGGTCAAAATTATTTAACAAAACTTTTGTACACCTAGCTTTGATGGGAAACATCGCACCCGGTGACGAAATGTCACAAAATTTGGTGCACATGAAAACAAAGCTGTTCAAAGTTGTCATGTCAACTTTGAGCAAATATGAGCAATTAGAAGCCGAGATATGGGCTTTTGAAGAATTTTAAGCTATGTTTTGAATTTTGATTGACATGTAACTTTTAAACGGTTTATCTCAAGATAAATCCTTTGATAACTTTTTGTCACCATTGTCTGTAGATGATATGTACCAAATTTGGTGAGATTCACATGAACGGCCTATGACGAGTTCGTTTGGTTTCACTTTCACAATGTTAAAATTTCACGGAAATTCTTTTTGTTGGAAGTGGGCATCGACCAGTGTTTTCAACGCAGGAGGGTCAATAGATTTCATGACAAAAAAGAACTGCTTGTAAACCTTACCGTTCTCTAGATAATAGGCAAAACGACATTTTGTACAATTACAGCAGTTCCCACCTTCTCGGTCCAAGATATTGCCAATAGAAAATCCCATTTTTTGCATTTACCCATATCACTAGGTGGCGCTATACTTTAAGTGAGTGTTTATGGGCAGGGTTGATACGCCCCTGTAACACCGACATATCACAAAAATTTCATGTTGTTCGGTAAAACGTTCATTGAGTTATTCAGCAAAAACTTTTCGGCGTCTCCCCCTCTTTGATGGACACTGGCACAGCGGGGGGGTGGCCCTTGGTGGCCAAAAGCTCCTATTCGCTCAAAAACTTCTAGGGCTACATGCCTACAAAGATTCATGTCCCCCAGGGTTCCAGTGTCCTGGCAATCGTTGACGAAAAATCGGTGAAAAAAAAAAATAATAATAATAGCGGCGGTCATAATAATATAAGTCATAGAGAAATAGATTGTTGCAATATGCATATCTCACCAATTTCTGTCATCTACAATACCCTGCAATACATAAGAAGGCTAGCCTTTCTGAATTACAAAATCTTTGTATCCATCTGAAGGAGGAAGGATGAGAATCTGAGTCCTTTCCATTATCCCCATCACTTGAGGTATGCCATAAGCTGCCTCAAACCTCCGCTTGCCTCTTCATTAGGCGACCAAATCAGCTGTTTAATTGGCCCCTTCACTATACCTTTGCAGAAAATGTACACACATTTCTTTGCTGTTCTCTTTTGTACTCCAAACTGATTGGCTATTACGCGGTATTCTGCACAGTTGCCTATATTATACAGTACAATTGCGACTCGCACTGTGAGGGAAATGAGGGCCCTTACGGTGACCTCTTCTGGTGCCATAAAACCCTTTGTAAGCTCGCACAACTTCATAAACAATTGCAGCTTCATTTGAAAGTTGTTTAGCCACTCAACAGTAAATTTAACTAAAGCAACTGTCCCACCACTCATTGCTGCAGACTTTCCTCCACATCCCTCTAGTTGGCGTGGGTTATATAGGCAAGGACACAACTCTTACATATTCATTGTTGCCAACACTCTGCCTCTGCTTTCATCTGTTTATAAACATAAATGTAATTAATCTAATTAAAACTTGAATAAGATGACGAAAATAGAAAGTTAACTTCGTCCATCTTGGCAAGCAAAACTGTATACTGCGCGCTTAAAACTATTAAGAATGAAACTGATATAATATAGCTGAACGCAGCGATGAGGGGCCAACCATCTGCCTGTAATATAACCTGTACAATTTTTCCTTTAACCATGCCCTCTAGCAAGTGCCTCTATCAAGTTTGGTTGGTGAAGTCCTTCCTGTGATATGACCTCACTTTCTATTTGGCAGTTTCGCCATGAATTTTGGTTGGCTGTTGTCCAAATTTCTCAGTCACTGAGCAAGATTTGTGGCCTTTTCAAAATATCCAATATGACAGCTACTATGATGAGGTCAGCATAAGGAACTTGCATGTTTGTCAAGTTTGGTTGAAAAAGGCACTTCCTAAGATATGACCCAACTTCCTGTTTGGCAGCTTTGCCACCCAAAGCAATTGGCTGTGACATGCAAACGTTTTCGCTGATCAAATCGGCAGGGGGATTCCTTTGTGGGCTTGGTCTGGAGATTATATTAGCCAAGGGAAATATCAGACAAAAGTTGTTTCACTTTCAGCATTTTTCTAAAATGGCGGGAAAATCTGGAAGCAGAAATTGATGTCATGGGGGTTGTTGAACGCTTGATCCCATGACTCACAACACATGATCATTTAGTTTCAAACCAAAACGCAGTAACAGATATAAGCCAAAACACAATTTCCCTTATTACAAGTGTAAGATCCTGTAAAATAACGTTTGTTAATGTGTACGATGTAGTTGTTGATGTGTACGATGTAGTTGAAATAGCTCCATTTGCCGTGATACTTTGTGGTTCATAATGTTCTGTCTGTTCCTAATGTATTGACACACTGACCAGTGACCAATCAGTTTTATCCATTGTTTGTGTTTTTATTTGAATTTGGTGAGCAGCCAATGATATTTTGTGCATTTCACTGCCTGGAACTCTCGAATTCGAAACATTCCACCACCTCGAGAGAGAGAGAGAGAGGGGGAGAGAGAGAGAGGAGCCGGGACACAATAGCGCGGAGACGGACGATTTCCCAGAGAGGTGCAGTGAAAACATTGGCAAGCTTCACATTGTTTTTTTGTTCAAGCCCGGAGGGTTTCATTGCCTCGGACTTATAATATAAGCAAGTTGTGATTAGCTGTTAGCCGCGAGCTCATCTGGGCAGTGTCTGAAGAGCAGGGGAGCCAAGGAGCTAGCCGTTAGCTAATTGCCGTGAGCTAGCCGTTAGCTGATCGCCGTGGGCTAGCTATGAAGCCGCCTGCCTTCGACCAGGACTCCTCGTTTCTCCGGTGCTGGGACCACCGGCGAGCCACCCTCCTCATACCATCATCTGCGGCGGGGCTGTCCACGGAGCAGACTCCTTCCTAGTCTCTGGTGCTGGGCCCACCAGAGACTTACAGCTGCGTTTAGCCTCGGCCACGGCTAACGCCTCGGGACTGCAGCAGGACTCGGATACCGGTCTGTGAGTGACGTTACCTTACACATACACTGACATACACACCCACACGCGCGTTAACTCTTGGACCGGTGAAATTGCTGGGCATTGCAGTCGTTGCTGTCCTGCCTGCAGCTCAGGGAACTGCCACCAACGGGCCCCAACGTTTTTTTTTTATTTGTGTTGTCACTGTAAAAACGATGTAATGTCTATGATCATTTTGTGTGCAAAATTATTTTTGAATGTTAGATACATATGTGACCAAATAATTAAATGAAGGTGATTTATTTCAGTTAATTATATCTTGGTGTATTGGTTGAGTATTTGTTTTATTTACCTGTACACACTGCAGTTAGGCTAGCTCTGCATTCACTCAGGCTCAAGGTACCCATACATTTTTTTATTTAATATTCTGTGAAAATACACCATACACTAGCTGAAAAGGTAGTGTAGTATTTTTGCAGTGGAGGCACCGCGCTATTAAATTTGTAAACACATAATTCCCATATATATATTTACCGCCTACTACTACACAGTTAAAATTTTACTTGTTGCATCAGGAGTTTCAGCCAGCTCACCATTCCACCGCTGAGAACTCAGGTTCCTGTTGCGATGCTATATTTTATTGTGTTCAGTGTAACTCTATAGATAACTTAATATTAAGCTGGGGCACTAGCACCCGTTAAAAAGGGGTTACACAAGTCATTTTTAATTAATGATTTTATTTGCTCACACAAACTTGATTTTTTACTTCTTACTGAAACCTGGCTTGAACAAGCAAACAGCTTTACTACCCTTATCGAATCGGCTCCCCCAAATTTTGATTTCATGAGTGTCACAAGAGATAATAGACGGGGAGGAGGAATAGCAAACATATTCAAAGCACCTTTTCAGTGCAAACAGACAACATTTGGCAACTTTACATCCTTTGAGTACTTAAGTGCACTCATTAAGTGTTCTCCTAGTATGTTACTACTGACTATCTACAGACCACCAAGACTGTCAGCAACACTTTTTCTGGAGGAGTTTGCAGAACTGTTATCGAACATTTGTTTGGAATTTGACAGTCTTATTATATCAGGGGATTTTAACTTGCATGTAGATAATGTAGAAAACACCTCTGCCAATGAGTTACTCACACTGATCGATACATTCAACCTAACACAGCATGTACAGGGACCAACACACTCTCTTGGCCATACCCTTGACCTTGTCATCACAAAGGGTCTTAATGTCTCTACAACTGTTATAGACGTGGCCTTATCTGATCACTTCTGTGTTTTCTTTGATGCTGCTATGTCCCCTCACATTCAGAAGCAGTCTATGACTGTAAGAAGGAGAGTCATAAACAATGACACATGTCTTCTTTTTGAGCAGGCACTCCCACAGCCTCTAAGTCAACCATCAGACTGCACAGATGAATTAATGACAAATTTTACTTCAAAAATGACACATATTATGGATAGTATTGCTCCTTTAAAACTCAAAAGAGTCACTAACAAGCAAAAAAATCCCTGGAAACTGAATCCAATGGTTAAACTGCTAAAGAGAGAGTGTAGAAAGACCGAAAGAAAATGGCGTAAATCTTATCTTCAGATCCACTATCAAATCCATAAAGAGATGCTCCATAAATACAATTCGGAAATTTCTAAAGCAAGACAGTCTTACTTCTCTAATATCATAAACAGCAATATCAACAATGCCCGTGTGCTATTTTCTACTGTTGAGACGTTAACAAACCCATCATCACAGTTGCCTCCTGAGTTTCTCTCAGTTAATAAATGCAACGACTTTGCATCTTTTTTCAAAGGCAAAATTGATAAAATACGACTAAATATAGCTTCTCAATTGCAAATAGCCCAAAATCTGGAACCATTGGCTCCAGTGAGAGGGGGCCTTAGCTCAATGGCAACATTTAGCTTAATTAATAATGATATTCTTGCAAAAACTGTACAAAATCTCAGTTCATCCACATCTGAAGTAGACATCTTGCCGACAATCTTTTTCAAATCTGTTCTTCACCTAGTATCAACAGATGTACTTCAGATTATAAATACATCACTACAGACTGGCATTTTTCCTTCCTCTTTGAAAAAAGCAGTTGTAAAACCTTTACTCAAAAAGAATAACCTTGATGTTTCAGTGCTTAACAACTACAGGCCCATATCCAATTTACCATTTATCGGGAAAATAATTGAAAAAATAGTCTTTAATCAATTAACTGCCTTTCTGACATCAAATAATTGCTTCGATAAGTTTCAGTCAGGTTTCCGTGCCAATCACAGCACTGAAACAGCTCTGTTTAAAGTTATAAATGACATACGTCTTAACTTTGATGCTGGAAAAACATCAGTCTTGGTTCTACTGGATCTTAGTGCTGCTTTTGACACTGTCGATCACTCTATACTACTACATTGACTCGAACATTGGGTAGGATTCACTGGTAAAGTTTTAAATTGGTTGAAATCATACTTGCAACAAAGGAGGTTCTTTGTTGCTATTGGAAACTATACATCAGCACCTGTGTCCTTGACCTGTGGTGTCCCTCAGGGGTCAATCCTTGGTCCATTACTATTCAATCTCTATATGCTCCCGCTTGGACAAATCATTAAGAACAACTCAATTAATTATCATAGCTATGCGGATGACATTCAAATCTACTTAGCTCTATCACCTGATGACTATGCCCCGCTTGAGTCTCTCTACAGGTGTATTGTCCAAATAAACAACTGGATGTCCAACAATTTTCTTTAGCTGAACGCAGACAAAAAGTAATTATATTTGGGGAAAAGAAAGAAAGACTTAGGATTGCCACTGCTCTTGAGACTAAAGGGCTTAAAGCAAAAGATACTGTTAAAAACCTTGGTGTCTTTATTGACAGTGAACTAACTTTCAACAGTCACATGAAAGCAATCACTAAATCTGCATTTTAGCACCTAAAAACATTGCCAAACTTAGAGATTTTATGTCAAAACAAGATCTAGAAAAACTTGTACATGCCTTTATTTCCAGCAGGGTAGATTACTGCAATGGCCTTTTCACAGGCCTTCCTAAAAAGACCATTAAACAGTTTCAACTGGTCCAAAATGCAGCAGCAAGGGTTCTTACAAAAGCAAGAAGAACTGAACACATTACTCCAATTTTAAGGTCCCTGCACTGGCTCCCAGTAAGTTATAGAATTGACTTTAAGGCATTGCTTCTTGTGTTTAAAACACTAAATGGGTTGGGACCAAAATATTTGTTGGATATGTTCTTGCTATATGAACCAACTAGGTCTTTAAGATCACAGCAGAAACATCTGTTGGTAAAACCTTCTGTCACAACAAAATGTGGTGAAGCAGCTTTCAGCTGCTATGCAGTTCAGCTTTGGAACCAGCTTCCAGAAGACATCAAAACTGCTCCTACTGTTGGAAGTTTCAAATCTAGACTTAAGACCAAACTGTTTTCAGATGCTTTTTGCTGATGATTCACCTTTTAATTAATTAATTTTTTATCTTTTATGTTTAACTGTTGCTTTCTGATTTACTCTATGTCTTTTACTTATCTTACACATATTTTAAAGTTATTTTATCTTCTATCTTTTATGCTTTTATATTGTCCTTTGCTTTTATTTTTGTTAAGCACATTGAACTGCCTTTGTGTATGAAATGCGCTATACAAATAAATTTGACTTGACTTGACTTGACCTATTACAGCTCCCCTGGTGGCCAAATGACACTAAATAAATTGTGCTTATTCAGAATGTCATCTTAAATCATAACCACATTTAGTAATGATGTCTTAAAGTGTTGTCAAAATATAAGCCTACTTCCTATGACCATGAATCAAAATAAGGTCTTATATCAAAACACATTAAGAGATATGGGCAAAACACATCTTTGCTCATTACAGCGCCACTTAGTGGCGAAACTGCAACACATTTGTCGTGACTTCTTGTGACGTTGTCAAGAGTCATGTCACCAAGTTTAGTTATGATACATCAAAGCGTTGCGGAGATTTCATCTGACTTCCAGTTTGGCGAGTCTTAGTCTGAAGATTATATTTTGGCAAGTTTCAGGAAGTTTGGGCAAAAGGTGTGACCTGTAAAAATTTAATTTAACTTTTGACATTTTTGAAAACAGCGGGGAAATTTGGCACCAGGTAACTGACATCATTGAACTTGGCTTGATTCAATTATTCCACTGACACCAAGTTTTTGAAAATTGGATATATGGATCGAAAGTTACGCACATGAACACATGTCCAACTTTGACCTGTTGGTGGCGTTAGACTATGTGCTCCATTGACATGAAACTTCCTGAAATTTATCTTGACCAACTTTTGACCAACTGGTTCTATGGGCAGAAGAATAAATAATAAAGGCAACGTAGCATGCTTCCCCTGTAAAATGCAGCCACAATGTGACATATATTGTCAAGATCTGATGTGTGCACGCCAATTAATGCAAGCTTTTTTATATATTGTACATTGTGAGTATACTGTATGATAAGTTTTAGTCCACAATGCATTGTGAATTTCTGGCACACTTCCTGCTTGGCCAGATGGTGGTGTGATATTGGGTGTCTGCATGTTGTTATTAATAATATCTAACATGACAAGTTTCAGAAAAATCTTTTAATGATAGAATAGACAGAAAAATTCATCATCTTGCCATTTCAACATATTACAACAATTTTACATTAGCAACATCTCGGTATCACATCTGCCAAATTTTAGGAGAATCTGTTGAACTGCCTAGGAGAAGTATGTTAAAATTGATCATGTATCCAAACACATCCCTATTATCTCCTTTCCTGGTGGACGTGGCTAACACAATGTACTGTAATAATTGCAGCGATCTGCTAACAACTATAGCTCTATTTTGAAGCTATTATTATTGTTGTGTGTTACTTTGATATTCCCTACACCCTAAAGTCACACTTAAGACCCTTTTGTATGCTTCTGTTCGCAGTCCAATTTGGTAAAAATGAGCAAGCATATCTGTTGGAAGAGTTGTTAGACATAAACACCATAGTTTGTGTGTGAAAATTTGACGGCGTTAACAACAGCCAGTCTGATGTCAATACGTTAGGCTGCGCGCAATATCACGGGAGGGAAATATTCAGTCTGTTTCTGATTTTCCCATAACACTATGTAAAAGCTGAAATTAACGAAGTAATGAAATAAATAATTCCATGAAACTAACACTGTTCACAAGTCACCCAAGTCCAAGTCAAGTCTAAAGTCATTGAGGGCAAGTCCAAGTCATCTGTCAGGCTGGTGGAGGGGTTTTAGCAGGTGTGCATGATGTGCAGTATGTGTGTAGTCTGTTTACTCTGTGTTCCGCTACACCTCTGTTGGATTATTATGTCCTCCTTTTGTAAGTCGCTTTGGATAAAAGTGTCTGGTAAGTGTAATGTAATGTAATGTTCGGAGTTTGACAGACTCTTCATACTCTACCAGGTGGGTTTTGAGTGAGGTGGCCTAGCCTATCTGCATCCACTCTGACATCAAGTTATCTATCCAGTGTATTTGCGCTGAGGTCTTCTGTCCTTACTTCATTTCTTAACCTCCTCATGTTTCATTTGGGAATCCAGTAATTATATTAAGCAAGCAAAGTTACTCAAAATAAGCGTGCTCTTAAAAGTTCCAGCAAATCCTTCAGAACTTTATCAACCACGTCCGAGTAAAGTCAGCACTTAACAGTGCCTCAGGAAAATACACGAGCTACTGTCAAAACATTCACCCATTGTACAATCACCAGGTCACCATGACTGAGCTATATATCAACTTAGAAAATTGATAGTAAACTTAACAGACTGGTTCCAGCCATGACATGTCCCAAGTCAGTCTGTTCATATTCACTATAACTCATTTGTTGCCCACATTTATGACAAAAAAAAAAACTTGCTAGTCATCAGTGAAGCCTTTATCATACACATAGGGCTCTATTTTCACGATCATAGGTGCACTGTCTAAAGTCTGTCGGGCAAGTTGCTTTGGGGGCGTTCCCGACACAATTTGGTATTTTGACGGCGGGAAAAGTGAACATTGCGCCAGCTGCATTGTTCAAAAGGGTTGGTCTTAAATTACTTCATTAGTCATGGGTGTGTTTTGGGCGTAACATACAATTAATTTATACTCTTATTCCCTTTAAGAGCCAGCGGGCGCATTGTCCATGGCCTGTTGCTATTACGATGGCGGATTTACCCAGACAGGAGGAGCTTTTCGGTGGAGGAGAACGATCTGCTCGTGCGTGAAGTAAAAGCGCGTGAGCAGTTAATATTCGGGGATGGAAAGAATCCCCCCAAACCTCCGCGGGTCAAAGAAGTATGGAGGAAATATCTTCAGTAATTGTGTCCTCCTTTGGCAAGAAGAGAACTTTCGAACAGCGGTACAACAACGTTAGAAGACGGGGAAACAAAAGCTTTAAACTCAAAGGAAACATCAAAAATAAACGGAAGGTGGAGGTCCATCAAACCATTAGTCCACTAGTTTTCTTTTTGATGATTTGTCCATTTTATTTCTTAACAACTTGCCACGCTGTTTATTTAAAACAACAAAAGAAATTGTAAATAAACTGCAGAGCATTGCTATAAACTGCAAAACGTTGCTATTAGGGCTGTCCTCGACCAAGGATTTTCTTGGTCGACCAGTGGTCGTGCATTCACTCCGACTAATCGATTAATCGCCCCGTCCCCTCCAAAAAAAAACAAAAAAAAAACGAAATAACGTGATGGGCTACACAACTGCGAGGCGGCCGTCTCTCTGCGCATTTACCACTAATGGCGAGGGTAACCTTCATGCAATTTTCAACCATGCAGGCATTTTAAAATGGTTATGTTGTCTGATTGCCTGAAATATGTGATGTAGGCCTACAAAATGTTTCCTGGTTGATTTACATAACCTAACTAACCTACATAAAAAGCAGTCGGATGCCTAGTTCTCCCAGTCGGAGTTAAAAGGAAAAAAACAACGTTGTGACTGTGGCTGACATAGTACACTAGCATAGCACAGTCTGCCGTCTGTTACACGGGCAAATTATTTCAGATTCTGGTATTCAGGATGTGTCAAAACAAATTAATCAGAAAGACTGGCAGACTTTTAACATTATGATGAATATTTATTTAAAACACGTGCTACACAGACATTGTTCATGAAAGATGATTGTAACAATTTGTAATCAAACTTCTTGCAAGGGGTAGCTAGGCTAGCAGGCTACTTACATGAAAGGCGAATGTTTTTTTGCTAATTTTGCATGTAACCCTACTTGGGTCATCCTTGTCCTTTTCGAAATGTTGACAAATTTTAGACTTTTACTTCTTCCAGACATGGTGTATGCCGTGAAGAAAATGCCAACAGTAAATTAGTGGCACGACGACTTCCTCTATCATACTCGTCAAATTAAAAGCCCTTCAGCCCTTCGAAAAGACGCGTTTTTTTCCCTTCGACCAATAGAATTTTAGTCGGCTAATATTTTTTTGGTCGACCAACGACTAATCGATTGTTTGCCGTCAGCCCTAGTTGCTATACTGTATACATTATTTGTGCCTGTTTGCTTACCAAAACATAAAATACATGGCTATACAGGCTATACATGTTGCAACTTTTCTGCCAGTTCAGCTCGCCTCGCAGGTATAAAATAGCTTTTCAGCAGTGCACGACTGACGAAAAACCATGGGTTACGCTGGTCAAACGACGATATGGTTTTTGCGTTCTCATAATAGCATCTGGTGCGCTTTGCACCAGACCACACCTCTTCTTTTCGCTGACACACCCGTGAGGGCACAGTGTAATTTCTTATCTAGACAACGTGATTTCTTGCCTGAAAAAATGAATGATGTGCTGGCACAGAATAGCAATGACAGCATGCGCATGTGTGATCGGGATATAATTTGTCAACTGCACTGCTAATCAACCTTTACGTGAACACACAAGTACGTGCCCTATTCATTTTCAATGCCGAGGCTGTGCTTACCAAAAGGTGGGGCAGTGTTAGTTCACCAATTAAAAAATAGATATCCTGCCATAGTTTCTCGCCTTTGTGATTTTTGTACCTGTACAAATGTGCATGTGACAAATTTCTTGATTCTTGCATATCATGTTGAGTCTATTGGTTTTCTATGACTCTACTACACCTGCTGGTAAATTATATGTAGTCATATCATTTTTAGCAAAAACAGTAATTGATTTGGTTAGTCATGTTGGACTGCTATTATTTTAAACACAACTGTATTACAGAACACAGAGAAAAAGTTAATAATGTGATTTTCATTACCTTACCAATGCCACATCTTGTTAGCATTTCTGAAGTGACGCTACCCACACCTCCAACACCGACGACAGCAACAGCATATGTGCGGATTTTCTGAAAAGGAAAAGAATATACGTTGTTATACATTGTTCTTACAGGGTGTAAAAGTGAACTAAAGCCTGTAGATTTAAGTGTAAACATAAACACATTTTAAATGCTTATGTCTTGGATTAAAATGATACAGAGTACCAACACTTTATAAGTGAATTAGACACGTTTTATGTAAGGCTAGTTTTCGAAAACCATTTTTTTTTTTTTTTTTTTTTTTTTTTTTAAACAAAAACACAGCCAAGAAATTAGACCCATATTACACTCTTTTGCAACAAGTTAGAATATGTCTATGGGCTTAAAAAAAGAAAAAATGTTTATATGAAGATCTCACCAGTTCTATTCTTGCCATTTTTTTTTCCTTCAGAAGGAGTCATTTAGGGGTTTTTTTCACCTTTATGCAATGAGCTTCTTGGTGGCCACAATCGGCCCCACCCATCCCACGTTTACAATTCACGTTCACTACATGTGGAAATGGCCGTACATTTTTTACTTCGAAACCAGACTCAGAGGTAATGCACCCCGAGCTGACGTCAGCACAGGGATAGCCAGAAAAATGACTCATAGAAGCACAGCATTCCTGATGGCAAAATCTTTCAACTGACTCACCAAAAAGGAATGGTTGTTTTTTTATGCTTAGGAATTCCATCTTTCAGCACCCCTTCAAGATTCCCTGATAATGGCATGGACTTTAAAACAGTCAAAGAATATGTCACCAGTCAAAGATCCATCGTTATCCTACAGCCCAGAGGAAATTTAAACAGCATTGTCGAAAGCGACAAGCACCATCCCGAAAGGTGATCCTGTATCACATCAATTCAATGCCTGCGAGCTGTTACTGCCGGCCATGAGACAGGCGGTGCCCTAAAGAACAAAAAAAAAAACAGATCAACCTCGAATGTGTCGTAGTGAAAAAAACTGCCAACATGTGAAAAACACTATGATGGATCAACGGCTGAAGTATTGTTTGAACTACATTCACAATTTGTTTTAAAGTCTGTGTGTTTCTGTAAAAAAAATAGCTTTCGAAAACTAGCCTTACATGAAAGCTGTCTCCAATTTGCTTCTAAAGTGGTATACAGGCAATTTAACCTATGTATCAAAAACTCCTCAATGTCAGCTTTACAACAAACAATGTCCAAAAGTATCTCTGAATCGTCTCACTCTCTCCATTGTCTTCCGAAATGTATATCTCTCAATTGTCCTCATCTGCACTGCTGAGTTCGGCATGGTCTGAACCTTTAACACACTCCTGTTGACACACTCTCCATTTAGATGTCCCTGGTGCCTCATCAAGCAAATCAGGGTCTAGGAAACTAAAACATATCAATGGCACGATACCATTTGTTCACTGTAACTTTTATTTTGTAAAGAGGACAGGTATAAAACAATGCCACCAGCCTTTTTATAATTACTTTTTGTATCTGCCTTTTCCACCTTTAGGCATATTCTCTCCTGTTTTCATTGAAAACTACTTTTTCGCTTGCTCCTGCTTGACCTTCTCTTTTTTCACTATTCTCACTGTTTTAATTTGATTTCTCTTCACAACTTTTACAAATTTAGGCAGTATAACAATGGACAGGAACTACAAACTAGCAAAGGAAAGGAAGGCCACAGGAACTTCTGTGGAAAATGCTTTGAGCTTGAACAGAGGATTTCCATCCTGGAATCAAACATTGATGCCTGTTCATCAAAGACGGACAAAATACGCAGGACATCTAATGAAGGGAGTCCGGCAACTGATTCCACATTTGGGAATGCAGAGAATGCACCACAGCCGGCTGATACCATCAACAGAACACTGGCATAAAGAAGGTGCTAGACCCAAAAAGAAAAGAGTATTTACCTCAACACCAGTGCATTCTGCTGTCACTACACCCATACACTCTGGGCATCAGTCCAGACACAGAGCTAGTGCTGAAAACCACAATATTTCTGGGCCTATGCAAATCCAACAGTCCATAGCACTTCAATCACTTCTTGTTCTCAGACATCTGGAAGGAGAAGTTCCTAGAGAGACAACTCACCATAGACACCAGAGACTGAACCGTGAGAAAAGAGCTTCTCCAACAACCCTTGTTCTAGGTGACTCCACAGTAAGAAATTTAAAAGGAGAATAGATGTCTGTATGCTGCCTTCCTAAACTAGATGTACCGCATAGCGGTACATGGTATGACCGCCGCAGTGTATTGAAGTGTGGGAATCATAGGTATGGTGAGTTTGTGGTAGGTCAGTGTTGTAAGGTGAGAGTTTGTGTGGAAATGATTTGCTGGAAGTGGGCATGGATGTGGGTTTTGAATGAATGACATTCTGTGTGTTTGTGTATATTTTGTGTAGTTCCCACCTCCACGGTCCAAGATATTGGCAATGCAAAATCCCTATTTTTGCATTTAACTATATGACTAGGTGGCGCTATTTCTTCAAGTGAGTGTTTATGGGATGGGTTGATATGCCTCTTTAACACTGGCTTACTAACACAAAGTCATTGTCTTGGGCAAAATTTTGATAAGTTATTTAACAAAAACTGTTTTTGTACACCTAGCTTTGACCGGAAACATTGCACTCATGTGGTGAAATGTCACAAAATTTGGTGCACATGAAAAGAAAGCGGTTCAGAGTTGTCATGTCAACTTTGACCAAATATGAGCAATTAGAAGCCGAGATATGGACTTTTGGAGAATTTTAAGCTATGTTTTGAATTTTGATTGACATATAACTTTGAAACAGTCCATCTCAAGATAAATCCTTTGATAAATTTTTGTCACCATTGTCTGTAGATGACATTTACCAAATTTGGTGACGAGTTCGTTTGGTTTCGCTTTCACAATGTTAAAATTTCACGGAAATTCTTTTTGTTGGAAGTGGGCGTCGACCACTGTTTTCAATGCGGGAGGTTAAATAGATTTCACAACAACAAAGAACTGCTTGTAAACATTACTGTTCTCTAGATAATAGGCTGAGATTTTGTACAATTACAGCGCCCCCTATGGGCCAAATTGTATGGCATGTGCTGTGCTTTTAGAGGTCTTTGTGCTGATTGTGCATGACATATTTTGTACAGTTCCCACCTTCCCAGTCCAAGACATTGGCAATACAAAATGCCAATTTTTGCATTTACCCCTATCACTAGGTGGCGCCATGTTTCAAGTGACAGGTTATGGGCTGGGTCAATGCGTCTTTGTAACCCCGACATACTGCCACAAAATCACTGTCTTGGGAAAAAATGTTGATGAGGTTTTTTAAAAAAAACTGTTTTTGGACTCCTAGCTTCGACAAAAAACATTGTCCCCTTTGACAAAATATCACAAAATTTGATGCACATGAACAGAAAGCTCTTTAGAGGTGGTATGTCAATTTTCACAACATTGGAGAAATTAGAAGCCAAGATATGGACTTTTGAAGAATTTTAAGCTATGTTTCAAATTTTCATTGACATATAACTTTTAAACGGTTTATCTCAAGACAAATCCTTTGACAACTTTTTGTCATCATTGTCTGTAGATGACATGAACCAAATTTGGTGAGATTCACATGAACGGCCTCTGACAAGAGTTCGTTTGGTTTCACTTTCACAATGTTAAAATTTCACAGAAATTCTTTTTGTTGGAAGTAGGCGTCGACCAGTGTTTTCAATGCGGGAGGGTCAACAGATGTCACGACAAAAAAGAACTGCTTGTAAACATTACTCTTCTCTAGATAATAGACAAAACGACATTTTGTACAATTTTTGTACAATTACAGCGCCCCCTGTGGGCCAAATTTGATGGCATGTGCTGTGCTTTTAGAGGTCTTTGTGCTGATCGTGCATGACATATTTTGTGCAGTTCCCACCTTCTCGGTCCAAGATATTGCCAATATAAAATCCCATTTTTCGCATTTACCCATATCACTAGGTGGCGCTACACTTTAAGTGAGTGTTTATGGGCTGGGTCGATACGCCCCTGTAACACACATATCACAAAAAATTCATGTTGTTCGGTGAAACATTCACTGAGTTATTCAGCAAAAACTTTTCGGCGTCTCCCCCTCTTTGATGGACGCTGGCACAGCCAGGGATGGCCTTTGGGGGCAAAAAGCCTCTATTCGCTCAAAAACTTCTAGGACTACATGCCTACAAAGATTCAGAGTTCCAGTGTCCTGTCAATCGTCCCGTCATTCATTCAAAACCCACATCCATGCCCACTTGCACAACATCATTTTCACACAAATTCTCTCCTCACAACACTGCCCTACCACACACCTAGTATACCAACAGTTCCCACATTTTAATACACTGCGGTAATACCATATATCGCTATGCAGTACATCTATTTTTTTTCATTAACATTTATCAGATTAATTCAGTTTAGAAGTATGTGGACACTGAGTTACAGTGTCCTGGCAATCGTTGACGAAAAATCGGTGAAAAAATAAATAAATAAATAAATTTTAAAAAAGGGAAAATCTCGGCAACACTATAATGACCGCTTTCGCTAGCTTCGCTAGCTTCGCTAGCATCAAATCATAAAGCCATTGAACACATCATTGTGCATGTTGGAGCAAATTACATTTTTAGAGAACAGCTCAGAGTCAAAGAACATTTCAAAGAACTTTTCTCTGCCCTAAATGAGCTTGGAATACAAACGTTTATCAGTGGACCACTTCCAGCACAGGGAAGCTTTGCATTCTCTCAACTATTCAGTCTCAACACTTGACTAACAAAGACATGCTTTTCACTTGGAATGAATTTTATAGATAACTTTAATATGTTTTGGAATCACAGAGCATTCTTCAGACCAAATAGCACAGAACTTAGCTGGACTGGGGCCAAAGTCCTGGCTGACCACTATCGCCTCTCTCTCTCTCTACCATGCAATCTTTTCTTCACCGACTTTGGGTCAACCTGCTGATAAGCGCTCTGTAGCAGTGCAAACAGAACCAATCATGGTTGATAAAGACTCTGTTGGGGTACAAACTAAAACAGTCATGTACATCAACAAACATTCTGGTGAGCCAAAACAATGGCCCTCACAAAAGAGAAAGGTCCAATCATCTCCTCTGCTGAGACCTTGGACCTTGCTGTCACAACTGCATCTGACACAGTTCCGGGAAATCATCCGACCTCTGACGCACCACCATCCAGCTCCTTGCCACTGCGGGAGCATGATGACAAGGACACTACTGGAGCGACTCATGACCAACTATCTGCGTCAGGCTGCCCCAGACCTCGGCAATCAAATAGAGACTATGACCACGCAGCACCAGATAACATAGGAACATCCTCACCGCCCAGCATGACTGACAAAGCACTAACCACAACTGCTTCACCAGAAACCTCTAATTTTGTACCATCTCCATCACCACCCCACCTGCAGTTCCCTGCAAGTATGCAGAGACTGCTGCCAATTGCTAGACTGAGTTTTTCCAGCCCAAGACACTCAAAACAAGCAGAAAACACCTATGGACCGGCCTTCACAAGCCCACAACCATCAACTGTATACCCATACATTACAGCACGCAAAAAGCGCAGGGCACCACCACACCCTCTGCCAGCAGAAAGATCCCCTGATCAAACTAACGGCTTGGAATGTGGACAGCTTCAGTGCACTAACAGTAGCAGTAGGGGCGACCTTGATAAGTGTACTGTCTGATATGCTGTGGGTCCCTGCATTAAGGGTAGTTTTGAAAACAAGCTGGGACCCAGGATGCCAAGGCCATTCTCTATTCCTGTGCTTACAAGATAAAAGAAGAATTTGTGTGCATCCTGTGAATGGGGTAAACCAGTCAAATTTCCTGCCTGTTCCAAAACAACCTCAGCGCAACGAATCAGTGGATATGACCCCTAAGCTTACTGTAAAACTAGCTCTCTCTAAATATCCTATTACTCTCTCTTAAGTCATTTTTAATTAATGATTTTATTTCCACACACAAACTTGATTTTTTTACTTCTTACTGAAACCTGGCTGGAACAAGCAAACAGCTTTACTACCCTTATCGAATCGGCTCCCCCAAATTTTGATTTCATGACTGTGAGCTAATAAACGGGGAGGCGTAATAGCAAACATATTCAAAGCATCTTTTCAGTGCAAACAAACAACATTTGGCAACTTTACATCCTTTGAGTACTTAAGTGCACTCATTACGTGTTCTCCTAGTATGTTACTATTGACTATCTACAGACCACCAAGACTCTCAGCAACACGTTTTCTCACTCTTATTGAACATTTGATTAGAATTTGACAGTCTTATTATCAGGGGATTTTAATGCATGTAGATAATGTAGAAAACACCTCTAACAACGAATTACTCACACTGATTGATACATTCAACCTAACACTACAGGCACCAACACACTCTCATGGCCATACCCTTGACCTTGTCATCACAAAGGGTCTTAATGTTTCTACAACCGTTATAGCCTAGACTTGGCCTTATCTGATCATTTCTGTGTTTTCTTTTATGTTTGTATGTCCCCTCACATTCAGAAGCAGTCTATGAGGAGAGTCATAAACAAATATAGCCGCAAGCGGCGATGACGGGCCCTCGCCCCTCTCAAATGTATCCTCTATGTCACAAATACATTTATTGTAGAGATCTGATGTGTGAATGCTAAATCATAGTTGTCTATTGGGAGTACGTGTAGAGGAAATGTTCTTTAGGAAAAAGGTGTAGTGCAATTATCTTTGTTTTTGCACGTGTGTGTGTGTGTCTGTGTTAAAGGGTTTTTTGTGTTTGTGTGGGTGTAAGTGTGTGTGTCTGTGGATGTTTGAAGTCAAGACGCTGCTGAGTACACATACTTCTAAACTGAATTAATCTGATGAATGTTAATGAAAAAAATAGATGTACTGCATAGTGATACATGGTATGACCGCAGTGTATTAAAATGTGGGAACTGTTTGTATACTAGGTGTGTGGTAGGGCAGTGTTGTGAGGAGAGAATTTGTGTGGAAATGATGTTGTGCAAGTGGGCATGGATGTGGGTTTTGAATGAATGACATTATGTGTGTTTGTGTAGTGTTTAAAAGTGATTTCTGAAAGGGATAGATGTTGTCATAGTATGTATGTACATGTGTTATTATGACCGCCGCTAGCGAAGCTCGCGAAAGCGGTCATTATAGTGTTGCCGAGACTTTTTTCCCTTTTTTTTTTTGACCGATTTTTCGTCAACGATTGACAGGACACTGGAACTCTGAATCTTTGTAGGCATGTAGTTTTTGAGCGAATAGAGGCTTTTTGCCCCCAAAGGCCATCCCTGGCTGTGCCAGCGTCCATCAAAGAGGGGGAGATGCCGAAAAGTTTTTGCTGAATAACTCAATGAACGTTTCACCGAACAACATGAACTTTTTGTGATATGTCGGTGTTACGGGGCGTATCGACCCAGCCCATAAACACTCACTTAAAGTATAGCACATCTTGAGATAAACCGTTTAAAAGTTACATGTCAATGAAAATTTCAAACATAGCTTAAAATCTCGGCTCCTAATTGCTCATATTTGGTCAAAGTTTACATGACAACTCTGAACAGCTTTCTTTTCATGTGCACCAAATTTTGTGACATTTCGTCACAGGGTGCAATGTTTCCTGTCAAAGCTAGGTGTACAAAAACAGTTTTTGTTAAATAACTCATCAAAAATTTTGCACAAAAGACTAAGAGAATAATTTTGTGTTAGTATGCCGGTGTTAAAGAGGCGTATCGACCCATCCCATAAACACTCAAAACACACAAAATTGGGATTTTGCATTGCCAATATCTTGGACCAAGAACGTGGGAACTACACAAAATATACACAAAGACACAGAATGTCATTCATTCTAAACCCACATCCATGCCCACTTCCAGCAAATCATTTCCACACAAACTCTCACCTCACAACACTAACCTACCACAAACTCACCATACCTACGGTTCCCACACTTCAATACACTGCGGTGGTCATACCATGTACCGCTATGCGGTACATCTAGTTTACAGCTTATTTGCTGGTCCACTTTAAATAAACAGGTGGCTCATTTCACCTGATCACAAACTTTTTCTCCCATGAAGGAGCACCTAACATTAAAACATTTTAATATTTACATATATTAGATAGAACACATTCTTATTACCAAAGAATAGTAAAATACAAGTAACCTTATAAAAACAAACACATTTTTGGCTTATTATTAATTTTTCATCCTTAGATTTCATGGATTTTTCCAAAAGGTGGCCCAATCTACCTGAATTCACCCTATATTTACAGAAATCCCACCTGCAAAAAAGCATCTCAGAGAGGGATCTCTTCACAAATATAGGCTAGACATGTGAAAACATATGACAATGTTTAACCTTAACATGTAGGCTATTTACAACCTTTTAGCCTGCCATGGTACGCTACAGCGCAAAACAGCGTCACATAAGCTCCAAATATTTTGTCTAACTTGCGGACATCAGGTAGCCATTATCAGTTCCAGGGAGACTATCGATGTGATGGGTGATGTCTTTAAAGTTCTTAGTGAGGTTCTTGTACAATGCAGGTGCACATATTTGTGTAGCCTACCAATAAAGCATGTTTCTTTCCTTTTCTGTTTGGTAAGGCTTAGGGGTTTAGGCCTATTTCCTATAAATTACGAACATGTAAAAACAAAAAACAACTTTTTTGCAACAAAACACCTAAAACTCCACAAATTTTATTGCAACTTTTTAGAGGACACGCCACAAAATCAGGTATTTTAGGCCGCAACGGTCTCAAAATTGGCCCACGAATTTTGTTATTATTTAGCCAGCACCATCAACATCACCCTTAACATCAACATTATCAGCCCTATGACCACCCTCAAGATCAAGACTAGGCACGTTCGACTTGATGTAAACGTTTGCAAGCGTTTGCAGTCAGTGATGCATTGTGGGATGAAAATGTTGCATGATGGTTAGAAATTGTGTCAGACTTGCCCGAAAGGTGTGAGGATGTCACAAAAATGCGACAATGTCATATGACCTAAAAACTTGTGGGAGTAAGACACATGTAGACGAATGTAGAGAAATCGTGCAAACACTTGCAGGTGCTTCCACACAACTACAAGTGGCTAACTAATGCCTCTGTGGTGACGCAACTTTGCCCTAGTTGGTTTATATTCACTGACGTCTGTGCATGTGTGTTCTGCGGCGCTCTGGCACTGAGCTTCTCATCTTATATTTATGTTATTTAAGTCCAGTTTGAAGACATCTTTTCTCTCTTTTTAGCTTGTTCTGGGACGTTTATCTGATGCCGTCAAGCTCACTCTTTATGTATTTGTTAATCTTGTTTTTATTTTATTGCTTTGTGTCAGTAGGCTATACCTAATAATGGTCTTTGCATTATGGTTTTGTCATGTTATTTTTTTATCCTTGTGTTGTGCAGCACTTTGAGGCACTGTTGTTTTGTGCTATTAAAAAAAGACTTGACTTGAAGTATCAATGCACCCTACTACAACTGCCCGCCCCCTCCTTGTCCCCCACACACAACACATGACCTCTCCGTCACCTACTACGAAGATCGGGAAGGTGCAAGCTCAGTCTTGTTGAAGATTTGTGTTCAACTTGACTGAGCCTTTTAAACGCCCACCCATGCTGTGACGAGCAGTTCTCGTTGACGTATGTAGACAGACGCAGACAAACGGGTTTGTAACTCGAACACGCCTATTGTCAGCCCCATCACCACCACCACCACCACCCTCACCAGTCCCAGAAAAAGTCATTTGTTTTCCCAAAAGCCATTTAAAAAGATAAATAGCATCATGCTTTTTGCAGCTTTACCACTTACATATAGCTACTTAGATATTAACATTATTCTCTTTCCCTATTTTGGCATTTTTTAGATTTAAATAGACCCTACAGTGAGGATTGCGCCCACCCAGTATGCTAACATCAGGGGGAGTGACTCAACAAAGGTCACCAAGGATTTGATGATGGTGGTCTTTGGGAGGCAGGTCCTTGCTACCCATTCCTACACTGGGAAGTTATCCAATGCATTTCCAGGAAGACAGCCCAAGCCCTAACTCAATCTTGCTAAGATGTCTGACATAATAAGTGAGTATCTTGTTTGTGTTCCTACAGTTTCCAGTACAATGCAATGCTCGTACAAACCATTTCAATCCGAATAAGGCCTTCAGACCACAGTAGGATTGTTTTGTTCCAAAATATGACAATACACCTATAGGATTATAGGGAAGATCTCTGATGATGTACGCCTGTTGAATGCAAATGTGAAACTATCCACTGCCTGTCCACTGTCATGTCCGATTTGCTGCGTTGCACGCATTCAATTAATTTCCAATGGAGTCCGTCAAGTCGTTATTGCCATCGTGATTCCGGTGCATCGGCTGAGACAGCTGCAGCACGTCGAGAAGTTGAGTTCTGCTGAACTTTATGCCAATTAGTCCGGCGTACGTGCCTGTGTTATCCAATAAAAGTAGGTCACAGGGGAGGTCTGTTGCGACAAAATCAGTTCACGTGGGTTTCCTAATTTAATACCATATGTGCCTGTCTTCCTACAGGGACACAAACACGAAAAATTAGGGGTGGAAGGAAGTGCCCGAAATTGTCGGTGCCCTCGGTGGGTTTAATCTGTGTGAACTGTACAAATGTGCAAATGTACAAATTACATAAACAGTTTGGGACACAGGTACTTGTAATGGCTAGGTAAAAAGGTCATTTGCACCTGAATTAAGTGCAGATATGTAACGTACAATGGATGAAAGTTAAGGATACACTTCCGAGAACGCCCCCCTGTAGCAGCTGTCCAGCAACACATGGGGATGCGGTGCGGCGAGCTAGCTCAACGCGCTGCAATAATGGACAGGCCCCGTAGGACGGTTGCAACACATCAAGAAGTTGGGCTCTGCTTAACTTTATGCAAATTAGTCAGACGAATTTGCCTGCATTATCCAATAAAAGTAGATCACAGGGGAGGTCTGTCCTGACGAAATCAGTTATTGTAAATATGCACTTCTCTCAAGAAAAGAAAAAAATCAAATGGAAGAACGGCTCATCACGTTGGTTAGTGGGTTTCCCATTTTATATGCCATGTCCCTGTGTTCGTACACTGACGCAAACAAAAATGAGACGTGGAGGAGACGTGGCAGAAATTGTCAGTGTCCCTGGTGGGTTTCATCTGTGTGAACTATACACATATTAAATCAACAGCTTGGAAACGACACAGGCACTTGTAATGGCTAGTTTTGCATTTTTGGACAACTCCTTTACCTTCCCGGACAAGACTATATATATGTATATATATATATATATATATATATATATATATATATATATATATACACGTATATATATATATACGTATATGTGTATATATACACGCCCATGTATGTACACTTCCGAGAACGTCCACCTGTAGTAGCGATCCGACAACACAAGACGACACGGTGTGGCCAACTAGCTCAGCGTGCGGCAATAATGGACAGGCCCAGTTACGCCGCTGATCCACTTCCGCGGCAAATTTGCCGTTTTGGACGGATTCAATTCATTTTCAATGGAGTCCGTCAAGCCGTTATTGCCGTCCGCGCAAAGCCTATTGGGATTCCGGTGCGACGGCTCGGACAGCTGCGGCACGTCAAGAAGTTGGGCTCTGCTCAACTTTATGCAAATTTGTCTGGCCAACGCGCCTGCGTTATCCAATAAAAATAGATCACAAGGGAGGTCTGTCATGACGAAATCAGTTCTGTTGGGTTTCGCATTTTAAAAATGTCCCCGTCTTCCTACCTTCGTCTACTGTCTATGCTTCTTACAGAGCCACAAACATGAAAAATGAGGTGTAGAGGAAAGTGGCCGAAATTGTCGGTGTCCTTGGTGGGTTTAATCTGTTTGAACTGTGCAAATGTACAAATTACGTGAACAGTTTGGAAACGATACAAGCACTTGTAATGGCTAGTTAGGCATGTCGTTTGCCCCTTGATAGCTTCATGAATGAAGTGTAGGATGTAATGTACAATAAAGCAGCCACAATGGATGAAAGTTAAGATTTTTTTGACAACTCGTTTACCTTCCCCGACAAGACTATACACTTCCGAGAACGCCCACCCCTAGTAACGATTAAAGTATGGCAACCCGATCGAAGCCCGATGGGCCCAGTCGGAACCCGACGGGCTCGGACAAATATTTAGAATATCTGTGCGGGCTTGGGTCGGGCTCGGAACATATCAGTGCAAACCAGACATTGTGAAAATTATAAACAGCCAAAGGGCATGTTTCACTTTATGCAAAGATTAGTTTTGTGATAAAAAATAAGTAATTGAATAGACCTAAAGTGAAAATGTTAGTAGGCTATTCGCTCGTGAGATTTGTCTACCACAGGCCACTAACGAAACATGTGGTATCAGTGCAGTTGATGGAAACGCGATGGAGGAAATAAAAAAGAAATTAGTTGCTGGAGAAATGAAAGCCATTCAACATGACAGAGAGAAAATCCTCTGTCTGGCAACGTTTCAAAATGGTTGTTCAGGCCGACGGTGAACCTGCTGGGCATGTACAGTGTGTCTATGTTTATCGCCTCTTGTGCGAACGTGCACTTGCTCCTTGCGTGCGCTGATGGGCTCATGCGCTTCTTATGCGCTGATGCGCTGTGTTGAAGTTCAGAATGCTGTTTAGCTGGTGGATTAAACCACATAAACTTTCCACACGAACAAAATCATATGTGTGTTATTAATACGCCTACGAAAATAGTGTGATTTGAATCGTCTCGGGCTTCGGTCGGGCTTGGACACAAATATTTTAATTCATGTCGGGCTCGGGTCGGATTCCGCAACTAATCTGTCGGATGCGGGCCGGTCTCGGACAGAAAAAATTGGCCCGAGCCACACTCTAGTAACGATCCGGCAACACAAGGGGATGCGGCACGGAGAGAAGCTTGCCGTGCCGCTGCCAGTGCATTAGCACCCTTACTCGCAACGTTGCCGCGATGTCGGAGGTGACGAATTTACCTTCAATGAATTTACGTTGCTGCGACGTAAAGGTAATGTAACTGTGTTAGCTGTGAGTAATTTGACAAAACCCTCTACCGTTGCCTCAACTACAAGCTCAGGCTTCTTACCGCACTTGATGACAATGTTTTCCGATGTTAACCCCACTGGATCCGTTACCGGATTTGCCAACTATGGCTATTCTTTTGTTAACACTTGTAATACATTTGTTGCAGATGTTGCTTACCTCGTAATCTTCAACAATGCCCATGCGTTTCAAAGCCATAAGACGACTGAAATGTAAGACAATACGATTAGTTTCCTTTTACATATGCCGCTAGACGGACAACTGGCTTAAACGCAATCTGTACATAACCACTTACGATGTCAAAAACAGTAAACATAGTCACAAGATCAAACAAAATCAAAGACGGATTCTGACAGAATTTTACGCTACCTGTATGGATTTGAATCCACTACTTCAGCGCTCATCTGGGCGATTTTGGGTCGATAAGATGACTGGTAGTCTGTGTTGACGCTTTTTTGCTTACATTTTATCAGCTCGTTTTCAAGTTCTCGAACTCGGAGCTTGAGTTCTTCGACAGTCGACATAATCGATTACAGCTGTTGTTTTCAACAGTCTCAGTAGAGTCTTCGGATTCACTGTGAATTGTGACAGACGTAGGATCTATTATCCGTGTGTACACGACAGACTATAGAGAGCAGTCGCGTATCTGACGTGGCTGTCTGACGCATGCGTAAAGCTGGCAAAATGGCCGCCAGGTTTATTGTTTTCAAAATAAAAGAGGACAACTTATTAGGCGCGTTCGAGTTACAAACCCGTTTGTCTGCGTCTGTCTACACACGTCAACAAGAACTGCTCGCCATAGCCTGGACACAGCATGGGTGGGCATTAAAATGCGTCAGTAAAGTCGGACACAAACAAGAGGGCAGGAATAGACGCGGAAGTTGAGTCCTCATGGGCGAAAGGGCACAGTAGTCTTTAGCATTCCATAGACTTCCATTCATTTTAGCCTCACTTTGACATGAAATAACTTCACATAGGAGGCACGCCACGCCTTGATGTTGGTATTGTTGGACACCGGAGAAACCACTGCAAAACATATTTTCCTCGATCGGAAACCTGTGTTGTCGTTGTCTTGTAAGAAATGTTTATCTAAAATTGTGCTAAAATGACTGCTAGAAAGAGGCTGCAACGCCAGCGGTGTCTACCTATGACATTAGCTGTCATTAGCCTGACCTTGACAACTGCAGTGGAGTTCTTCAGGCAACGCCCGACTTATTTTCTTAGTTGTTTAAAAAAAAATAGTTGTATAAAACAACTTGTTTTATAATATATTGTTATGAACATACCCATATGCTGTTGTGCAGTTGGTTGTACTACCAAAAGACCTTCAGTAGGAAGACCCTATGCAGTTTTGCCGGTAAGTAAACCGTTCATATAAGACAGCTAACGTTAGCTAACCGTTAACTTAGTTCACTTCAAAATGTATCATTTACTTAAGCCTTTCCGATATCACCGCGCAAAGATTGTCATAATATGTTAGATATTAAACCGTGGAGACACTAATAATACAGCCAGTGACACATTTTATTTGAAGAAGACTCGAAACCACTTAAGTTTGTTAGCAAGCGCTATCTAACTAATCAGTGTCTAGCCGTCGGTGCCACGCTATTTTTGCATTTTACCAAGATCCAGATGAGTTGACGATAAACACGACACGAATTTTAGTGCCAGCCACATGAAGAGACAGAAAAGGACAGTACAGTTTGAGCTGGTGCTGGGTAAAGCGATTGAGAAAAACGTACAGGCAAGGCTTTAGGGATGTCGGGTTGTTTTTACTGTAGCTGTTGGTCATAAATGAGACAGACTCGTGAGGATGTTTCATCTGTTGTTCATTTACCATTAAGGATTTGTGGAGCTTGCAGTTTTTCAGTGAACACTCAGTTACTAATAGTTTGTCTTTTGTGAGCACATCAATTTGAGTTCAGATAGAGGCATTAAAACTCAAGCACAGATCATAGGCGCCGGAACCGCTGGTGCGGTGGTGCAACCGCATCCCCACTTTTTGGCTGACTGACTACCTTAATTTTCCCTCATTGTCCACACGATAAACAGCAAACCAAACAGCGACGCCACTAGGCAGCAATAGTTAAAATATGAGGAGGCGAATCAAACGTTGTGGCTGCGTAGTTGTTGGGAGGGGTATTATGACAGAGAGCGAGCAGCTGTCCACATTATCAATAGATCTACGTTTAACGTGATACCGATATGTTGAACGTCAGTTCTAGTCGGCCAATCAGGCGGCTTTACTCAAGATGTTCTAGTTTTCACCGTCTCTGTCTTTCTCTTTACTACTACACTGCCCTTGCACTTTCTTCGAGCAAACTATAGTTCGCAATCTGCCGACTGCCACCAGTGTGCTGGCTTGTGAAATGCATTTACCTTTGGGACCAGTCCGTCTATCATGGAAATCAGGACGTAAATCCGATGTATGGCTGATTCATGGTATAATCCTTGACCTTGCGAACTACCACCTCGGCTCATAACGATTTATCAAGCTAGCTTAATCTGCGTCGGGGGGCTTAATTGCTAGCTCATCATGCAGTAAAAAAAATCAACAAAGCAGGCTTCACTACTTATTAGGCTACAACAGATATCACCCCCGATCATCCCCGTGCAAAGCAGTTCATTTTGCAATCGCATGTAGGCTATATAAAGTTATGATCATTTTTGCACTGGCCATTTCCTATTTCATTACGTGACTCGAAGGCGTAGGCCTACAGAGTAAACATATTTGAATCATTGACATTACTGCTGTTCTACGTTTATTGGCGTTAAACTCATTGTATTAGAGCTAAAAGCAAAATCGCCATTGGCTGTATGACTGTCCAGGCTATAGCTACCTGTCAAATAGATATTTGGCGATTGTCAATGAATATTCGGAGATTTTCAAAGTGTCTTTCTTCAAGGAGGACGGAGTAAGGTATGAAATACGTTTCTTATATGCTCGCCGAAGCACTCTCAAAATATGCATTGTTTTGTTTTGTGTCATTGAAGTCATTGTCTACTGTCTAGCAAGTAACTAGCCGCAACCAGCCACAACTTCATAGCAGCATCTGTGCTGCTATCGTTACTGACTGCAGATAACACCACCTTTTAAAAAGGCACATTTTTATTCTTGGCTGTCAGTGTGGTTCAGCTGTCATCATGTGTATGTGATGTGTGTAGATTGGCTTGTGTTTGTATCTGCACAGCCGTTTGACAGGGCAGACGAGGTGAGCACAGTGGCAAGCAACTTTGTAGTGAACATATAACTTTCGTAGACAAAAGTGTCAAAAGTAGCAAAGTACATTAGAAGCTACTTCACCTATATTTTCAAATAAAACCATAGCATGCTACCGTTTTCTACGCCAACACGAAATTGTATCACGGTGCCGTGCAGAACCTAAAAGCTGGTCAGTGCCTGACTTAGCGGCACTGATTGATCTCTGCAAGCGCAACTCTCTAGAAGTTCGGTATGGAGACAGCTGACCCGTGGAAATACGTCAAGATCTTATTGGTCTATAAAATAACATGTAACAACAACATTGTTAAATGAATTCCATATGTACTATTCACCAAGACGGGTTCCTGTTATTACTGCGGTCCAATTTGTTTTTTAACTGGAGTAATCGCAGATTTGCGCACCCCTCCCCCCCCCCCCAAAAAAAAAAAAAAAAAAACGCACCACCACTTAAAACCTCATTCCGGCGCCTCTGGCACAGATGAATAGATTACTAACGTATCGTTTGCTTTTAACTGCGACTACAGGTGGGCATTCTCGTCTCTTTCTTTTTCCACAATTTCGGTATATGAATAGGTAATAGGTAAATAATGTTTGAGTGGTAATTAACATTTAACTGTCGCTTACATTAGATTTAGATTCAAATGTTCGTTCTTGGCACAACACTGATTATTCACAATAGACAAGGCAAGCATATAAATGTGTATATATTGGGTGCGTTTACCTATAATAGGGAAAAATTGTTTTTCACTCTGTTGTAGATTTAAGCGCCATTTCACGATGGAGCACCGAGCTAGACCAGCAGGTACTGTACCTTAGTCATGATGCTTCTACTAATATACATGTGATTTTAAATAAAGCTTTTGAAATAATTTAATACCCTTCCTGATTCGCATGACCAATAAGAATATCAGTTGAAAATACCTGAGAGCTGCTCTATTGTAAAGCTGGTATTCTCATGTTCTCAGCACAGTACATTAGCAAGTGGGCCTTTCAAAGGGCTGCTGTAGTTTTTAACCGTGTATGTGTTGGCATGTCTACATTTGTAAGGACTGTAGGGGAAGGATATTCAGTACCGCTGAATCAAGCATGGTTGACCTGGGATATTATTAGATGATGGGGCCCCATGTAACAGACAGCAGGTGCTTTAAGAGAGCACTTCTAAGTTTAAATATTTTAAATATTGTATTAAATATACTGTATAAATTACTGGTTTTGTATTTAGGTGGTTGTGCTGGAAATGGGGCCCTGTTCTCAATTCCCTTTCATGTACCATTACTTACAATTTCAGAGCTGAAGATCTACACTCCAGGTTGCTGTTGCTACTTTCACCACCAGCTTAACACCAGCCTGCATTACGTGCCATCACCGACTTCAGAGCTGAGGGTCTACTCCCCCCTAAACCATAGCCACTGTCTTCACATACAGTAACTTGTGTTCACATAACTGTTACACAGCTGCTAATTATGTTGTTATGCAACAGAAACTTAATAAACTGAAAAGAATAAAAGATGGCAAAGCTCATATTTTTTTCCTAGTTTAAAAAGTATATGCATACTGTATTATATGTATAACTGAAAAGTGTTATTCTAGTACAAGCATAACACATCTTAATCAGGAAGGTAAACAAATAACTGATACTACACACCTGGGTAATTAGAATGTGGCCATGTGAACATGATTATGATCAAATTAAAAAATGGTTAAGATTTTATTTGTTTAACATTATTGGTTAACATTATGGTGTCACACCATTGGTTTTAATTAATGGTCAAATTGATTTTAAATACTTGCTTTAGATGAACACTTTGCTTTAGAAGGATAAATCCATCGTTACTTTTTTCATGTTTCATGTCGACTTCAAAATGGGAAACATTTTGAACATACCAGTGAGTTGGGAGTGATATCACTTTAATCTGAATTTCAAGGGCAATGTTTCTCTCTGAATTCTGCTACAAGTACACTGAAAACGCAAAGTCTGAAATCGTGGCCATGACATTGAGTTGGAGTTACGTCGTGTCTGCCTTGACCGCAATCTTCACTTTTGGTTACTTTGACTAGAGGCCAGAGGACGCAAGGTTCGTTCAGGCGGCATCTGCCAAAAATAAGTTTAAGGGCCCTATTTTGCCGCGGCGCATTGTGCATTCGCGACATGCGCATGCTGTCATTGCTATTCTGTGCCAGCGCATCATACATTTTTTCAGGCAAAAAAATCACGTTGTCTAGATAGCAGATGACATTGCGCCGTGACGGGCGGGTCAGCTAAAAAGAAGAGGAGTGGTCTGGCGCAAAGCGCACCAGATGCTATTATGAGGACGCAAAACCATATCATCGTTTGACCAGTGCAAGCCATGGTTTTTCATCAGTCGCGCACGGCTGAAAAGCTATTTTAGGGGCGCACAACGCTTTGGACCCCGATGCACCGGCGCAGAGGCGAGCTGAACTGGCAGAAAAGTTGCAACATGTATAGCCTGTATATCATGTATTTTTATGTTTTAGTAAGCAAACAGGCACAAATAATGAGAGTATAGCAATGTTTTGCAGTTTGTAGCAATGTTCTGCAGTTTATTTACGATTTCTTTTGTCGTTTTAAATAAACATCCATTGCAATGTTCTTCAGTTTATTTACGATTTCTTTTGTCGTTTTAAATAAACAGCGTGGCAAGTTGTAAGAAATGAAATGGACCAATCATCAGAAAGAAAACTTGATGGACCTCTACCTTCCGTTTATTACCTCCGCCAAGGAGGTTATGTTTTCGCCGGCGTTGGTTTGTCTGTCTGTCCGTCCGTCCGTTTGTGAACAACATAACTCGAAAAGTTATGGATGGATTTTGATGAAATTTTCAGGATAGGTCAGAAGTGGCCTAACTTAGAACTGATTTGATTTTGGTGGTGATCCGGATAACCATCTGGATCCAGGAATTTTTTATTCAGTCAAGTTACCAGTGTAGCATGGAATCTACTGCGCAAACTCGAGACCCAGCCTGGTGAACCCAAATACAATAAACTGACTACCCAGATAGCAAAAGCACACTGGGCCAGATCTGGACCACACCTACCATGCGATCCAGGCCAGAACTGCCAACGGACCTGGTACGGAGTCCAAACGCACAGTGGCCCAAAAGTGGTCAGGATCCATTTCACGGATCTGCAGCGTGGAACGTGGACTGTCGTGGAAACTTCTCCATCACTGGCAGTCTGCCAGCCTGCTGTCTCTCTGTTGATACTACTCTCTAACAATTAAACTATTCACTTGTTGAATTAAAGAAAAATAACTGAGTCTGACCGCTGTTGAGGCAAGTTGTTGACCAGAACTTTATTCACAACAGACTGCAGAGTAGAAACAATGCATTGCCTGAGTGAACCTGTTGCTGTCAGTCGCTGAGCCAAAGGATCGATCGATCGGAGAGTTGTTGGTTGGATGCGTCTCGGAAGATGTCCCCAGCAAGTCTCAACTTAACCGTTCCGGACCCTGGCCTTTTATTCTGTTTGAGCCTAGGTTCCTTTCCACTGCAGATGGCTCTCAGCCAATTGTACTAAGTTCCCTTTTTCTTTGCAGATGGCTTCTAGCCAATCAGCGTCGCCCACGCCATTTCATATTGGTGGTTTTCCACCTTACTAGTGACATTAAAAATAATGGCTATACTCAAGTTGGGCTGTTAAGTGCGCTGTTGCACTGTCGTTCAAGTTAGGACAGGCCCCAATGGTTTTTTGGGTTTCACAATGGCTCGGTTTCATGACCAGCAACAAGTTTACTCAAGCTATTTCTTTTATAGTTACTTTACATACATAACCACCATTGTAACATACATTCCATGACTTTCAACTTGTTCTTATATCTTTTCCCAACATCCTAATCTCATGCATGCATGTTTTAAAGACGTATGTGTGTGCATATGTGTGTGTGTGTATTTGTTCCTATCTGTGTTGTAGTTATAACTTGTTTTTTCCCACCTTAGGGCAGAAGCCCTATACTTTGTGTACCTATGTGCTTATAGACAGTACATGAATAGTTTTATCTATAAATAGTTTGTTTTCACTTCATCTGAAAGTGGTTTATTTTCCATTTTCTCTTCTAAGTTAAATGGTGTTCATCTCTGCCTTTAGATCTGTTTTAGTTGCGCACTTCCCTTTTTTGCTACTGCCATATGCATCCGGTGCCTCTCGATGTGCGTGTGTGCATGTTGAGCAACCTTTCCTCTTTCGCAACTTGGGCGCTTTGGTGTGCATGTGTGCGTGCGAGCAAACCTCTCTGTTTTTCCACTAATATGACAACTATGTGCAAACCTCCTTGTTTGGACATAATCCGACATGCCAGCTCTCTGTTCAAACCTTCCTTATTTGGACACAATTCGATGCGTTAGCTCTTATGTTCAAACCTTCCTTATTTGGATACAACTTGACATGCCAGCTCTATGTGCAAGCTTCCTTACTTGGACATAAGTTGACATGCAAGCTCTGCGTGCAGGCTTCCTTGCTTTCGCAACTGACCTGCCAGTTTAGATGTCACTCTAACTTATGTTCTGTGTTGGCCTCCTTTTCATGGCTTTTATCCCAACTTATTTTACTACAGGACGTGGAACAGCGCTGGTCGAGCTCCGTAATACAGATGCGGCATAGATCCGCGTTACGGATCCGTATACCAGACCAATACCAGCTTTAATTTTGCCTTATCCTTGGCATTAATATGAGTTCGACATATTTTAAATAATTCTTTATTCTAATATTTCCACCATTAGGCCGGAAGCAAGGGAATCAAGTAGCATGCATCCACATTACCTGCACGTTTCAAAGTTTCTTGATGGTCTGGCGATTAGCAACTACAAGAAAATCCCCGATATTATGATAGCCTATAATGCTCAATTAAACATGAAGATAACCAGACCAATTTACTCACTTCAGGAATAAAATATAGGTAGAAATGTAAGGTTTGGCATACGGCTACTACTTGATATTTAACTCACCGAATTATTGCAAACTCCCTTGATCTACATTTTTCTCAACAAACCTAGGCATATTCTACATGTATACACATACGAATGCAAAGTAGCAATATGTGTAAACAAAAACTTTAACAACCATGCTTTCATCGCTGGCTGTCTGGCGTCACCTAGCTGTGCCACGGTTTGATGCCAGGGTAAATCATGAAACTGGAGGAGGTAAGAGACAGTAAGGGAGTTTTATTAACTAAGTTGCAGATATTAAATACATCTACAAGACTAGAACTATTTTTGTTAAGAACAGGCTACAACCAAAACTGCGGAGCTCTGCATCGAGTTTAAGACGGGAGCGTGACGGGAGCGAGTTCATCAAAAGTGACCCTAATGTGAAGGGTGTGCTTGAGAGGATGCACATAGCCCCTGTATGTCAGGTCGAATCGGAGAAAGTTTCAGCCTTAAATCGTCTTCTACACACAGCATGTGTCGGTATTTAGTTTTCAGGCTTGTCAGACATGAAAATCGTGCAACAAAGGAAAGGCAACTGTCTTGTTCTTGTCCACACAGTCTATCCATAGCTTCAATTTCTGAATCATTGCCTCGATTTTATCTCGCACATTATAGATGTGTGCGGAGGGCCCCTGCAATCCAAGATTAAGTTCATTAAGCCGAGAAAAAATGTCACCGAGATAAGATAGTCGTGAAAGAAACGCTTCATCATGCAAATTGCGAGACAGGTGAAATGTCTGATCAACAAAATACAGTTTCAGTTCATCTTTTAATTCGAAAACACGTGTCAATACTTTCCCCCTTGACAGCCAGCGCACCTCAGTGTGCACTAGAAGAGATTCATGGTCGCTGCCCATTTCATTGCAGAGCGCAGTAAATATGCGATTGTTCAGAGGTCTGGCTTTAACAAAGTTTATAATTTTTACAGTTGTGTCCAAAACGTTCTTCAAATCTGCAGGCATGCCCTTGGCAGCCAGAGTCTCTCTGTGGATGCTGCAGTGCACCCAAGTGGCATTGGGAGCAACCGCTTGGACACGAGTCACCACACCACTGTGCCTTTCTGTCATGGCCCTTGCGCCATCTGTGCAGATGCCCACACATTTAGTCCAAAAAAGTCCATTCAATGTCACAAAATTGTCCAGCATTTGGAAGATGTCCTTCCCTGTTGTTCTTGTTTCGAGTGGTTTACAGAACAGCATATCCTGATTGACTGAGCCTTCATGGATATAGCGAACGTATACGAGGAGCTGTGCCAGGCCGGTGTTCTGTCATTCTGTCCTACATTGTCAGAAAATCCTACGGTAGGATGTCTCGACAGACATAATCTGTCAGATTGTCCTACATTGTCAAAGCATCCTACGGTAGGAGGAATGACACTATCAGACACGTCTTTACCATAACATGTTTTAGGATAGGCTACCTACCCAACATTTAAGGATAATGTAGACTTCCGAGTATTATTTTAGCCAACACACGAATGCAGGACGTCATGAAAATTCAAGTTTACCAGCAATTTAGTCTACGTGATACGCAGGTAGTATACCCACCACGTCACCGGTTTGGCGTTTTCTATACAGGGAACCACATCAGCTGATTTGCGAAATGAAAAGTTGAAAAGTTAAACTGTTTAGGGAAGATATTTTTTGTATTTCAAGACTCGCTCACTTTTTAAAATCAGAATTATATTACATTGTGTGGTTAATATTGAATTTACGTCATTAATCTACCCCGCTTGCTCTGCAAAGTTTTAGTAACAGCTGATGTAGGACAAAATGATGTTTAAATGGCGGGAAATGGAGTATCGTGATCTGCTCATGCGCGCGCATGTGCCGTGGTGTTTGTAGGATAAAATGATATGTAGGATAGAATGATAGAACACCGGCCACGTCCGTTGACTCATCTAGCTGTAGTGAATAAAAGTCACTAGCTCGTATGCGAAGCAGCAACTGTCCCCAGGCATGGCACTAATGCGGCGAGAAACAGTGTTGTTTGCTGACGGTATGGTCTGTATGACACTTTTTGCCTTTTCCCCAAACATAACTCCAACGGCGTCTGAGGCAGAAGGTAGGAAAAACTCCTCCATAATAGTGTGTGGCTTGCCAATCTGGGCTACTCTGTAACAGAGTGTTACTTTCTAACACTTTCTTGTTTAATGTATCTGGTTTTGTTAGGTTGCATTTACTGGTAGAAAGGCCACGTAATTCCCTCTCAAAAAACTCCCGGGGCTTATTTTTTAAGTGGGGATGATTCGTCTCCAAATGTCTGCGCAAGAGTGATGGTTTCATGGAGTTGTGAGAAAGCACTTTAGCACACACAACACACTGTGGCTGAATAGCCGAGCCAGTGCCGATACAAGTGAAGCCCAATGAAATGTAGTTGTCATCATATTTTCGTTTTTTTACCGATGTCATTTCTGCAGCCACATGCTTGCTTGTGCCAGGGGGCTCATCGTCACGGTCACGGACAGAGGCTACTAGCACACGGATCCACGTCTCGGTTGATGCTACCGACATCCCCGATGGTAGGCCCAGGAGCCCGTGGAGGGCGAGGGCGAACTCTTTTCAGCCTGTTATTTTGTGATTTCAGCAGGGGAGTATCATTACTATCGCAGCGTAGCATAGGCTAATTAGCAGTGTGAAGCTTGGTGTTAACAAGTAGCAACAACTGTTTTCAGAAGCCTGGAACGTTACGTGCCTGCGTGTAGTAAGCGCTGGGACCAGAGACTGTCAGGTTGCTTTTTTGGTATTAAGTTAACGGTACCTTTCCCTTTAGTTTTTAGATTTTTTTCTTACCACATACCCCTACAAATGTATGCATGTGTAGTAAAGTGCTGGGACAGATTGGTAGGTTGTTTTTTTTTGTATTAGGCCTACGTTGCCAACATTATTACCTCCGCCAAGGAGGTTATGTTTTTGACGGCGTTGGTTTGTCCGTTTGTCTGTCCGTTTGTCTGTCCGAGTTTTCGCGCATGGGAACCACCTCAAAAAAGGGCAAACGGCGCAGCAGGAAAAGAATAATAATAATAATAATAAATAATCTTAGCAGAAACAATAGGGCTTCGCACCTCCGGTGCAGGCCACAGCCTGCACCTCCGGTGCTCGGGCCCTAATAATCTTAGCAGAAACAATAGGGCTTCGCATCTTCGGTGCAGGCCACAGCCTGCACCTCCGGTGCTTGGGCCCTAATAACTAGAAAAGCACTCAGAGAGCGCAGACCTCCGCCAAGGCAGCTTAAGTCTCCACCTTATTGTCATTCTCACCTTAAGACATAAAAAGACATTAATCGTGTTAAAACATTTTATTACTGGTGTAATAGTTAACTAGTGGGTTCGTTCACTTATGCTCACACGAACTTGGTTGGCTCTTCGGTGCAGGAAAGTACTTTATCTAATTTCCACTGCCAACATGAACTACTGGGCTGCTCACCACTACCGCTGTAACTCTCCTCTGTCTTTCACTGAACCCTCTAACCAAAAACTTAACAACTCCTTGACCCGCAACAGGAGCCTCATTTCCGTACCAACCTATATTCCCTCCTTTCAAAAGAAAAGTCTCTGTAGATTCCATGCTACACTGGTAACTTCACTGAACAAAAAATTCCTGGATCCAGATGGTTATCCAGATCACCACCAAAAACAAATCTGTAGGTGCTTTTGTAATAGAGTGTGCCGAGCGGATGGGCTGTCAGTCAGAATGATGAGCAAAGTTCAGGGAAATATGTTGCAAAAATATTTCTACTTTATTTTAAGCCGGCAAATGTTTTAAAAATGACAAACAAAACACTGATGAAGACAAACAAAAAACACAGGGTCAAGAAAAGCCCACGGCACTAGGCTAATAACTAATTCACTCACAGACCTGCACCAAGCGAATAGTGCGTCCTCTCGTTGCAGAGACAGTCCTCCAAATGAGCTGCGCAGCACACATTTATAGAGCAGAGTCACGGTCACATTGCTTTTAAAATCAATTAACGCAACTAGACATGATTTGACATTTTAAAACATTTTCCCCACATGCTTAACTGAATATGGCCACTCTTCAGTTCTTACACGTGTGACGTCATGAGAGGCTGCCCAGGGCATGCAGGGTGGTAAGTATTCACCAAACTCGCAAACAAGGTGCAACTTCAAGGTTTATTTTCCAGGTCAACTTAAAACAAGCAATCCAACAAAAAGGTTTTACGGGAGCAACACAAAACTTTCAACACTTGCCCACAGTCAGTCTATTAAAGTAATCCTTCTCCAAAAAGTCTTCCGTTTGTCAGGGTCTCGCCTTAATCCATGTCCTTGTGCCACCATAAGCCCAGCGTCTCTTGTCTCTTTGTTCCCTCTCCTTATGTGTCTCAGCTTCCCCTTCAATCAGTGCAGCCAAACACCTACACCTGGGTGACTGATGCATCCTGGGGAATGTAGTCTGCTTGGCGGCCATCTTGGGGTGAAGAAACCATTCCTGGGAGGGAACATAGCGTCCCTCTACCACATGTCCCCTCGTGATGTCACACATCCCTCCCCCTGGGCCTGACGTCCTCGGCAGGTCAAATGATGACCAGAAGACATCACGTCGGGACAGGGCATCTGCATTCCCATGACAACGGCCTGGTCTGTGAACGATAGAAAAGTTAAAAGGTTGAAGCCCTAAGAACCACCTAGTCACTCTGCTGTTTGTCTCTTTATTTTTAGCCATCCATTGTAATGGTGAATGGTCTGTGACAAGCGTGAATCTCCTTCCTAACAGGTAGTACTTTAATGTTTCTAAGGCCCACTTTATGGCCAAACACTCTTTCTCCACCGTGGCATATTTCTTCTCTCTTGGCAGCAATCGTCTGCTCAAATAAAGGACTGGGTGATCCTCACCTTCATGGACTTGGGACAGTACCGCACCCAACCCTTCCTCTGAGGCATCAGCCTGGACCACAAACTCTTTATTGAAGTCAGGGGCAGTGAGGACCGGTCTGGAGCACAGAGCTCTTTTTAGATTGACAAAGGCATCTTCTGCCCTTGGGCACCAGGTCACCATCCGCGAGTGTTTCTTTGTGGTCAGTTCTGTGAGAGGGGCAGCTAACATAGCAAAGTCAGGTATGAACCGTCTGTAGTAGTTGGCAAGGCCCAAGAAAGATCTCACCTGCCTCTTGGTCTGTGGTCTCGGCCAATTCTGAATGGCAGCCAGCTTTGCCTCCTGAGGTTTGACCAGGCCCCGGCCGATGGTGTATCCCAAGTAGTTTGTCTCGTTATAGGCCAGCTTACATTTCTTGGGGTTTGCCGTCAAGCCTGCCTGCCGGAGGGAGTCCAGGACCTTCTGTACCCGAGGCAAGTGGCTTTCCCAGTCCGAACTCTGTATTACAACATCATCTAAAAAAGCAGCTGCATATTCTTTATGGGGCTTTAGTACCTGATCCATTAAGCGTTGGAATGTTGCGGGTGCTCCACAGAGTCCAAAGGGCATCACCCGGTACTGCCAGAGGCCCGTTGGTGTGACAAAGGCTGTCTTTTCCTTCGAGTCTGCTGCCAAGGGCACCTGCCAATATCCTTTGGTAAGATCAAGAGTGGTTATAAACCGGGCATTACCAAGGCTTTCAATTAATTCATCCACCCGGGGCATAGGGTAGGCATCGAATTCAGATACAGCATTCACTCTCCTAAAATCATTACAAAAGCGTACGGTATTGTCTGGCTTGGCCACTAACACAATGGGACTTGACCAGGCGCTTTTGGATTCTTCAATGACATTCAACTCCAGCATTTTTCTTACCTCCTCCTCAATCAGCCTTTTGCGAGCTTCAGGTATTCTATATGGCTTTTGGTGGACTAGTTGTCCTGGGGGTGTGCGGACTTCGTGTTCCACCAGGTGGGTGCAGCCTGGGAGGGACGAAAAAACTTCTTGGTTGCCATCCACCAGCTCTTTTGCTTGTTGTAGCTGATGCGGGGAAAGGTCAGGTCCAAATTGGACCAGATCTCGGGCTGATTCTTTTTGCTCAGTAGGGGGACAGCCAGTGAACAGTGCCTCTCTATCATGCCATTTTTTTAAAAGGTTAACATGGTAGATTTGTTCTTGTTTTCGCTTCCCTGGTTGTCTTACTTTATAATTAACCTCTCCTACCTTTTCAATGATCTCAAATGGCCCCTGCCAAGTGGCCAAGAATTTGCACTCTACTGTGGGCACCAGTACTAACACTCTGTCTCCTGGTTTAAACTCTCTGGGTTGGGCACCTCGATTATATGCAGCTTTTTGGTCCCTCTGGGCCTTTTGCATGTGCTCCCTCACAATGGGAAGTATAGTGGCCATTCGGGTGCGCATCGCTTCCACATGTTCAATCATGGTCCTGTGAGGACAGGGTTGTTCTTCCCATGCTTCCTTAGCTATGTCTAGCAGTCCTCTGGGTCTGTGGGAATACAAGAGGTCAAAAGGAGAAAAACCGGTGGAAGACTGTGGGACCTCCCTTACTGCAAACATGAGATATGGGATAAGCTGATCCCAATTTCTTCCATCTTCACCAACCGCTTTTCTTAACATAGCCTTAAGTGTCTGATTGAACCTTTCCACAAGCCCATCAGTCTGTGGATGGTATACGGATGTTCGAATCTGTTTCACATGCAGCAGAGTACACAACTGTCTCGTGACTTGGGCCATAAAGGGACTTCCCTGATCTGTGAGGATTTCCTTTGGTAGCCCCACCCTAGTGCTAAACAGGAATAGTTCTCAGGCTATTTGTTTAGCATTAGCTTTTCTTAGCGGGACTGCCTCGGGATATCTGGTGGCATAATCCACCAGAACAAGGATGTATTGGTGTCCCCGAGAGCTTTTGGGGAGCGGGCCCACAATATCCATCCCCACCCTTTCAAAAGGAGTTTCTATTATTGGTAAGGGAATGAGAGGGTTCTTGTATATGGGTTTTGGCGCCATCACCTGGCACTCGGGGCAACTGCGACAGTACCTCTCTACCTCTTTGTGCATTCCAGGCCAAAAGAATCGTTGCAGTATTCTCTCTTTGGTTTTCTCCACTCCCAGGTGAGCTCCCAGTATGTGAGTGTGAGCCAACTGCAGAACCGAGGGGCGGTGAGGTTTGGGCACTAATAACCGCTCAATTACAGTGTTATTACTGTTAACCACCTGATACAAGAGGCCATTTTTAACTGCAAAATGGGGGAAGGGAGGAGTTACCCTAGTTCCAAGGGGGACACCATCTACGACCTGAACATTTTGCAAGGCATTGCTCAGGGTTGGGTCCTGCAATTGAGCAGTACCAAACTGACCTTTGAGCGGTGATGGTCCCCTGACTTCCACAGCTTCATCTTCTCTGGGCTCGGCTGATGTCTCAGAGGCCGCCGGTTGCTCCGGTTCGGAGTCCCCATCACTGGAGTCCACTGCAAACGCTTGGGCTACAGGGGAGGGGGAAGACCATGGCGTGACACAATTAACCCAGGACTGATGACTTTTGTTTACTGCAGACTTACGTTTTCGGGGTTGCCGGTTGAGTTGCTTCTGGGTTTCTTTCCACAGCATTGAGAAGGCGGGGCAGTCACGGCCAATCAGCACTGGGACAGGGAGTGACTTGATTACTCCTACCTCCACATCAAATGAGCCCTTGGTGGTTGTTAGCTTTACGATGGCTGTTGGGTACTCCCGGGTATCCCCATGGACGCAAACAACTGGCACCAGTTCACCTTGGGTTGGGGGCCGGGTGTCTAATAGGGACTCCTGAATCAGGGTACGGGCACTTCCCGAGTCCAGCAGGGCCTCTACATCCCACTGGTTCACGGTCACTGGACAGGTAGGTCTGCGGTCTCCCCTCTCTCCAAGGAGGGCCGCAAAGTGTGTCTGGGGGCTGCTCCATTTGGGGTGGGTGCTCTTGGGTCTGCAGTCCTGAAAAAAGGTCAACCAGGTCGTCAAGATCTTGGTGAGTAGTCATCCAATCTTAACCACCTGCCTGCATTCTCCACCAAATGTGACGTCATGAGAGGCTGCCCAGGGCATGCAGGGTGGTAAGTATTCACCAAACTCGCAAACAAGGTGCAACTTCAAGGTTTATTTTCCAGGTCAACTTAAAACAAGCAATCCAACAAAAAGGTTTTACGGGAGCAACACAAAACTTTCAACACTTGCCCACAGTCAGTCTATTAAAGTAATCCTTCTCCAAAAAGTCTTCCGTTTGTCAGGGTCTCGCCTTAATCCATGTCCTTGTGCCACCATAAGCCCAGCGTCTCTTGTCTCTTTGTTCCCTCTCCTTATGTGTCTCAGCTTCCCCTTCAATCAGTGCAGCCAAACACCTACACCTGGGTGACTGATGCATCCTGGGGAATGTAGTCTGCTTGGCGGCCATCTTGGGGTGAAGAAACCATTCCTGGGAGGGAACATAGCGTCCCTCTACCACATGTCCCCTCGTGATGTCACACACGTTACAAGAAAACTCTTAAACAATGGTTTTAGACAAATCAGTCCATTGAGTGACCTACTTTGCCGCGTACCGCGGATGGAACGTATAAAACAGGTGTCTGACCAACACTCTTAAGCTTAAACTTAAGCAGGAAAGGATTCGGATATTAGTTGTGCGCACTTCAAGAACCTTTACAAAGCTGTAATTTAACATGGCAGTGAATAAACATTTGCATGTTGTTAAACCAGTCGTGTAGCGTCTTTTTGTTCGTGTTCCCCAAACACGTGTCAAACAAACATTTCGGTATGAATTACCGACAAGGTGTTTAAACAAATGTACACCCTTAACCCCATACAAATCCCACAGCAAACATACAACTCAGATTGCATTTTTTAAAGTTCTTGTTAAAGCACTGTGTTTTTTAGTCCATTGGCACTGTGTTTCATTACCCACATACAAACACCGCGGGGAAACCGCTGTTAAAGTGGCAGACGCGTTGCGCTCTGTCACATTACCCCCCCCCTCAAGAGTGGACGTGTTCCTCGTACACTCGAGACAGGTAATCCGCCACAACATTGTCAGGGCCTGCACGATACTTCACAGTGAACCTAAAGGGCTGGAAAGACAGGTACCACCTAGTCACTCGGGAGTTTGTGTCTTTCATGCGGTCAAGCCACTGAAGGGCCCGATGATCAGTGTCTAAAACAAAGTCTTTGTCCATGAGGTAATACTTGAGAGAGTCCAAGGCCCACTTGATGGCAAGCCCCTCCTCCACAGTGGAGTATCTCGAAACAGCTTTCTACTCAGGTATACCACTGGCTTTTGCTCCCCAGGTGGACCCTGGAGCAACACTGCCCCCAACCCGGCCCCAGATGCATCTGTCTGCACCAGGAATGGCTGAGAGAAGTCTGGACTTTGTAGAATTGGACCTTTGGTCAGACAGGTACGTAGGTCCTCAAAAGCCTGAGAACACTTGTCTGTCCAGACCACTCTGTTAGGAGCCGACTTCCGAGTCAGCTCGATGAGTGGAGCCGCCCTGGTGGAGAAGTGGGGGACGAAGCACCTTTACCAACCCACCACTCCCAGAAAGGAGCGGACCTGGCGTTTGGTGGTCAGCACAGGAGTCTCCAGGATGGCGCTGACCTTCCCCACCTGTGGCTTGATCACCCCCCCACCGATGACATGGCCCAGGTACTGCACTTCCCGTTGGGCCACAGCACACTTTTGGGGGTTCACAGTCAACCCTGCCCCCTTCAGGCGCCTTAGCACGTCCTTCACATGGACCAGATGTTCTTCCCAGGAGCAGCTGTGGATGACGACATCATCCAAGTATGCCGCCGAGTATGCCTCCGCCCCCTTTAACACCTGGTCCATTAGGCGCTGAAAAGTTGCTGGCGCCCCCTGCAGGCCAAAGGGCATGTAACAAAACTGATAAAAACCAAAAGGAGTTTTAAAAGCAGTCAAATGTTTAGAGTCACTGGACATGGGTACCTGCCAATAACCCTTACTGAGGTCTAAGGTTGTGAGGTACTTGGCAGTCGGTCGATCAAGTCATCAATATGTGGCATTGGGTATGGATCAAAAGAAGAGATGGCGTTTACCTTACGGAAGTCCATACAGAATCGCAAGGACCCGTCTTTCTTGGGCACAAGAACCACCGGACTGGACCACTCACTCGTACATGGTTCGATGATGCCCATGCTCAGCATGCCCTCAATCTCCTCCCTGATCTTGGGAAGGAGCTGAGCTGGGATGCGATAGCACGGCAGACGAACTGGACCTGGAGCCTGCAGCTTGATGTGATGGTGCACCAGACTTGTCTTGCCAGCAGTGCCGTGAAACACCCCCTCTGGCACACACGCTCTCAGCTGCTGCTGATGGGTCTCGGTGAGGTGGGTCAGGTCGATGTCTCCAGCTCCCCCCCGCTGCAGCAGGAAGTACTGCTCCTCTGCCTCTTCCTCCTCCTCCACCGCTTTGGCAAACAGACAATTAACCGGCTGCTCCTTCTCATGCCACTCCCGCAGCATGTTGATGTGGAAGATCTGAGTGTGTTTCTTCTTGTCTGGTGTCGTGATCTCATATGTGACCTTACCCGTCTTCTGCTTGACAACATAGGGCCCCTGCCACTTTGCAAGGAGGCTGCTCTCGGAGGTGGAAAGCAGCACCAACACTTGCTGGCCCGGCTGGAGGGACCGCTCTCTGGCTGATGCGTCGTACCACTTCTGCTGCTTGGCCTGGGCAGACTGCATGTTCTCCTGCACCAACTCAGTCAAGCGCTGCATGTGGTCTTGCATCTTTAACACGTATGTCAACACACTCACCTTCTTCTCTGGCTCCTCTCCCTGCCAGGCCTCCTTCAAGACGTCGAGTGGACCCCTCACTTTCCGCCCATAGAGGAGTTCAAAGGGGGAGAAGCCAGTCGATGCCTGTGGAACCTCTCTGTAGGCGAATAAAAGGTAAGGCAGCCAGTCATCCCAGTCCGACCCAGAGTCGGACACAAACTTTCTAAGCATGGGGTGAAGCGCTCAACAAGCCCGTCAGTCTGAGGGTGGTATGGCGTGGTTTTAATGCCCCTTTATTCCTAGGTATCTGTACACATCTTTCATTAGGGTAGAGGTGAAATTTGTCCCCTGATCTGTAAGCACCTTCTTAGGAATCCCCACCCGTGTGACCAACTGAAGGAATGCATTTGCGACCTGCCTTGCCTTGATATATCGCAAAGGGAATGCCTCAGGGTATCTGGTGGCATAGTCAGAAATAACCAAGATGTATCGGTTACCTTTCCGACTACGCTCTAGTGGACCAACTATATCCATCGCCACTCTACTGAAGGGGACATCAATGATCGGCATTGGCACTAATGGGACTCTAGCCTTCCTGCCTGGGGCGGTCAGCTGACACTCAGTGCATGTCTTGCAGAATTTAACCACCTCCGCATACATGTTAGGCCAATAAAAGCGTTGAACAATCCTGTCCCATGTTTTGTTTTGGCCTAAATGCCCAGCCCATGCACTACCATGACCCACCTCCATCACAGTGTTCCTTAGAGAACTTGGCAACACAAACTGCTCACCTTCCTCCCCCTGTCTATATAAAATACCCGCCTTCAGCTTAAACTTGGGGCCAATAGCATCCCCTTTTTCATCAGCCACTAAGCCTGCATAACAGGGCTGTAGGGATTTGTCCGAACGTTGAGCCTGAATAATGTCCGAGGGAATGGTAAAATTCACCTCACCATCCAGCTCAGGGTGTGGGTCAGTTTCTGTCAGCTTTGTGCCTTTGAATCTCTCTTGTCTTTTCTCACTTCTTGTTTTACGTTTCACCTCAGGGAATGGCAACACACTCAAAATGTCGCCCCTTTCTTTTTTCTGTGAGCGTGTCATTACCATACTACAACGATGGACATCGGCTAGTGCCATCAGGTCTGGAATATCTCTGCCCAAAACTACTGAGTATGGTAGTTTGTCTGCCACTGCAACGGTAACCAGGTATAAGATGTTATCTACCTCCAAGTGAACTTCAGCAGTCGTGTACAACCGTTCATCACCGTGCACACATCGGATAAGTAGCTTCCCCCCTGTAGGTGTACTGTGTTGAGCTACTAGATCAGACCGCACGATGGTTTGCCTGCTCCCCGTATCAACTAGGGCCTGCACCTGCTTCCCATCCACCCGCACTAGAGTCATGGCCTCCCCCTCATTTTGTGTGGCTTCCCCCCCACTTGAACTAGGGACAACTGCCACATTGGACTCTGAGGCTACAGTGGACACTTTAGGCTTTCTGTTGGGACACTTGGGTTTGATGTGCCCTACCTCACCACAGTAGAAACATTTCACATCAGGGCTAACGGGTCTAGGGCTCTTAACACTAGTACCACCATGCCAACCACCCTCAGGCTTACCGGGTCGTGCCGCTGTGCTGTCTCTCCCCCCGGCCATCTGATGTGGTCTTGAGCCTCGCCGTGCAGCCATGAATGACTCCGCCAACACCACCGCCTCTTTCGAAGTCTTGGGGTTGTGTTCCCGAATCCACAGCCGCACATCGCTGTTGACCATCCTCAGGAACTGCTCTAGGATGAGCATGTCGTTAATCTCCTCCTTTGTGTGTTCCTGTGGACGTGTCCATTTCTCATACAGCTCCCGCAGTCTGGTGAAAAGTTCTTTGGGAGACTCCCCCGGTAACATCTGGGTTGACCGGAACCGCTGCCTGTATGTCTCTGGGTTAATGTCATATTTTTCCAGGATGACCGCCTTGACCTTGTCGTAGTCCATGGAGTCGCTAAAATCCATGGCAATATACGCTGCTCTTGCCTTCCCGGTAAGGAGTGGGACCAGATGTAGTGCCCATTGCGTTTTTGGACACAAACTGGCTGTAGCAACGCGTTCGAAAGTCGTTAAAAAATGTTCAATGTCTTCATCACCGCAATATTTTTGCATTTTGGGGCCTTTCCAGCCCGTGACGTGGGTGCCCCCAACCAGATGCGCTGTCGGTGCCTGGGCCCCTGCCATTGCTGCCTGGGCTGCTGAATCTGCTGCCACTACCGCGCCTGGAACTGCTGTCGCCGCTTGGACCCCCATCGCCGCTGGACCTGGAACCATCACTGCGCCTGGGCCTGCTGTCGCCGCCGCCGCTTGGACCCCCATCGCCGCTGGACCTGGAACCATCACTGCGCCTGGGCCTGCTGTCGCCGCCGCCGCTCGGACCCCCATCGCTGCTGGACCTGGAACCATCACTGCACCTGGGCCTGCTGTCGTTGCCGCCGCTCGGACCCCCATCGCTGCTGGACCTGGAACCACCATTGCGCCTGGGCCTGCTGTCGCCGCCACCGCTTGTGCTGCTGCTGCTGCTGGCCTGGCCTCTTGGTCTTCCAATGCCCACCTCCACAGCTCTGCCGATGCTCCCATCTGTGTGGCATGTACTGGACTGACCGCTGTTGACACTGGTGCGGACAGTGAGACACCATGTTGCTCTGCCCTCAGTCTGGACCTTCCCCGGCCCCGGCCAAGCTCCCATCGGTCCTGCCGCACTTCGTCCTGGAGCATGCTGAATTGGTTCACAATACCTCTCCAGCGTAGCTCCTGCCGTGCCTGGTCTTCCAGTCGCCGTTCTTCTTGCTTTTGCTGTGCCACCAGAAAAGCCTCGAACGTGGCTTGTAGTTGCTGCACAGAAGCGCCCAGATCTTGCTGAGGCACATAGTCTTCCTCCCCAGCTGCCTCTGCTTGTGCCTTCTTTCTATTTCCCATTTTCTTTCATTCAGACTGACTTGCGCACACTAGTAGTTTTTGCTGCCACCAAATGTAATAGAGTGTGCCGAGCGGATGGGTTGTCAGTTAGAATGATTCCCAAAGTTCAGGGAAATATGTTGCAAAAATATTTCTACTTTATTTTAAGCCGGCAAATGTTTTAAAAATGACAAACAAAACACTGATGAAGACAAACAAAAAACACAGGGTCAAGAAAAGCCCACAGCACTAGGCTAATAACTAATTCACTCACAGACCTGCACCAAGCGAATAGTGCATCCTCTCGTTGCAGAGACAGTCCTCCAAATGAGCTGCGCAGCACACATTTATAGAGCAGAGTCACGGTCACATTGCTTTTAAAATCAATTAACGCAACTAGACATGATTTGACATTTTAAAACATTTTCCCCACATGCTTAACTGAATATGGCCACTCTTCAGTTCTTACACGTTACAAGAAAACTCTTAAACAATGGTTTTAAACAAATCAGTCCATTGAGTGACCTACTTTGCCGCGTACCGCGGATGGAACGTATAAAACAGGTGTCTGACCAACACTCTGGTTTGGTACCGCCCTCCAAAGACTACTACAGGTAAGCTGGCTACAAACATTTACTCATGTTAAACTTAAGCAGGAAAGGATTCGGATATTAGTTGTGCGCACTTCAAGAACCTTTACAAAGCTGTAATTTAACATGGCAGTGAATAAACATTTGCATGTTGTTAAACCAGTCGTGTAGCGTCTTTTTGTTCGTGTTCCCCAAACACGTGTCAAACAAACATTTCGGGGAAACCGCTGTTAAAGTGGCAGACGCGTTGCGCTCTGTCACAGCTTTGTTACATCTGTCTTAAAGTACATTCTGTTACCAAGGCAATTTGCTAATCTTTACTGCTTCATAGTTGGCCCCTCACTGCTCCCAGCTACATTTCAGATAGTAACATCGCATGTGTCAGGAAAGCGAGTGTTACACTCAAGTATTGTCATTATTATGTTATTAATTACACTTGTTTTGTTTGTTTGTTTAGGACATGCCAGAAAACCATCTACCGGTGGCAATCCAGAGGACCTCTACTCATTGTATAAGCTGTGCTGCAATACAATATTTATTGTGGTTTTAATAAATGTTTTTTTTTTAAATGGTTTGTTTTGTATATTGAGTTAATGTGAATTTGTAGATTATGGTAATGTAATGCACTAAGCTAATGTAAAATTTGTAGATTATAATAATGTATAACCTTTTCATATTACTTTAGGTTTTGATTCATGTAAACTCAGAATTTAGATCAGGACTGTTGGAAGTCGCCTTGAATTTGAGCCAATTTAGAACTATGATTCACATCAAAATGCATTACTTGTGACACGTAATTATTTTAGATTGAAGTAAACCAAATTCATTTGAAAAGCATCTTTTGTAATTTGGTCCAATTTAAAATGTTGACTTGCATCAAATTATGGTTTACACCAATACACCAGTGAGTGGTTTAAGGGAAATTAAGTTTAAGCCAAATTGGATGAATGCAGAATTTCAATTGTGAAAATGTAAACAGTTACATTATTAAACTAATAATTTTTTTACAAAACAAAAATTGCTTGCTTAGCAATGTTCTGTCTTTCTGGCACTGGACTAGCCCATTGACTCAGATGTGACGTGATGGTAAAAGGTTAGGAAGAAAAACGGCAGTGCTGCTTTGTGACTGCTGGACTTTTATTTTGACAAGTTTTTGTCGTTCTGTCCTTCACATTCATGAAAGGTCTGGTATGAATGTTAAGTCATGTCTCATGAAATAGTCATGAATGCTTTATGTGCAGTTTATGACAGCTGCTATGAATGTGTTATGAACTCACCTGTCAAGTAAAGTGTTACTATCAACACCCCCATACACAGTGGCGGTTCTATAGTGTTTTACGCCCCGGGCGAGACCACCTCTCAGCACCCCCCACCGAAACAAACACACCAAACATTAAAGTTAAAAAAAATGCATTATTTAAAATGGTTAATAAATAAATACCACAACCATTATTAAACAAAGATTTGTGCAATGACTGCAGACGGCTCTACATTCAGAATTAAAAGACAAAATATATAGGAATTCTACTACAAAAAACTGCATATATAAATTAGGTTTATATAGGCCTACGTGTAAATCACTGGTACATTTAAAATTCACTCTATTTTACATTTATAAAGGTTTCATATGGGAGAACAAAAACATTGTGTACAGAGTTTGAAATAAATACGAAGAGGGAAAATCTACGTAACAGTAAGATTGTTTCTTTTCATATTAGTTTCACCAGCAGATGTTGCCCTTGGCCTATGAACCTGCAAACTGACGAGAACTATGTACTTGTGACTGAGGGCAGCCGCAGCATAGCTAGCTAGCAACCTAAGGAAGAAAGTGCTAGTCTTATCCGAACGTTAACTGAAAACAGTCGAGTGACCATGATGAATTGCTTTCAAATATCCATATCCATATTTATATCCACAACCTAAACTAGCTAGCCAGCATCAATCATTTACAACTTTAATCATTTGCAACACTTGTTAACACAGTCTGAACATTGCTAGTAGCCTGGGAGCTAATGTTACAAAGTTTGTTGATGGTAAGGAGCAGGGGCTACAAAATGAACTTTTTATTATTATGATTTATTTATTTAAAACACTGTCTTATCTGCAAGCGTGAGATTCATCTCGCGTTCTATTCTTTTTCCGCTCCCGACTTTAGATATCTTTTCAAGGCCCTGTCCAAACATTTGTCTGCCAAACTTAAACTAAGACTGAGCAATAATCGACCAGACCACTGAAAGGTGGGGGAGGGGGGCACCAGGAGGAGAATGGAGAAGGAGAGGAGCAAATTGACCTATGTTGCTTTTGTATTGCTTAAAATAAATATTAACATGCTTTGCACATTTTTAAAATATCCTTACTAGCACGTACCTAGCCTATTGTGATGATTTTTTCACGAGCCAATTTTTTTGGTGGTGCCCCCACAAGCACTTGGTGCCCTACGCACGCTGCGTTATGTGCGTGTGCGGAGCTACTGCCCCCGAGACAGAGAAGACACGCTGCTTCTGTGCATGCCACCTTCTCAGCAAGCAAGGGCGCCTGCAGTTCGCCATTGTGCCGATTGCAGCATTACAGGGGGCGCCAATGTGCCGATTGCAGCGATATGACAAACGGAGCTTTTTATTTTATTTTTTCCCCCAAGCGCTCCTGGCGCCCCCCACGAAATGGCGCCCCGGGCGGCTGCCCGGTTCGCCCGTGCCTAAAACCGCTACTGCCCATACACTTCTGATGTTTTACGCAACCATCCTCATATGCCATTGTACTCTTGTCGCCCTCCTTCCGTTCCTGTTCTTGTACTACCATCTGGAAACGTAGCCTGTGTCTCCTCATCACAACAAAACAGGAATAGAAATTTCACTTCTTCACACAACTGATAACAACTCATAACATAATTCTTTATCTGATACTTCATAGAACACAATGTCATGATTATCATCTCTATGCAGACAGCAGGTGGGCAGGGTTCAAAATAACACATGTACATACATACTATCACAACATCTATCCCTTTCAGAAATCACTTCTAAACACTACACAAACACACAATGGGCTCTATTTTCACGATCCTACGGGCATTGTCTAAAGTCTGTCGTGCAAGTTGCTTTGGGGGCGTTCCCGACACAATTTGGTATTTTCACGGCGAAAAAAGCGAACATTGCGCCAGGCGCATCGTTCAAAAGGGTTGGGTTAAGTTACTTCATTAGTCATGGGTGTGTTTTGGGCGTAACATACAATTAACCAACTCATTCCTTTAAGAGCCAGCAGGCGCATTGTCCATAGCCTGTTGCTATTACGATCAGTGGCGGTTCTATAGTGTTTTACGCCCCGGGCGAGACCACCTCTCAGCGCCCCCCGAAACAAATACACCAAACATTAAAGTTAAAAAAACACATTATTTAAAATGGTTAATAAATAAATACCACAACCATTATTAAACAAAGATTTGTGCAATGACTGCAGACGGCTCTACATTCAGAATTAAAACACAAAATATATAGGAATTCTACTGAAATACAGTTTTGAACTTAGTACAAAAAAACTGCATATATAGGAAATTAGGTTTATGTAGGCCTACGTGTAAATCACTGGTACATTTAAAATTCACTCTATTTTAAATGTTTAAAATGTCTATTATAAAGGTTTCATATGGGAGAACAAAAACATTGTGTACAGAGTTTGAAATAAATACGAAAAGGGAAAATCTACGTAACAGTAAGATTGTTTCTTTTCATATTAGTTTCACCAGCAGATGTTGCCCTTGGCCTATGAACCTGCAAACCGACGAGAACTATGTACGTGTGACTGAGGGCAACCGCAGCATCGCTAGCTAGCAACCTAAGGAAGAAAGTGCTAGTCTTATCCGAACGTTAACTGAAAACAGTCGAGTGACCATGATGAATTGCTTTCAAATATCCATATCCATATTTATATCCACAACCTAAACTAGCTAGCCAGCATCAATCATTTACAACTTTAATCATTTGCAACACTTGTTAACACAGTCTGAACATTGCTAGTAGCCTGGGAGCTAACGTTACAAAGTTTGTTGACGGTAAGGAGCAAGGGCTACAATACAAAATGAACTTTTTATTATTGATTTATTTATTTAAAACACCGTCTTATCTGCAAGCGTGAGATTCATCTCGCTTTCTATTCTTTTTTCCGCTCCCGACTTTAGATATCTTTTCAAGGCCCTGTCCAAACATTTGTCTGCCAAACTTAAACTAAGACTGAGCAATAATCGACCAGACCACTGAAAGGTGGGGGAGGGGGGCACCAGGAGGAGAATGGAGAAGGAGAGGAGCAAATTGACCTATGTTGCTTTTGTATTGCTTGAAATAAATATTAACATACTTTGCACATTTTTAAAATATCCTTACTAGCACGTACCTAGCCTATTGTGATGATTTTTTCACGAGCCAATTTTTTTGGTGGTGCCCCCACAAGCACTTGGTGCCCTACGCACTCTGCGTTATGTGCGTGTGCAGAGCTACGGCACTGCCCCCGAGACAGAGAGACACGCTGCTTCTGTGCATGCCACCTTCTCAGCAAGCAAGGGCGCCTGCAGTTCGCCATTGTGCCGATTGCAGCATTACAGGGGGCGCCAATGTGCCGATTGCAGCGATATGACAAACGGAGCTTTTTATTTTATTTTTTCCCCAAGCGCTCGTGGCGCCCCCCACGAAATGGCGCCCCGGGCGGCTGCCCGGTTCGCCCGTGCCTAAAACCGCTACTGATTACGATGGCGGATTTACCCGGACGGGAGGAGCTTTTCGGTTGAGGAAAGCGCGTGAGTAGTTAATATTCGGGGATGGAAAGAATCCCCCCAAACCTCCGCGGGTCATAGAAGTATGGGAGGAAATATCTTCAATAAGTGTGTCCTCCTTTGGCAAGAAGAGAACTTTCGAACAGTGCCCAAAGCGGTACATGTTGCAACTTTTCTGCCAGTTCAGCTTGCCTCTCTGGTGCAGCAGCAGGTACATCGGGGTTCAACGCGCTGTGCGCCGAAACCGGTACAACGTTAGAAGACGGGAAACAAAGCCTTAAACTCAAAGGAAACATCAAAAATAAACGGAAGGTATAGGTCCATCAAACCATTAGTCCACTAGTTTTCTTTTTGATGATTTGTCCATATTATTTTTTACAACTTGCCACGCTGTTTATTTAAAACGACAAAAGAAATTGTAAATAAACTGCACAACATTGCTATATTCTCATTATTTGTGCCTGTTTGCTTACTAGAACATAAAAAAACATGGCTATACAGGCTAAAATAGCTTTTCAACAATGCCTGGGAAATTGTCTCTAAAATAGCTTTTCAACAATGCGCCAGTGACGAAAAAGGAAATCAAAAGCGTAAATGGTTTATGCATTCTCATAATAGCATCTGGTGCGCTTTGCGCCAAACCACACCTCTTCTTTTCGCTGAACCGCCCGTCACGGCGCAATGTCATCTGCTATCTTTTTGCCTGAAAAAATGAACTTTGCGCTGGCACAGAATAGCAATGACAGCATGCGCATGTCGCGAATACACAATGTGTATAGGGCCCATAGTCATTCATTCAAAACCTACATCCATGCCCACTTGCACAACATCATTTCCACACAAATTCTCACCTCACAACTAGGCCTGGGCAAAAAATCGATTTGGTTTTAAAATCGAGTGGGCACGTGAAATCGATTCATTTTTTTAGAAACTCGAGTTTTACGTTTTTTTTTAATCCACTGTCTATGCGTCGCTCGTGTTTTAGAGCCCACTGCGCAGGCATATCATTTTTACATTCGCCAATCCACTATCCTGTGTCGTTCATGTTTCTAAGGCCATAGCGCACGCATGTCATTTTTATATTCGCCAATCCACTGTCCCTGCGTCGCTATTATATTGTGTTTCCAGGCCGCAAGCCCGCAGCGCACGCGTTCATTTTTACATTCGCCAAAGAACCCTCAAGGCTTTCTGTACACTTCCTGCAGTTTCTCACGTTCCCATCACATGAACAAACACACATGGTGAGTGAAGACGGTGAGAAAGAGAGGCTCCTGCCCAAAACAAGCACAACTACATAAGTAATCTGGAACTGGTACCGTTTTGCTGAAGCAGATGAAAAGCAAACAACACCGCTTTGCAAAGTGTGTCTGAAAGCGGTTGTCATAACCTGCAGCAGCACAGCAAATCTTTTTTTACACTTGAAACGAAAACACCCGGACGAATGGGAGAAATGCTGCGCTCTCCGAAAAGAAAGCATTCCAAATCCTAGCCGTAGTCCCAACTCTACATCTGCCAAACAATCCACTCTACCGCAAAGCTTTTCAAGCTGTGTCCCGTACGAGAAGAGTGGGGCAAGATGGAAAGCTATCACGGATGCAATTATGTACTTCATAGCCACCGACATGCTTCCGATTTATTCGGTAGAGAAGAGGGGGTTTCAGCATATATGCTAAAGGTTCTGGATGCTTAGTTAAGATGTTAATGGAATGTTTGAAGCCTGCTGTTGCTGGTAGGCTCCTTTTCCTCACAAAGAATGTTTAAAAAGAATGTCTGCACTTACTTTTTACACTTCTATTAAGATGTTTATGGAATGTTTGAAGCCTGCTGTTATTGCTAGGCTCCTTATGAAGAATGTTTGCACTTCTTTAAATTAACATTTGAGTTTTTTTATTGGATGTGTTACTTCAGGCTTTGGGCTGTTTAATAGCTCATTGGAGTGCGGGTCCATAAAACTAAAAATAAATGTGTGTTTTGGAAATACATTTACCGTGAGCAGTCATTTTATTTTTAAAGGGGTCATTGAATTGAATCGTGAATCGTGAATCGTGAATCGAGTTTTTTATGAAAAAATTGAAGGTTTTTTTTTTGGGGTGAATCGCCCAGCCCTACTCACAACACTGCCCTACCACACACCTATCATACCAACAGTTCCCACATTTTAATACACTGCGGTCATACCATGTATCGCTATGCAGTACATCTATTTTTTTTAATTGACATTCATCAGATTAATTCAGTTTAGATGTATCTGTACTCAGCAGTGTCTTGACTTCACACATCCACAGACACACACACACACACACACACAAACATAAAAAATTCCCTTTAACACACACACACCTGCAAACACAAAGATAATTGCACTACACCTTTTTCCTAAAGAACATTTCCTCTACATACATGTGCTCCCAATACACAATATAAAGCTCCTATGATTTAGCATTCACACATCAGATCTCTACAATAAATGCATTTGTGACATAGAGGATACATTTCAGAGGGGTGGCATGCCACGTCCCTGCACCGCAGGTGCGAGGGCCCGTCATTGCCGCTTGCAGCTATATTTATTAGTTGTTTCCTTTCCTTTTGTCAGCTCTTTCAGCTTCCTATCTAAACGAGTCATCCCTCTTTCCTTTTGTCCGCCAAAACATAAATACATTTTATAGTAGTCCCGCCTGAAATAGCCAATGAAAGGCGTTATATGGCCTACATTGTTCCTCCCACTCAACCAGTCAGGCCGAAAACAATGATATTATGGTTTTATTTTAAAAACACTTTGAGCAAAATGTTTGCATTGTAATTACGTTTGAATACAGAGTATGTTGTTGTCAACAGGGGTGTAGTGGTAAAAAAAGAGGTGGGTAAACTATACATTTTGGGACCATGGGGACCATGACGTTGTAAGGGCCGATTCATAGTCGACACAAGCATGACGCAAGGATGCTACGATGCGTATTGTATGAAACAACTTTTCTGACACATAGGAGTGTGTGTGTATGACAGAGTGTTTGTGAATGTGTGTGTACTTGTGTGTGTGTGAATGCATGTATGTATGTATGTTTGTGTGTGACAAGGGTTCCCTGAGGTCTCTACTCTGTATCATTCATAAAACGAGATACACAATACGTATGTTTGAGGTTTATTAAATCTTAATAAAGAGAAAAATAATGTCAGTGTGAAAGAATGGCAAATGTTTATGGTGTTTAAGACATCTAAATAAAGAGAGAAAAATAAAGACTCTGTAAGAATGGCAAATTACACATACTTACAGGTACACAACACAAAACTGCAGGAGCAGTCCAAACAATATAAAGAACAATATCAAATAATCATTATAGCACTGAACTTAACTTGGTACACTGTAAAAAAAATCTTGTCAAAATTACGGTGAAAAACTGGCAGATGTGGTTGCCATTTTTTCACCGTAAAAATTAGTGACATTGTATAAGGATTTACGGTAAGGTATACTTACACTTGTAAAAACAACAGTTTGAAAATGTTCCAATAAAGATGAATTACTGTTAAAATAATGGTGATATTGTATATAGGTTCACAGTATAGCTGTACAATTCACAATGGAAACCTGTTGCTTTTAAAGTGAAATAATATCCATTCCACAGTATTTATTGTCCAATTTTTATGGTCAATTTCTGTAAAAGTAACAGCACGAGAATTTATGTCTTGACGTTATAACTGTTCAATTCACAGTTCATGACCGTTGCTTTTAATCAGAATCAGAATCAGAATCAGAATCAGATTTATAGGCCAAGTATGCTTGCACATACTAGGAATTTGTCTTCAGTCCGCAGTGTCTCTCTTTTGAAAAATAAATAAATAAATAAATAAAAATAATAAAAAATAATAAAATGAAATTTAAAAAAAAAGTGCAAAAAGTACAAAAATAGTAAGTGCAAAAATATAATAAAATTGATTAAATATATATATATAGTATATATGATAAAAATGAATTTAAAAGAAGAAGAAAGAGAAAAAAGTGATGAAAAAACAATGCAAAAGGGAGCAAAAGATGCTTGATGCAAAAGATTATGATGGTCAGGACTTATCCATTGTTAATGACGCTGATGGCAGAATGGAAAAAGCTGTTTTTATGTCTTGCTGTTCTGGTATATAGGGTTCTGTAACGCTTGCCAGAGGGGAGGAGGTTGAATAATGTGTGTGCAGGGTGTGTGGGGTCTTTGATGATGTTCTCTGCCCTTTTCCTGGTCCTGCCAGAGTACAGGTCCTGTAAGGAGGGAAGGGGGGCACCAATGATCTTTTCTGCTGACCTGACTGTGCGCTGTAGTCTGCATCTGTCCTTTTTAGTTGCTGCCCCAAACCAGACAGTGATGGATGTGCAGAGGATGTATTCAACTGTTGCTGTGTAGAACATGACTAAGAGATTTTGGATTCAACTGTTGCTGTGTAGAACATGACTAAGAGATTTTGTGGTAGGCCGTGCTTACTCAGTTGACGTAGAAAGTACATCCTCTGTTGAGCCTTTTTGAGGATGTTGTTGATGTTTATTTCCCATGTCAAATCTTGGGAGATGTTGGATCCCAAGAACTTGAATGTATTCACTAGTGATACAGGGCTGTTTGATATAATGAGAGGAGGTAGCACTGAGGGGTTCTTCCTGAAGTCCACAATCATCTCAACAGTCTTAGTTGGGTTTAGCTCCAAGTTATGCTGACTGCACCAGAGCACCAGCTTCTCAACCTCACACCGATATGCAGACTCATTTCCATTTTTGATGAGCCCAATTACAGTGGTGTCATCTGCAAATTTCAGGAGTTTTACTGCTGGATCGTTGGAAGTGCAGTCATTGGTGTAGAGGGAGAAGAGCAGAGGGGAAAGAACACACCCTTGTGGAGCTCCTATGCTGATAGTCCTTGCACCAGAGGTGACACTTTTCAGCCTAACATGCTGGCTCCTGTTTGTCAGGAAGCTGTAAATCCACTGACACATAGCAGGAGATACAGTGAGCTGAGAGAGCTTGGTAATAAGGATGTCAGGTATGATGGTGTTAAACGCTGAGCTAAAGTCCACAAATAGAATTCTGGCATATGTCCCTGGTTGGTCAAGATGTTGCAGTATGAAATGCAGCCCCATGTTCACTGTGTCCTCCACTGACCTGTTGGCCCTATAGGCAAACTGTAGGGGGTCCATCTGGTGGCTTACAATGCTTTTCACGTGGGACAGGATAAGGCGTTCAAAGGACTTCATGACGACTGAGGTCAAAGCCACAGGTCTGTAGTCGTTTAGTCCAGAGATGGAGGATTTCTTTGGGACTGGTATGATGGTTGACATTTTAAAGCAGGACGGGACTTTACACAACTCCAGTGATGTGTTGAAAATTTCTGTGAAGACTGGAGCAAGTTGGACAGCACAGACTTTCAAACAGGAAGGTGTTACTCCATCTGGTCCTGGTGCCTTACGGATGTTCTGTCTCTGGAAGAGGTGGCAGACTGCTTCCTCCTGTATAATGAGTGTGGATTGTGTAGCAGGGAGGGAAAGGGTTGCCAGATGGGTGTTGGTGGTTATATCCTGGCTCAGCTGGGTGATGGAACTGACTGACCCAACTTTACCTACAGTAAAAGTTGTTAAGCTCCTCAGCAAGTAGATGGTTATCTTCAACACTGGGGGATGAATAAGATAAATAAGATGAATTTCTTTCATTTCCACATAATTTATTACCCTATTTTATGGTTTATCTCTGTTAAAACAACAGCTCAATTGTACACTGTAAAAAAAATCTTGTCAAAATTACGGTGAAAAACCGGCAGCTGTGGTTGCCATTTTTTCACCGTAAAAATTAGTGACATTGTATAAGGCTTTACGGTAAGGTATACTTACACTTGTAAAAACAACAGTTTGAAAATGTTCCAATAAAGATGAATTACTGTTAAAATAATGGTGATATTGTATATAGGTTCACAGTATAGCTGTACAATTCACAATGGAAACCTGTTGCTTTTAAAGTGAAATAATATCCATTCCACAGTATTTATTGTCCGATTTTGATGGTCAATTTCTGTAAAAGTAACAGCACGATAATTTATGTCTTGACGGTATAACTGTTCAATTCACAGTTCATGACCGTTGCTTTTACGATGAATTTCTTTCATTTCCACATAATTTATTACCCTATTTTATGGTTTATCTCTGTTAAAACAACAGCTCAATTATAGCTTCTCAGTATGACTGTTGAATTTACGGTTTGTAACTGTTGCTTTTAAGGGGAAATCCCATCTATTTCACATAATATATTACGTCATTATAGGGTGAAGTCCAGTTAAAATTTGTAATAAGATTTACAATGAATTACCATCACCTGTGGATGCCAGAAAACCATTAAAATGCAGGCAAACATATTACCAATATTGAACACAGTAGCCAGACTTTTTTAATGTCTCCAAACCTTTAGTGATATTTGAGTATTTAAGTATGAAAAACAAAAAAAGAGACAGTTCTCTTTCAAGTGCAACATAATATATATATATATATATAAAAAAACAGTTACCGTGGGTGTCAGAATATCACTACAATCCAGGATCAAACAAAGACTGTACAAGTATATACAAACACAATAAGCAGCTATAAGTTAAAGAGAGGGGCCTGGAGGGCTTTGGCGTTCAAGCAGTACAAAACTTGTGTTTTGAAGGTGCTCTTTGGCCAAGACGTAGAGACATAAGAACAAACAAGTAGGATGCCAAGGCACTCTTCTAGAATAAAAATGCTTTAATAATACGGCTAGTTCATATTTGAACTTAATATATTAAAAATACTGCCAACATGTTTCGGCCACCCACAGGGCCTTCCTCAGGGCAAGAAGTGAACAAAGTAGCATTGCATGCAAGATAGTTAAACAAGTCAATCAGCTGATTGACTCCAGGTAGAGTGGGCGGAGTCCACTCCTGCAGAGCTGCAAGACAATAAAACATAACCACAAACAACAAAGTCATCTGCTGCAATCCTAAATATCATAAATCGATAATATGCATCAACACACATGAGACATAATCAATACACAGCTAATGAAAAAACTCAAAGAAAAGAAATCATATCACTATTTTCATTGAGACCAGGAAATAAGCAGCTATTCAGCTATTCAACTCCAAAACCGGATCAAACTCTGTCCGGTATTAAACAATAAACCAGGACAAAATAAGTTCTCAGTTGCAAACCAAGAGCAATGATGGCACGGAACAGTCCACCGTGTCCTAATTCACAAACAGTATGCCAAACTGCCAGGGAAAAAACGTGCTGCCAAACTGCCAGGAAAAAAAAGAATAGCCGTATTCGGATAAGGGTAGACGTCTACAGACGGCTGTAGCCGGCTGTAGTCAGCGATGCATTGTGGGCTGAAAATGTTGCATTATGGTTAGACTTTGTGTCAGAGTTGCCAGAAAGGCGTGGCGCTGTCACAAAAACGTCACAAGGTCAGATGACCTAAAAACCCATGTGATGTAGCCGCTTGTAGCCGTCTGTAGACAAAAGGTGCAGCCGCTTGCAGTTGCTTTTCCGCGGCTACAATCGTCTAACTAACGCCTCCGTGGTGACGCAACTTTGCCCTGGTTGGTTTAAAGTTCATTGACGTCTGGACACGGATGTTGTGTAGCGCTCTGTCACGGAACTTCTCATCTTATGTACGTTATTTTAGTCCAGTTTGAAGACATATCTTTTCTCTCTCGTCTTAGCTTGTTCTGGGGCGTGTATCTGATGCTGTCAAGCTCAATCTTTTATTTATTTATGTATTTGTTAATCTCGTTTTTATTGTATTGCTTTGTGTCAGTAGTCTATACCTATTAATGATCTTTGGGTTATGGGTTTGCCGTGTTATTTTTCATCCTTGTGTTGTGCAGCACTTTGGGACATCTCTGTTGTTTTGTTTAAATGTGCTAAAAAACGACTCGACTTGACTTGAAGTCTCAATGCACCCTACTACAACCGCCCGCCCCCTTCTTGTCCCTCACACACAACACATGACTTCTCCGCCATCTACTACGAAGATCAGGTGGTGTAAACAAAAGACTTGTGTCCGACTTGACCGGCGCCTTTTAAACACCCACCCATCCTGCGAGGCGGAGGTCTAGCTGAGGTATGTAGCCGAAGTTAGACAGACATAGACAGACCGGTGTGCTACTCGAACGAGCCTATTGCTGCAGGGTTGCATTTCCCATCAACATCTGAATCTTGAACAAAACAAAGGCAGTATAGGGACAAAAGACAGTATACGAGAGGGTATACGAGAGAGTTTGTGAACTCCTCTCCTTCGTAAACCTAGTTCAATAAACTGAAATAAAATAATCACCTCACTGATACTTTGCTGTTTCTGAAACGTTCAGCTGTGTGAAGCCAGCGACACTAGCAAAATTTTCAATATGGCCACCACTCGGGATTTTTTTCAAAATAAAAGTTTAGTCTAATGCTTTATTTTAATATTTATTAAAATAAAAGGTAAAAAGTGACGTTAGCTACAAAAAAAATAAAGATAAATTAAGGAATATGAACATAAGTTACCACAGAAATACACACATGACCTTAAAATTGTGTGGCTGTTGTGCATATGTGATATGGGGGTAAAATTAAATGTAGGTCTCAGTCCATAATGATTAATGGAATATGTTGGTCTGCTTGGTATAATGCCCACTAAATTTAAATTGTCTGGCTGTGAAAATAACACATGTATCTGATATTGAGGTAAAATGAAATCACTGCAACATGTCCTTCAAGAATATTAACAGCCAAATGCATAATATGCATGACTTACTCATTATGGGCACTTTACATTTCTCATATACAAAAGCATAACACTTATGTTTTATAGAAATAACACAAATTACAAAGTTTTCTTCAAAAAGATATTTACTTAAGATCTCATATGCAAGTTACTGTCATATATTTTACTTGCCAATTTAAGGTAGAGTGCATATGAGTTTTGTACAATTAAACAAATCTGTTCAATGTCTTTTTAATGGGACAGTACACACGGTGCGTCGCTATGAACACAAGTTGTGCACATCAGATATATTTGTCTCAGTGTCACTATTGATTCATCATTTGTTTTCTGGTTTTCCCAGTCAGTTAAGAAATTTGCGCTACCTGCTCTAGATGGTGTTTACTAGCAGTCGCTCTGTCCTCCCTGAGCTGCTATCTACTGAAATTGTAAAATTAGCCTAAGCCACACTGTAGGCTACATACAGGTGGGGTATTACAATTGAGCTGTTGTTTTAACAGAGATAAACCATAAAATAGGGTAATAAATTATGTGGAAATGAAAGAAATTCATCTTAAAAGCAACGGTCATGAACTGTGAATTGAACAGTTATAACGTCAAGCCATAAATTATCGTGCTGTTACTTTTACAAAAATTGACCATAAAAATTGGACAATAAATACTGTGGAATGGATATTATTTCACTTTAAAAGCAACAGGTTTCCATTGTGAATTGTACAGCTATACTGTGAACCTATATACAATATCACCATTATTTTAACAGTAATTCATCTTTATTGGAACATTTTCAAACTGTTGTTTTTACAAGTGTGTATACCTTACCGTAAATCCTTATACAATGTCACAAATTTTTACGGTGAAAAAATGGCAACCACAGCTGCCAGTTTTTCACCGTAATTTTGACAAGATTTTTTTTACTGTGTAGCATGACAGGCTAGTCACCGTCTGACAGCTAGCGCCACCTTAACAAACTTTTGACCGCACGCGTGAACCTATTTAGCTAGTAATAATTTGTTGAATATTGCAGGGGGGGTTGTAGTCTTTTTAACTGCTGTTAATTTACAACTTAATTCTGTAGGCATCCATGAATTTACTTTGTTGTTCGCCATGTATGTAGCTGACATTTTAAGTATGGTGTACCCGTGTGTACGGGCGTGTGGCAGTGTTGTTCAAGTTCACTAGATTTGTTCACTACTGTTTATTGTTCATGTGTAGTTCACATATCACATATGTTCATATTATTCATCTTCAAGTTCAAGTTAGTCGTTGTGTTGTAAATTGACACTTCATAGAAAAACTAGCAAAACTAGCATAGTTTTGGGGGGGGGGGGGCGGTCACACAAAACCACAAGAAAATCTGACCTGACCATAGGCTATATGGGCAGATTTTTTTTTTTTTTTTTTTTTGTCGTAAATTCAGCGTCGTATTCTTTCTTGTCTATGTGTAGTATGAAGGTGTTTAATAAGCTATAGGCTATTTCAATATCACATTTTGGCTGCTGATGTACGCGCACGTAACATTCTAACCAGTGCTGAAGCCTATGGAAATGCGGGCAGGTGCCGGTGCCGGTGCCGGACCAAAGTCAGCTCAGCACCAGCACCGGGACCGGCATGGTCGGAAAGAGATACCTGTGGGTGTACCATACATGGCTCTGGGTGAGGCTTACGACTGTCACGCTCCCACCTGTAGCACAGCCGGTCACGCCCCCTGCTCACTCTGGCTCTACAATCTCCAACTCAAACTCCCCTGTCTACTGATCCCCCCATCATTCAATCCAATTCCTCAATCACCCAATCACCAGACTGTCACGCTCCCACCGGTTTCACAGCCAGTCACGCCCCCTGCTCACTCTGGTTCCACTCAAACTCTCCAATCTACCTATTCCCCCCAATCATCCCAATCACCTGTCTGCCACTCACCAGCACCTGCAGCTCATCTCCTGTTCCCTTTAAAAAACCCCTCTCTCCCAGCACTCTTTGTCTGGCCTCATCTATGGACACGCTTACTCCTGCTCGTGGACTCCTAGTTTCTCCAGCACTGTATGTTCGTGACTCTAGAACCAGGTTGTACAAACTCTTGTTGAATGCTTGCTTTTCTCTAAGTTGGACATTTTCAGTTGGACAGTTATCTCCAGTATGACTGGAATCTTTCGTGTGGATTACCCTTATACTCTACCTCTGATCCTCTGAGCGTTCTCTTCAGTTTTTGTTTTGCCTCTGTTCAAGTCTTCAAATAAATACAACTAGTTGACTGCTAATCACCTGTTTCCTGAGTCTGTGTGTCCTGACAACGACCTAGTGATGTAGCTAAGTTTGGCCTGCTCTGGTTCACTCGTATGTCTGTATTTCTATGGTAGGTTGACCCTTCAATGACCAGTGAACCCATGAGGGTCGAATTTCACGTCTTGGAGTGCTGCGTGCATATACTGCTTGTTTTGACCCACCACATTGTAAATAGAGCTACTCAAAGTGGTTTTTAGCCGAAGGAGGCCTTTAAATAGGCCCACATCGACTGTAGGAAAGTTCCTGTACAATAGGCCTGTCTTTGGCAATGCAGAAAATAAATAAAAGAAAAAGGGATACAATAAAAGAAAAAATGAAAACAAATTCTATGAACTGGGCTAGTATTTCTTAGAAATCTAAAACAAAGCTAAAACTAAGGTCAATTGAATTTTGTAATCACACTGCACTAGTGCACCTAGTCATAGGTTACCAATGGGCTAGTGGATAGGACTCTAATGAGTGACACAAACTGCAGGATTTTTAAAACAGATCTAACAAGAAATTTTGCCCCAACAAGAAAGTGACCCTGACACCTTTTTCTCCATACTGGACTATTAGACTATTCTTGGAATTGTGGGCTATTTATTTCTGGCACTAAGCCCCTACTGTAATATTGGATAATATTTTTGGTCACTTTAATCCACACAGACAACTGCAAGGCACCTTATCAGAATGCTTTGCACCTTGTTGGTAGGCCAACATTATGTGTGTTGCTGCTTCTTTCAATCTGTTAAATGTCTGATGCCTAAAGTAGGCTAATTACACATTTCACTCTATATTTCACATCCTAAAATAGTAAAAAATAATGTTGACAGCATGTTTTTTATTCAAGGTATTCACACCGTGAATAATACAGTAATGTGCTATTTTTAATATTACTGTCCAATGCTGTTGCCATGTCAGTTTCTCACCATATATTTCACATGTTAAAACAGTTAAAAATACAATATCTGACTATTTTTAAATGTATGGTAATCCAATGTTTATTATACAACAATAAGCTGCTTCTTACTTTACAGTTTTTTCTTGTTGCCATTTCACATTTATTCACTGTATTTTTCACGGACATTTTTTACAGTGTAGCTACCCATAATAATAATGTCCCTAACAGTGCCCACAGAGCCTCTTTGTCTGTAGGATATTTGTCTTACAATGCGCTACAAATACTGAATTTATGTTGATATAATAATTACCAAAAACTTAAGACTGCACTTACAACGTCATTTGTCTGCCAGAAAGGTAGGCTAATTTGTCGGCACAAGTTAACAACCTAACGTTGGTTAGTGGCATGGTTCACAAACCAAAACGATGGGGAGTTTATCCTAAAAAGGTGAAGTTTAGGATTCTTTTTGGACTCACTGTGTCGAGATATTTTGCTGGTATCAGCTGGAAGGGTGATGCTCCGACGCTTCAGAAATCGCCTAATATCCATTTCTTCATAACTTCACACACGTAATCAGTGACTTATGTAATCTCGCAGACTGCTGGCTCCCACAAGAGGGTGAATTACTATGCGTAGGCTACGCAGTGATAAAACCCACAAGAACTTGTGCAGGATCTACTAAGTGTAGGTAATTGAAAAATAACGGAAAAGCTTTATTAATATCTGTAAAAAAACAAGAGACATGCGTGCGTTACCTGTATGTAGAGGTGGATAAACTATGCTTGGACGTGTGTAAACTATATTTAAAGGTTCATAAACGCTATTTCCTAAAATCTGGAGGTGGGTAAACGGCGTTTACGTGCGTTTACGCACCACTACATCCCTGGTTGTCAATGTAGGCTCGTTTCTCCACATTTTTATATTTTTAATTTCTTCTTAGATTACATCTGATTTGTTGTTTCAAAAGTGCGACTTTGGCACACACACGGGGCACACGCCTTGGCAGCAGGAGAGGATCGTAGCCTTACAGATAGATTACTGTAGACATGGCAACACGAACACCAGCAACGAGGCGACATGGTCAACTTAAAGCCACTAAAGATTCTACAGCCACAGAGAGGGTTTTCGGTGAAACTTTGGCCATCACCAGCGAAGAGGACGCGAGCATTTCTACAGGTAAGATTTTTGTATGTGAGTAACATATTAGCTGAAACTTAAGTGTTAATGCAACTAGACGTACCGCATAGCGGTACACGGTATGACCACCCCAGTGTATTGAAGTGTGGGAACTGCAGGTATGATGAGTTTGTGGTAGGTCAGTGTTGTGAGGTGAGAGTTTGTGTGGAAATGATTTACTGGAAGTGGGCATGGGATGTGGGTTTTGAATGAATGACATTCTGTGTGTTTGTGTATATTTTGTGTAGTTCCCACCTTCTTGGTCCAAGATATTGGCAAAGTAAAATCACAATTTTTGCATTTAACTATATCAAAAGGTGGTGCTATGCTTCAAGTGAATGTTTATGGGATGGGTCGATACGCCTCTTTAACACCGGCATACTAACACAAAATCATTGTCTTGGACAACATTTTTGATGAGTTATTTAACAAAAACTTTTTGTACACCTAGCTTTGACGGGAAACATTGCACCCTGTGACGAATGAGCAATTAGAATCCGAGATATGGACTTTTGAAGAATTTTAAGCTATGTTTTGAATTTTGATTGACATGTAACTTTGAAACAGTCCATCTCAAGATAAATCCTTTGATAACTTTTTGTCAGCATTGTCTGTAGATGACATACCAAATTTGGTGAGATTCACATGAACGGCCTATGACGAGTTCATTTACTTTCACTTTCGCAATTTTAAAATTTCCCAGAAATTATTTTCATTTCATTAACCAGTGTTGTCAATGTGGGAGGGTCAACAGATTTCACAACAAAAAAAAGTTGGTTGTAAACCTTGCTGCTGATAATAGGCAAAATGACATTTTGTATAATTACAGCGCACCCTATGGGCCAAATTTTATGGCATGTGCTGTGCTTTTAGAAGTTTTTGTGCTGATTGTGCATGGCATATTTTGTACAGTTCCCACCTTCTCGGTCCAAGATATTGGCAATGCAAAATCCCCATTTTTGCATTTAACCATATCATTAGGTGGCGCTATGTTCAAGTGAATGTTTATGGGCTGGGTCGATACACTTCTGTAACACCAGCATACTAACACAAAATCATTGTTTTGGGAAAAATTGTTGACAAGTTATTTAACAAAAAACATTTTTGGACACCTAGCTTTGACAAGAAACATCGCCCCTGTGACGAAATGTCACAAAATTTGGTGCACATGAAAAGAAGTCTGTGTAGAGTTGGCATTTCAACGTTGGCCAAATTTGAGCAATTAGAAGCCAAGATATGGTATTTTGCTGAATTTTAAGATATGTTTGAAATATTCATTGACATGTAACATTGAAACAGTTAATGTCAAGATAAATCCTTTGATAACTTTCTGCCATCATTGTCTGTAGATGACGTACCAAATTTGGTGAGATTCACATGAATGGCCTTTGACGAGTTTGTTTGGTTTCGCAGTGTTAAAATTTCACGGAAATTGTAAACCCTACTGTTCTCTAGATAATAGGCAAAATTACATTTTGTATAATTACAGCGCCCCCTATGGGCCAAATTTTATGGCATGTGCTGTGCTTTTAGAGGTCTTTGTGGTGATTGTGCATGACATATTTTGTGCAGTTTCCACCATCCTGGTCGAAGATGTTGACAATATACTATCCCAATTTTTGCATTTACCCATATCACTAGGTGGCACTATACTTTAAGTGAGTGTTTATGGGCTGGGTCGATACGCCTCTGTAACACCGACATATCACAAAAATGTTTATGTTGTTCGGTGAAACGTGCATTGAGTTATGCAGCAAAAACTTTTCAGCGTCTCCCCCTCTTTGATGGACACTGGCACAGTGGGGAGGTGGCCCTTGGGGGCCAAAAGCTTCTATTCGCTCAAACACTTCTAGGGCTACATGCCTACAAAGATTCATGTCTCCCAGACTTCCAGTGTCCAGGCAATCGTTGACGAAAAATCGGTGAAAAATAAATAAATAAATAAATAAATAAACCTGACCGCCCCGACTGCAAAAAACTGTTTGACAAGGCCAAGAAAAAAAAAAGATGCTCAAGCAAGGAAAATAGCAGACATCACAGAAGAGAGGAACTCTCTTTTAAAGCAGTTGTCACAGTGTAAGTATTGCAGTTAAATTAGCTATATCACCTAACCTGTGTAGGCATTAAAGTTTGTGTGCTCCAGGGACTGTAACTGAAGCCCTGTACCTAAATAACTGTAAGTTGCTCTGGATAAGAGCATCAGCTAAGTGTAAAGTAAAATCAAGCCTTTTACACAGAAACAGCTTGCAAATACTGCAGGGACAGACTTTGACTGTGATATGGTTTCAGTTATGGCTAATAGGTGCAATTATATTAGTTGTTTGTTAACCCTGTATCAAAATGATGGATTTAGCTAATACAATAGTAGGTTGGACATAAGAGTAGCTTTCCAAAATCCACACAATATGCATTCACAAGTTAAGCATAGCTGTGTTTGTGGTTTGGTCAACTACGTAACTCATTCACAATCTTTTGTGTTGTGTAATTGTAGCCACAACACCAGAAGACATCATCAAACGCTATAAAAAAGTGCAACAGGCCTTCCGAAGATGAAAAAACCTGCAAACATCATACAGATCAGTAGGAGTTAATAGGAACACAATTTGTTCATGAGCAGGGATTGTAGAATTGTCTGTTGTTTGACGAGCTATTGTCAGGCTAATGCCATGGAGATAAGCTGATGTCATTCATAAAAAAGTGCAGAGATGTCATTCTAAATGACCCTACTCTGATACAAGAGGTGGAAAACCAAAAGAAAAGTGGGCAACTCCTTCCAATAAAAAGTAAGTAGTTAGTCAATTGATATTGAATTCAATTTGAGCTTGAGGTGTTGACTTTTCTTGAGGTTATCCAACTATTGTTGGTGTCTTTTATGCTTTTCTTTTATTCATATTACTTACTATTTTTGTTGTTTTTTTCAATATGTTCTGTGTAATAATTAATTAACATGGCCATCTAACTGATGTGTACTTTTTTTGAACATAATATGATTGTTAATTGTTAATTTTGTCTTTCAACATGGCCTGTGGAGGTGTGCTTTTTTAACATTATGTTGTTATTCTTCTTTGTGTGTTTCAACATGGCCTGTGGAGGCCTTGGTTAAAATGTATTTTTTCGCATTCTATAAAATTACTGTTGATGCAATCCGTCTGTGTTATTTAGGCACTTTTATAACCCAGTAGGTGATACTTGTATTTTTTTAATTGTCCAACGTCTACAGTGTCAGATTTATATCACTGTTGAGGGACTGGAATTGTTACATTTCTATTTAAGGAATGCAACAAGTTTGGAATGAAATGCTTTCCCGGAAACATTAACAGATAATTAGTAAGAGGTAATTGTGTGTTACACATATTGACTGAAGTGCTTGTGTATGACGATGTGTTTCCACTTTAGATTAGGGGATGCAAAACACTTTGTAAATACATTGTTAACACTAATAGATCATTTGTAAAAAGTTCACTGAGTTACAGAAAGTGAAGTAATGTTTCAATATAAGGGCATGTCTTCACTTTAGATTAGGGGATGCAAAACACTTTGTAAATAAGTTGTAAACACTAATAGATCATTTGTAAAAAGTTCACTGAGTTACAGAAAATGAAGTAATGTTTCAATATAAGGGCATGTCTTCACTTTAGATTAGGGGATGCAAAACACTTTGTAAATAAGTTGTAAACACTAATAGATCATTTGTAAAAGGTAAGACTGAGTTACAGGTATTGAGGTACAGATATTTGTTCACCGATTTTTTGTCAACGATTGCCAGGACACTGAAACTCTGGGGGACATGAATCTTTGTAGGCATGTAGCCCTAGAAGTTTTTGAGCGAATAGAAGCTTTTGGCCCCCAAGGGCCACCCCCCCACTGTGCCAGTGTCCATCAAAGAGGGGGAGACGCCGAAAAGTTTTTGCTGAATAACTCAATGAACGTTTTACCGAACAACATGAAATTTTTGTGATATGTCGGTGTTACAGAGGCGTATCGACCCAGCCCAAATGGAATTTTTTTTTGGCATTATCTTGGACCGAGAAGGTGGGAACTGCACAAAATATGTCATGCACAATTTTGAAAGTGAAACCAAATGAACTCGTCATAGGCTGTTCATGTGAATCTCACCAAATTTGGTACATGTCATCTACAGACAATAATGACAAAAACTTTAAAAGTTTAAAAGTTACATGTCAATGAAAATTTGAAACATAGCTTAAAATTCTTCAAAAGTCCATATCTTGGCTCCTAATTGCTCCAATGTTGTGAAAATTGACATGCCACCTCTAAACAGCTTTCTGTTCATGTGCATCAAATTTTGTGATATTTTGTCAAAGGGGACGATGTTTTTTGTCGGAGCTAGGGGTCCAAAAACAGTTTTTTTTTTAAACTCATCAACATTTTTTCCGAAGACAGTGATTTTGTGGTAGTATGTCGGGGTTACAAAGATGCATTGACCCAGCCCATAAACTGTCACTTGAAGCATAGCGCCACCTAATGATAGGGGTAAATGCAAAAATTGGGATTTTGTATTGCCAATGTCTTGGACTGGGAAGGTGGGAACTGCACAAAATATGTCATGCACAATCAGCACAAAGACCTCTAAAAGCACAGCACATGCCATACAATTTGGCCCATAGGGGGCGCTGTAATTTTAATGTAATTTTGGCTATTATCTAGAGAACAGTAATGTTTACAAGCAGTTCTTTTTTGTCGTGAAATCTATTGACACTCCCACATTGAAAACACTTGTCGATGCCCACTTCCAACAAAAAGAATTTCCGTGAAATTTTAACATTGTGAAAGCGAAACCAAACGAACTCGTCATAGGCCGTTCATGTGAATCTCACCAAATTTGGTACAAAAAGTTATCAAAGGATTTATCTTGCGATGGACTGTTTCAAAGTTACATGTCAATCAAAATTCAAAACATAGCTTAACATTCTCCAAAAGTCCATATCACAGCTTCTAATTGCTCATATTTGGTCACAGTTGACATGACAACTCTGAACGGCTTTCTTCTCATGTGCACCAAATTTTGTGACATTTCATCACAGGGTGCAATGTTTCCGGTCAAAGCTAGGTGTACAAAAACAGTTTTTGTTAAATAACTTATAAAAAATGTTGCCCAAGACAATGATTTTGTGTTAGTAAGCCAGTGTTAAAGAGGCGTATCAACCCATCCCATAAACACTCACTTGAAGAAATAGCACCACCTAGTGATATAGTTAAATGCAAAAATAGGGATTTTGCATTGCCTATATCTTGGACCGAGGAGGTGGGAACTGCACAAAATATACACAAACACACAGAATGTCATTCATTCAAAACCCACATCCATGCCCACTTCCAGCAAATCAATCAAACACTGACCTACCACAAACTCACCATACCTATGATTCCCACACTTCAGTACACTGCGGCGGTCATACCATGTACCGCTTAGCGCAACAAATGCTGTCTTGTGTGTTTTTCCTGCCAAACTGTTGAAGCACTTTAAGCTACATCTTGTATGAATTGTGCTATACAAATACAGTTTATTATTATTATTATTATTATTATTATCATACACTTGGAAATCACAATGAAGTTCCAGGATTTCTATAAAGTTATCAACAAGGAAACACGCATGCAGGATACATTTTGAACTAGGCACTAAAAGGAAATTTCAACACATATGATAACCATGACTACAGCTAATTAATGACCATCATAATATAAGTCTTAATTAATTAAGCCTTATCATGGCAGATGTAATGGTCATAGGCATACGATGAAATATGGTCATATGGCAAGGCAGGATCCAGATACAGATTTTAAGGCCCAAGGGAAATTGCTATTACCCATTGTATCTACAACGTTGATTTTAAGAGAGAAACTGGATTGACTTCATCTTCTCTTAACTGTATATTTTTTTGTTTTTTTGCTTTGTAGTTGTAAGATAGTGTAAGTGAGACAAAAAGCAAGTGGAAGAGAGAGAGGGGAAATATTGGAAAAATAACAAAAAAGTTGGATTTTAACTAGGTAAGAAAATATGTTTTACTAATCCCTGCTTTGCCCAATTACCATATTTCACTGTATGCCTATGTCCTTCAGAGCAACCATTACAAAGGCATTATATGGGTTAATACCTAATAAATATGTGTTAGATTTATATTATGATTGCACTCTTCAAGACCTTTATTTGATAACAATGGTGCTCACAATTTTGACACAATTTGGATGTTTACTGTGGGGTATACTCATTTTTGTGGCCTGTTATGTATACAAAAATTATTGTGGTAAATTGTGGACACTATACTGCTACACAAACTTTACAATGACTGGTCAAAAACATATCCAAGTTTCATTTGTGTAGTATTGTCCCCCATTTTTTTTCTAAAATGTGAAGGTGTACTCACTTTTGTGAGATACTGTATGTTACAGAGGTGGTCTATCTCTCCTCTCCACTTCTTCACTTGGCGTTGTGTCCATGGAATAACACCACAACTCGTTTTTGTAGTTTTGTTGCGCTGTTGAAAGGGTGAGGGGGCATGCTTTTATTGATAAAAGAAAATATTGCATATGAGCTTAAACAAGATGTGGTTAGTGGCAAGTTCAAATCCTGTTTTAAACTAGCTTTTTATGGGTTTATGTTTTTATGGGCACATTAAGGTGTTTAATGTGTCCTTCATCTCTGACAACATCTTTATCATGAAGCAAAGTTGAACTAGTTAAATAATCTTTCTGGCACGTGAACTACACACAACCCAAGTTTAAACTTGAAAGGGGTCAAGTTTGTCTCCCAAGTTGCAGGTAAAGAGTGCTGGTGCCCTCAGTTTGCTTAGTCATCAGTTTTAATTGGCTTTCCCTTCTTTGCTTAGTGGGAGAAAATGAACCACTATTGCCCTTTTCACTCGTCAGTGATGGAAAGGAGTTGGAAAACTAGTAAAAATAATCAGATTATTAAGCCTAAAGCAATTGCCATTTTTTTCATGGGCAGTTTTTTTAAATGGCCATGGTGGTTACACCATTGCTTGCGTGGTCATAAACCATGATATCATTATAAAAAGAACTGACAGAGCTTTAATTTCATGCTTTAAAATTGTGGTAGCCTCATGGATTGAGGAGATATAATACTAAAATGTGGTCCTGCAGCAAACCAGGCGCCTTACCACTCTTGTCACACAACACAAATAAGCTGATAACTTCAAATTTAATCGAGTTATTGTAACAACTACTCAAATATCTAAACCTGTTACACAAGTCTGTCAGTAGCAAGACAGCTTGCTATCTATCTGGCTTACTGGCAGTACACCTGCAACCCTGCTAACTAGATACACAGGGCCGCATTAACGCACAGGCTGGGTATGGCTTAAGCCTAGGGCCTCACGTGCAAGGGGGGCCCCCATTGGTCAGTAAAAATATATAATTTTACTTAAATTTGCATTTGAGAATACTGTATTGGCCCACATCACAAGTAGCGCAGCTGATTGGATAAACATGCAGAGAGGGTAAACGTCATCACGTAGGCCTTCACTTGACTGGAGTGAGAACGAAAGAAAATGTCAGGGGAAAAAATATGAAAGTGGCGCTCAGAAAAAAAAAAACAGAGAAACATAAGCAAAGACAGCAAAATCTTTTGAGCCGAATCCCTAACTTGACAGTTTATTTCAAACCGACTGGTGGACCTGACAATCCCCATTCCGCAGACGTTAAACTTGACGTTAATAACAACGACATTGGTGGTGGTGATAGAGCTAAGCTAGCTGGAGTTGGAGTTGAAGTTAGCTTGGGAGAAAAAGCAGATGAATCGTCCGAAACTGACAGTGTGCGACCAGGCCGAGACAAGTTCAAGACAAGGAGAATATGTTAAGGAAAGCCGCGACAAGGACACCTCTACAAGTTTACTCCTGAAGGGTTTGAGGGCAAAGAACCTACAGACCGTGTTTCCTAATGTTGACATCGCGCTGCAGCTTTATATGACCCTGCTCTTTTTTGAAACTGGGACTGATTAAAAACAGATTGAGATGCACAATGGGTCAAAACCGATAACCGAATAACCTGACGCTGATGTCTCTGGAGAGTGACATTCTGCGTGAACTTGATTTCACAAGCCTCGTCAATGACTTCAAAAGCAAGGGAGGTGAACGTCTAATGGTAGGAACATGGTTTCTGTATGCAATCATTCATCTTAAACATAGCCTATGCTATAGGCCTGTGACAAAACTGTCTGCTTATGTCTAATTACTCTGTTGCTGTAAGTGGGTGAATTAATATAGGCTACTGTTTTGTGTATTTTGGGGTTCATTTGCAATTATGTGGCCTAATGTGAGTGAGCCTACCTGATGTCCAGTTGTTGATGCTGTTTAGCTTACAGTGTGTGGAAAGCATTGATGGCAAGTCAGTTGGCCTTCTACCCAAGTCAGCCATAAGGTGTGTGCCAGGAGTTATGTTATGGTGGCTGTATACAGTTCCCTTTTCTATTTTTCCCCCCTAATGGTTGCAGAGGTAGCCTAATGCTGTGTGTGGAGTGAGGGCCTATGTAGTTAACAGTTGTTGCTGTTTTGTTGTTTTTTTATTGTCAATAAAGAAAGCCATTATTATTATTATTATCGGCTTACCCTCTCTGCTGATCTATTTACAAGGTTAGGCTATACATAGGCTATTGCGGCTACCGCACACAACAAAGCTACTATGCATTAATAATTGTATGTGGGGGGGTGGGGGGGCCTACAGACAACTGTAGCCTAGGGCCTCTATACACCTTAATCTGCCCCTGTAGATACAACAGGTGAAAATTTCATGGAAAAGCCTCCGACAGGGACCTTCACCCCACAGCACTCTGGCGCCACTGTATCACCAATACGTTGCCATCTTGACCCAAATAACTCGAGGTGAAGTTGTTGAACTTGCTGGCGCCAAAGGTTTTGATAGCCCAGGAACCCTCTGGTGTCTTTAATTCCAAAGTAATGACCCTGATGCAAAAAGAGGTACACAGTTTCTTTTTGCTTTTTCTTTTTTACCTCCATGTGTGTAATACTATGGTAGACTTAATTTAACTTAAGTTGCTGTTCTTTGTACGTGTGACTTATAAACTAATTTCTGGAGAAACATCATTTTAATCACTAAACAATTGATGCAAGTGACGTGTGTATGAACCACGTTTAGTCGTGTAAATAATGCAGCATTTTGGCCTTATTCAAGTGCTTTAGTTAACTTCCGCTCTTTGTGTCAGGATTCGAACAAGTAGGACCCAGATACAGACACGTATAGTTTGAGGAGTTTATTTAAAAAGGCAAAAACACAGAAGATCAGAAGGCATCAAAAATTCCCAAAATAAAACAATGGTGAAAACACAGAAGATCAAGGCATCAAAATCCCAAACTAAAACAAAGGCTATAATCCACAATTTTTAATCCTCATTTTTTCAGGCATTCCGGAACCCAACGACCCCAATAACACACCCGACAATCCAGAGCTACTCATAAAGGACTTTATGCTTACACAACTCAAACTGCCCGAGGACACCGTCAATACGATCACATTCCACCGAGTTCACCGTCTTGGCAAGCAGCAAAAGGACAAACCCAGACCCATCATTGCAAAGTTCGAACATTACAAGCAGAAAGACATGGTAAAGAATAAAGGAAAAGAACTCAAAGGCACCCACTACGGAATGAACGACCAATATCCCCGCGAGATCAACGAAAGAAGAAAGATTCTATACCCAATACTCAAAGAAAACAGGAAAAAAAACATCTGTGCAACCCTGACAGTCGACAAACTCTATTTAAATGGACAGTTATTCAGGAATCCAGACACAACTCCTTGGCTCTTCTAGATATATGCACCCATGCCACAATTTACAGTATTATTCTATTATATTCACACACCTCTTTAATAAAAAGCTCCCCACTAGCCCACACAAGCGCATTATATATCTGTATATCTGTCTATATAACTGTATCCTTTGTTCAAAGTTGTCTTTTCATGTCATCGATAATTATGTTTCTGTTTGTTCTTGTCATTATGTCCACTCTGTCCTGTGTTACCCCCCTCTACCTGCCCGGTCTTACATTCCTGCCCACACATTCACATTCACTTAGCACCCCCAAGTACATACACTCACTCATGTCATTTCACCAATACATCTCTCACATTCACAACATCCAGACAGTAACCACATTAGCATGTCTAAGCTAACATTCCTAACTTGGAATGTCCGCGGCATGGGATCTCAGACAAAGAGGGCCAAAGTATTTGACCAACTCAATAAATTATCAGCAGACATTTGCCTCCTTCAAGAAACCCATCTCTCAGATTTGGACCATAACAAAACAAAATCTGCTCAATATAATCAATCATTCTCAGCCAACTACAACTCAAAACAACGAGGTGTCTGCATACTAATTCATAAAAAAATCACATTTGTTCACAATGCTACCATTTCCGATCCAGAGGGACGATTTATTATTATAAACATCTCAATTAACAATAACCCAATCACAATCGGAAACGTGTATGGCCCAAATTCAGATAATCCAGCTTTTTTTCAATCCTTTTTTTCTTCAATCGCAAACATGACCAACTGCCCAGTAATAATTGCAGGAGATTTCAACACCGTCTTAGACCCAACAATTGACCGCTCTAACAATTCAAAAAACAAACAAATTTGGCAATCCACCTCAACCATCAAGCAGTTCATGAGTGATTTTGGTCTTGCTGACAGCTGGCGCACACAACACCCACACAACAGAGAATACTCATTCTTCTCATCCGTTCACCGCTCCTACTCCCGTCTGGACTTTTTTCTTACTAGCAACTCCCTTATCCCCAATATCTCTCAATCAACAATCCACCCAATCATCATCAGTGACCATGCCCCTGTAACAATTACTTGGTCTATGAATCAACCACACAGACCAATCCCCAGATGGCGCTTTATCACTCCTCCAAGATCCACACTTTGACACACTTATCAGGAGAGAGTGGTCACTCTTTTTAGAGATGAATGACTCCCCAGAGTCATCACCTTCTCTTCTGTGGGAAACAGGAAAGGCAGTGCTTAGGGGTGCCATCATTTCATTTTCTGTTCACAAAAAAAAAATAGAAAAGCAAAAGGAAACTCAATTGGAAGAAGAAATCAAACATCTAGAAAAAATAAACATGACAAACGCATCAATTGACATTCAAATCAAATTAGATAAACACAAATCAGAACTCAATGAAATAATCAACAAACGGACCCAGTTTTTAATACACCGACTAAGACAGGAACATTTTCACCACAACAACAAATCTGGCAAATACCTGGCAAACCAAATTCAAAGAAATAAAGAAAAATTCACAATCACAGCACTACAGGACTCAGCAGGGAAGCTAACTCACTCACCAACTGAAATCAATCAGACTTTCTACCAATTCTACAACAAACTCTATTCATCAGAAAAAAAACCCAGATAGCAAAGACATTAATCATTTTCTGGACCACATCCAATTACCAATAATTGACAATGACCAAAAAATCGCATTAGAAACCCCAATATCTGTTGACGAATTACATACTGCATTAAAGACTATGTCAAACAACAAGGCACCCGGTCCTGATGGCTTCCCTGCTGAGTTCTATAAACATTTCTGGTCAACTCTAGCTCCACTGTTCTACCGGATGATTCAAGAATCAAAACACAACTCCAGGCTTCCACCATCCTGTAATAGCGCTTCGATCTCACTTCTACTCAAACCCAACAAAGACCCAACGCTACCGTCAAGTTACAGGCCAATTTCGCTTATCAATGTTGACATTAAAATTTTCGCCAAAGCCCTTGCAATCAGATTAGAAAAAGTCATTCCCTCCATAATCCATCCGGATCAAACAGGATTCGTGAAAGGCAGGCAATCTTCAAGCAATACACGCAGGTTATTCAACGTAATGCACCACTCAATAAGTCAGAAAAACAATTCAGTCATTATTACATTAGATGCAGAGAAAGCTTTTGACAGAGTCAACTGGAAGTTCCTGTTTTCCACATTAGAGCGGTTTGGCTTTGGGGACTCATTCATCAAATGGGTCAGACTGCTATACAATTCACCATCAGCCACCGTCACCACAAATGGGTTAGCTTCTCAAAACTTCACTTTGCACAGGGGGACTAGACAGGGGTGCCCACTCTCTCCCTTATTATTCACTATTTTTATTGAACCTCTAGCTGCAGCCATACGCCAAAACACACAAATCACAGGAATCCAGACTAAAAATATTCATCATAAAATAAGTCTCTTTGCAGACGATATTTTACTTTTTCTTCAAAATCCAGTGAGCTCATTACAAGAAACAATCAAAACAATAAACTCATTTGCCAACATTTCAGAATACTCAATCAACTGGAATAAATCATCAGCTCTTCCGCTACAACCTCAAAGTGGGAATGCAGCTATCTCACTATGCACCGATCACATCACCTACTTAGGAGTAAGAATTTCCCCCAGGCTGTCTGACCTATTTAATCTAAACTTCTCCCCCCTACTAAAAACAATTCAGGATGATCTGCAACGCTGGACAAATCTACCACTCTCCATCATGGGCCGTATATCTGCTATCAAAATGACAATCCTACCTAAAGTTAATTATCTCCTTTCAATGATCCCAATACAACCATCCACATCCTGGTTCAAATCCCTAGATTCAGCAATTACAAAATTCTACTGGAAAAACAAGACACCCAGAATCAAACTAGCAACCCTTCAAAAACCCAAGTCCCTAGGAGGATTAGACGCAGGAGGATTAGATCTACCATTTCTTACTCCAACAATCAAAAAACACCCCTGTTTCAAAGCCCCTACCATCTGTTCGAGTCTGACAGCCTGGTGGAAATTCCACAACATCACTAACACCAAGCACTCACCCTCTAAGCTCACCCCAATTTGGAACAACCCAGATCTCACTTGCAACAAACAAACACTCAATTTCTGCACCTGGAAAGATAAAGGCATTACACACCTACAGCACTTATTTACAAACAGCAAATTTTCTACATTTGCAGACTTGGTCCAGAAATTTGGCATCACCAACAAGCACTTCCTGCAATATCTACAGATTAAATCAACAATCATATCCACTATAAATACCCCAACACCCAATTTAGAACTCGCTACACCCGTCCTAAATCTTATTAATATATCATCTTCAAAAAAGCTACTATCCAAAATCTATAAGCTATTGATACAAACTGACACCAGTATGAACCTACCGTCTGCCAAATGGGATTTAGACCTCTCTATTTCCACAGATGCCAGTTTCTGGGCTCAAGTCTGCAAAAACACCTTTCTCATGACCAAAAATACAAACTTACAATTAATCCAATACAAAATTATCCACAGAACTCACCTCACGGGACACAAATTGTTTTGCATGGGCTTCTCAACAGACATCTGCCCCCACTGCACCCAAAACTGCCCGGACACCTATATTCACGCACTCTGGCACTGCACCCCCATAAAACAATTCTGGGAGAAGGTAACAGGTCTACTTTCCACTTTCTTTGGCTGCTGCATCCCAACCTCCCCGTCACTCTGTCTGCTTGGAGATACCACATTATCCACACTATCCAACCTGAATCACTTTAATAGCAAAATCTTATTGGTTGCGCTAGCTGTCGCCAAGAAAACTATCCTCATGAACTGGAAATCAAAGAACAAAATTCACATATCCGCCTGGAAAAACCTATTACTAGACCACATTTCATTAGAAACCTCAAATATCCCGTATCATAACTTAACCTGGTCATCACTTTCCAAATTCTTACAGTCATGAATGTCCCTCTCTGCTTGAGACATGGTGAGCCCCCCTCCACCCTTTTCGCCCTTTTTTTTTCTTCCCATCTAGACCCACTCCCCCAAGTATAATCAGACTCCTCTGCACTGCTCTGGCCTCCAGGGGCCGGAGGGCGGGCTGACTTGTGTGGGGGGTCCTGGCCATGGTGGGGCCGTGGTTGGGCCTCTCCCCCGCTGCCTCTGCTACGGCCCACACCATCCCCTGGATTGGACCGGGCTTCCTCTGATCTGTGGGCCTCACTTTTTAATGCTCTACATCAGCCGACTCAGAAAAGTTCACACATTTTCACACAAGAACACAAACACCCCCACTATGTCAGGGCCGAGGTGGGGTGCTCGGTACAGGGGCCTGTAAAAGGGCCCAAATTAGCTTGCACCCCACTTCTTTTAATGCAATACATTTTAGAATAATATGCAATCCCAACTCATAGGAAGGGTGGTGGGGGGGGCGCAGAGGGGAGTCTCCCCCTTTGCTCTACCCCCCCCCCCTCTTTTTAATGCATTTAGACACCACATAAAACACACCATAGGGCCAGTGAGGCTCATGGATTGGTTGGGGCTTGGGCCCCTGTTCTGGTCGGGAGGGTGGGGCTGGGCTGGGGCCGGGGGTCTGGGTGGCTCTGCAGCGGTCCTTCCCTGTCCTCTCCCCCCGCTGGAGTTTGGCCTGTCCCTTTGATGCGCTGAAGGTTGGAGCGGTCAGAGGAAGTCAACTCCCCTCTTTCCCTCCTTCCCTTGTTTTTCCCTTGTTTCTCCCCCCCCTCCCCGCTTCCTCCTAGAGGGGGCTCATCCAGATTCCCATGCCCCGGACATTTCAGAACATACCCCTTACACGCATGCTAACTACTGAAGCATATCCATGCAAACACACATACACACACATATACACTCAAACACCCCCCCCCCCCCCCCAACACACTCACACACATACATTCTAGTAACCACCCACCACCACCTGGTTACATGTACCTAGCACTGTTTTGTTGAATGTCATGTCCTAGTTCATTATGTTGTATGTTCTCTGTTTGTAACACACTTCTTGGTTTTGTAATTGTATTCGTTTTTTGTAAAAATAAAATGGAAAAAAAAAGAAGATATTTCCTCCCATACTTCTTTGACCCGCGGAGGTTTGGGGGGATTCTTTCCATCCCCGAAGATTAGGAGGGAATGACAGTATAAATTTTGATTGGTTAATTGTATGTTACGCCCAAAACACACCCGTGACTAATGAAGTAATTTAAGACCAACCCTTTTGAACTTTTCCCACCGTCAAAATACCAAGCTGTGTCGCCCCCAAAGCAAAAACGTCCCATAAATGGGCAAGCCTAAAACAAGCGTAGTCAAGGAAAACATTAATGACAATAAAAGCAGTTTAGATTTCATGTTTGATTAAACCAAATGGCTTCAAAAGCCTTTTAACGAGGAGGTACAATGTTAAGAAAAAAAGCAAGTTCGTACCTGTAGCAATCGCTCAGAAATGGATAAAGAAGATCTTGCTACTAAACAACTCTGGTCCAAAATATTCAAGTGGGAAAACATTCCGGCAGACCAAATCTCTTTTCCTCTCTCACCATGGCAGGAACAAAGGGAGCAAGATTCATTTTGGATGAAGGGTGACAGGGGAATTGTAAAGATGAACCTGGGACCAGTGTGGTACTCAGTAGAAGAAAGGATGAAAATCAACATGGTTAGCAGTCGTTCGTCATCCAGACGAAGGTCGCACGGAGTGACCTCACCTCACGGGAGCTGGGACGAAACAAGTCTGCAGTAACAGTGACGTACTAGAAGATCAGAAATAAAAGGAGTCCATGGACGGAGGTGACTGAAGACTCATCATCTTCAAGCCAAAACAACACCCACTTTACAATAATGGACTGGAAAGAAAAAGAGACCAAAGACTGAAAGCGATGAGAAATTTAAAAAAGAAAAAAAAATGTAATAAAAATGTTAATGGTCTTATTCTGCTAGATTAGGAGCAATAGTTCAAAGGAGGGTGTTGAATTTCTGTAAAATTCTTGGTTGAACTATTGTGCCGCTTTGTCTTTCTGCCTGCTTGCTTGCCTCTCAGCTGAAATGGGGGATAGATTGTATGATGGAACAGTAAGGTCAATGAAAGTTGAAGAAAGAGAAAGTACATTGTACAGGGGCCACTAAGGGCTGCCAACTGATAGTATAAAAGCCATACTTTTACCAGTTGTACGCCAGAGTTCTTTCAACCTCTTTTCGCTTGTACGCTTGCTCTTGAGAGTGGCAGTATCAAAAGCTAGTTACGAGCTTTCTTGCTAGAATAGAGTGCAGTTAATTTGAGCCTCTCCCTGCTTGTACTTTTGCTCTGAGAGTGACTGGGTAAAAATTGGGGCAAGAAGGTAGCTCTTTTGACTTCTTCTCACTTGGACTTTTGCTTCGAGAGTGACTGTGTAAAAATGGGAAAAGAAGAAAGTTCTCTAATCCTTTTCTCGCTCTGACTTTTGCTCTTAAGAGTGTGTAAAACCTGTGAAAAGAGGAGAAAAGAACTGATCTTATTTTAGGCGGACACCCGGTTATGGGCTTTTTGCTAAATAAAGTTTGAATATAATATAACCTCATTGTGAGGATTTCCCTAAATATATTCTGAAAAGGCTTAATGCTGGGGTAAAAATAATGAGAGGGCTTAGCTTTTAGAAAAGTGTGTTTTCTGTTTTGTAAACCCAGAGTGTTTTTTGTGTTAATAATAAAAACCAACCTTGTCTGTGAAAAGAATAAACATTGCCCTGACATTCTTAAAACCACAAAAGAAGCAACTGCTGCATAAATCACAGGTACAGTGAGACCTCGGCTGGCTGAGTCTCCAGCTGTGAGAGCATTTGGTTACATGGCAAAGCGACAAGAAAATACTGTGTAATAGGTTCTTGCTATGTAAGTGATATGAGTCTCTGAATAACCCCCCCCCCCCCCCAAAACAGACAGACCAACATCACTCACATAACGGGACCCCACCAAACAGTCTGACAACAGTCAACAGTCACATAAACTGCTCTACTCAACGGACAGTCCGACAACAGTCACACAAACTGTTCTATTCACGGATTTCCAAGTCGATCCCCCGTAGGGGCTGCGGTTCTGCCTGAGGTTTCTTTCTACACTTAAATAATCCAAATCCAAGCTGCAACAAATGCTGTTTTTCCTGCCAAATTGTTAAAGTACTTTGAGCTACATCTTCTATGAATTGTGCTATACAAATACAGCTTATTATTATTACTATTGAAATAGCACAGAATTCATAAAGCGTTTTTTAGTCGCAGAATTCAACAATACTCACACATACTGCTTTACAGCTTGACACCACCCCCCAGTGACAGGCTGCATATTCCAGAAGTCCACCTCTTCCAAAGTGTTGTCATCAATATCGGCAGCTTCAGGCTCTTAAGTCGATCTTATGTCAATCATTAATCAATGCTTTATCCACTCTTGCTGTTGTTTTGAAATATTAACAGAGTTCAAAACTTTGGCTTTTTTACACTCTTTGGACAACATTTTTATCATATGAAGATTTTATAGCTTATCATGCTTATCATTTAGCTGCAGAAACACTGACTTAAATTCGTGGTACAGGTAAGAGTCCTACATTTTGCAACATGATTTTCATACATAACAGTGCACATTCACATGCTGCAAGAAACACTACAGCAAAGATGGTAGATAGGCAGAGCAAGATCCTTCATGACGAGCCACTTCCATGATCACACAGGGATTGTACAGTACTTCTTTCTGTACATATGGTCTGGCACTGCTGTACTGAGAAGGTCTTTTCTTCCTGGAGGTGTGAACTCTGCTGAAATGTATGATAATGATATTTAGAATGAAATAATGATCGGATCTGCCTTTACCCAAATGTTAACACCTAACCGTGACGTATGCAATGCGCTAGGTTGTAAAGGAAGTTGTAAAGCTTTCCAGATACTAACGAACTAACTAACGGAGTAAGTTGGATTATTTATTTTTTCTTACCCCCGTGGGGAGTAGGGCCATGATGTGTCTTTACAAATGAAAGTCGTTAAACATTCTTCTTGCTCCAACTTTAATTCCTCGATATTCTGAAACGTTGCCACAACAGACTGAATACCCTTGCTTACTTCGTTCTCCGCTGCCATTGCCGATCTACATCCACAGATAGACTACAAGTGCAATATAGCGCACACAACAACGCCATCGCTTACAAACACTGCCTCTGTTTGCTGATTGGCCCTTAAGGATTCTACTGGAGAAAGAGCTTCTCAATACAGCAGTGCAGACCCTATGTACAGAACAAAGGGAAGTAGGAGGGGCTGGTTTACCAAGCTATTTTTTCTCAGCAATGGATGTCCATTTTGGACATGGTATCATGATCTTCTTATGACTCTCCACTCTGGAAAAAATCAACTTTATTTCAGGTGTGCACCAAGTTTATTTTTGGTGCGCAGTACTAGCTACTACAGCCAAGCACACCAACAACATACTTTTTTATGCAGCCCCAAACTACTCCCCACTTTGCTCCCATAGACATGAACTACCATGAAGTTGCTCCACCTATCTACTATGTTTGAATAGAGCATCTTTGCTATGTGGATCAAACAGGATCAGATCATGGTTTCACCTGACCAGGTTCACCTAAATTGGACCCAATTGAGAACTTCTGGTCCATACTTACAAGGAAAAGTCACCAGGATAGCAGGCAGTTCTTATCTAAGCCAGAGCTTTATAAGGCACTTTAAAAGGATTTTCATGAAGTAGCAATCAAAAAGACACTCACCTCCTCAGTGGATGAAAGACTAATAAAAATAGTTGTAATGCATGGATGAAATATAATATAGAAATGTCATAATTTAGATGAAGTAAGTTATGATGGGTATTACTTCTACACTTGGTTACCAACCAAATGTAAAAATAAGTCAGTTATTTATTTCCTTCAATATTTAAGACTACAACCTGTGTTGTTAATTTGTTAAGTTCAACATTCTTGCCTTATAATGTGAAACACCTAACAGGCAACATAATGGTGCATTGTCTTGTTTTTGCCACCATAGTTTACTATTGTTACATAATGTTATGCAGACATATGAGCTAGATGAAAATGAGTCCTGTTTTTGTTTTTGTGACTTTCTTTTTTATTTGTTGACCAAAACTGAAAGAAGTCTCCCTAATAATTTGGGAGACAGTGTATTTCCTGCTACACATTAGCCATCTTCATAAAGACATTCTACATTGTTACAAACCCATTTTAAATAAGAGTTATTTGAAAGAGCTAAATATAGAGTTTAACTCGGTTATATAATACTAATAAGTCTTTCACAAAACCTGAGACATTCATGGCTTTGAATACATGCTGTGTTGAGCAATAGTTTTAGTGAGGTTAAATTTAAAGGCAAGACGCTGTTTTACTGTTCAGACATTCTTGGGTTCAATATAGGCACTATTTTCTTTTTTGTTGTGGTGTGGTGGTTTAGTCGAATGAAGGAGGTAAAAGTGGCGTCTGTACTTTTGCATTATTCCAGTGTTTTGTCTGGTGTGTGACTAGAAATGTTTTCTTAAAAAGGCAAAGTTTTGTCAAAAGACGACACAGCTGTAAAGAACCACTAAGCTCCTTAGATGAAAGACCGTATATGTAAAGCTAAAATCAGTAGGAAATGTAAACATTTTGACTACCTTTTTGTTTTTCCTTATTTGCATATACTGTGCATATTTAAACATGAGTACAGCATCATTACAAATAACTTAACATTGTAACTTCATTTGTAACTTCTTTGTTTGATATGAAGTAGTTGAGTGTGTATGTGGTGTAGCTGAGTTAGTATGTGTGTGTGTGTGTGTGTGTGTGTGTGTGTGTGTGTGTGTGTGTAGCTAAGTTGAGTCTGTATGTGTGTATGCGTCCATGCCTGTGGCATGGCACATCCACATCTGGTTTCCATTACACTGTGGGTATAAAATGGCTTCCTGGTGACTATGTTCACACAGACACACTGTAAGCAATGGAGGTAACATTCTGGATCTGCTTGCTTTGCCTGCAGGGCTGCCTACTCGCAGATGGTCAACAGAATAGCAAAGATGTGAGCAGGGACTTGACCAAAGATCAGGATATCATATCAAAGGTAAGAAGCTTTTCATGTCATCATAAACTTGTACTCACTATTGCACTGTAAACTTTAACAGCATGTAGACTGTTACAAAACCATCTAAAAATATCAGTTCTTTTGACTGAGTATTAAAGAGATGAATCTGTTGCTTTGTAGTATTATATTTCCTCCCTATTGAAGCAGACGCATGTAACACAGACAGGAGGGTGGAAAATTCCATGAGAGTTTTCTACTTATGCGTCACAACCGCTTTATGCCGAGCTTCAAGCCTTAAATACCAGAAAGTGGAGTGGTGTATCAAAATGCCAGGACAGCCCCAAGACATGCTACACATACATATTTTCTAGGAAAATCTGACTAGGTCATTTCAGCCTTCACTAGCTAGCTTCATTAGCTGACTACAACCTTACAGATCATAACACACTATAACCCCTGGCATTTTGATTGATTTAACATTACAAGCCAATATACTGTACTTCTGCACCACACACACAGACTATACTATCATATAAAACTGAAAACTTAAAACAAAAATGTTTAGAAAGGAAAAAAAGGAAAATCTTGATGAAATTATACTTTATCATGTTGTGTGTGTGTGTGTGTGTGTGTGAGAGAGAGAGAGAGAGAGAGAGAGAGAGAGAGTTATAAAGGTGTAAGAAATATTTTCAAACAGTTTTCAACTAAAACTAAACTGAACAGATTTTAACTAAAACAAGTAAAAACTTTTAAAATGGCTTAGTAGTTGCCACCAAATGTTCCACAGTGCTAATTAAAACTTGTGCTATTATGTTTGAGTTATGAGTTAGTGTAAGCATTGTCAGACACATTCTTTCTATTGTCCATTTTCGTTTTCCCCTTTTTTCAATGATTTTGAGACAGTAACTCCCAGGTCACAGAAAAACATAAAACTTGGTGGATTTGTAACCACCCCAACAGATTAGTAAAAAATAGAAATGTATAATCCAGGGGCGTGGCTACGGGGGGGCTGGGGGGGGCAAGCCCTGTCTCCCCTGAGAAATGCCCTTTCCATCCAAAGAAAACTGGCCAGAAAAAAACGCCACTATTTATGATCTGTTTGTGTCTTGTATTCATAAAACAAAACATCTATTTATAGCTTTAATTATTAAGTGTGCTTGCAGAGCACACTTATTGTTATCCCACCGTTTATTATTATTCTCCTAGACCAGATCTTGAAGACGCTACTAGTCCTCAGGCTTTGGAGATAGAGACACCGTTCCAACTCTAAAACGACCGGCCCGGTTTGGACATGACCGCCTACATTTCGGTATACCGTACCTCTTGTCGTTCGTCCGTTATTGTCGTTTTTCTGCAACTTTTTGGCCCATTGAAAATGAATGGCGGAATGTTGGCACGCATATTTGCAAGCACACTTTTTGCATTTTCTGCGGGAATGCAGTCTAGTTATTTGTTATCATCCCGTAAACTTCACTGCTTTCCAGTTGGTTCGTTTAGGGGCAGGAGGTCCATAGAATCATTGGTAGCAATATTGTAACGACTAGCCTTCTTTTACTACAAAGTCTGTCAGTCTACTAGACTAGCTTATTTGCCACCTTGTGTTAGCATTTGCTACCTTATGTATGTGTTTCAAAACTCTGACCAGGAGCGTTGTTAGACTTGGGTATTCGAGGCTATAGCCCCGGATCTTTTGGGAATAACCCCAGATCAGTGGCGGCTGTACGCACAAGGCGTCTTGGGGAGAGAGTTTTTTTTGTTTTTAATTATTATTATTGTTACCGCTATAGATGCTTTGGCAATGCAACATATGATGTCATGCGAATAGAGCACATTTTAATTTAAATTGAATTTGAGAGAGACAGAGAGAGACGTTTGTGTAAGAGAACTGAACGTGATTTAATGCACTGAGTTTAAATGAGTTTATAGCACTTGGCTACCCCTCCCCTACTCTCACAAAAAAATAACTGCGTTCGGGCTACAATCCCGTCTGTTTGCGTTTGTCTGCGGCTGTTTACATACGTCAGCAAGAACTACACCTCGCAGCATGGGCGGGCGTCGGTCAAGTCGGACACAAGTCTTCAGCTTGCACCACCTGATCTTCGTAGTAGATGACGGAGAGGTCATGTGTTGTGTGTGGAGGAAAAGGAGGGGGTGGGCGGTGGTAGTAGGGTGCATTGAGACTTCAAGTCAAGTCAAGTCGTTTTTTTAATAGCACATTTAAACAAAACAACAGAGATGTCCCAAAGTGCTGCACAACACAAGTATGAGAAATAACATGGGCAAAACCATAACCCAAAGACCATTAATAGGTATAGCCTACTGACACAAAGCAATAAAATAAAAACGAGATTAACAAATACATAAATAAATAAAAGATTGAGCTTGACAGCATCAGATACACGCCCCGTGACAGAGCGCTACACAACATACGTGTCCAGATGTCAATGAACCAACCAGGGCAAAGTTGCGTCACCACGGAGGCGTTAGTTAGACGGTTGTAGCCGTGTGAAAGCAACTGCAAGCGCTTGCATGATTTGTCTACATGCGTACATGCGTTTAACTCACGTGGGTTTTTAGGTCACATGACATTTTCACGTTTTTGTGACATCGCCACGGCTTTCTGGCAAGTCTGACACAAAGTCTAAAAATCATGCAACATTTTCATTCCACAATGCATCACTGACTGCAAACGCATGTAGCCGCATGTAAACGTTTACATCAGCCCGAATGCGCCTATTGATACATCAGTCAAGAATTACATTGCAGGCTACCTCCAGTCAGCTACTTACTACTAACTAAACATGCACAACTGGGTGAATCCCGAGTTCTAGTTGCTCAAATTAGTCTGGTCGATAGATGCAGATTTTCATGCGAATCGATCACTTTGCGATAAAAGCGTCAAATTTGGTATGATGACTCCCAAAGGGGTTCTGATCAAATTTGGGACCGTAGGCGCTCAAGATCTGGACCCTGGGGGCCATGGCGGCCATTTTCCAAAATGGCCGTCATGGAAATGGGAAAATGGATTAAAAGCACCCAGAAACATCATATATTTGTATCAATTTTGGTAGGAAGGTTCCCAAAAGGGATCTGATTAGATCTAGAACCATAGGCGTTAAATATGGTGGCCATTTTACAAAATGGCCACAAATATTTATTTTGAATGGTGAAATTATGGATGAAAATAGATGAAAACAGCCAGAAACACAACATATTTGTATCAAATTTGGTAGGAAGGTTCATAAAGGGCATCCAAAATGGCAATCGCAAAAAGTCAATAAACGTATTGTCTTCTTCTTTTATCAGATTCTTTTTCAATATGCAATGTCTAATCTGCAAGTACTTCCAGAAGTCACCCTTCTCTTGCAGATGGTACTCCTGAGCTAGCTCAGCAAATGATTTAAGAATACCTTCATTGAAAAGGTCACCTATGGTGTGGATTCCATTTTCTACCCACTTTCTCCAAAACACAGTGCGTTTACCTATTTTAATTTCGGGGTTGCGCCATAGACAGGAATACTGTTGTTTGTAATGTGAGAGGTTATATATCTTATGAATCTTAGCCCACACCTCCTTGGAGTGTTTAATGACTGGATTCCTGTCCTCCACCATGCCAGCGGCCTGTTGGGATAACACCTGTGTGTGCTGAAATGGCGTGGCAAGGGTCTGTTCTATATTTAACCAATTTAAGTCAGACATCACTCCACTCCAATGTTTAGATATCTTAGCCATTTCAAATGATAAGTTGTACAATCTAAGATTAGGTAAACTCAGCCCACCTTTATCCTTGGGTGCAAAGAGTTTGCTTAATTTAAACCTAGGCTTTCTCCCTGCCCAAAGGAGTTCCTTAATGAGATTATCATACTGTTTAAATATATTTTCTGGTATGCTGAGTGGAAGCATCATGGATATGTAGTTGAACTGTGGGGCAATGACCATTTTAACCACGTTTACTTTACCACACAAAGTCAGATTTAGCTTTCCCCATTTACTTATGTTTGTCTTGATTTTTTGAAGAAGTGTATCATAGTTCAAGGCAGTCATCTCACCAAAATCTGGACTCAACTTGATGCCCAGGTAGACCATGCCCTTTGGAATCCACCTAAAGCTGTACTGTGCCATTGTTTGCGGATGGCAATGTTTGGATATTGGCATTACTTCAGACTTGGTCCAATTAATTTTGTAACCGGAGAGCTGGGAATATTCACTGATAGTATGCATTAAGACAGGTAGGGAGTTCTGAGGGTCGCTAGTCAGAAAAAGAATGTCATCAGCGTATAACATTAATTTATGTTCACTGCCACCTCCATATATCATCAACTTTATTACAGACACTAGGTCCAGATTCAAGAAGACATACAGACACACACAGGATAAAAAAGGGTTAAATAAATAACATTACAAACAAATATACACTTATAAAAGATACTTGTACCAGTGTCTCCACATCACAGACTGATATCTCACTGCACTAAGAGCAGGGTTCGTCAGCAGCATAATAATTTAATTGCATGAACCATCTAATCTACAGATAAATTTGTACATTAAGTTTCTCAGTAAGGCATGGAATGTGTTTACCCCTACACAGCAAAACAGCTCACTAGCACTGCTCCACCTGGGTTTCTTAAGCAAGATGCGCAACCCATCATTATAGGCAACCTTAAGTTTCTGTAAGCTACCCTTTTTATACTTTACCCATAAGGGGGCAGTATAGAGAGGGGTGCAATATGCCTTAAACAGGCTAATTTTGACACTATCAGTGCACCAATGGAACTTCCTTGTCAGCATATTAACTTGTGCATATAGCATGCGGCACTGTCTATAGAGATCATCATCATCACTCATTAGGTCATTGATTATATGTCCCAAGTACTTTGCTTTGTTACTTACAGGTAAAGCTTGCCCTGCTAGATAAAAAGAAGGAAAAGTGAGATCCTTTTTCCCGTTTGCTCTTACATATGAGGACAACACTTTTCTTGCAGTTGTACTTAACATCAAACATTATTCCATATTTAGAACAAATGTTCAGCATTTCTTGAAACCCAGAACTGCTGGGAGAGAAGATGGCCAGGTCATCAGCATACATAAGATGGTTTACAAGCGTGTTACCAACCATGCATCCTGTCCTGCAGGATCTCAGTTGCACAGACAAATCATTCATATAAATATTAAATAGAGCAGGTGAAAGCAACCCACCCTGCCGAACCCCATTACCAACGCCAAAGGGTGTAGAGAGAACCTCCCCCCATTTGACCTGCATGGTCTGGTTAGCATACCAGTATGATAATATCCTGATTATATAGGTGGGGACACCTCTCTGTCTCAGCTTTAAAAATAATTTAAAATGATTGACCCTGTCAAATGCCTTAGAAGCATCAATAAAACAAATTAAAATGGAGGAATTATGTGTTCTGTACATCTCCACCATCTCCTTGAGTGCATAAATGCATTGATCAGTGCCATGCTTCGGCTTGAAGCCAAACTGATTATCTGTAGTGTAAATGGGCAATGATGGGCAAGATGGCGGCAGGTGTGTGTCATGGCTTGGCAGGTGCTAAGACATCACCTTCCCAAAAAACATCTCGGGAAACGCTGTCTTTTACCAAATGTGCATCACCACCCGTTTGGTCATGCTTGTTTAGAATTAAATCGCAAGAACTTTTAAACTTTCTCTCGCTAGTACTAAATGTAGCACTGGTGCTCATCCTACCTGTCTGGGGAAGCTGGCAAGCGACCAGTGCAAGATATGGTAGGCCTACAGAGCTCCGAAGCGAGTTGTTCTCACCGCATGTCTCATGGAACCTTTTTGTCCTATATTCCACCGCGCTGAACAACGGGCAGGCACATATCGTGCGCTGTTGTAGCCAAGCAGAAAGTAAACCATCTTCTGGCGGTCGGAGGTTTGCGACTATGCTGTGTACAATCCTTCTCCTCTGCGGAGACATCCAACTTAATCCTGGGCGCGAGAGTAGCAGCCTTCCTCAAAACGCAAACAATCAAACATCGTTGCAACTCGGAGATATTCAGCACTGCCACACTTCTACACCTGGCGGCCTGGGGTCTGATGTAAACAACTTGTCGCCGCTACGACTTGGAGTGTTTCCGTGCGGCTGCACTACACCTGGCGGCTTTCGGCCTGCTACAGAATCCGCGTTGTACCTCTACCTCTCCGAGGGAGAGCGCCTGGACGCTAAAGCTCAAGGTAATGCTAAACTCGACGGGGGTAATTTGAATAACGGACTGCTTCTTTCTATGCCGACATGTAAACAGTGCAATACCAGCACCGCAGCTGCAAAACAACGGAAGACAAAACTTTTCCAAACTGTTAATCAAGCTAGAGTTTTATGGGACAAAAAACTAAAGCCCAAAGGAATTCTCAGAGGACATCTAAATATAAGGAGTTTGGTATCCAAAACGGAGCAACTTGAACACTTGTTGACAGACTCGAATGTTGACTACTTAGGTTTATCTGAAACGTGGCTAAACCCATCCACTCCACCGGGTGTTTACACAATACCTGGTTACCGCGTCTTCAGGCGAGACCGTGGACATGGCAAAGGGGGCGGGGTCATGATCTATGTGAAAGAACACATCCAATGTAAACAGCTTGAACTGCCAGATGAACTTGAATGCATTGGTGTCACTATTATTCTCTCGCCAGAAATGTCTGTTAATGTATTTGTCTTGTATCGGCCACCATCTGAGAAGGAATTGTTTTTTGATAAACTGTCTTCCCTACTAAAATCATGTAATGGTAAAGAAATAATTTTAATGGGTGATTTCAATCTGAACTGGTCAGATAAAGCAAAAAAGAACAAGTTAAAGGTCATTGTTAATAAATTTAATTTAACACAACTTATTCAGAGCCCTACAAGAATAACAAAATCCACAAAAACTATATTAGATTTAATCTTTACAAATAAAACGGAGCGCATCTCAAGGACATACAACTTGATCACTGGTCTGTCAGATCACAATCTCACCCTGGTTGTAAGGCGATTGTCAAAAAAGCGTCTTAGAAATAGCTTTGAAGGGGAACATTTTATCTCACTCATCCCTAAAAAGGAAATGCAGCACTTTGAAAATGAATTCAGACAAACAAATTGGAGTGACATTGTGAATGACAAAAGTAGTGAGCAAGCTTGTAATGATTTAATGGAGGCGATTAAATGCCTTGTATCTAAACATACAAAAAACATTCCCCTCAAGCGCAGAAAACAAACTCTGCCCTGGTTTAATCCCACACTAGGGCAACTGATTAAGGAAAGGGACTCAGCCTTGAAATCATATCTGAGAGCTGGGCTTGAAACTGATCGCTCAATATATAAAAACCTTAGAAACAAGGTAACGTCACAATTTAGAAAGGCTAAAGCCAACTATTTCCTGGAGATTATAACACAAGCAAAAAGTAACTCAAAATTGTTGTGGAAAACGATCAACTCTCCGGCAAAGAATGTAAAAAGAGTGCTCCTATACAGCTTAAATTAAATGGTACTTTACAGAATGACAGTTTAGTAATTGCAAATTGTTTTAATAATTATTTTATTGATTCTGTTTTAGAATTGTGTAGTAATTCATCAGGTCTCCACTTGCCAAAGGTGGTGGAAAACAATGTTACTTCAGCAAATTTCAGAAATATAGATGAAGCGAAAATAGACACAATTTTATCAACTCCATATCAAACTCCAAGGCAAAAGACATCTGGGGCTTTGACACATCTCTATTGAAACACTTTAAGGATGTCTTATCATCTCCCATCATGTATATTGTGAACAGGTCATTGGAGGAAAACTCCTTCCCCAATACCTTCAAAACTGCTATAGTAACACCAATCTTTAAAGCAGGGGATAGACATGGTGTTACCAATTATAGGCCAATAAGTATACTGCCTACTATTTCCAAGGTACTTGAAAAAATAGCGTCTGAACAACTAATAGCACACTTCAATAAAAATAACTTATTACATCCCATGCAGTTTGGATTTAGAGCAAACCACTCTACTGACACTGCATGCTGTTTTTTTATTGAACACATCAAGGCAAATCTGGACAAGGGAGGAGTAGTGGGTACTGTGTTTTTAGATTTGCGAAAGGCCTTTGACACCGTAAACCACTCAGTACTCCTCACAAAGTTAGTTAGCTTTCAATTGTCTCCAAATATACTAAAATGGATTGAATCCTATTTATTTAATCGTTTCCAGTGTGTCAGGGTAAAGGATAAAACATCATCCCTCAGAGCATGCTCTATGGGGGTGCCGCAAGGCTCGATTTTGGGGCCTTAACTGTTCAGCGCCTACATCAATGATCTCCCACAAGTATGTGACGGTGTGGGGATATTGATGTATGCTGATGACACAGTGTTGTTCACACATGGTAAAGACCCAGTAGAAGTTGCAAGCACACTGACACAAACACTCACCAAGGTTACCAAGTGGCTGACCAGCTCTTGTCTCACACTTAATACTGATAAAACGGTCACTATGTTTTTTAAAAATAGATATAAACTAAATCCTGTACCAAACGTATATGTAAATGGAAAACCATTGAAAAATGTTGACGAGTTTAAATACTTAGGAGTGACCTTGGATTCCACATTAACTTTTAAGAAACACATTAAAAAACTGGGCAACACTGTGAAATATAGCATAGCAAATTTTAGACATATTCGCAATTCTCTAACTATTGATGCTGCTAAGACCTATGTAAATGCCATGGTAATGTCTCATTTACACTATTGTATGTCAAGCTGGTCTCAGGCTAACAAGACTACCATGAAATCCATCGCATCACTTTACAAACAAGCTCTTAAAGTTTTGGACAGACGTCCATCTCAATTTCACCACTGTGCCATACTGGACAAGTATAACTTGCTCAGTTTTGACAACATAATTTTATATTCTGATGTGCGCCTTGTGCACAAAATCATTCACAACTCCGCTCCACCACCTCTGAAAACCTTCATCCATCCTTGCTCTGAACAAATCAGCAGAACAACTAGATCCACCATCAGAGGAAACTGTACCCTCCCAAGCCGGGAAACAGCATTTGCACAATCTGCTTTTTCCTTCAGAGCAACGAAACAATGGAATGCCCTTCCCACCCACCTAAAAAGCATTACAAACTTTTATTCATTCTCACGTGAAGTGAAGAAATGGCTTTCATGTAACCAGTCTTGTGACCACTAATAGTTTTGCACATGCCTGCTCTGACACTTTGCACATTGTAGTCTTTTTTGCATATGACATGTTTTTATTGTGTGTGTGTGTGTGTGTGTGTGTGTGTGTGTGTGTATGTGTGTGTGTGTGTGTGTGTGTGTGTGTGTGTGTGTGTGTGTGTGTGTGTGTGTGTGTGTGTGTGTGAGTGTGTGTGGCAGGGGTTGTATGCCTGAGTGGCTACTCCCATTTTACTGGATTGTATGTTTTCTTACCTGCCCAGGGACTGCAGATGGAAATTAGCTATTAGCTATAATCTGGTGCAGTTCATCTTTTTACTATGTAACTAATGTACTTTGCACATGGTCCCTGATGAAATAAACCAATAAACTAAACTAAACTAAACTAAACTAAATGTATCTACATATCTAGCGACGCCCCCGACTCTGACATAAGTAAACAGTAATGACGAAAATAGCAACACACAAGAAGTTTGCCTTTCAATACTGAAAAACCGACAATGAAGTTAAGATCATTTACTGCAGGATTTATTACACTAAAAAAACAAGTACAACTAGATGGTCCCTGTTGGCAAACTAATTTAGCAAAGTCTGTTTGTCAGCTTTGTAGCAGCCTAACGTTACTCACCGAAATCATAACAAAAATGCACCTTGCAAAGCACAACTCTTGCATGCATAGTCCAATAAAGATTCTTTTCAAAGTGAATATTTACTAATTCCATAGAAAACAATCAAATGAATGCACAGCTGCACTAGTCCTCTGATTTCACTAGCATTTGTTTGCATAGAAACAAAGTTAGAACATAACTTTTTTTTTTTTTACGTTAGGATCACGAGGAGAAATTTAAAGTGACAGGGCCCTAATTAGACCATAGCCTACAAACACCAAATGCAATGTAATTGCATTGGTGGAGCACACTTGTTTATTTTTAAAGGATATCCTAAATAACAATTTATTATAAATGTGTATTTGTCTATTTGCCATCATTTTACTTTAAAAACCTTATTTCTTTAGATAACATTAAGATATATCTAACAACCTGTTAAAATGGTTTCCAGGGCTGAAAAAGGAGCCCACTGCTGGCCCTGCACCTCACAGCCTAGACATCTATACCATACTTGTCTTGTACGTCATTATATATGTAGCATTGTGCAGAAGATTAACAGATTCTCAAGTTCATTCACTATTACATGTTTTGCATTGACCTTACTAAGGAATGCATTAGGCAAAATAATATATTCTTAAATTAGGCCTATCTGTGGTTGTTGTGATAATAATAATAATAATAATATAATTAAAGTCAGTCCCATTATTCATTGTGATCAGAGGGCATGTTGCAGCACACGGTGCACACAACGAAGTTCAACCTCTGCATTTAACCCATCACACACGTGAGCATGTTGTTGTTATTATTATTACTATTATTATTGCTATTATTATTAGGCTATTAGGCCTAGTAGTTGTAGTAGTGGTTTTCCACCTATTTTGCAGGTATTTTTTTCTGCCCCCCCCCCCCCCCCCAATAAGCTAACAGCCCACCCATGCATGACATTCTGGTCACACCTCTGGTATAATCTTTTGTGCTGGACTGCAAGAAACCTGGCGACATGGAAATCACAGAGACATACACTTTTTCCCTCAAGAAAACCGTTTTTTACGATGTTGGTGCCAACAGGGTGTATCAACTGAGCACATAAAAAAATAAATGTGCAATGTAGTAGCATCACCTAATAGAAATTGTTAATGTAAAACATGGTGTTTTTTCCTTGCCAATATCTTGAGCTGTGATGGTCATTTTCACATCCATTTTTATTATGGAGGTGAACAGATAGCAGCTAGCACAATTTGGTATTACAACATTAGTAAAACCTCCCTCTTGACATTTCTAAGGCAATATCGTATCAGCATCAGAAGATAAAAGCTGGATTAGCGCAAGGGACAATACTATATCAATGAAACTAAGATATCAGTAGTTAGTGTACAGGTTGTGTACAAGTATAAAAATTACTCTACACACAAGCAGAATTGTATAAATAGCAGGCAACTGCAGCGGACAAGAGTAGTGATTGTACTATATCAATCAACACATGGAAATTCTATGCCAGGACAGCCCCAAGTACTGATCACAAACTCGGCTGATAAGGACATTATAGTCTATTGGGCTGAAAAGACGCATTAACTAAAATGAAAACCTGCATGCATTGCAATCATTCATTATTTACATTTTGATCATAATCACCTCCTTAACTGCCATAAACTGTCCCTGCTACATAACAGCTAGTATAAATAAGTCAAGCAAGAAATTGAGAGGGCAGCAGATTTGTCGTCGCTTTTTAGTAGATCTGCACTCGAGATTAAGTTGATGCATAATCCACAACTTTACCAAAATTCTTCAAAAAAAATATTCTGTAACGTACATATTTGATATTACAATGTAGGTTTACTTTTTTGGCAACTTATTTCCCCCACGTGATAGAGATGTCATAAGTACCAGTAATGATGTTTGTGAAACCAGCTCAAACCAGCTCACAGCCAGTAAGTGGGGAGGGAGTTATTTTATTAATATCTCTTTGCATTATTTATTTATTTGTTTGTTTGGTAATTACTTATTAAATTTTGCTTGAATGAACAGGTGTTAATGTCAGTTTTATCTGTAGGTGTTACAAGCAGGTTATTGGAGTAATATGGAGTATATGGGTAATGTGTGATTGGGCTATAAGCTAGGCTTTTTTGGAGAATTCTAATGAAAATTGTGTTGTTGTAACAGTACCACCACTAAATTCATATTTTTTCAGCCTTTATACGGTACAGTAACTTAAAATGGGTTCAATTTTCCCTTTGTCATCACTTGAGAGTGCCTGTATCATCTACACTGCCACTATGCAACTTTGGGGCTTGGGTAGGAACCATGTCATCATAAAAACTACAAAATTTGACTGCCTTATGGCATACGTCACATCCCTCCCCCTTCAAGGATGAGGTAGGTGAACAGAGTCAGAACCATAGACAGTAAATGAAACGACAACAAGCAGTTGTCATGACTAAAGCCCCCCAAAAAACAAAGTGGCTAAGTTTGTATTCAGAAGAAGCAAAGAAAAGAAAGTGGGAGAGTAATAACTAGAGCCTGCACTAGCATGAATATTGGCCCTGCTTGAGTGAGGTGAAAGAGGAGGAGGGATACTCCACTGGCAGTGTCTTGGCACTGTTACTGTTGGACAAGTATAAATTCCTTGCCCTCAAGGATATACTGTAAGCATACAAGGATACAAGGATGTTTTATTGTGACTTGCATAGACATACTGGGCAGAGTAGGACATGCAGTGAAATTAGTGATTGTATGTCTAAAACTGTGCATGGGGAGGTAGGACTCTAATAAATAATGTCGTTTCTGATACTTCAAAACAGTGTTCGTAAAAAATGCTGTAAGGATAGCCTACTTGCCAATTTCTTAAAATAACCATAGAAGATCCACGGGTCAACGTTATTTAAAGTTTTTGTAAAGTTCCCTCTTAGCTTTGTTTACCTCACCAGGGGCCTCATTTATAAAGACTTGCGTAGAAACCTTCCTTGATTTTATCTAAGAACTTTTCTGATTTGATCGTAAGTGCGATTCAGAGAAAACGAACGTACGCACGAAATCCATGCGTACGTCAATCATTCAGTTATAAATCACAAATGATCGTGGAATTGTGTGCAGCTGAATTCTCCGCCCTCAAAACGCCCCTGCTTAATGAATTAACATATAAAATGAGCTCATCCTCAAAGCAAAAACTCTCTGTGACAATGGCAACTAAAGAGGAACGTAAGAAAAAAAAGTGGGCCTCCTTGGCTGTCTCCGTGTGCGCAATTGGGGTGAGCAGCCATTTCTTCAAAGGATAACCTTGGTCTCCTGTTGACAGAAATTATTAATTTAACCTCATGTTCCTTCTAAAAAAGCAAATACATTTTGCGACATTTTTTAAAGGGTTTACCTAGAAGCCAGCCGTCTCTGCCCACTCCCGCCTCCAGTCGATTTCCAACACTACAATTACGCACAATGAAGGAATCGTGCGTTGACCCTGGCCAGCGCGCAACAGCATTCAAGATTGCCATATGAGCATCACAAATGAGCTGCACATTTATGGAGTGGAAGTTTTTCCTGTTGACATACATGTACTCGTTCACATGTGGAGCTCGTATGGCAATGTGGGTGCAGTCTATCGCACCGATCACATTTGGAAACGCGGGAAATCCTCCTTCACTTCTTGCTGTTCCTGGGCACTGTATGGGAATCGAATTAATTGCGGGCATAGGCGAATAATTCTGCGAAGATCATGTGGCAATATTCTGCTGAATGTTGATTGGGATATTCCCAACCGGTCTACAATTTCTCGCTGGAACGTTCCTGTCGGGAGAAACCCAAGAACAGACAAAACTTGTACCTGAACGGGTATATTTTCTGATTTTTCTGATCTATCGACTCCTAGCGACTTTTCAGAGAGCCAGTAGCGACTTTCTGTGACTTTTTTTGGCAACACTGTCCGGCATTCCAATTGGCTGCAGCGACTGTTGACAAACTGCATTACAGCTCATTAGCACAATATTCGCTGAATGAATTACAGCATGAAAACTAGCTCACGACTTGGTTGAGCACAGAGAACATTTCAGAGATCATGCAAGATTTACAATTACTGACAATCTATGTTTCCCAAATAATTTGTAGTGGGTCTTGCTACATGTGATCCATTGGCTCCTGCTAGCTGAGCTACATACTCCCCCAAGACAGTTTAGACTAAAACTAAGACCCTCTACCCTCTACCCTAAACCCAGAGCAACAATTTTAACCGTATCTAGCCCCAAATAGTAGCATACACCTTTAAATCTGATCAGTCCTGGTTTGTGAACATACTTACCAAATTTGATAGTAATATGTTATTGCATGCTATGTTTCTGGCATACATTTTCCCATTATGGAATCCACATTTGGTGGCCATTTGAAAAATTTTGGAAAATGGCCACCAGATTGAAAAACTATGATTCCTAATATAATTGGATGCCCTTTGTGAACCTTCCTACCAAATTTGATGCAAATATGTTGTGTTTCTGGCTGTTTTCATCTATTTTCATCCATAATTTTTCCATACAAAATAAATATTTGGTGGCCATTTTGGAAAATGGCCGCCATATTTAACGCCTATGGTTCTAGATCTAATCAGATCCCTTTTGGGAACCTTCCTACCAAAATTGATACAAATATATGATGTTTCTGGGTGCTTTTAATCCATTTTCCCATTTCCATGACGGCCATTTTGGAAAATGGCCCCCAGGGCCCAGATCTTGGGCGCCTACGGTCCCAAATTTGATCAGAACCCCTTTGGGAGTCATCATACCAAATTTGACGCTTTTATCGCAAAGTGATCGATTCGCATGAAAATCTGCATCTATCGACCGGACTAATTTGGGCACAAAGCTCTAACAAAGCCGTTCTCGGTTAGCGGTACCTGCTTATCAGCCATGTGTCATCATGTGCCAAAAAGTCTGTGCGGTCACGAAAAACTCGTTCTCTCCTTATTACACGGTTGGCAATATCCTCTAACAGGGCCAATGCAGCCATGTCTCTTACTAAAAACCAACACACTATGACAGTTTTTATAGCCTACCTTAATTTGGATCAACTATAGCCTATTCATGTAATTAATTTGACTGCATTGATTTGATTGTGTAATTGATGGTGATGACGATAAAATATATATTTTTAAAGTATTGGTAGGGTACTTCTGCATATATCAGGCTAATCCTAATCATATTACAGTGAAAGAGGCGAGATTGTCTTTTTTAATGAAATTCCTAGCCCGTGCATCGGAAAATATCTGCAATACCAGGCATAACCACAAGGAAATGGTTATACGCCAACCTGGAACCTGACGTGATAACTACTTTTCCACGTCAAAGATGTTTTTTATAACTCTGTACTTTGACGTGAATTCGTTCGTACGGACAGTCTAAGATCAAATCTGTGCGTAAGAACGTTTTATAAATGAGGCCCCAGACATGGTTAAAGACATGGTTGAACACGAACATATAGTTGAACATGAATCAGTCCTGTCTGCATGGAATTCCGCCAGCATCGCACGTGATACAGATTTCACGACAGTTGCTACAGACAATGCGGTTTCTCGACTGTAGGGGGACCTGGTGAGCAACTCCTACAAAGTGTTGCTTTAATGATGTCAACTTTGTCTCCATACACATTACATTTACCTGAAGCTCTTATTCAGAGCGACTTACAATGTATTAGGTACGGTGCCCCTAGAGCAACATGGTTACATGCCTCGCCCAAGAGCACTTCAGAACACTGGTTATTCACTCCCCCACCCACATTTTTTCCTGCTGGTATGGAAATCAAACTTGTGCCCCTCTGATCCCAAAGCCAACTTCCTAACCATTAAGCCACAGCTGCCCACAGATACATGGATAACCAAGCATGAGAAATGTGGAAGGAACTGGAACTGTCTATTTGAGACTCTGTTTACTACAGGTGAATATTCTTTGTAACCGATCAAGGTGGGAAGTTAACCTGGTATAGAGCAGGTTAGTTCAGTAGCATTTCACTAATTAGCTCATCTACCTAGGGATCAGCTGGTTCAGTGAATTGGCTGGAATAAATATGTGGCAGGACTTTTACTTTCTGAACCCGGGATGTCCGCCTCTGCTCGACTTAGATTCCTGTTAGCCAGAGTGCTGGAATAGAACACTCTCTAAAATTAGCAAGGCTTATCAAAATTAGTGAGGCTTTGTTGTTAGCAACTTTGATGTATTACCCCCTATGTCCACTGTTTGTCTAAGTAGTTGTCCAAATGTGTTTCTTTGAGTCTACGCCAGAGTACTCCATGGGTGCTGGTACCTGATAGGTGGTTTTCTAGTTTCTATGCATACTTCTTGGTATTTTTCGGGTATTAACCTTCTCACATCTTGCGTAAGTTGTTTGTTTTTATGCAAGCCCAGTTAAATATGTTGAGATAATATGTTAATATTACTAAAAGACTTGCTCTCAAGCTGGACATAAATTAAACATTAATTGAATGTAATGAAAAGTAGTTCACAAGATATGCTTGCAGAGTATTTTGTTTTATAATTGAATTTTATTTAATTTCTACTTGTTAGACTCGACTGCAGAGAGAAACTAACCTAAGCCAGACTGGAGCTGTTTCAGTGAAGGGCATTCCTAATGTACTCCTACAGGTAAAAATTAATCATTAATAAACATTATACATGTGAATAAAGAAAAGGTGTTTGTAAAATGGGAAAAAAGGGAACACTTTTTAAAAAAATCCTTTATAATAAATAATAATAATACATTTTATTTGTATTGCCCTTTACATTTCTCAAAGAGTGACCGGTCAAGAAGGCATCTGTCCAGTAACAAGAGGAAGATCAAGCGCAAGTCACGTGTTGGCTCCTTCTCGCTACTGAGTCACAACAATCCTACCTCTCCCTTGCAGGTGAGTGACCTAAAACAAAAAAACAGTGATTTGATTCACTAAATCTTATTTCATTTCATGTATTTTAAATAGTTATGCCAGTTAACGTTTGGTTCTCAGAACATTCCAGGAAGGTTATTTGTTGGATGCAGGAATATTTTCTGACAGTAGTTTTGGTTCTCCTGCAGAGTGCTAAGAAAATGTTCTTTTTGGTTGAATATTTTGGTTAGAAGGTTCTTCCAACATTCTTCTGACGTGTTACTTGTAGAATGTTCCATACTGGTTGCAATAAACATGTCAACCATGGCCAGTGTTATTTCAAGTTTTCTTAATGTTCCGTGACAGCTGGGATATCTTTTCTGTAAAGTGCCAAGTCAAATAAAATGTATTTATAGCATGTTTAAACTCAAAAGATTGTGTGAAAAGCTAGGAAAAATATGGGTCTTTAGCATTGCTTTAAATTCATTTATTGTTATTGGACATTTAAATGGGAAGGGAGCAACAGAGAAAACTCAGTCTCCTTTTGTTTTAAGACGGAATGGGGGACTGAGAGCAGTTGTTGGGAGGACCTAAGTGACCTTGAGGTGGAATAGGGCCTTATAAGGTCAAAATATATTGTGGGGCTAATCCATTCAGGGCTTTAAATACAAACAACAATGTTTTTTATTTCATTCTTAATTTCACAGTTAGTCAGTGCAGTTGATGTAACAGTCTTACTTTTTTGATCCAATGAGTAGTCTGACAGCTGCATTTTGGACTAATTGTAATATTGCTACAGTATACTGGGGCAAACCAAAATACAGGAAATTACAGTAATCAAGTCTAGATGTAATAAAGGCATGAATAAATGTCTCAATGTCTTTATGTGGTAAAAAGGTTTTTAATTCTGCAATAGTCCTAAGCTGAAAATAACTACTCCTTACCACACTCCTAACTTGAGGTTTATTTGTATAGCCTTTTTCATACACAAAGGCAGTTCAATGTCATTAATAAAAATAAAAGCAAAGGACAATATAAAAGCATAAAGTGCAAAATATGTATAAGTTCAATAAAAGACAGAGTAAAGCAGAAAGCAATAGGTAAACATAAAAGATCAAAGAGGTAAAATAATAAATGAATTAAAGGTAAATCACTAGCAGAAAGCATCTGAGAACAGTTTGGTCTTAAGTCTAGATTTGAAACTTCCAAGAGTAGGAGCATTTTTGATGTCTTCTGGAATCTGGTTGCAGAGCTGAACTGCATAGCAACTGAAAGCTGCTTCACCACATTTTATTGTGACAGCAGGTTTTACCAACAGATGTTTCTGCTGTGATCTTAAAGACCTAGTTGGTACATATAGCAAGAACATATCCAACAAGTATTTTGGTCCCAAACCATTTAGTGTTTTAAACACAAGAAGCAATGCCTTAAAGTCAATTCTATAACTTACTGGGAGCCAGTGCAGGGACCTTAAAATTGGAGTAATGTGTTCAGTTCTTCTTGCTTTTGTAAGAACCCTTGCTGCTGCATATAGAGATTGAATAGTATTGGACCAAGGATTGAACCCTGAGGGACACCACAGGTCAAGGACACAGGTGCCGATGTATAGTTTCCAATAGCAACAAAGAAGCTCCTTTGTTGCAAGTATGATTTTAACCAATTGATAACTATACCAGTGAATCCTACCCAATTTTCGAGTCGATGTAGTAGTATGGAGTGATCAACAGTGTCAAAAGCAGCACTAAGATCCAGTAACACCAAGACTGATGTTTTGCCAGCACCAGAGTTAAGACGTATATCATTTATAACTTTAATCAGAGCTGTTTCAGTGCTGTGATTGGCATGGAAACCTGACTGAAACTTATCAAAGCAATTATTTGATGTCAGAAAGGCAGTTAATTGATTTAAGGCTATTTTTCAATTATTTTCCTAATAAATGGTGAGTTGGATATGGGCCTGTAGTTGTTAAACACAACATTGAGGTTATTCTTTTTGAGTAAAGGTTTTACAACTGCTTTTCTCAAAGAGGAAGGAAAAATGCCAGTCTGTAGTGATGTATTTATAATCTGAAGTACATCTGTTGATATTAGGTGAAGAACAGATTTGAAAAAGATTGTCAGCAAAATGTCTAGTTCAGATGTGGATGAACTGATATTTTGTACAGTTTTTTCAAGAGTATCATAATTAATCAAGCTCAATGTTGGCATTGGGCTGAGGTCCCCTCTCACTGGACCCAATTGTTCCAGATTTTGGGCTATTTGCAATTGAGAAGCTATATTCAGTTGTATTTTATCATTTTTGCCTTTGAAAAAAGATGCAAAGTCGTTGCATTTATTAACTGAGAGAAACTCAGGAGGCAATAGTGATGACAGGTTTGTTAATGTCTCAACAGTACAAACTAGCACACAGCCATTGTTGACATTGCTGTTTATGATGTTAGAGAAGAAATTTAGAAATTTCCAAATTGTATTTACAGAGCATCTCTTTATGGATTTGATAATGGATCTGAAGATTAGATTTACGCCATTTTCTTTCGGTCTTTCTACACTCTCTAGCAGTTTAACCATTGGATTCAGTTTCCAGGGTTTGCTTGTCAGTGACTCTTTTAGTTTTAAAGGACCAATACCAGGGTTTGCTTGTCAGTGACTCTTTTGAGTTTTAAAGAAGTAATACTATCCACAATATGTGTCATTTTTGAAGTAAAATTCATCATTAATTTACCTGCAAAATTCATCACTTGCCTACTCAAAAAGAAGACATGTGTCATTGTTTATGACTCTCATTCTTACAGTCATAGACTTGTTCTGAATGTGATCAGATGATGAGATAGGGCCAAGTCTATAACAGTTGTAGAGACATTAAGACCCTTTGTGAGGACAAGGTCAAGGGTATGGCCATGAGAGTGTGTTGGTCCCTGTACATGCTGTGTTAGGTTGAATGTATCATTAGTTGAAGTGCAAAACGCACACCAGAGACGGAGATGCTGGCAACTCGTTTAACAATTTGCCAGAGAGAAAAAAAGAATACATGGAATACATGTCACTGACTACGGAAGCCGAGAGCGGCCTTCATATAATCTTTTTTAAAACTCATCATTATACCGAGATAACGGCATAATTAATTAGAGATCTCGAGAAAACAAAACAATTAATTTGAGATCACGAAAAAACAACTTAGCAGAGCTCACCATTATACCGAGATAACGGCATAATTAATTAGAGATCTCGAGAAAACAAAACAATTAATTTGAGATCACGAAAAAACAACTGAGATTTCTAGCAGAGCTTTCTCGAGATCACGGAATAATTGTTTTGATTTCTCGAGATCTCGAATTAGTTTTCTTGTTTTCTCGAGATCATGAATTAATTATGCCGTTATGTCAAGATAACGGTGAATTTAAAAAAAAAAGATTATGAAGGCCGCTCTCGGCTTCCGTAACTGACAACTCGGGAGTGTGCGGCACTTTTTTTTCTCTCTGGCAGGTTTAATGTATCAATCAGTGTGAGTAATTCATTGGCATAGGTGTTTTCTACATTATCTACATGCAATCCCCTGATATAATAAGACTGTCAAATTATAAACAAATGTTCAAAAACAGTTCTGCAAACTCTGTTTCTGAGAGTCTTGGTGGTCTGTAGATAGGCAATACTAAGATACTAGGAGAACACTTAATGAGTGCACTTAAGTACTCAAAGGATGTAAAGTTACCAAATGTTGTCTGTTTGCACTGAAAAGATGCTTTGAATCTGTTTGCTATTCCACCGCTCCATCTATTAGCTCTTGTGAAACTCACAAACTGAGCCAATTCGAGAAGGGTAGTAAAGCTGCTTGCTTGATCCAGCCAAGTTTTGCTAAGAAGTAAAATAAAGTTTGTGTGTGCAAATAAAATCATTAATTTAAAATGACTTTAGAGAGAGTGATCTGATATTCAGAAGAGCTAGTTTTACAGTGAGCTTAGGGGTCATATCCACTGATGCGTTCTGAGGTTGTTTTGGAACAGGCAGGAGATTTGACTGGTTTACCACATTCACGGGATGCACACGAATTCTTCTTTTACTTGTAAGCGCAGGAATAGAGAATGGCCTTGGCATGCTGGGTCCCAGCTTGTTTTCAAAATTACCCTTAATGCAGGGACCCACAGCATATCAGACAGTACACTCATCAAGGTCGACCCTACTGCCACTGTTAGTGCACTTTAGCTGTCCACATTCCAAGCTGTTAGTTTGTTTAGGGGATCTTTCTGCAGGCAGAGGGGGTGGTGGTGCCCTGCACTTTTTGCGTGCTGTAATATTTGGGTATACAGTTGATGGTTGTGGGCTTATGAAGGCCCATCCATAGGTATTTGCTGCTTGTTTTGAGTGTCTCGGGCTGGAAAAACTCAGTCTAGCAATTGGCAGCCGTCTCCGCATACTTGCAAGGAACTGCAGGCAGAGTGGTGATGGAGATGATGGAGATTTCTGGTGAGGCGTTGTGGTTAGCGTTTTGTCAGTCATGCTGGGTGGTGAGGATGTTCCTGTCCTGTTATCTGGTGCTGTGTGCTCATAGTCTCCATTTGATGGCTGAGGTCTGGGGCAGCCTGATGCAGATAGTTGGTCATGAGTCGCTCCAGTAGTGTCCTTGTCATCATGCTCCCGCAGTGGGAAGGAGCTGGATGGTGGTGTGTCAGAAGTCGGATGATTTCCCGGAACTGTATCAGATAAAGTTGCGACTGCCAGAGGCATATCCAAGGTCTCAGCAGAGGAGATGATTGGACCTTTCTCTTTTTCTGCTTGTGAGGACCATTGTTTTGGCTCACCAGAATGTTTGTTGATGTACATGACTGTTTCAGTTTGTACCCCAACATAGTCTTTATCAACCATGATTGGTTCTGTCTGCACTGCTAGTGCTACAGAGCGTTTATCAGCAGGTTGATCCAGGGTCGGTGAAGAAGAGATTGCATGGTAGAGAGAGAGGCGATAGTGGTCAGCCAGGACTTTGGCCCCAGTCCAGCTAAGTTCTGTACTATTTGGTCTGAAGGATGCTCTGCGATTCCAAAACAGGTTAAAATTGTCTATAAAAATCATCCCAAGTGAAAAGCATGTCTTTGTTAGCCAAGTGTTTAGACTGAATAGTCAAGAGAATGCAAAGCTTCCCTGTGCTGGAAGTGGGCCACTGATAAACGTTTGTATTCCAAGCTCATTCAGGGCAGAGGAAAGTTCTTTGAAGTCTTCTTTGACACTGAGCTGTTCTCTAAAAATGCTCCAACATGCACAATGATGCGTTCAATAGCTTTATGACATGATCTATGAAATACTGTTTTTAGTGTCAGAAATGGATGCATTAGGAAGGCAGCATATGGTCATCCATTCTCCTTTTAAATTTATTACCGTGGAGTCACCTAGAACAAGGGTTGTTGGACAAGCAGGTGTTGATAGCTGTTTTTCCTTTTTTCCCACTGCTCTTATCTCACGGTTCAGTCTCTGGTTTCTATGGTGAGTTGTCTCTCTAGGAATATCTGGTTCCAGTTGTCTGAAGCACTCAAATCTTTTTTAAGTGTTATGTGCTGTTGGATTTGCATAGGGCCAGAAATATTGTAGTTTTCAGCACTAGCTCGGTGGCTGGACTGATGCCCAGAGTGTATGGGTGTAGTGACAGCAGATCGCACTGGTGTTGAGGTAAATACTCTTTCTTTTTGGGTCTAGCACCTTCTTTATGGCAGCGGTCTGTACTCACATTTTGCTTTGTGAAGTCGATGGTATCAGCCGGCTGTGGTGCATTCTCTACATTCCCAAATGTGGAATCAGTTGCCGGACTCCCTTCATTAGATGTCCTGTGTATTTTGTCCGTCTTTGATGAACAGGCATCAATTTTTGATCCCGGGATGGAAATCCTCTGTTCAAGCTGAAAGCATTTTCCACAGAAGTTGCGCATTTTGTTATAATCCCAGTCAAGGCGAACTGCTGTGCCAGCTGTGTTGTCTGACTTTTAAACTTAAACGTTGAACTTACCCAATAACTGAAACTTTCTGTTCTTTGTTTTACTGGCTAAATTTGTGAAAGTTGTGAAGGGAAATCCAATAATAAAGAAGGTTAGGCAGGAGTAAGCAAAAAGCGCCCTACTCGGTTGAGTAGGAGGAACACACCAGTGTTATGAGGCCCAAAAATGGTGATTTTATTTAGTTGTAAGATGTTTCTTGACATCCAGCATTTGATGCCAGTAGGGCAGTCAAAAAGATTTACTAATGAACTAGGGTAGTGTTTCTCTCCAAGGCATTGAGCACAGGATGGGAGGAGAAAAAAAATCATGAACTCGCTGGCTATTAGTGCAAGGGGGATGCACCAGATTCCCCCATGTTGAAATGCAAGTGGTTGGACTATTATAACACACAAACTAATCAACTAACTGTCTAATTTAAAATCTATCAATTAAAATTAAGGTTAGTAGCCTATTTTGAACATCAGTGCAGAACTCAAAAAGGTGGTATGCAACACATGCCTAGGGGTGCAAGAGGGGCGCTGAAAGAGAAACAGAGAGAAAAGAAATACCTGTTTGTTTATATTTCCTTTGTGTTTATTGGTGAAATATGTCTTTGCCATTATTCTTTGTTTTAAAATGAATTTAGGCCACTTTAGACAGTGATCCACAGCTCCCTGTGCAGTTATGGTTAGCAATCTTGCTCCTTTTCAATGTTCTATTTTGGGACGTTGAGATGGTGGGCCTGGGTGGGCTGGCTGCAAAGTGTCTCATTTTATGTACAGTCTGTAGTTTCGCACCATAATTCAGTCTGTAGCTTGTCATCCTAGTTCTAGTTAAGTGTGCTTGCAGAGCACACTTGTTGTTATCCCACCGTTTATTATTCTCCTGAACCAGATTTTGCAGACATTGCTACTCCTCAGGCTTTCGAGATAGAGACACCGTTCCAACTCTAAAACGACCGGCCTGGTTTGGACATGACCGCTCACCGTTCTGTTTACCGTACCTCTTGTCGTTCGTCCGCTATTGTCGTTTTCCTGCAACTTTGTCGCCATTGAAATGAATGGCGGAATGTTCAGGCTGATGATGTCACAGTACACTGCTCTACTCTAGCAGCTAGAGTGAGCTCTGTCCTCACTCAAGATTTTTCAGACGTTACTACTCCTCAGGCTTTCGAGATAGAGACACCGTTCCAACTCTGAAACGACCGGCCCGATTTGGACAAGACCGCCTACATTTCGGTATACCGTACCTCTTGTCGTTCGTCCGCTATTGTCGTTTTTCTGCTACTTTTGTCGCCATTGAAATGAATGGCGGAATGTTCAGGCAGCTAGAGTGAGCTCTGCCCTCACTCTAACCTCCACTCGGTTTTTTAATGATTAAAACTCAACCGCTTAACCTATAAACTACATGTAAACTTTGTAAGAGAGGTCTGGGATCTGACTGGGATCTGACTCATGTGGCAACTACTTAAACTGTTTGAGGCAGGACAGTTTAAAAATGGTGTCAGACAGTCATTCATCATCTTACTGTAAACAGGTCAGGGTGCATGTCTGAAGTTTTAAATGATCAAAACTCAACCGTTTAACCTAGAACAGGGTTCCCACTGCTTAGGCCAAGTCAAATTTAAGACTTTTTAAGACTTTTTTAATGCCATTTTATATTAAATTTAAGACCAACTTCATAATAAACACAAATGGAAAAATAACATCTCATCATAGGGTTCGGGACAATTTTGTCCAAATGTTTATTTGAACATGACCTTCTGATCAAATGGAAACGTTTTTTTTTTTTTGAAAAACATTAATACTTCAAGACATGGAGACAATACACATGTAAAAGAATGCATCATGAATCCTCCACTGGAAGGTAACGATTACAAATAACAATCCTCAACTGGAAGGTAACGATTACAAATAACTTACTGTATAACTAACTGTATCCTAAGCATCATATAAATGCTTGCAAAAAAAACAAAAAACTGGAAAAAACACTCTGCTGCTGAGGTAAAACTGTTGCCCTTTTGTGATATGCAGCTGCTATGGCATTGCTTTTTTCAGTTCCTCCTCCACCTCTGCCAATTCTGCCAGTTTTTCTTTGTGGCGCTTTCTCAGTGTGTTAGATTTTGTGATTAGCTGTGCCATCAGGCTACCAGCCTTTCCTTCTGCTTGCGTAGCAAGCTGATCGGCATCGTCGAGCAGAACTTTTGCCACCCCAGACAGACATTTTTTCTTCTTCTTAAGTTCTTCGATGCGCTCTGCAGCTGCCCTTTGGTTCTGTGTTGCAATTTCATTCATTTTCTTTTGCTTTTCCTCATCTAGGTACATCATGTACCTTGACCTGGCTGATGCAGCTGAGGTCAGGAGCTCCTTAGTGATGGGGACCTTGAGGACACCCCCACAAACTGTGACATAGTCACAGATCAGTCGCTGGCTGACCATTGTTTCTTCATGCATATTGCAAGTTTCAACCTCTTTGTTTATTGAAAAGCCTCTCTCTACTGTCGCCTGGCCATGCGATAGGAGAAGAAGCTTCTTACAAAACTCTCAAACTCAGGGTAGCATTTGCTTTGGAAAGCCTGATGGAGAAAGACATCCACCCTTGTCTCAGAGGGTCAGTAGGAGTGGAAGGTGTCATGTCTAGCCTCAACGGATAGGAAGTCACAAAACTGCTGTGTAATCACGTCACCTGCAAGACACAATACAAAGGCACAGGCAAAATTCAATAAAACATGCAAACACTTTATTTCACTTTGTCACGCTAAATACTATAAGAATCAGGCAAATGAATATGCGCTTTCTGGATACCTAACACTTCTTTAGATGCTATTTACATCACTCTTAGTTTCTTTTTCATTTACAGACAGATAATGCAGGGAATGCAGAAAGAAAACTTGAACTGCTCTATTCTCTCATACCGGCTGTGACGCCTTCTGACAATTGTTTATCGTGCAGAAACCTCTGAACGAGATTCCTCATCTTGCCCTGGCACCATTCTGGATCAGAGAACATCTTTCTAGGGTCCAAACAGGTCAGCTGCCTCACAGTGGGGTTTTGCACTTTCTGCAGGATGGTTGACATCACCTTGATGCAGTCCCTCTTAAACTCAAGGACTGTGAGCTCTCCTATCTTTTCCTGTCTTTGGAGATCCTGTCAGGGAGTATCCTATGTAACAACTGGTAAATCAATTTTCTGGATCCTGGTAATATTTTAAACAATAACATGAAACACTACCCTCAGGGTTGATTCTGCACCCAAGCCAATGTTCACTTCCTTAGGATGGACCCAATTCTCAGTACAATACTCAGTAGTAGAATATAATTACCTTCATCAGTTCTGCCAAATCATTCACAAGAAATGGTATCATTGGCTGATCTGTCTGGTATGCAGTGAGGAAGGGGCTGAAGGTCCTGATGACAGACATGTAGAAGTAAAGTTTTGCCATGATGAGAGGATCTTTCTGTGCCGCCTCAAGGGTGTCAAAAGATGAGGTCCCTGGATTTGGTAGCCTCTTGGTCCTGACTGCATCCACGTAGATGGTCACTGAAGGCCACACCTCTAAAGCCCTCTCCACAGCTGGTAGGTTCTCAAGCCACCGGTGGCCACATAATGCCAGTGGAAATTGTGTGGTTTTGGTAAGAACCGTGAAATCCTCCCTCCTTGCAGGTGTATTATGGAAGAGTGCATGCATGGCCCTCAGAACCTTGTCCAGTTGCCACACGACAAAGCCGCCTTTGCAAGCATTGTGTAAGGTGTGGAGACCACAACTTCCTACCACAATCAGTTGAGCGCCCCCATACTGTTCTGCCTGTTCTTGCTGCAGTAGCTCCAGGAACTTATAATTCACAATTGGTCCATCCATGGAGACTGACAACAGCTTACGTCTATCCAGGTCCTTGGCACATTCCTGAGAATAAATAACATTAGAGCTCATGAAGCATATCAAAATCATACTGGATTAATCCAGCAAACTGCCATGTATCTTATTTTCTATGTAATAAATGGAACGCTGACACAGAAAAGGTAGTAAAAAATATCATTTGACACCTTAGTCAAACCTGAAGACTATAAACAACACTTGTACAATATAATGTGATCCAATACAACAGCCAACTTCTACCTCTACAAATATAATAAGGTTCAGTTTTGTTTGACACTTTCAGAAAAAATATTAACTTTAATTTAAGTTAATTGATTAATTATTACTGATTTTATAATTTGTAGTGGTGTTGATATGGACTGTATTACAGTATATTGAAAGTTTTGGTCACCACGTTTACATGCATGAGTTAGGGAGAATGATGTTTATAATTTTCTGCTTCTATAATCTCTGTTTGATGCCTACTTACTTTGAAATGGCGTAGTAAATCCTGGGCTGTTCCATGTCCCATGAACTGCGACCCTATATATCTTGACTGGACGTGATCTTCGCACCAGTAGCGGATATGCAGATCCAGTTGTTTTGTTTTTGTGGTCTGGTTGAGGCTCTCATCAAACATTAAAACAAACGTGTCCTTGTTAGCATCCGCAACGAGCTGCTTTAAAATGTACGGAGCTAATCCAAACTTGCTGATGTAGGCCGTCTTGGTGGACCCACATGCAAACGAGTGGGCAATATCAGAATCTGGGAACATCGCACTGAATATCTCTCCAACTCCCTCATTAGACTTGAATGATTGGTGTTTAGTCACGGTGTTCAGCGACCACAGTACCTCTGCTTTCAAAGTAGGCGTGCAGCCGAAAATTGTCTCAAGACGCGGTGCTGCGGTCCGAGTTGTTGATGTCGCCGGGCTCGAGGGTGGAGGCGGAGGCATGGTGGAGAAGAGGGTCGAACAGAACTGCGAAACACTTGGCGTCTGTTGGGAGCTGGACTCCGAGGCTTGGTGTTTCGTGCTGTGCATATGTGACTCCACTGCCTTCACTCCCATCGTGCCGAGTTTGAAACATTTTTTGCACAAAATGCACCGTGCCTCGTATACATTGCCTGGCACCGCTTTTAGCCATTTAGAAAAATGTTGGTCGGACAGCCAGTTTTCATTGAATTTACACTTCCCCATTGCTAAACGAGTGCGATGTTACCGCGAGATTAATTCGTAAATGATTTGAAAAAAAATTAAATGTGTTACCTTTTTGGATTTGAGACTATTTACAACCATAAAATAAAATACATCACAAGTTCACATTTTTAAGACTTTTGAAAGATGTATTTAAGACATTTTAATGCCAATTAAGGCCTTATTTTTAGATTCGTGAATTTAATGCCTTTTAAGACTTTTTAAGGATCCGTGAGAACCCTGTAGAAACTTGATTTAAACTTTGTAAGAGAGTTCTGGGATCTGACTGTGACCTGTGAAATTTTGATGCGGCAACTACTTAAACTGTTTGAAACAGGACAGTTTGAAAATGGTGAAAGAGAGGCAGACAATACTGTGGCAGTTGCACCTGGACCAACTGCCATTTTTTAAATGCGGAATGTTCAGGAATAGAACTCTCGTGATGTCATAATCCCCATGCCATGGCCTGCATAATGTTCTGCCATGGGAGTGTATTGCAGCCTATTGTCGTTATCTCTAGTAGTTATCTATGTAGTCAGTGCTACTCTGTTAACTTAGCAAACGTTTGTTAGCCGTTGTGCTAACAATGCTAGCTATGCTAACTATACTAAAGTGCAAAATAATTAACTGGGTTAAAAGTGTTACTTGGTTGACTCAGCTAGTATTCGTTAGCAGTTATGCTAACAATGCTAATTATGCTAACTATGCTAAAATGTGAAGTAATTAACTGTGCAAACAGTGTTATGTAGCTATATTAGCTGAGGCTATTTAGCCATTATGCTAACAATGCTAACGATGCTGACTATGCTAAAATGCAAAGTAATTAACTGGGTTAACAGTGTTACTTAGTTATCTCAGCCAGTACTTGTTAGCAGTTATGCTAACAATGCTAATTATGCTAACTATGCTAAAATGAGAAGTAATTAACTGTGCTTATAGTGTTGTGTAGCTATATTAGCTGAAGCTATTTAGTAGTTATGCTAACATTGCTACCAACGCCAATTATGCTAAAATGCAAGCACACTTTTTGCATTTTCTGCGGGAATGCAGTCTACTTCTCTTAGTGCTCTAGTGATAGGGGCAGGAGGAGTTAAAATAATCTGTTTTTTATAATGGTGCTATATGACATTTTAGCTTCACCAAATGTCAGAAGGAGGGAGGGCTCCAACTGCAGTCTGCAATCAGTGGCAACAGGAAGGTAAAATTGAGTGGCATGGGTGTAGGACTGGTCATGAAAATTATATTTCTTCATGATGGAGCCAAGAGGGAGTATAAATCATGAAAAAAAGAGGGGGCCTAATATAGAACCTTGGCTCTTTGGCCCAAGAGCCAGAGACACAACCACTGATAAGTACAGATACAAACACAGATCAGAGTAGTGAACAAGAACAGCCTACACTTAGGAAATCCTTTAGACACAGAGAACCCCCTAGAATGTTGACTTACTCTGAGTTTGGAAACCCACTAGCTACAATAGTGAAGTCCTTATTCCAAGGTCTAAGTACAGCTATTGAAGACTCCCTACCTGATTTCATTACCCCAATCCTGAGTAACCATTGAGTACCCCAATCCTGTAAGTGTACAGCCTTCTAGCATGCAAAGAGACTGCATATTCAGAGGGGGAGGGTGTAACCAAGGGTTGAAGAATGTCTAATATAATTAGTGAATAGATCATTAAGAACTTTTTTTAGTTATTGTTTAGTGATAAATTAAATAAATAAAAAATATAGATGAGAATTTACAGAAGGATACATTTACAGAAAAAAAGATAAAATACTTACCTTTTCTAGACTACCGATGGATAAACAGTGATGCCTGAGCGCCCTCTACAGGGTATATGTAGAGAGGAACTGTAAAATCAAAATTAATTGGCTTAATTGGTTACCTAAAACCGAACAATAGTGTACATTTCAGAATTATACAAAAAAGGCCTTTTTCAGGGAACACAAAGTTGGTTATTTGATCAGCAGCAATGAAAGTTAAATCAGCCTTGACAGGTAGTGCTATTAATTCCTATAGGTGTTCCAACTTTTCTTGATTACTTACAACACCCAATGTTGGTATAAAAGCAATGTTGAAACACACACTGTGGTACCAGACCCTCAGGAGCATCAGATGAACAGTATTGTACTGCAGAAAGTGTTAGTCTTTCCTACAGGACATTTGCAAAAGAAAGTCAAGGTGTCAGTGAGTACAGTTTTCTTCACCATCAAAAGGCACTCAAAAACTGAAGGAAACTGATAGGAAGTGGTCTGGCAGACCCAAAGCCACACCTGAATCAGAGAACATGTCTCTAAGAGTTAACTAATTGTGTGATAGGCAGCTCACAGGATAACAACTTCAAGAAACCAACATGGCTACCACAGCATTCTGCAGTGTCATGCAATACTCTCTGCTATGCACCTAGTTGGTCAGAGGTTCATCCTACAGCAAGAAAATGACCCAAAACACTAGTCCAAGCTATGCCAAAACTACCTCAGGAAAAAACAACAAGATGGTAAGCTTGAAAACATGGAGTGGCCAGCACAATCTCCAGACTTAAACCCCATCGAGCTGGTTTGGGAAAAACTGGACAGAAGAGTAAAAGTCCCTACGATTTATGGGAACTTCTGCAACAAACTTTGGAAGAACGTTCTGAAGAATATTTGATTTCCCTTGTAGAAAGAATGCCACGAGTATGCTCAGGTGGCTACTTTGATAAGTCAAAAGTTTAGAATACGTTTTGGTTTATAAATTGATTTCATGGGTTTTTTTTTTTTTTTCAACTTAAATTGCTTATTTTATTACTCTTGCTAGAGTGCAATGACACAATAAACTGAATTTTCAGTAAAAAAAATGGAAAAAGTGTGGTGTTCTAAAACTTTTGACCGGTAGTGTACCTTAAAGCGAAAAAAAAAAACTCCTAATGGAAACCCTGCTTATGTGATCTTGCAACACTCCTAATTCTGACATATACCATAAATCTGTGGTAGTATTGTACTTTTACCTGCTTAACTGTTGATCTTTTTTACTTTTTGTTTTCCTAGGTCACTAGGGTAAAGAGGGATGACAGACAGAAAAGGGTAAGTCAAAGGCATGTGCACTGGCTCTTGATCTAAAAACTTTCCTCACAATTTGAATCCATTCATTTTATTCCTCAGACCAGGGTTCGAATTACCATGACGTAGTGCCTATTCCCTCTATCCCTCTAATCACGTCCGCACTCAGTTAGTGTGATCATTGGCATAGTCAGCTGTAGGATCACAGAGATCCTGATGCCATAATTTTTATGAGCTAAGATACATTTACACGCTAAAAGTGTTTATATGTATGAAATGTATCATAGTTTTAACTGTTTGGTATCCCATCTGGCCATATGTAAACTAGTAATTGCTCAATCTGATAAAAAAAATTCTCCCTGTATAACCAATGCATTTTGTATATGGTACTTATAAAAAATAACAAACTAAACAAATCTGGGGTCCGTTTCCCAAAACCGTTGTTGCTAACTTCCTTAGCAACTTCGTTGATTTGAATGATAGACTTACGACACTGCTATTTCCCAACAGCATCATTCATACTAAGCAACTAACGATTTTTACAACTACATTAGTCCAACATTCAATGATGCAGGTGTTTTACAACAGCAAAATTTAGCCGATCCATCAAAAGTTGCATAGTTAGGTTGTGTCGTTATAACAATTAGCTTGGACCTGTCGTTAATGTACATGTGACGTCTTGCTCGTCACCTTTGGCCTTCTTGGGTCAGATTAGGCAACATTTTATGCTTTACCGCCACCAACTGCATGAATGATCTTACTTTAACTTAATTTTCATCCTGTCACTTGCCAGATCACGTAAAAAAGATAGAAAATACACACCACAACATACCGAAAGCTGTAGAAAAATGTTGTTGGATTATTAAAGTCATTTACTGATCTTACAGGTCGTTTTTAACATTGTGATATAGTGTGATTACTGATCATGGACCCACAATCTAGGTCATTCCATTATCCCACAGCTCATTCCACCTGTTTCAAATTGATTTATCGTTTAGCAGGATTCGAATCCATGTCTCTCTGAAAAAGAGAGTAGATCTACATAGTGGGCTGACAAGCTAACCAGTCGCCCATTGTACCACAACATCACGTAGAGGCCTTAGTTACAGTCGTGGTCAAAAGTTTACATACACTTGTAAAGAACATAATATCATGTCCCTCTTGAGTTTCCAGTTATGTCTACAACTGTGATTTTTCTCTGATAGAGTGGTTGGAACAGATACGTCCTTGTCACAAAAAACATTCCTGAAGTTTGGTTCTTTTATGACTTTATTATGGGTTAACAGAAAAAGTGACCAAATCTGCTGGGTCAAAAATATACATACAGCAATGCTAATATTTGGTCACATGTCCCTAGTCCATTTTTACTTCAAGTAGACACTTTTGGTAGCCATCCACAAGCTTCTGGTTGAATCTTTGACCATTCCTTTTGATAGAATTGGTGCAGTTCAGTTAAATTTGTTGGGTGTCTGACATGTACTTGTTTCTTGAGCATTGTCCGCATGTTCTCAATGAGGTTTAAGTCAGGACTTTGGAAAGGCCATTCTAAAACCTTAATTTTAGACTGATTTAGCCATTCCATTACCACTTTTGATGTGTGTTTGGGGTCATTGTCCTGTTGGAGCACCCAACTGCGCCCAGGACCCAACCTTTGGGCTGATGATTTTAGGTTATCATGAAGATTTTGAAGGTAATCCTCCTTCTTCATTATCTCATTTACTCTGTGCAAAGCACCAGTTATATTGGCAGCAAAACAGCCCCACAGCATGATACTACCACCACTTTGCTTGACGGTAGGCATGGTGTTCTTGGGGTTAAAGGCCTCACCTTTTCTCCTCCAAACATATTGCTGGACATTGTGGCCAAACAGCTCGATTTTTCTTTCGTCTGACCACAGAATTTTTCTGATCGTGGCAGTGTCATGCATTTTATACTTTCAAACAATTGTTTGCACTGTTGCTCTTGGGACCTACAGCTGCTTTGAAATGGCTCCAAGTGACTTTCCTGACTTGTTCAAGTCAATGATTCTCTTTTTCAGATCTGTGCTGAGCTCCTTTGACTTTCCCCTATTTAAATGGCCTCAGAGAAGTCACCAGCTATAGTCACTCATACTCACTCACAAGATATGAAGCTCATTTCATTGACACAACTTTCTAAATCACCAAAAGTATTAATTCATGTTGCTGTATGTATATTTTTGACCCAGCAGATTTGGTCACTTTTCTGTTAACCCATAATAAAGTCATAAAAGAACCAAACTTCAGGAATGTTTTTTGTGACAAGGAAGTATCTGTTCTAATTACTCTATCAGAGAAAAATCACAGTTGTAGACATAACTGGAAACTCAAGAGGGCCATGACAATATGTTCTTTACAAGTGTATGTAAACTTTTGACCACAACTGTATATTTATACTGTATGTAGATCCATGTAATATAAATGAAAGGAACATGGCCCTAAGTTGTTGAAGCTGCCATACTGGCTAAACTGAGGCTACGAGACATGAGGCTACTTTTCTGTTGCTTATTGTTGTTGTGTCATTTCTGTCGTTTATCCACAATGAATGCTCTCCGAACGCTTCCGAAACATCTGGATACTTTGCAGTTTGAATGATAGCAGTTCAAACTAACATAGTTCAGACTTTGGTGGTTGGATTTTTTTTGGGACTTGGGCTGTTGTGTAGTTCGAACCTACGTTGTACAATGGTGGTTTAATGCTAACCTCTGTCATTGTTTGGGAAACGCAACCCAGGGGTCGGTTTCTCAAAAGCATAGCTGCTAACAAAATTTGCCAACTTGGTTGCTTTCACGTGATTTCAAATGAGGAAGATTTCCTATAATTTATTGCCTATAGCCTAATAGTAGGCTACTGTTGCAGTAGGGGAAAGATTAACAACGCACCTAAGATACATGCATAGTCACGTATTTTCTATCTTTTTTAATATGATCTAGCAAGTGCCAGGATGAAAATTAAGTGTTACAGTTTTACAATTAAGTGTTACTTACAGTAAGATCATTCATGCAGTTGGTGGTGCTAAAGCATCGAATGGTGCTTAATCCGACCCAAGGTCAAAGGTGATGGGCAAGACATCACATGTACATATACAATAGTCTAACGACAAGTCCAAGCTAATTGTTTAAATGACACAACTATGGATCATCCAAACTTTGCTGTTGGGAAACACCTGCATCGTTGCATAATCCATTGGCATAATGTAGTTGTGAACATTAGTTGTGAACATTGTTGGTTTAAACTCATTGTTCATACTAAGCAACTAAAGTTGCTAAGGAAATTAGTAACGACGGTTTTGGGAAATAGACCCCTGACTTGTCCTCCTGACAAGTGAAAAATAAATGTATTGTGATATTTTTAACTATTAACAGCCTGCTATTAATATGAAACAACCATTTGTCTCCACTCAACAGGTGAGGACAACCAGAAAACAACCTGAGAATAAGAAGAATGCCAGGATGTTTTAATGAAGTAGATTAATAGAATTATTTACAACACTATATTCATGTCCAGTTAAGGACCAATATACTAACTTCAACAATCTATTATTGACAATATGTTAACATATAATATTTACTAATTTTAGAATAATTTTGTAATACTTTCAAGTAGTACCTATAATAGAGAGAATTTAGCCATCACAAGTCTTGTTGTTATTGTCATTGTAATTAACTTGTAATGTACTGTCAAATTGACCTATAGTTTAAGGCAGGCCTATTTAATTGGCGGCCCGCGGGCCACATGCGGCCCAGACGTGGCAAGGCTGCGGCCCAGATGCGGCCGAGGTGATGTTGCGCTTGAAAAATAAAATACCGTTCACTAGTCTCCAGAACTTAATATGCATTTTAGTTTACCAAATATCAATCAATTAATAATGTTACAATATTTATTTTGCATTCCCAGATATTATTAACTCATTACAGTGCAAATAGTTAGCAAATATTCCCAATTTGGCGTGGAGGGGGCAGCGTTACGATGTGCCTAGCAACATACACGTGATGATGCATGGTAGCTCACGCTATTGTAAACAAGCGAAAAATTGAAGATGAGAATCGTCGGTTCAATCCAGCATGGACTGTGAAATATTTGTTTATTTTGCCGACAGCCAACGCCAAACCAATGTGTTTGATTTGCAACGAATGTGTTGCTGTTCTAAAAGATGTTATTGTTAAGAAGCCAACAGCTCCTCACTATCAGGAATGCCAACCGGCTGGAAGCAGGGGTGAAGTGATAGGCTACAAAAATATCCGAAGTTCACGAACGTTGTTACAAAAATATGTATGTCTTTTATTTTCTACAAAACAAAAACCGTGCCATCCGGCACGAACAAAAACAAACATAAAACAAACAAAACCGTCAAACACTGTTTCAAAGTTCATCTTGAAACACTCTCTCAACGTTCGTTCGTGTCCTTCGTTCATTCTCTGTTCGTCGTTGACGTCCTTCTGTTTGCTCGTGTCGTTTCTTCTCTGTTCGTTTATTCCTCGTCTCTTAAATAGAGCATTCAATTACGTGCAATTACCGCCACCCAGTGACGCCATTACCGTGCTGCACTCCAGGTGGTGGCAAGCGTAGCACACAGAGTTCATTCTCAAACACAGTAAAAACGGTGAGAGAGAGAGATGCCAAAAGTTCCCCCTCTCACAGTTAGTATTATTATTATTATTATTATTATTATTATTATATGTAGGCTAATTACTGAAAAATGACCACTTCCAACAAGTAAGTGCGGAAAATTTGTGGCCCAACTTAAGTTCTTGGATTCGAAATGTGGCCCAAATGGAAAACTAATTGAATAGCCCTGGTTTAAGGTATTGTGAATTCCTATGCAATCATCTAATTGGTGTGCTTTGTTTATGGTGCCTAGAGAATGGACTTTGAAGTGCATTCATTCAAGGCAGTTGCCTTTTTATATTATGTGAGAACACCATTCTCATAGGACAGAAATAATGATCTGATTTACAAGTTACAAGTCATGTTCTGTGTAGGGATGTGTAAGGTAATAGGACAAACTTACCTACAAACATAAAAATGTAAAGGAATACTTCTCAACCAATGAGGACAAAATTGATTTTTTAGAGCTTTTGCCACGTTACCTGTCATGAATGCCATTGATGAAACAGGACATGTTTTGATTTAATGATTATGATGCAGTCTTTTTTTAAACTATGACTCATCCTCCACGTCAGTGTTTCCCACAGAATTTTGGAGACTAGGGGGGGAGATAGGGGGTGCACACACAAGTCCCTCTAGGAGGGTGTGGGGGCATGCTCCCTAGGGAGAACCTTTTGTGTATATTGCATTTAAGTGCATCAATCTGGTGAATCAGTGGTGCTTATAATTTAGAAAACATAAAGGTGAAACACTGTTTATTTGCTAAATAAAATCCTTGGCCAATTTGGAAACTATAGCGGACCAATTTAGATAATGGTCTTGTGTATGCGTAGGAAACTCTCCTGCACCTGGCTTGCACTGACCAGCACAAATGTACATTTATCCAAAATCAAACTAGCAGCAGCTTTACCAGGCGAATACCATTGTACTATTTATCATTTCTGGATTGTTTTAATTTTGTATTAAAAATGTTAAGCAATTTTTCACCAATGTATCTTGACTGAATAAATCAAATGAATGCAAATAAAGAAACTATAAATTTCAGCTTTGGGGGTATGTTTTACCTACTGGGCAGTGATACAGGGGCAGTGTGTTTCTGTGTGTGTGTTGACCTACAAGCAGTGGTGGCTCAATGCATTCTCTATTGTGTATTATGCGCAAGCCCCAGAGTGCTTTCGTCCTAGTCCTATAGTGCAGGAAAGATGTGAACATTCTGTGAAGTTCACATGAACGCTTTCTGTGAAGAAGATGGTGCAACAATTCTGGTTACATGTCGCTATTCAGACATGTCATTAGTCAGACATTAGCGTCCAATTGTCGGAGTAGCGACATTATCATTTTTTTTAAAACATATCATTATTCCGACAATTTTTTTTTCCATTGTCGGAGTAGGGGCATGTTGCTATTTTTGAAACATTCCGCTTTTCCGACATGAATAGTTTTATTGTGACGCTGAAAACCAAGGCCTGCCCTGGAGGCAAAACCGACTGTAGTCAAAGTCCCTGTTAACTAGTTTTTCGGATTTAAGTTAGGGAAAGGAAAACTGGTCCGTGTGACAGCAGGCAAGGGATTTTTTTCCTCTTTTCTTTTGCTTTTAATATCAATACAACGTATAGATAAGTAGCAGCGACAGACACGTACAGCAGCAGGAGTAAACGGGATAGGTGCGCTCAATTAACAAGGAGTTAGCCTATGCACTGTACGCGCAATAAAACTCAAATTAAAGAATCGTTTCCCCTCGTAGGGCCTATGTCTGTCACATCAGCATAGCGTTGTTGTCTGCAGTAGTCGTTTCATCCAGCTGTATGCTGAATGGATACTGACGCAGACATTTACACAACTGTTCCTCAGTATCCGATGCCATCTCGTTGATCCTCCGTGCCACATTGCTGAGTGGCATGGCCCTCAACACCGATGCTGGATCTTGCTCTGCAGCACTGGACCTCTTCATTGACAGGAAGAACAAGTATTTCTCCAAAAATTAACGGTGATCCCGATTTCGCAATTAAAAGTGAAATGCGTGATAACACCAACTCGCTCTGTGTTTGACTTCCCTTCCGACAAAACAAGGTAACAATGTTGCGCTTTGAATAGGCTAATGCTCCTTTAGGGCTTAGGGGAAAAAAAACGTGGGCTATCCTCTGATGCCTTGCAGTGTGTATCTTGGTCAGGTGCTCGTTTCGTGTTTCATTGCCTCATTCGAAAACACGTTCACAAAGAAGGCACATCGGGAGGTGACCATTTGTGAGTGAGTTGATGCTCGTTATGTCGTAGGACTTTCTTTTTCGCTGCCATGTTTAACAATAATATATGCATATATATTGATAAATAGTGTGCTTATTAAACAAAACTCAATGTAGGATTTAAGTAGGCCTACTTTCTGAACCAGCTGAACCCAATTAATCAAGCAACCCCGTGCGCTGCTTCATTGGGGACCATACACAAAAACGAGAAAACAAAATATCGAGTCGTTATTCTGTTTTTTCCGTTTACCAGTTTAAAGTGAATACTAGTGTAGCATAATTTAGTTCGCTAGGTGAACACCCCCTAGTCTTATTTTGTTTGTTTGTTTGTTTGTTTGTTTGTTTTTTTTGAAAGGTGAGAGGTTTCCTTCAGATCTCTAAACATTTCTTATGGTATCACCATGGATCTCCCTGTTTTTGGAGGCATTACGCATTGCTATTTATGAACAAGTGGATGTGGATGTCTGTCTTTCCATTAAGACATTGACACCATGCTCACCTTGCATGCGCATGTTGCTGCTCTGCCAACTAAACAAAAATGAGGCCATCTCTGCCTAGAGTCTTACAAACACCGTCTACCCGCCAATCATCGCCGTAATTAAAAGCGCTGTCGGCTCCGCTCCGCTTCGTGAGAGCAGCTGTCCATCATTAACTGTGAAAAAAAAACTGTCGGAATAGCGGTACTAAAAAGTGTCTGAATAGCGGGATGTCTGAGTAGTGGGATGTCTGAATAGTGGGATGTCTGAATAGTGGGATGTCTAACTAATGACATGTCGGAATAGGGTGTGAATACCAACAAAAAATTCTATAGCGTCTCTGAAAGAAGTTCTCTTTAGTCAACGTACTAAAGAAAAGATTGCAACAAAACCGTTATGACCTCCTAGACCAGATTTAAATGTTAAACAGGTGTCTACGAAGGGGGAGAAAACCTACATCCTAAGATTTAACAAAAATTGGTACAACCGAAAAACATGGCTAGCAGGCTGTGAAGTAGCCAACGCTCTTTTTTGCTAACCCTGCGTTCACGTCCACCCTGAAAGCAGCACAGCAGATGGTACAGTGTGGACCATAAATGTCACAGACATACATCATATCTCAGAGAAAGTTAAAAAGCATGAGCATTCAAAGACCCACATGGACAGCTGTCTTAAATTTTCAGCCTTTAAGAAAGCAAACATTTCCACACAACTGGATGAGGAGTACAGGGTAGCAGTTCACAGTTCGCTGCCACAATGATGAGGTGAGCAAGAACTGACTGGCTCATTTTAAGAATGGCAGATACAAAACAGATGTTTCGGCACGGTGTCAAGATCCTGAAGTGTAAGTGTTTCGAAACACTGCTTCAAACCTCGTTTCGGTCTGGCTGTGCTGTATTGAGAAACGTTTTTTTTTTTCCTGGAGGTGTGGACTCTGCTGAAATGTAAAAAGACCGGATCTGTTTTAGACAAGTGCGCTACAAAGTCCACCTTCCCAGAAAATTACACAGAAAATAGTTTACTATTGCTATAGGCCTATTGTAGGATATTATACTGTATTTTTATTTACTTGATCAACTTAGAGGCGAAATCGTTTAGCAATACATTTTCGCAATTCGCAGTGTTTGTTTTTCATAGTGACAACGCAATCCAGTCCAGCCTCACTGGACCTAAATGATACTCGATAAGAATACATTCTCTTTCAGTGCCAAAAAGCTAGACATTTATTGGTTCAACGCTGAAAAACCATCACTTCCAGGGAGGCCCGGCCTCACTGGGAGTGAATGGAGAGGGCGGGCTTAACTGTTTCTGAAAGGAGGCTGAGGCTGTGTGGTGATGGGAGGAACTGTTTAAGCAGCCGGACTTGTTTTGACTGACAGCTTTTTTAAAAATATAAGCAGGCAGCGGTGGGTTTCATGCTCAGTCCCATGCAGATTTGGATTAGGGAAGTCATGAGAAATCTCAATTTTTGCCTGTCATTTACTAGTTTCTTTGTATATAATTTTGTAAATTAAGTATAAATATAGTGTTATTAAATTTGCTACCTGTTTTCATTTCAAGTCCAAAAGTTCATTTATTTAAGACTGTAAAGGGGGGAAACTAACCAGCTAGCAAGAAAGCTATGCATTAGGGCAGCTAGCATTGTTTTGATTTTGGCAAAGCCATTTGTTAGTCTTCTTTACCAGGAGAAAATCTGAATTAAAGAACAGGGCAGACCAACGCCTAACACTGATTTAGTTAAAAAGGTAGTAAAAATTGTTGGTCTTTTTGGCTCTCCTAGTAACCTACAAAAAGGTTAATTAGCTAAGTGTAAGTACAGCCATAACACAATGGGCCAAAGCCAACCTTGCTCCGCTTGCCATCTAGAGTCTCTAGAGAAGACTTCCAGCTGGGATGACAGGTTAACACAAATTTCTAAAAAAAGAAAAGAGGTCAGAATTTTCTTATAAACGGCTATGGAGGTGGTTCTTCTGCGGAAAGCAAAATAGGCCTTACTATTAACAATTAAACAAACACATAAAAACAAAAAAAAATATTACAAACAGACATAGACTAAATATTTTTGCAGTAAGACGTCACAGTATATTGGCCAGTACCAGGCCAAGAGAACCAACAAGTGTCACTTCACAGTTTGGGAGCTTGCTAGGCCAGTCCTGGCCCAATCGAACCAATACGAGTCATTTCACAATAGGTGGACCTAGGTGACACTCAGATGTCATATTAGATTCATAGTGTGTGGGCCAGATCTAAGCCAAAACAACCAATAAGAGTCAATGTACAGTGTATGGAGCCATTCTGGGCCAGGGACCCAGCCAAGAGTGGGCAGACTCAAAGGCAAGGGTGTGGGCCACAATTGAGCCTACTGACCACCCTCCCCTGTTTGAAAGACTACCAGCCGCCACCGCAGCACACAAACGTTTTACATCGACATTATGCCGATGTATGGCGGTTACGTCTGCTAGACGTCGCTTGAAGATCTTTGCTCATTACTATGACGCTGTCAAGCTTGTCTCATGTACAAGCAAAGTGTTGTTCATATAGCCTACATCCCCTTAATGTTAATGGTTACAACAGACTTTTCCAGAGAAAAAAATTAGATAAATTTGTGAATTTCCAAATTACTCTTAACTCATTGACTGCCAGCCATTTTCAAAATTGTTCCACCCGTGGTGCCAGCCATTTTTCACCATTTTGGGTGTTTTTTGAAGCCCAACAGAAAATTGAGTTATTTGTCTATGTCAACACCAAAGACATCAAAATAAAGCTTAAAGTCTCATCTTTCATCTAAAAAAACGGTGTGTTGATAGCTCTTTCCATTCCTTTGCAATCATGCATAGAACAGAGGTGGGTTTCCCCAAAATGCTGCTTTCAGATCAAAAAACTGAGAAAAATGGCTTTTTGTGAAAACCAACATTTTAAGCAGAAAATGATTTTTGATTGTCATATTTTTGCATTACTGGCATCTAAAACATTTCATCCAAATATAATACAACATAAATAAGAATAAAAACACTGAAAATGGTTTTAGACAGTAAAAATAATAATTTGAATTGTACATGATGAATACATTTCTTCGACATTTTACTTGGGGAAATAAAAAGTTTATTTGCCTATATACATAAATCCTGTCACAAAAATATGATTCATGTCTGTCATAACTGTCCACCTATACAAACAATACTGTACTGTAACCATGTAAATATAACATGACAAAATTCAGCCACCAGGTGGCTATATTTCATAGTCAAAAACAGTAGTAGCTAGTAAAAGCAAAATGCAAAAAAAACCTAGCATTCATTCAAGTGTTTCTTTGTGTGTGTGTGTGTGTGTGTGTGTCTCCATTCCTACAGCAAGTAACGGTAATAACTATGTAAATACTACATACACAGGCAAAATAAGTAAAACACAAACATATGCAAGAGTATGTTCTCCCGTCCACCACGAGTGCGCTTCACCATTGTCGTATGCTAGCTACATCTGATTGTCTTGGGTTTATATACACAAGCATCTTCCTCGACGTGAAAAAACATCAAAATACAGACAAACGCAGTGCTGCCATTATAGCAATGTGAGCATGAGGTGTCAGAGCTCTCCAGACCAGGCTAATCTGAAGACTGTTTTTATTTCATCTATATTTTATTCCTTTATTTGTTTAGCACGGTTGCAAATGAAGTGTAGGCTATAGCCAGTGCATCTTTGATCTGACTCATACAGTGTTTCATCACAGTGATCGGATTCGGTAGCGTGCATATTACAAAATATCATAACATTGATAGCAGTCCCAGAGGGTCAGCTCTACCATCTGTTGGCCACCAGAGAGTGACCACATGAGTGACCACATGAGACTTCTGACTCTTATAGGATCAGTTCCGAAAGCCGTAGAAGCCTGAAATTTCTACACAACATAGATGAGGTGCCCCACGATGCGTAGCTGTAAAAAAACATGTTTGACGTCGGAAGACGTCAAAGGTTAGCGCCGTTACTTTTTGAAATGACGTCGGCAGACGTCAAAGGTAATGAATGAGTTAATAATGCACTGCACACCAAGCCATGACTCAACCTATGCTACTAGTTAAGGTGTACTAACACTCATGCTTATTTACACCAAACTGAACTTACCTGTATTGATAAAATGCTCCTTGAGCTGCTGCCACTGCTGCGTTTGGATCTCACACACATGCTGACACACAGAGATATAAAAAGGGACAGTTGACATGATCACCTCCAGATGTTGGACCAATCAAAAGCCGACCTCTAGCCGATGTTTGTGAGACGTAACTATGGAGGCATTTGTAACTGATCTGAGACAACCTAAAGCCGACGTCGGCAAGACGTACCTGTGCTGCCTGGGTAGTTTCAACTACGGAAGTCCAAACTAACATAATTTAGACTTCTGTTGTATGTAAAAGGTCTGAAAACATGTGTGATGTCTCGCACGTGACTGGGCTTTTGCGTCTTTGATATAAAGTGCGGACCTTGACCCTGTAGCAGAACTGCGATCATTATAAAGCAGTTTATAGTTAGTCTATGTCCACCAAGGATGTTATGTTTTTGCTGGCATTTATCTGTCTGTCTGTTTGTTTGCAAAATAACTGAAAAATTCATGAACATACCGGTCCGAAATTTTTTACAGTATGTTTTCTTCCCAGTTAACATGGGAAATTCCATTGACAAAATTATTTTTAAAAAGTGCTTTTCTACCTGCATTCAAAACATGTTATCGTGCAGGTTTCCTGGCTTCATCCCTATCTGGACAGACATTTTTATGGAAAGCCAACAGAAGTTTGGAGCTTGCAGGCAACAGACACATCATACCCAACAGTGTTGGGCTGGGTATTGCCAAAAACCTCACGATACAATACGGACCACGATACAGGGCTCACAATACGATATATATTGAGATACGTGTGTATCCCGATACATGACCTTCAAGGCAATACGTATCCCGATATATTACAAAACAGTACACAGATGAAGGATATTCATTTGACAGTCTAAAAGAATTCATAGAAAATCATATACAATTCTACACCGTTCACAAGCTAGCCGTGGGGGACGGTGTGCTGGTGGCCGGGGCCTGTTCAGATGCCATCAGCATTCTTTATTATCTCCGGAGTGGACCCATGGGTGCTCTCCACCATGACCCATGGGTACTGCCTACAGTTCAGGAACAGACCCGATATGACAAGGGCACCTACATTTACCACGGTAAGCAATGAAAGAAATTAAATAAATCAGTTAATGAAAGAAAATAGATGGGATAACAAGCAGATAACAAAATATAGATATGTCGGTCAAGTCAAGTCAAGTCAAATTTATTTGTATAGCGCATTTCATACACAAAGGCAGTTCAATGTGCTTAACAAAAATAAAAGCAAAGGACAATATAAAAGCATAAAAGATAAAAGATAAAATAAGATTAAAATATGTGTAAGATAAAAGACAGAGTAAATCAGAAAGCAACAGTTAAACATAAATAATAAAAAATTAATTAATTAAAAGGTGAATCACCAGCAAAAAGCATCTGAAAACAGTTTGGTCTTAAGTCTAGATTTGAAACTTCCAACAGTAGGAGCATTTTTGATGTCTTCTGGAAGCTGGTTCCAAAGCTGAACTGCATAGCAGCTAAACGCTGCTTCACCACATTTTGTTGTGACAGCAGGTTTTACCAACAGTTGTTTCTGCTGTGATCTTAAAGACCTAGTTGGTTCATATAGCAAGAACATATCCAACAAATATTTTGGTCCCAACCCATTTAGTGTTTTAAACACAAGAAGCAATGCCTTAAAGTCAATTCTATAACTGACTGGGAGCCAGTGCAGGGACCTTAAAATTGGAGTAATGTGTTCAGTTCTTCTTGCTTTTGTAAGAACCCTTGCTGCTGCATTTTGGACCAGTTGAAGCTGTTTGATGGTCTTTTTAGGAAGGCCTGTGAAAAGGCCATTGCAGTAATCTACCCTGCTGGAAATAAATGCATGTACAAGTTTTTCTAGATCTTGTTTTGACATAAGACCTCTAAGTTTGGCAATGTTTTTAGGTGATAAAATGCAGATTTAGTGATTGCTTTCATGTGACTGTTGAAAGTTAGTTCACCGTCAATAAAGACACCAAGGTTTTTAACAGTATCTTTTGCTTTAAGCCCTTTAGTCTCAAGAGCAGTGGCAATCCTAAGTCTTTCTTTCTTTTTCCCAAATATAATTACTTCAGTTTTGTCTGCGTTCAGCTGAAGAAAATTGTTGGACATCCAGTTGTTTATTTGGTCAATACACCTGTAGAGAGACTCAAGCGGGGCATGGTCATCAGGTGATAGAGCTAAGTAGATTTGAGTGTCATCCGCATAGCTATGATAATTAATTGAGTTGTTCTTGATGATTTGTCCAAGTGGGAGCATATAGAGATTGAATAGTAATGGACCAAGGATTGACCCCTGAGGGACACCACAGGTCAAGGGCACAGGTGCTGATGTATAGTTTCCGATAGCAACAAAGAAACTCCTTTGTTGCAAGTATGATTTCAACCAATTTAAAACTTTACCAGTGAATCCTACCCAATGTTCGAGTCGATGTAGTAGTATGGAGTGATCAACAGTGTCAAAAGCAGCACTAAGATCCAGTAAAACCAAGACTGATGTTTTGCCAGCATCAGAGTTAAGACGTATGTCATTTATAACTTTAATCAGAGCTGTTTCAGTGCTGTGATTGGCACGGAAACCTGACTGAAACTTATCGAAGCAATTATTTGATGTCAGAAAGGCAGTTAATTGATTAAAGACTATTTTTTCAATTATTTTCCCGATAAATGGTAAATTGGATATGGGCCTGTAGTTGTTAAGCACTGAAACATCAAGGTTATTCTTTTTGAGTAAAGGTTTTACAACTGCTTTTTTCAAAGAGGAAGGAAAAATGCCAGTCTGTAGTGATGTATTTATAATCTGAAGTACATCTGTTGATACTAGGTGAAGAACAGATTTGAAAAAGATTGTCGGCAAAATGTCTAGTTCAGATGTGGATGAACTGAGATTTTGTACAGTTTTTTCAAGAATATCATAATTAATTAAGCTAAATGTTGGCAATGAGCTAAGACCCCCTCTCACTGGAGTCGGTGTGTTTGTTTAGACTGTTTATAGCTTCTATTTGATGTGCTCACTGCATGAAAAGTGGAATCAGCACTGTAGATAGTCGTGGAAATACAGGTTCAAGTATGTAAATCAAAAAGGTTATGAGCTATACAAATACATATCAGGGTAGCTGGGGGAGTTCTACCCCAGGTGACAACTTCATTTTAGAAAATCTCTGCGTTTCTCAAATGCAAAATTGCTAACTTCTTAGCCACTATCGTTGTTGGTACTTCCGAAGTACTGCCCCAGAGGTTACTTTGCATTTCTCAAAGCCTACTATGGTAGTACTGTACTTTGGTATTGAGAAACTTCGGAAGTGCTTATTTCGGTAATGGGAACTTCGGTAGTGGGAACTTTGGTACCTCCTACACATTTCTCCAAACCTTCGTAGCAGACTCAAGTATTTGTGTGGGCTAGCGTTTCACAACTATATTAGTGTGGATTTACATTGTTCTACTGTATTTTATTGAAACAGAGTAATGCTATTTAATTGCTATACCAGGATGCTAATCTGTGACTGAAAACAACATTCCTATGCAGCTTGAAGTGTTTCATGAGTAGTGAATAGTAAAGAGCAGAGGCAGACAAAGCGGATTCAGAAAGTAAAAGTCCTGCCATGTATTCCCTCTGCATTTGCTCTCAACACGGGTGATTTCACTAATTATGTCATGTACCTGGCTGATGAGGTCTGCGATTTAGGTTCAGCTGGTTCAGTGAATTGGCTGGAACAGATATGTGACACAGCTTTTGCTTTCTGAACCCGTGACGTTTGCCTCTGGTAAAGAGCGAAGGCTATAAGTTAGCAGGTGTGCATTGAGATTTGAACCCGTGACTATGTAGAACAGTATTAGAGGCACTCAACTTTGTCGCCATGCTACCCTCAAGTGGCAACATAGCATCTTGGCCGAGTATATCAACTGCATAGAGAAACGATGTCAAGACGCTGTTGAATCCTACAGATTTGTAAGAATATAATTCCCTTCACTACATGTGCCGCCGTAGACATTGGGCCATGTTTTATCACTTAGTTTTGCCAGACGTTTACCATACCGTAATCATTTATTATTGTGACTATCGTATGAGTTCAACAAGGACAAATACATGTCTTAAAAGGAAATAGCAATGTCATGGTGTGTTAACAACGGGTACGCCATTCAATCAAAATGGCTGTCGCTTGCTTTTCCTCTGTTGTTTCCATGCTTCACACACTGAAGTAGGGACAACAGTAGAGGCTACTATGGAAGTACCCACAATGATAGTTCTACTGAAGTATGACAGCTTTGAGAAACGGAAGGATTTCGCCACTACCATAGTGGATACATCCATAGTACAATGGTAGTAGAATGCTAACCTAGCGGGCTGTTTGAGAAACGCACCCCTGGTTTGAATATATCGGGCTCAGGAAAGCCTAATTACAGACTAATTATAACTTGAATTGATTGATTTATTTAATGAAAGTATGGTAGGTTAATTACTGTGTATGTCATTAGGAATGTTAATTATGACCACCGCTAGCGAAGCTAGTGAAAGCGGTCATTATAGTGTTGCTGAGACTTTTTTTTTTTCACCGATTTTTCGTCAACGATTGCCAGGACACTGGAACTCTGGGGGAGATGAATCTTTGTAGGCATGGAGCCCTAGAAGTTTCAGGAGTGATCACATCACTCACATCGGATAAGATCCATAGGCTGTCCCACTCGATAACCTGCTTGAAATATTGGCGACCACGCTCCCAGGCGAAATTTCGCCAGGCGAAATTCGCCTGCCATTTCGCCCTGTCGAAACAAGGCGTAAGAAGGTGGGAACTGCACAAGACCTCTAAAAGCACAGCACATGCCATAAAAGTTGGCCCATAGGGGGCACTGAATTTTGTACAAAATGTCATTTGCCTATTATCTAGAGAACGTTTACAACCTTTTTTTGTCTTGAAATCAATTGACTCACGCATTGAAAACACTGGTAGACGCCCACATCTGACGAAAACAATTTCTGTGAAATTTTAACATCGCAAAAGCGGAAGCAAACGAACTTGTCATAGGCCGTATATGTGAATCTCACCAAATTTGGTATATGTCATCTACAAACCTTGCTGACAAAAAGCTGTCAAAGCATTTATCTTGAGATGAACCGTTTTGAAATTAAAAGTAAATGAAAATTTAAAACATAGCTTAAAATTCTTAAAAAGTCCATATCTTGGCTTCTAATTGTTTCAATTTGGTCACAGTTGACATGCCAACTCTAAACAGCTCTCTTTTAATGTGCACCAAATTTTGTGACAGTTTTTGTTAAATAACTCGTCAGCAATTTTGCCCAAGACAATAATTTGGGTTAGTATTCTGGTGTTACAGAGGGGTATTGACCCAGCCCATGAACACTCACTTGAAGCATAGCGCCACTTAGTGATATGGGTAAATGCAAAAATTGGGATTTTGTATTGCCAATAACTTGGACCAAGAAGGTGGGAACTGCACAAAATATGTAATGCACGATCAGCACAAAGACCTCTAAAAGCACAGCACATGCCATAAAATCTGGACCATAGGGGGCGCTGTAATTGTACAAAATGTCAGTGAAAGCGAAAGCAAACAAACTCATCATAGGGCGTTCATGTGAATCTCACCAAATTTGGTATCCGTCATCTAAAGACAATGCTGACAAAAAGTTATCAAAGGATTTGTTTTGAGATGAACCATTTCAAAGTTACATGTCAATGAAACTTTTAAGTGTAGCTTAAAATTCTTCAAAAGCTTCTAATGGCTCAGCTTTGTTCAAACTTCACATGCCAACTCTAAACAGCTTTGCTTTAATGTGCACTAAACTGTGTGACATTTCATGCCATGGGGCGATATTACTCATCAAAAGCAGGTTTTGTTAAATAACTCCTCAAAATGTTTGCCCAAGACAACACTTTGTTGCCAGTGTTGCAGAGTTGTGTCAATCCAGCCCATAATCATTTATTTGAAGCAAAGCGCCACCTACTGATATGGGCAAATGCAAAATTGGGATTTTCAATTGCCAATATCTGGTGCCAAGAAGGTGGGAACTAATAACACATGTAGGCTACATACATATTATGACAACATGTATCCTTTTCACAAATCACTCCTACACACTACAGAAACACACAGAATGTCATTCATTTATACACAAATTCACAACACTGCTCTACCACACACTCATCATACCAACAGTTTCCACATGTCAACACACTGTGGCGGTCATACTGCTATGCGGTACATCTATTTTCCATGTTTGACCGTCGTTTTGTAGCATATGTGCTGTGTATCACGCATGCTGGAATCACCTCCTTGTTTGTGGTAAACCAGCTGAATGTGGTAAATCATTAAAAACATTGGCAGTCATGTGATTGACACTTATTATTATAGTGTTATAGTGTATAGGAACTTTTTTCCCCTTATTTATTTATTTATTTTCACCGATTTTCCGTCAACGATTGCCAGGGCACTGGAACTCTTGAATTTTTGTAGGCATGTAGCCCTAGAAGTTTTTAAGCGAATAGAAACTTTTGGCCCCCAAGGGCCACCCCCCCCGCTGTGCCAGTGTCCATCAAAGAGGGGGAGACGCCGAAAGTTTTTGCTGAATAACTCATGTCATGTCAATGAAAATTTCAAACATAGCTTAAAATTCTTCAAAAGTCCATATCTCAGCTCCTAATTGCTCATATTTTGTCAAAGTTTACATGACAACTCTAAACAGCTTTCTTTTCATGTGCACCAAATTTTGTGACATTTCGTCACAGGGTGCTGTTTCCTGTCAAAGCTAGGTGTACAAAAACAGTTTTTGTTAAATAACTCATCAAAATGTTTGCCCAAGACAACACTTTGTTGCCAGTGTTGCAGAGTTGTGTCAATCCAGCCCATAATCATTTATTTGAAGCAAAGCGCCACCTACTGATATGGGCAAATGCAAAATTGGGATTTTCAATTGCCAATATCTGGTGCCAAGAAGGTGGGAACTAATAACACATGTAGGCTACATACATATTATGACAACATGTATCCTTTTCACAAATCACTCCTACACACTACAGAAACACACAGAATGTCATTCATTTATACACAAATTCACAACACTGCTCTACCACACACTCATCATACCAACAGTTTCCACATGTCAACACACTGTGGCGGTCATACTGCTATGCGGTACATCTATTTTCCATGTTTGACCGTCGTTTTGTAGCATATGTGCTGTGTATCACGCATGCTGGAATCACCTCCTTGTTTGTGGTAAACCAGCTGAATGTGGTAAATCATTAAAAACATTGGCAGTCATGTGATTGACACTTATTATTATAGTGTTATAGTGTATAGGAACTTTTTTCCCCTTATTTATTTATTTATTTTCACCGATTTTCCGTCAACGATTGCCAGGGCACTGGAACTCTTGAATTTTTGTAGGCATGTAGCCCTAGAAGTTTTTAAGCGAATAGAAACTTTTGGCCCCCAAGGGCCACCCCCCCGCTGTGCCAGTGTCCATCAAAGAGGGGGAGACGCCGAAAGTTTTTGCTGAATAACTCATGTCATGTCAATGAAAATTTCAAACATAGCTTAAAATTCTTCAAAAGTCCATATCTCAGCTCCTAATTGCTCATATTTTGTCAAAGTTTACATGACAACTCTAAACAGCTTTCTTTTCATGTGCACCAAATTTTGTGACATTTCGTCACAGGGTGCTGTTTCCTGTCAAAGCTAGGTGTACAAAAACAGTTTTTGTTAAATAACTCATCAAAAATTTTGCACAAGACAATGATTTTGTGTTAGTATGCCAGTGTTAAAGAGGCATATCGACCCATCCCATAAACACTCACTTGAAGCATAGCGCCACCTAGTGATATAGTTAAATGCAAAATTGGGATTTTGCATTGCCAATATCTTGGACCAAGAACGTGGGAACTACACAAAAACGTGGGAACTACACAAAATATACACAAAGACACAGAATGTCATTCATTCAAAACCCACATCCATGCCCACTTCCAGCAAATCATTTCCACACAAACTCTCACCTCACAACAGTGACCTACCACAAACTCACCATACCTACGGTTCCTACACTTCAATACACTGCGGCGGTCATACCATGTAGTAGTACCATAGTTTTATCCAATAGTAATCACTTTTAGGTTTAAAACAGTGTATGGGTTGCCGATTGTAGCAAGGTGGGTATTGGCATTCCTTGCCTTACCCACGTTACTGGCGTCATTACGTCACTGGTCCTAGCCAGCTGATAACTCGGCTGATTACACGGCTTGTAAGTTTGACTTGGACGCGGCCATTTACGAGCTAAGAGGCATAGCTGGTGGCTGTCGGGTCTCTTCTCCTCCATCCCTCGCGGTTTGGGCAGATGTTTGTGGTAGGTGCCCTCTTACTTTGGTGGCTTGGCATTCTATTTCTTTTGTTGTGGACTTATGTGGTGGTATTGCGTCTTTAGCTCCATCCTGTTCTGTGCACGTCTTCTGAGCGCATCTGGTTGCTGTTTGCCTATACTCGTCTCGTCTCTACCGTGCTCCTCCCTGCGGAGTTTGGCTCTCTTCCTGGTTCAGGTAGGCCACCTTCGCACGGCTAACATGCTCGCCGGGAGCTTGTACATTGAGTTGGTTATAACCGGTGTTTGTTTTCCCTAGCCTCCGTTTATGAGTTCCTCCTGCTCGCCGGTCTGTATTGCGCTCTTCTCAACTACCTCTGAACGTGAGTATAATATTTTAACTCTTCGCCAGTCAGTTAAAACTAGCTCTATGGCCCGTGTTTTAATTTGTGCTCTGCGTTGTAGGCACGCTTGTGTAGCCGAGGACCCCCCCATATTATCTCTGTTGGTGTTGCTGCTTTGTCCCCTCTGAACGCTCCCGTTGCCATGCTGCCCTGTGGGCAAAGCTGCGACTGGGTGACTCTTCGCCCCACTAGTCCGTCGGTAATTGTGTGTGTGTGTGTGTCTGTGTGTGTGTGGCGTTTGCTGACTGCGTTTAGCGGGGTGCATGTGTCTGTAATTTGTATGAATGCTGCTGTACGTATGTCGTGGTGAGAGTGCGACTAAATGATTTTTTTTCTTTTCTTTAATATTGCTTCATTGTTTCTTTTGTTTGATGTGCTAATGTGTTTTTTTGTTTTTCTCTTTTTGTTGGCCATGTGCTGAGGCCTATATTGCACAAGCAGTTACACTCGTTGCATCTGGTCTTACACTGCCTGTTGCAACTGCTCATAGGCCTTATGGTGTTTATTTGTTTGGTTTGGTATTCTTTAATTTTGGTGGTGCAGTTTTTGTTTGGTGTTTGTTAATTTTGTTGGTGTAGGTTAAGTGGCAGGCCTGCTAGACACCTGTTCTTCTTTTTGCTTTTATTTAACAGGTGCAGACAGTCCCTAAGGGAGATCGTTGCCCAGTGTAGTGGCCCAGTTACGTGGAGTGCCGTGCAGTGTAGTGTAGTGCAGTGCAGTGCTGTGTCACCAGGGTGTGTTTCCCGACGGGGGGGGGGGGACTACAGTTTCCCCAGTTAATATCACCTGGTCACACCATCATCAAAGAAAACATAGAGGTGATTGGTAAATGCGTATCCAGGTCGACGCTTGCATGTTTCCACATGTGATGCATTCATGCTACTGTGCATGAACCCACGTGTGCCAGTGAACTGCATTGTTGCATTGGTTGTGCCCAAATGGAAAGGTTTACTTTTGCAAAGGCGCTGAATTTGTAAATAGTTGTTTTTTGTTCAAATTCACTGGCCTTCCCCCCTAAAATCGAGCCCCTTGTCCACGTCATGGTAGGTTATAACAGTACATTACAGAGTTAGTAATTGTTCTGGGTAAAGAGGCTCATTATGACAGCCGCTAGTGAAAGCAGTCATTGTAGTGCTGCCGAGACTTTTTTCCCTCTTTTGTTTTCCACAGATTTTCTGTCAACGATTGCCAGGACACTGGAAGTCTGGGGGACATGAATCTTTGTAGGCATGTAGCCCTAGAAGTTTTTGAGCGATTTGAAGCTTTTGGCCCCCAAGGGCCACCCCTCCCCGCTGTGCCAGTGTCCATCAGCATCAGCATACTAAATCGTTGTCTTGGGAGAAATTGTTGACCAGTTTTTTTTTTTAAAAAAAACTGTTTTTGGACACCTAGCTTCGGCAAAAAACATTGTTCCCTTTGACAAAATGTCAAAAAATTTGATGAGCATGATAAGAAAGCTGTTTAAAGTTGATATGTCAATTTTAACCACATTAGAGCAATTAGAAGCCAAAATATAGACTTTTGAAGAATTTTAAGCTATGTTCATTGACAAATAACTTTTACACAGTTTACCTCAAGATAAATCCTCTGATAACTTTTCGTCACCAATGTGTGTAGATGGCATGTACCAAATTTGGTGAGATTCACATGTACAGCCTATGACGAGTTCGTTTGGTTTCGTTTTCGCGATGTTAAAATTTCACGGAAATTCTTTTTGTTGGAAGTGGGCGTTGACCAGTGTTTTCAATGCGGGAAGGTCAATAGATTTCGCGACAAAAAAGAACTGCTTGTAAACCTTACCGTTCTCTAGATAATAGGCAAAATGACATTTTGTACAGTTACAGCGCCCCCTATGAGCCAAATTTGTTGGCATGGGTGTAACAGAGTTAGAAATGTATTGTACCTTAATAGTGATTTTCGCCAGTATATGAGCAACTTAAGGTAGCTGAGGTGTACTGCAGGTCTGCTGTATGTGTGTATGCGCGTTCCCTACCTGATCAGAGAAATCTGTGCATTTCAATCGGGTAGGTTCACTGTACAAGCACTCCACTAGTTTGGTAACTTCGATATATGACCTGTGTAATGTTATTTTGCATGCATTGTGAAGGTATGAGTGAACTTTGCGACGCAGACAGAACGTTTATTATTAGTTTTGATTTTACCACGAGTTTCTGCAGACAGAAATTAACGCGGTTAGTGCAAAACTCCGCTAGCAAGTTCATATTCTTTCTGTGCATAGTTTAGGTTAAGGTACATGGAAGATATAACTTAGTTTAACATGCATTTAATGTAAAGTCAGTCTGACATGCCTTGTATGTGTGCATTTACTTTGTTCATTGATCTTTGTGTGCGATAAGATCGCAAATGTTTACGAGTGTTCTAATTGTAATTAGCAGACACTCCACACCTGTGAACATTCTATTCTGTCTAGCCTGCTAGCGCTGTGAATGATATTGATATGCATGTATTTAGCCTGTGTAACGTGGCGTATTACTTTGATTATGTTTGCGCAGATGCTGTTAAGTACACCGGAGCCTGACGGCTGGTTTTTGTTTTATGTTTAAAGGTATGCTGCTCCAGTCCAAGTGAATGTATATAGTGTATGCATTGTAAATTAATAAGTTTAGTCTTAAAGTCACCGTTCATTCCTCATGAGAATTGAGATTAGATTGATCAAGGTTTTTTTTAAAGAATACATTACTGTTATTATTTTGTTATGAGAGAAATCTGAGCATTTCAATCGGATGCTGTTTTTGTTTTATGTTTAAAGAAAATAAAGGTTTGTGAACTGCAGTGCCCGTGTGTTTCCCTGACTGCCTGACCTCCGTTACACTGGTGCCGTGACCTGTCGATCTCCAAGATCAGCCTGACGCCGATCGCTGTGGATGCTGCGTGGAAGTCCAGCAAGCCTGCAGGATCGAGTGTGGTTAGAGTTGTCCTTGTGAATAGTTAGGCAGTGTAGGGCAGTGTTTATATTATTCCAGTATTAGAGATTCATTTTTTTTCATTCAAATTTTTTTCCTGGTAATACACAACGCAGATATTTGCCATTATGGCTGAGGAAGCAGAGTGTAGTGATGTGTGTGAGAATTGTGCAAGTCCAGTTTTGCCCAGAGGAAGGGGTATGTGGGGTCCATGGCAGCGTATTGATAGGGGTGCTGTTGGACATGGGTTGGATGGTGGGGAGGTGGGTTATTCCCAGTCAGTGACTGACAGCGGTAGGGGTACAGGTTTAAGTCAAGACCCAGGTTGTGCTCCTGTTGGCCAGTTTATGGGGGAGGGCCCTCTCACATCCACACCTGGCGGCATTGATGCTGCCGCTATCAGCCACCTCACAAACATGGTAGGACAGTTGGGTGCTCAGATTGGTGAGTCCATTGTAGCTAAGCTGATGTCTGCTGGTGTAGTTAATGCAAGCGGTGCACACCAGAGTAATGCACCACTTCACACACCACATACAGAAACAAGCACTGACTCTAATGACGTTAGACACACTGACTCACATGTTACAGTACATGTAAAATCAGAAAAAGAGCCTAAGTTCTTTAGAGGTGACAGTTCTGACAAGTACTCAGTCCAGGACTGGATTGACATGACTAAAGCTTATCTCAGAAAGCAGAGGTGCCCTGTAGATGAACAGGCTGAAGAGATCATGGGGAAGTTGATGGGCAAAGCAAGGGATGTTGTGAAGGTTGCCCTGCGCAGCGATCAGACTCTCAATGTGAAACAGAACCCCGACCTTGTTTATGATGTTCTTCTTCAGTATTTCAGCGACACCTCGTCATGTCTCCCACTGTCAGACTTTTACTCCACTCTGCCCAGACCGGGTGAGAGCCCTGTTGATTACTGGTTGAGAGTGAACAGAGCTGCTGAGCTGGCAGATGAAGGCCTTCGCAGGCAAGGCAGGCGGATGGAGAACCAGACTGAGGAGGTGGCACGCATGTTTGTCAAGTATTGCCCAGATCCAGAGCTTTCCTCAGTTTTCAAGTGCAAGTCTATTCGAGAGTGGAGTGCACGAGACATACAATTGAGAATTGATGACTACCAGAGAGGTGAGGGCCTCCAGCAGAGCCCGTGGAGATGTGCAGGTAAAGAGCCACACCACCACCATTTTTAACATGCAGCCTGACCCAGTGCCAAGCAGTCAGCCCCTATCCGCTCAGTGCTACACACAGTGCCCTGCTCTCTCTCCTGTGCCTGCTCCTAACGCTGTTTGTCACACACAGTGTTCCCCCTCCATCACTGTTGCCAGTCAGAGCCACTCCGCACAACAAGCCCCCTGCCCACCCTCATGTTCCCCAGTGTCAGCTGTGTTACAGAGCTCTCAGGAGACCGAGGACAGGCTTCTCTCCCGCATGATGGCCATGTTGGAGCAGATGATGGGTAAAGTGCAGCAGCGCAGCGGTGCTCCTCGTGGTGGGCGACTCCAGGGTGGTCGTCGTGAGAATGCCTGTCGTGTCTGCAATGACAGCAAGCACACCACTGTCACTCACTGCAGGTCAGAGAGACTGTGTTTTGCCTGTTTCGCCCCAGGCCACACAAAGATGGAGTGTCCAGCAAAGTCTTCCTCTGTGCCTCAGTCCATGGGAAACTAGGAGACCCATATTCAGGGGGAGGCAGTATGGGTCACAGTTTAAACTCCCGCACTGGAGATATTTCTAATGCCGAGACTGTTTATGCAAATCACAAAATCTCAAGTAATGATGCTCAAGTTGTCTTTCAGAATATACACAAAGTTAATGGCAGTGACAGTCTTTTCTACACACCCGTGATGATTGGTAATACAGTCAGCCTGAATGCTATGCTGGACAGTGGGTCTATGGCCTGTACAATCAATGAGACTGCTGAAATTAAGCTTGAAGAAGCTGGGGTAGTGACTGCTGATGATCAGTTCAGTACAGATGTTGTTCTCATTGGCTGTGGTGGTCGCCGCGTCATGCCAGAGTCTGCTGTCTATTTGCGGATGGAAGTGTATGGCTGCAAGATGGTGGTACCTACTCTCATTGTTCAAGGTCAGCATGACGAGATGATACTGGGCACTAACGTCATCAAGCACATTCTTCGCCAGTCCAAGCAGTGTGACGCCTACTGGAAAGCAGTGTCAGCCCCCAGTCCTGCTGGCGATCCAGAGTCAGAGCAGTTTCTGTCAATGCTAGCTGGTCTGGACCGTTGGAGAGGTGAGGAAGTTCCCCACAAGGAGCAACTCAGCTGTCAGGAGCAACTCAGCTGTGTGCCTTGAGCCTGGACGTGAGTACCTGCTGTGGGGGAAGCTACCTAAGTCCGCAGCTGTGTCACCTGGTAGCACTGTGATGACTGAGCTCACGTCATGCCGCTCAGCACCAAGAGGTATCCTGGTGGCGAGAATGGTCACTTCAATGTGGCAAGACAGGTGGGTGCCATGACAGGCCCGTGTTAATAAGACGTAATGCTAAGCTAGCAGACGTTTTTCCCTGTATTGCTCTTGAAGACATGGATGACACGCACATTGAAGTCCCACTGGCCAGTTGTTCTCTTTTAACCAGCCCCTCTGGAAATGATGCAAGCTCTGTTGACGAAAGACTGGGATCAGTTGGATTGAGTGGTGTGGATGTAAGCTCCTGTGATGTGACTGAAGAGTGCGGAGACAGGTTGACTGAGCTGGTTGTGCGATATAACGACATCTTCTCATCTCATCTTCTCATCTCGATTGACCTATCTGATCACAGACCATTCTGGCTTCCTTTCAGAAGAGTGCCCCCTAGTCAATATCAGAAGTTACGTCAAATGCTAAGTGAGATGGAGGAGAAAGAGATTATTAGGAAGTCCACCAGCGAGTATGCGTCTCCATTAGTTCTCGCCTGGAAAAAGAATGGAGATCTTCATGTCTGTACGGATTTTCGCTGGCTGAACAAACTGACTTTCAAGGATGCTCACCCTCTCCCTCACCAGGCTGACTGCTTGGCGGCACTCGGAGGAAACGCTCTTTTCAGTACTATGGATCTGACGTCCGGATTCTATAACATGCCGTTGCACGAGGATGACAAAAAGTACTCAGCGTTTACCACTCCAATGGGTCTGTACGAGTACAATCGTTTGCCACAAGGTCTATGCAACAGCCCCGGAAGCTTTATGCGCATGATGACAAGCATTTTTGGAGATCAGAATTATCTAAGCCTACTTTGCTATTTGGATGATCTGTTAGTCTTTGCTCCAGATGAGTCAACTGCTCTTCAACGTTTGGAGATGGTGTTCAGCAGGCTACGCAGCCACAACCTGAAGCTAGCCCCCAAAAAGTACTTTTTCTTGCGCAAGTCTGTGAGGTTCCTCGGGCACATAATAGATGAAAATGGCGTGTCTACTGACCCCAGTAAGATTGAGGGCATCGTGAAGATGACAAGCACTGACCTGATGGAGGCAGACGGTGTCACTCCCTCAGCTAAACGGGTCAGGTCTTTCCTGGGAATGGTCAATTATTACCAGCATTTTGTGCCCAACTACTCTGCCATTGCCAAGCCCCTCTTCTCTCTGTTGTCTGGACAAAAGCGCAAGAATAAAGAGAAGCAGATGGTCAAACCCAGGTCTCAGAGCAGGAAGTTGAATGCTGCTGACTGGACTTCTGACATAGAGCAAGCATTTCATACACTTAAATCGTCATTGGCTGAAACAGTTGTTCTGGCTCACCCTGACTTCACCCGCCCCTTCATGCTATCTGTAGATGCCTCCCTTGATGGGATTGGCGCTGTTCTGTCACAGATAAAGGAAGGAGAAACCAGGGCAAGGCCCATTGCATTCGCCAGGAAGTCACTTTCTCAGTCCCAGAAGAAATACCCAGCACACCGGTTGGAATTCTTGGCATTGAAGTGGGCTGTCTGTGATAAGTTCAGCCACTGGCTGAAGGGCCATGTGTTCACGGTGTGGACCGACAACAACCCGTTGACCCACATCATGACTAAGCCAAAGTTAGACTGCTGTGAGCAACGCTGGGTGGCAAAGTTAGCCAGCTACAACTTCGACATCAAGTATGTTCCGGGTCCGAAGAACGTGGTTGCCGACGCCCTAAGCCGGGTGCCCTTTGTCAAAGAAAGAGTCAGTCTCAGACTGCTTCAAGAGCCATACAGGAGCCTTCTGTCTGAAGTTCAAGATGTAACTAATGACTCTGTTCAAGATGCCTTCCGCTCTTCCAGTTCCCATCATTGGGCTCCACGACAAGCTGGTGATCATGTTGAGATTGTCTCTGCTCCTGTTCATGTCCACGCCCAGTCCATCAAGATGAATGAGATATCTGCTGTCCTGCAGTCTCACAATGAGTGGGACGCTGGAGCAAGAACCCGTGCTGTTGCAGCTCTGCACCATGTTCCACAGCTGGTCCCGGGTGGCCAAGATACACTGCCTGCTTACACAGAGAAGGAACTGTGTGATGAGCAGCTTAAAGACAGAGCCCTCTCCCGTGTCTTGTATTATGTGGAGAGACGTCGCAGACCCTCCAGGAGAGAGCGAGCACGAGAGTCAGTTGCAGTCTTGAGATATTTGAAGCATTGGGAGAAGCTTGTTCTGTGCAACGGAATACTCTATAGGGTTTCAAGAGACCAAGTGACAAAGTCAAAGCGTCACCAGTACGTGGTCCCTGAACACTCAAAGCTGTCTCCACCAGGCCCCTCCAGCTTGTTTGCATTGACTTCTGGACAGCGGAGGATAACAAGAACAAGTCTGTCGATGTGCTGGTGGTGACTGACCATTTTACAAGAATGGCCCAGGCGTTCCCTTGCAGTGATCAGTCAGCCAAGCAGGTGGCGAGAGTCCTTTGGGACAAGTTCTTCTGTGTGTTTGGGTTCCCAGAACGTATACACAGTGACCAAGGAGCAAGCTTTGAGAGTCAACTAGTCAGCGAGCTACTTAGGGTCTCCGGCATAAGGAAATCACACACCACCCCATATCATCCCATGGGTAATGGTAGTGTGGAGCGTTTTAATAGAACCCTTGGCAACATGATCCGTGCACTTGCTCCAGATACTAAAGTCAACTGGCCAAGACGTCTTCAGACACTGACATTCCTGTATAACTGCACAGTTCATGAGACCACGGGCTATGCGCCTTTTTACTTGATGTTTGGCCGGACTCCACGTCTGCCTGTTGATGTGCTCTTCCGTTCTGTCCTGAATGATCCAGCTGTTGTCAGCTATGACAAGTATGTGGTGTCTCTTGAGAAAGATCTAAAGGATGCCATGTTGATAGCTCAGGAACATGCCACGAAGGAACAGCGTCGTCACACTGAGCTCTACAATAGGAGAGTGAAAGGGCCCGCCATTGCCATTGGTGACCGTGTGCTGGTGGCAAACAAGAAGGAAAGAGGCAAGAGAAAGGTTGCAGATTGCTGGGAGTCCACAGTGTACACTGTAGTGGAAAGCAACATTGAAACACACACTTACAAGATCCGCAACACAGTCTCTGGACAGGAAAGAGTTGTCCACCGCAATCTGTTAATGCTGGTCAATTTCCTGCCAATTGACGACACAAGTGTGCTGACTGACCCAGTCACGTCTTTGTCTTCTGCTCAGCTGTCAGACCAAAGTGACGACTCCCTGTCAGTGAGACAAGGTTCCTTGCCTAATAGCGTGAGTGAGAATCATGTGGATCTGAGTTCCAGCCTGGGACCTCTGGGACACGAGCAAGGCAAGAATGCGGGGCGTGACTCAGTGGCTGTTCCGGTGACTATGGACCCTGAGGGAAGAACTGTTGAGTGGATTGCCCAGTCACCATTCCCTGAACTGTCCCAGGTGGAGTCAACTGATGTTGTATGCACAAGACCAGCCCTCTCTGTCTCTCAGAGTGATTCAGAGAAGTCTGAAGATCGTGCGAGTGACCAGTCCATTGCCTCTGACTTCCGACCTGTGACTGACACTGACATTAGTGGAGATGTTAGTATGTTAGACAAACAGACTGCCAGTTGTGAAGTAGACGCACTCACATATACGCAGACGGACGGACAGACTGTCATAACACAGACTGACAACACTAGTCACACACAGAGTGCTGACACAGTAGCTTCTGTTACACAGTCTGAAAATTCCAGTTTATCCACACAGGTGAGGTCTAGGTTTGGTCGCATTATAAAACCAGTTGACAGACTGATTCAGACCATGTCCAGACAAGACATTGCACACACACGCCCATCCATGCAGGCCGTTTGTAGGTCAGTGTTTCAGATCTTTCATGATTAAACAAAGTTACCTGTAGTGTTTCTTTTACACATGTATGATAGCATGTGATGTGGTTAGTCACATAGAGATGGTTTTATTTTCTTGTTTTCCTAGGGGGATTTAGTACACTGTGTAGATGGGTCTTGTGGGGTGTATAAGGCACCCTACAGCCAGTGGTTGGTTGGAGAGTTTGCGGGCCTCTTTTTCCACGTCATCCTTTCTGGATACCTTTTTGGTTGGCTTTCCTGTTATTGGTGGCCCTCTGTCATGTGCTAGTGTTTGTGGCTAGTGTACTTTTTGCTACTAGATGCTGCTCAGATTTGGCAAAATTCAGGGGAGGTGGGTGTAACAGAGTTAGAAATGCATTGTACCTTTATAGTGATTTTCGCCAGTATATAAGCAACTTAAGGTATTTTGGATTTGGAGCCTCCTTTGGAGCTGAGGTGTACTGCAGGTCTGCTGTATGTGTGTATGCGCTTTCCCTACCTGATCAGAGAAATCTGTGCATTTCGGGAAGGTTCACTGAACAAGCACTCCACATTTTATTCTAATTTGTTATGGTGAAACATGATTTTAGTTTGGTAACTTCGATATATGACCTGTGTAATGTTATTTTGCATGCATTGTGAAGGTATGAGTGAACTTTGCGACGCAGACAGAACGTTTATTATTAGTTTTGATTTTACCACGAGTTTCTGCAGACGGAGATTAACGCGGTTAGTGCAAAACTCCGCTAGCAAGTTCATATTCTTTCTGTGCATAGTTTAGGTTAAGGTACACGGAAGATATAACTTAGTTTAACATGCATTTAATGTAAAGTCAGTCTGACATGCCTTGTATGTGTGCATTTACTTTGTTCATTGATCTTTGTGTGCGATAAGATCGCAAATGTACAATCGTAATTGTAATTAGCAGACACTCCACGCCTGTGAACATTCTATTCTGTCTAGCCTGCTAGCGCTGTGAATGATATTGATATGCATGTATTTAGCCTGTGTAACGTGGCGTATTACTTTGATTATGTTTGCGCAGATGCTGTTAAGTACACCGGAGCCTGACGGCTGGTTTTTGTTTTATGTTTAAAGAAAATAAAGGTTTGTGAACTGCAGTGCCCGTGTGTTTCCCTGACTGCCTGACCTCCGTTACATGTGCTGTGCTTTTAGAAGTCTTTGTGCTGATTGTGCATGGTATATTTTGTGCAGTTCCCACCTTCTCGGTCCAAGATATTGGCAATACAAAATCCCCATTTTTGCATTTACCCATATCACTAGGTGGTGCTATGCTTCAAGTTAATGTTTATGGGCTGGGTTGATACGCCTCTGTAACATCAGCATACTAAAACAAAATTGTCGTCTTGGGAAACATTGTTGACGAAATAAAACAAAAAAAGACAGTTTTTGGACACCTAGCTTCGACAAAAAACATTGTTCCCTTTGACAAAATGTCAAAAAATGTGATGAGCATGATAGGAATGCTGTTTAAAGTTGATATGTCAATTTTCACCACATTAGAGCAATTAGAAGCCAAAATATAGTTTTGAAGAATTTTAAGCTATGTTTCAAATTTTCATTGACAAATAACTTTTAAACGGTTTATCTCAAGATAAATCCTTTGATAACTTTTTGTCACCAATGTGTGTAGAGGACATGTACCAAATTTGGTGAGATTCACATGAACGGCCTATGATGAGTTCGTTTGGTTTTGTTTTCGCGATGTTAAAATTTCACGGAAATTCTTTTCGTTGGAAGTGGGCGTCGACCCGTGTTTTCAATGCGGGAGGGTCAATAGATTTCACGACAAAAAAGAACTGCTTGTAAACCTTACCGTTCTCTTGATAATAGGCAAAATGACATTTTGTACAATTACAGCGCCCCATATGGGCCAAATTTTATGGCATGTGCTGTGCTTTTAGAAGTCTATGTGCTGATTGTGCATGGCATATTTTCTGCAGTTCCCACCTTCCCAGTCCAAGATATTGGCAATACAAAATCTAAATTTTTGCATTTACCCATATCACTAGGTGGTGCTATACTTTTAGTAGGTTACAAAGGTAAAATGCGCATTTTCTGCAAACAGCATCACAGTCTCCTAGAGTTCAACCACTGTGCATAGTGGCATAACTACAGTGATCAGTGGTCTTGCTTAAATGCACAGTGTGTTAACCAAACATCTCCCAGCAATGCGCTCAACAGGCAGAAATGGTGGTGGGTAGTGGTGTGCTCAAAATATCGATATGGCAATATATTGTTGAGGGCTTCTTTACGATACACGTATTGATATTGATAATATTGAAGTATTGATATTTCACATTCATTTATCATTCGTTCATCATTCAGCATTCAGAAGAAAAACACACAACATGGACGAAGACAGTGGTGAAGAAAGGCTGGTTTTGCCGCCAGCCAAATTTAAGGCATAGATTTGGGAACATTTTGGATTTTACAAGCTACAGGAAAAGACGGATCTGGACGTGAGACACTGTATGCAAACATTGGCAAATGAATGTTACGTATGCCGGCAACACCACAAATCTGCGCCTTTACATAACCCGACATCACACTGACATGCCGGTAGCAGGGAATGCTAGTACTAGCACGACAGCAAAACAATCAAGTCTGACTGAGGGTTTTAAAAAGAAATTCCCCTCAACATCACCAAAGGCTCAAGAAATTACTGCAGCACTTTTGTCCTACATATGCAAAGCCTTACGCCCTATAACTCAATAAACGAAGGCTTCCAAGAACTAATGGAGGAATGTGAGGCATGCTATATTATACATGTCACTTCATAACAGAAACCACTGTGCCTCATTTATATGCTGAAGTAAAACAACATGTATTCGATTCCATTTCAGAAGCAAGCAGAGTAGCCATTACATGTGACGGGGTTGACACCGAGGGCAGCACAGTCCTACATAATGCTAACATACCACTACATTTCTCCAAAATGGGAAATGGTTTCACACGTACTTCAAACCAGAATTATGTCAGGCAGCCACACCAGATCAAATCTGGTGGAGTTACTGCTGGAGGTGTTTGATGAGTGGGAGAGACAATGCCGCAAACATGGCTATTGCAGCAGAGCTTGCTAAATGAATGCATGTGAGATGCTTCTCTCACACACTAAATATAGCAGCCTAACGTGCCATCACCGCAGTTTCCAAGCTGTTGGGAAGGATTCGCCAGATTGTTTTCTTCTTCTGAAAGAGTACATTCGCCAGCCATATCCTCCAGGAAAAGCAAAAGCTTCTTAACTTACTTGAGGACAAACTAATGACGGACATACCTACCAGATGGAACAGTACATTTGACATGCTACAGCGTTTCTCAGAACAGCAGCCTTCAATCTGTGCCACATTGCTCAACCTCCAAGTTGAAGGTAGGTTCTGGCTGAGGTGTGGATGACCTAAGTCACCCAGCACTCCTGGCATGCCAGTCAAGAGACCCTGACACCTCTTCTGCACATCAACAGCTGCTCCTTGCCTGCTGCAACAGGGTGGTGGCCTGTGGTCCGAACACGTCTGTGGGCTCCACAGGCACTCTCAGAAGACTCTATGTCCGCATGCTGGAGCTGAGATTGGGACAGCTAGAGATAGCCAACCAGAAAGGAGCCAAGTAGAGACCAGATGCCGCTGCCTGCTCCTTGCATACCAAAGTGAGGCACACAGAGGCTGACTGGAGCTCCTTCAAAAGAAAGAAATCCCCAGCACTGCTTTGTAAGAGACTAGAGAGGTGATGCACGTACAAGGAGAAAATGGCTCTCGTGTTAGCCAGGCAGGCCTGCACTGCTATGGGCCTATGTAGATTAGCCAGCAAAGCCTAGATGCTCCTGCCATTGCTACTAAGCAGGATTGACCATCAAAGAGGGAGTCGGGGGAGAAGAGTAGTGGCTCCAGCGCTTGGTCCAATGGAGGAAGCAAGCCACACCCAATTTACTGTTCACTGTTACTGTTGGAAAGCACCTTTGCTTGACCAGACCACCTATGAAAAGTAGTTGGGGAAGAAAACTGACTCCAGACCAAATCGTTAAAGTCTGGTAGGAGGGGAATGAACACTGACGCTGGGTGCTCATTAGTGCCAGTGTGAAACCTGGACACAAAAAAGCAGAGGTGTAGTCAATAAACAGTCATAAGTGCTTCAGTCTGTTCTGTCCCAGTGCATCACTCTTAGTACTGTTGTTACACATGCACAGTACAATAAAAAAGAGTTTGCACATGGCTTCAGGCAAAACAAGTGTGCAGTGACTGCAAAATATTTCACAGTTATTACAGTCAAATAGAGTGCTACTGGGAGACAAAAGCATGATCAGGAACAAAGCTCTATTAATCCATTTAATTCAATTCTGGTTACAAAATGGTTCAAGAGCATTTCAACTTTCATTATGAAACAAATACACACATTTACAATTTGCAATCCTTGTGCAATATGGTGGTAAAGTATTAATGCAGATGAGTACATTTAACAATGCCAATTACCCTTGAAAATATGCATGTCTGGACACGGATTCTTCGTTTGTCTGGCCCGGATAAGATAAAAAATGATTTGTGATTTGAGAACTTTTAAGTTTAAATCAGGAGTAATAGGAGTGAGCAGGTGAGATATTTTAACAATACCAAGAATGGCTAGTTATTTATCTTGCATGAAATAAAATGACAAAGATGCTGTCTTGGGAGACCAATTCTTAAGGCTTAAATGGCACTGGTCTGTTTCTTGGAAGCTTCAGAGCAACTGCTGTAAGTTTTTAAAGATTACTTGACACAAGAAAACATTCCCAGGCATTCTTGGTGTTCCTTGAGCAGAATGTGATGCATAACTTTGTTATTTGTGTTTATTCAAACAGAAAATGAAGAAACATGCAAAAATCTGTAAACGCTTGAAACTGTTCCCTTGATTTCGATGACACAGTACAAACTAAGTATTAATGGATCATCCAGGTTTTAAAATGGTTGGCAACGATGACATAGGTTCATAACAAAGGTTAATCACACAGAATGACATACATCTGGTAGTTATGTAAAGCATGCAGTGAAATGAGTAGAAAACTCATTGGTGTTGGTGATGAAAACTAGCCATGTGCCAACTTCAAAAAGAAGACATATAAGGAAGAATGCCTCAAAACTTAACAATGCCTAAAAGGCATTTTAGGTGAGTTTAATTATGTGGACAAATTTAAGGTAAAGTTACAGGTTATAGGATATAGTTGGCATTCAAGCAGGTAAACCAATTGGACAGAATGGGCCCTATGACACTATGGGTGAGAGCAGAACAGTTTCCAAAGTCATGTATTCTTTGCACTTAATATAGTGCAAACATTATGTAGAGTAAACATACATGCTTTTTGAGGGGACATTTGGAGGATTTCCAGCATGCACTGCAGTTTGTTGGGTTCTGAGATTTACAGAACACTCATCAATGACAGAAGTCTTTCGTAACCCTGAGGACAGCGTTTGCTCTTGTCAGAAAGCACGGAAATGTAAAAACTAGTTGAGCTCACATAAACCAACAATATTTTCTTCAATATATCATTTATAGTTCTTTTAAAATTGCAACACTTAAACAGTGCCAACAAAAGGAACATTTCTTTGGCTTCTATCCTGGGCAGCATTTCTTTAGGCAACAGTCCAAAAGAGTATAGGAATAAGGAACACTGGGATACAGGCCAAGTTTCAAAACATTTAGTAGTAGTGTTGATCACAAACAATAAGTTGCAGTTACATATGACTCAAGTTGCTGTCAAACTAGAAGAAAAACTTTTACACCTCACTGAACTACCAGACATATAGTTTAGTGCCACTATAACCATTAGAGAAAATACATATTTTGAAATATTCCAGTGGGATGGGGCTATGCCAATATCATTCATTTTTCTTGGTGGAAACCCTTCGGAGAATACAGATGAGTCCTACACCGTCTGAGCTCTGACCCCCTCTAACCGTTAGCCTGCTTAAGTCTCCTCAAGATGAAGTCTAGTCCCATGCAAGATCACCAGTGGCTACTGCGGTGGGACCAGCTTTTGCTTGGGATGAATTTGGATTAGTTAACGCCACCACTGTCGCCATCATCGTCGCCATCATCATCGGAGAGCTGGTCTGGAGGGATGGCATGTGTGTGGCTGGCGCGGACACTGGTCAGGAGCGGACAGGAGGAGATGAGGTTAGCCACGCCCACCAGAGTCACTCCTGAGCCATCCAGGTTGACCTGGCTGAGCTGCGTCTGTCGCAGCAACTTCAGTCCTGAGGAAGGTAGCGGGAGCATTAAAGCTGCAGTTCAAAGCATTTTCCAATCGTACTTGCTGGAACTGTCACAATTTCTTGTCAAATTTTATACAGATTAGATTGTCCCTATGGATATAGCCAACATATTTATACATGATTTAATCTTTTCTCATATCTCATACTGTTTTGCCTGTTGGGGACAGGACAGTGAATCTGCCATTAGGCCTCTAGACTCTAGAGTATATAAACATGATTGGGTTTTAAACTACTAATTGTTACAATGCTTTTAATATAAGCAGGTAGACTGTTTCAAAGTACTGCTGCCGAGTATAAAAAGGAACCCTTTCCCATACAACTTTTAAATCTAAATAAAACAAAATCAGTGATGCTTCTCCTAGTGGAATACCTATGTATATCAGCTACTCTAAAAAATGTTAAGATCATTTGGAACCCCACTATTTATAAGTCTGTGCACCACAGTCAACTTTTACATTTAGCCACTTCAGGCTTCTAAAGTGAGAGGGCATGAGATGAGAGTGAGGGTTCTAGCAACAAACTTAATTCTCTGATTTAGTTTAGAAATAACCTTTCCTGCCAAAACTTGGCCTGAAATCTTATTATCAAGAACAAATCCCAAGTAAGTCACTGTTTCTTTAGCTGCAATTACCCAGTCACCCACTTTCACGCTGAGACCAGATTTCCTTAGTTTTACACTGCATCCAAACAATATTGACTCTGTTTTGTCTAGATGCAAAGACAGCTTGTTCCCAGCTAGCCACATGCCCACTTTTTGAAGTTCTCAACTAATAGTCTTCTCAATCTCATCTTTGTCATGATGTGAGACTAGGAGAGCTGAATCATCTGCATCAAGAAATAAAATACAATCACAGGCTAACCTTATATCATTAACATACCACAAAAAGAAGCCTAACCCTAAGATGCTCCCTCGTGGAACACCAAAAGAAAGAGGAAAAGGGTTTAGATAGGTGTCCAGGTCAGTAATCGCTAGCTCGCCAGATTGACTTCTTTGGACTAGCCAGGGATGTAAACAATGTGGTACGTGGCGGCTTGCATAAACACACTGTGTTAACCACTTTTTTAATCATAATTAGTCATACACGCTACAGTGCTGTGTTGTAGGGTGTCTGCTAATGTTGCATAACTTTGGGGAGGAAATTTGGAGCATGTTAAAATGACCTGAGAGAGACAGCATGTAGTGGAAACTAACCGTAGTCAGTGATGCGTGTTCTGCTTAGGTTGAGCTTCACCAGCTCTGGGCAATAAATTAGTCCTCTTCTCACCACAGTGTCTCCCACTTGGGTACTAGCAAGGCCTAAAACCTACAACACAAACATCAGTATACAGCAAAATTCATTAATACAATATTGCCAAACAAAACAAAAAAGCCAGGCCATTTATGAATTATAGTTATTTGTTTAAAAACACAACAAACAATACCTATTGCATGATTTGTTAATCATATGTTAATTAAAACTCAGGTGTGTATTCGAGCATATCTTATTCGGAAACACTTTACTTTAGAGATTGGTAATAATTATTTATACCCAATTTCATGGTAATAATTTTTAACCACATATTACAAGTAAATACAATGCAGTTTCCAGACAATTACTAAGCAGTTTCTACACAATAACAATGCAAACTGCTTTGATTTAAAGATAATGAAATGGTAATTATTTTAAGTATGTGTTATTACTAAAACTAAATGCACCACATAGTGGTAGATGGTATGACCGCTGCATGGTATTGATTTTTGGCTACCCTACATGGGTATGGTTGGCGAATTATTTAATGAAAACCTTTTCCTAAACTTCCAGGCTTTGAGGGGGAAAACCCCTATGACAAATTTCACAAAATTTGGCATGCATGCTAAAAACACTGTATTGATTTAATGTGTCAAGTTTAGTGAAATGCAGGCAATCAGAAGCCAAGGCATTGACTGTCAAGCTATTTTTAAATTAGCATGGTATTTCATAGTAACTTGCCGTTTCCTCAGAGGTTCTGCTGCTGATCATACATGACAAATGTGCAGTTTTCCGTCTTCTTGGTTTAAGATATCAGCAATTCATAATTCCAATTTTTACATTTACCCATGTCAAGTGGTGCTACACTACAAACAAGTGTTGATGGGCTGAGTTGATATGCATTGAGTTGAATGATTTTTGTTGAGTTATTAAGCGAACTCTGGAAAACAGCACCCCCTGTGATGAAATGTCACCAAATTTGATGGACATTCAAAGACAAATGTATAAAGTGCATGTCAAGTTTGACCTAGTATGGGCAATAAAAAGCCAAGATATGGACTGTCAAACAATTTTAAGCTACACCTTTAATTTTGATTGACATGTAACTTTGAAACTGTTCATCGCAAGATTAATCCTTTGATAACTTTTTGTCAGCATTGTCTGCAGATGACATATATCACATTTGGTGAAATTTACAGGAACGGCCTATGACGAGATTTTGTTGCTTTCACAATGTTAAAATTTCATGGAAATTGTTTTCGTTCAAAGTGGGCGTAGGTGTTTTGTGTGTGAGGGTCAATAGATTTCAAGATTTCAAGACAAGAAAAATTGGTGGTAAACATTAGCTAAAAGATAAAAGGAAAAATGACATTTTGTACAATGACAGCTCCCCCTATCGCCCAAATGTATGGCATGTGCTGTTAGAGTTCTTTGTGCTGATTGTGTATGACATTTTCTGCAGTTCCCACCTCCTTGGTCCAAGGTATTGACAATACAAAACCCCAGTTTTTGCATTTACCAATATCACTAAGTGGCGCCCTATGACAAGTTTGTTTACCATCACTTTCGTCTTTTCTAAATTTGACAGAAATTGTTTGTATTGGAAGTGGGCATTGTCTTGTGGAAGTGGGTTAAATCCGTTTTCAAACTTCTAGCTTTGAAGGGAACAGAACCCCTTGGGTCAAAATGGCACAAAATTTGGTACAAATTAAAGAAAGCTATGTGGACTGTGTAGGTCACATTTGACCAACTTTGGGCAAGTCAAGATTAATCCTTTGATAACTTTTTGTCAGCATTGTCTGCAGATGACATACAGTATGTCACAAAAGTGAGTACACCCCTAACATTTTTGTACTTTTTTATTATATCTTTCTATGGGAGAAGTCTTAAGATATAACACTTTTCTACAACGTAAAGTAGGCATTTGAACATTTTCACTTAGGGGTGTACTCACTTTTGTTGCCAGTGGTTTAGACATTAATGGTTGTGTGTTGAGTTATTTTGAGGGAACAGCAAATTTGCACTGCTATATAAGCTGTACACTGCCTACTTTACATTGTAGAAAAGTATTATATCTTTAGACTTCTCCCATGGAAAGATATAATTTAAAAAAGTACAAAAATGTTAGGGGTGTACTCACTTTTGTGACATACTGTATACCACATTTGGTGATATTTACATGAATGCCCTATGACCGAGATAATTTACTTTCACTTTCGTCGTTGTAAAATTTGATGGAAATTGTTTTTTGTTGAAAGTGGGTGTTGTCAATGGGTGAGGTTGTCAAACACTTCTTTTCACTACACCCACAAAGTTTCATGTCCCCCATGTTTCAGTGTCCCGCCAAACCTTGACGGAAAATTGCTGGGAAAAAAAAAACCTGTGACCACCAATATGACCACTAGCACGGGTCATAGTGATACAGTCAGTAGCGGTTTTAGGCTCGTGGGGGGCGCCACGAGCGCTTGGGTAAAAAAATAATAAAATTTTGTGTCTGCAATCGGCACATTGGCCCCATTTTGTAAAATTACAGTGCCCCCTATGGGCCAAGTTTTATGGCATGTGCTGTACTTTTAGAGGTCTTCATGCTGATCGTGCATGTTTTTTGCAGTTCCCACCTTCTTGGTCCAAGATATTGGCAATACAAAATCCCAATTTTTGCAATTACCCTTATCAGTAGGTAGCGCTATGCTTCAAGTGAGTGTTAAGCCTCTGTAACACCGACATATCACAAAAAAAAAAATGTGTTGTTGGGTGAAGCTAGGGATGCACCGATGTGAAAATTTTGGCCGATACCGATATCCGATATTAATCGTGCTGTATTGGCCGATAACCGATATTTACCGATAATTTTACCGATTTAAAAAAAAAAAAAAAAAAATGGAGAAAAACACACAAATTGAATTGAATGTCTTATTTTATTTTCAAACCTGTTTTGACTCCATAAAGCAAAAGCAACCAACAGAGTTTACAACTTGTAGCAAATAGTTAACTCTCTCCTAGGGTTAATTTTTATAACATCTTGTATTTTGCATTTAAGTCCCTGCTGTGAAAACTGAAGCTTGACTTATTTTATTCACAAAATATATTTTAAGTTTGGGGGCCACTTTGTGTATTACCAAGAAAGGGAACTCAATCACATTTTGTCAAATCACAATAAACTTAGGACTCAGCATTAAAATCTAAAAATGGACAGATACAAGATTAACCCAAAAGGTTTGACCTTGTTAAGGGCAGCCAACCCCACCTTTCCCGACTGTTCTGCCACCCTTACACGCCCTGCATAAGCTAGCAGACAGATAACTCCTCCTCCAATCACCACGCTGAAGATTTCTTTAACTTCGTTTAATGATGAGTGAAGTTGGGTAAAACTACAAAGATACAAAACATGGCTTGTATTCATCCGTAATAAAATACATGTGAAATCCTACAACAGTTTTTAAAGTTCATTAACTCATGTTTCTTCTTAACAGCAATACATATATTCTTTATCAACATGGAAGTATTTTTGACACGCGACAATGGATTACCTCATCCAGCGGCATAGACTACATTAAGAATCAGTGTAACACATGTAAAATGAGCTCTCATCTACGCTAATTAATCAAATATTCATAAAAAATGCAACATAAAACTTCTTTTAACAACATAACCTACCGACAGTGCATCCAAAGACAAGGAATGTGAAAGATTAAGTTTGAGGTGTCAGCAGATTATTTTCTTACGTGAACTTCTTTCTCTGATTTTACTTCCTAATGCTGTTGCTAAGATTCTGACGTCATCAGTAAACATAACGCTCTTAAAGCGACAGAACGCATTACCGGGCTAGAGAGACAGAACACCGACACTGCACAAAGAGCAAGTGGACTAAAGTAATATCGGTCGTTAATATCGGCCCGATTTTGCACATCGGCCGATGCCGATTTTTAAAAAAATGTCAAAAATCGGCCGATACCGATGTTGATGCCGATATATTGTGCATCCCTAGGTGAAACGTTTATTGAGTTATTGAGCAAAAACTTTTGGGGGTGGCCCTTGTGGGCCAAAAGCTTGTACTGTAGTCGCTCAAAAACTTTCATGTCCCCCAGAGTTCCAGTGTCCCGGCAACTGTTTATGAAAAATCGGTGAGGGTCTTCGCTTTGCTAGCGGCGGTTATAACAACAACTACATCCCTGGTCAAAACAAACTTAATGTCTCTATGTACTTTATGTGGTATTAAGTACACCGTCTACTGCACCTTATCTTTTCACTGTGCCTTATTTATTCACTGCACCTTTTTGATATATTCCACTACAATCAATACTGCTTATTTATACTTTTTAAACATTTTTTATTATATTTGATATTGTACATTGCTTTATTATGTCTAGATTTTCTTCTTCTCTTCCTTCTGTTGTTATTGTTATTGTATACTCCCAGCTTGGGATAAAGTAACTTAAGTTTAGACAGAAATGCAGTTTTTGTAGGCTTCACTAATTATGACTTTCAAATGTTTCTACTGTTTAATGACATCATTTTTAATTCATGCCTACAATTTGAAACATTGCTGGCTATATTTTTGTTTGAAACTGGTTAGCCAAACTTACCCTTACATAAAAGACATCTTTATTTCGTGGCCAGATAAATTAGCCTAGGTAATTCTTGTATGACAGTTATACAACAAATATATTTGGCACTCTATATCATTTTTACCTGAAGGTGCGGCAGACGCGTGATGAGGGCGGCCACCCCTCGGCTGGTGACGGCACAGCGGTCCAGACATAAGTCCAGGAGCTCCTGCAGGCTGGTCAGGGGCAGCAGTCCTGAGTCTGACACCTGAGTGTTGCACAGCGACAGCTTCTTCAGCCTGAGGGAATGAACATGGACGTACTGTAGCGAAAAGACCTTTAACTCATCTCAAAAAAGCATTGGCACAGGTTCCTGTTTTTGCTTGTGTGTGCTTGTGTGTGTGTGTGTGTGGGGGGGTGGGTGGGTGTGTATGTGTATTGGGTAGGTGTTATAAAAGACCTGGTCAAGGCAGCCAACTGGGTGACCCCTTGGTTAGTGACATTTGTGTAGTCAGTCAGGTCCAGCTCAGACAACATGGTAAGCCGTGACAGGAAGACCAGTCCACTGTCTGTGACAGAGTGTCTGCCTGGCAGAATCAGCTGGGTCAGCCTGAGATCTAGAGAAGTTGCACGTGGGGCAAAAACACACACGCACATGCATGCACACACACGCACACACACGCACACGCATGCACACACACCAGAGTGTGATAGTTGTCACAGAGAAACACAAAAATGCAAATTTAAATACAAGTAAGAGGAATCCAACATTACACCAAAGGGTAGCTTACAGTCTTCCATCTAGACTGAAGCAAATTGACTATTGTAATATCACAGACATACAGTACACCCTCTTGAAATTAGACCACACTAATTTGACTAAAAGTGAAAAATATGTCATCTGAGTTATATTGTTAACCTTTGGTTTAAGTCAAAAGTTCCACAGATGCTGTATTAAACTTAGCCTGTGCACATTTTGGAAATATCGTTTGTTTTCAATGACATTGTATAAAATGTCAGTTTTCAAAGAGGGTGTACTCATTTATGCTGGACACTGTATGTTGCAGTAAAAAATGCCAATGACAAAAAGAATCAGACATACGCACACACCTGCAATGAGCTCCAACGTGTGATTGCCATCTGCGACAGGAATGCCGGCCAGGCTGAGAGCAAAGAGGGTGGCATGGTTGGCCAGGTTCTGCAGGGAGTCCTCCTTGACGCTGGTACCATCCAGATAAAGTGTCTGAAGACTGCACAGCTCAGCCAGGGCAGACACATTTGTTACCTGAGCAACACAAGCAACCCTTTTTTTACTCACAAAGCCCTCCATGAACAGCTCTCCTCAGATCTCACCAACCTACTCCATTATCATGTCCCCTTCATCACACTGCCGCCATTCTTCTGATGCCAACTTCCTTTGAAATTCCATTAGGACAAAACACCAAACTTGTGTTAAAAAAGCCTTTTCAATTGCTGCTCCTTCCCTCTGGAACACCCTCCCTAAACACATTCATGACTGCTCTGACCTGGCAAAATTTACTCATCACCCATATATATTGCTCACTGTTTCATTGCAGCGCATGAAAATGCATTGTACTGTTCTTTAAAGTCTTCTCATTATGGTACACTGAACTGTTATCTGTAGTCTTTTTTATTATACCGATTATTACAGTGCATAAAAAGGCACTATGCTGTTATCCTGTTCTTATTATACCAATTATACTTATTACATTGCATGAAAATGCACTGTCCTGTTCTTCAAAGTCTTCTTTCTTTCTTTTTTTCTTATTACAGGGAATGAAAATGAAAATAATGAAAATAAACTATGTCCCCTGCCAACTGTGTCCTCTGCCTAAAACTGTTTATATAAATATTTGCGCTTCCACGTTGATTTAAAAAACTGTGCCTCTGTTGGTTGTGTCCTTGTGAAATAAATGCTTTGAGTGTCCAAAATTGTCATCTGCATGCATGTACATGTTTGTTTATATATTGTGAAAGGCCTGACATTACTTTTTGATTCAATGGTACCATTTTGAATGTTGTTATTCAAAGATTTCCCTGTATCTGCTGGAAACACCCCTGGATTGTGTACAGTCAATGCACCCTCAGCAGAGTCTGATTTTTCTACTTTTTCTTTGGTTTTTGGCTTTGGCTCACGTCATCACTATAGTGGACAAAATAAACGGCAATAAAAAAAACATTTCTGCTTCTCCGCTGCATTTTGTGTATCAACACTTAAGACCCTCGACACTCTACATCATAACACTATTAAATAATTTAACTATTTAAACTATTTTACTATTGAACTGCTCGCCATTCAAAATGGCAGTTGTCATCAACTATGCTTACTACATTAAACCATTTATCTACCTTGCAATCAACATAGCAACTATTGAAATAAAGCGACTGTGTCAGTTCCCCTTCATATCGGTCATGAGACGCTGCGTCAATGACGCTATAGGAAAGAGTGGGCTGACGCGAAGTCTTCCATACCGAAAAAAAAAAAACAGGAAAAGAAGCTTGTCACCAGTGTGCTTTCTCGATGGAAGACAATTTCCTGATGAAGACCTGACTGGCACCTCCGTGTTTAACGTGGATGAGGTGGACGACCCACTAGATCCCGACACAGAGTTCGAAGGGGGGTCGCGAGCTTTATGAGGTGCTAAAACATGCGGCTGAACTGCAGGAGTTGGAGTGCCTGGAATCTACACCGCCCCCCCCCCCTACCGCATTGAGGACCGCTTCCTGGCGAGGAAAAAGGTAGAGGAGGATGCCAAGGCACCCTTCTTCCCAGAAGTTCACCAGGAACTCATGAGGTCCTGGAACCCCCCTACACTGCACGAGTCCCTGTCCAGGGCATCACCGCTTACACAAACGTGGACGGCATTGCTGAACACACCTACATTGCTATGCCACAATTGGAGGACAGCATGGGCGCACATCTCTGCCCTGCCGCGGCTTCAAGATGGTAATCAAAACCCCTTCTGCCACCAAAGTCTTGCAGGGCCACATCCTCCCTCGCGGAGAAGACCTACATCACTGTGGGACAGGCAGGGGCTGCGCTAAACACGATGGCTGAAATGTTGAATCGACTGGCGGAGGGTACCTTGGAGGAAAGGAACGACACCCTGGATGAGCTGCGACAGTCGACTGATCTAGCACCGCAAGCTACGAAGTGCGCAGCTCAAGCAACGAGCAGGACTATGTCCAACCTTATTATGCTCGAAAGGCACTTGTAGCTAAACCTAACCCAGATACACAACCGTGACAAGTCCTTTCTTCTGGATGCCCCCTTGTCAACGAACAGGTTTTTCGGAGAGGCCATCTCCATCTTACTCTGCTAAATTATTTTTTATCTCCGGTGGAGACAAGGACTACCCCTCCTTTATAGCGAATAATACAACTCGACTGATATTACTTAAAACCTAATGATCTAAAAACATGGGCCCATTCATCTGGTATCTATAAGTAGTGCGCTTTCACACTTAATGTGAATCATCAGAAAACACATTAAACATTGCAACATTTTTGTGTGGAAACCTGGCTGAACCAGAGCTAAATATGAAACACAATCAGAGCAGAATATCATATATACTAGACCCCAACTAGGTTAATACCTGAGAATGATAGCACAAGCAATTATCTTCCGATGAAGGTTAGTTCGATTCCCAGTCTCATGATGACTGCTTGCTAGCAACTCATATGAGACATGTGGTAAAAGGGTGCATTGAGGCCATGCACTTTAGCAAGTGGAGAGAGGGTTGTGAGTGGCTTACTGTCGGGGTCAGATGGGTCAGCCAAGTGCAGGTGTCATAGGCACTGGAAGCAGGGATGCAGGGAAGCACTTGCATCCCCAATTCCCCCCCCCCCCCCATGTCACAACAATAAATTCACAATTTCGCAAACACTTTTCGCGTTATTAAGCCTACAGCTTAAAAACCAGTATTTATTCAGCACGATAGCCTATTAAACATTTTCTTGGGGGAAACACCCCAAATACCTGATAAATCTTTTACTTCCAATGCACACCTGTTTAGCCTATGGTATGAGAAGACCAGTCTGGTATCATGCACTTTCTGTGTTAAATTTGTAAAAATGTAATTTTAGCCAATATTTGCACATTTTCCCATAATTTGTTTATTGCAATTCATGGCAGTATCAAGTTAGACACCAAGTTTTTACCTATACTGTGATAGTTGGGAGACAAGGAGCCTAACATTTTTTGAAGTCTGAAACCTGATTAGGAGGACCAAATAGGATAACTTCAGTTTTATTTAACTCATTTAACTAAAGGAAATTCCTTGACATCCAACATTGAATGTCATTTAAACAATTGAGGATCTTGTCCCTATAGACCCTTGGGGAATACCACACTTAATTAGAGCAAATTAGAAAAAGTCCTATATCCAAAAGGGGTTTGCACCCACAGAATCAATGCAGCAATGCAGGCGACTAGTGTCTCCATATAGAGGAAGCATGTAGAAGCTCTAATTACGAACAAAGTCTTTTCTACAAAGTGTTAAATAAAGTATGTTCACTACTTATCCCTGGTGTAATTTCACTTTATTTCTTATAACTCAACTTTTATACTAATATGTTTTGATTTCTTTGTATGAATTCAATATTTGGACTAATGGCAACATCTGGTGGAAATTTTATGTCAATAGACCCATTAGAAATACCTACCTAATTGGTCTATTGGCATATTCTGCTGAGTATCTAGAGTCTTCCCAAGCCTCTCCTTTGCCTTAGAGCTAAAACACTCACGGACATGGCATAAAACTTGATTTCAGAACATTAAGCCTCACATTGGCCAAAGTTAGGCAAAACCTTTAAGGACTTTACAACATTAAATGAAATTTTCATGCTGTAACATTCTACAGTTTCCACAGAGATTGGTTGACTGTTGCTGAAGCCTATGCTTGTTCTTTTGAGTCATGCTGAACTGTGATATTTATTATTATAAATATCTGCAAATATCGCTGATATTAATCGGACAGAGAACAACATGGTACGGATACATGATATTACTTAATCAAGTTTGACCAGTAACAACAAAACTGCACAAGTTACGTTATTGATACTGCAGAGACCCTGATACCACAATGCTAGTCACAGTATCTAAATGAATGCATAATGTTACACCAACGTAAGCAAAATCTAAGTTACCCACCAAAGGCAATAAAACTCAATGATCTTACTGTCTTACCTTAATAACATTTGATGTAGTTAGGCAAAGACTATCCATTTGGGCAACACCATAAACAAGTTTCTACTAGTTAGTTGGACCATATAATCTGGGTACAGTGGCTTTTAATAGACTAAAAATATATTATTTCACCACCTTGTCTTATAATAAATTGAGACAAACTTTACATAATACAACATTGGTTGATGTTAATACTTTTTTGCCTTTTTAACAGCCATTGCCATGGTAAATGACAATGTAAAATGAATGTGCACATTGAACAAGCAAGAATCATTTCAGAATGGTTTAAATTATTGAACTATTGAGACTGATGTCATCGAATGTTATTGTATCAGATTAAATAAAATTGAATTGTACCGTCAACATGTATCTTTTCTTGTATCGAATCGTGCCCATGTATCTAGATACAAATTGGATCATCTTATGCATGTAAGATTTAAACTCCTCGGTCCACGGTTGGTTTGGGTACAGGCTTCAAAATTTTAACAAAGTATCTAAACAGCATTAAGCAATCCCCACGATCAATGAACATTATAGACAATGAGAAGAAATGCTGATCAGTTGTCTTTTACATTAAAGGCAGTTACGACAATTATGCTATAGGCTGTAATATCTGGTCCCATATTCACAAAGAATTTTATCTTAAGGTTAGAAGTACACTTTAATCAGACTAAAACTTTCTATGTAGTAGTTGTTTTTTAAAATGAATTCACAAAGCCGCTGACACCTACTTTTAGTTAGGAAGAGAATTGACAAAGTATCTATGCACCATGTTGTAGCAATCATAAATGCATTTATGATTACAGATTTACATAGATAAAAAGTAGGGTATTTTAATTTGATTATGAATAAAGTGCATATATACTTCGACAAGACTTTTGGTGGCATTACTGCATTTCTTCCAAGTTGCGTATTTATTCTCTGATGATAGATATCTCGAATACATGATTTCACACGTGCAGTTAAAAAGATTACGGACGTTCTGCATATAAATTGCTGCCTTGGATGTTTTCTGAATAGTGAGTTAGGAGTCCTCTGGGATACTTGTAAGCTCTCCCAGACATAGCTGCTACGTTTTCGCCTAAAATATTTAGTAAATAACTCTTATTTCAGAAAATTTGGAGTTTTAAACTTACAACTGACACACTTAAGAGTTGTTAAGAGTTTCTCCTAAATTTGCGTATTAGGAGATACTTTTAGCCTTAACATTCTTTGTGAATATGGGCCCTGATCTATGGTTCTTTTCACTCTAAAAAGAGCTGCACAGATTTTCAGATATTGTTATGACCAAACACTGTGGTTGAAACGTGTTCTCTATTGTGTGAGTGTTGGCTGTATACACATCTGTCTGAGTGCTAACCTTGGTGTGTTTGATGCTGAGCAGACGCAGCTGGGGTGTGCAGGAGGGCAGCTTTGTCAGCGTAGCCTCTGTGATGGCCGTCTGGTTCAGACTGAGCTGGACGAGAGAGGATGGGGCCGAGTGCAAGTACAGCACCACACCACTATCACTTATTTTGGTCTGATCCAGCGCAAGAAACGACAGACATTTCAGACCTGTCCGCAAACAAACGGCACTGTTAAGAACAAAGAAAGCCTGGAAAAGAACAAAATGACAAAGAAAAAGACAGCTAGGATAATTTCTTTTTTTATGCTGGCTGTGAAACAAACTGCCCCTTGGAAATAATAACCATAGCTTAAACTTAAGTAGGAGTGAGAGCCAGAGAAAGACAGGGACAGATATACAAAGGTACACATAATGCAAGTTAAGGCAGGACAGCTCGTCAGATGAGCCATGGTCAAACTGAGAGTTACTTCTGACTTAAAAATCATTATTTAGCACAAATGATGTGCCATTTCTAGTGGTAGACCATAGTACCTGTGATGTGTTGTAGGCAGCAGTCTGTCAACTTGCTGCAGGAGGACAAATTAAGGTGCTGAAGCTTCAACAGGCTCGACAAGACAGAGAGCCCAGCGTCTAAGACAAGAACAGACACAGCAAATCCAAATGAGGTAAGCATCATCAGCACTAGAAAGCAACACTTAACCATTAGGCCAGGTTTCCACTGCATGTCTGAAATTCATTATGAAACACGTGAGGTGACTCCACATTGTCATTTTAAGGAGATGTCTAAATTACCAGAGTTCAGACATCACCAGCTGGAGCTGCATATGCTCTCTCCAACATCTATGGTAAAAAACAATGCACGGAGGGGCTTGGAAAGCTCATATGACTTTTTGGACAGGAATCAATGGGAAACAGAAGATAGACAAACACAAGAGAACAACCTCTTCCCGACAACCATCCCCCCATCCCATCATAACCATTCAGGTAGCATTAAAAACGAAGAGGTTTACACTGCACGGGCTGAAGTAAGAAAGGAAGGTCAACTATGTATGTATTCATCATAAACATTTATTTAAAAAGGCAGGAAAACTGCATTGTGACTTAAAAAGGTGCATAAATGGCATTTGTGCCCTCAATACCACTCAATCACACCATAAATAGTGACTTTTGGCAACTTCTAAGTAAAGTAATTGACAGATTGGACTTTGGGTGTAATGCTTAATGTGCAAATGAAAGTGCATTTTCTAACCTTGATTTTATTTAGTATTAAACGTTCCAGCTTAATACTTAATCATAAAAAGATTTCATTATTATCTAATTGTGACATTTGTCATCGTTAATCGTAAAAATGTTAATCATCTCATCCCTGCCACAGTAGTAAGTACAAAGATCCCCTGACTGTACCTGTTATGAGAGGAGAGTTGACTAAGCTGAGGTGCTTGAGTGCAGTGAAGGCTCTGAGTTGCCTGAGCAGTTCATTGGTGGCGTATGAGTAGCTGTTTAGGACCAGCTTCTGCAGAGGGCAGCCGAAGAAGAGTTCAAGGGTGCGGGGCCGCAGCAGCCTCTCGCGGGCCATGTGGCCCAGAAGCAGCTCAGCCAGCTGCGGGGTCAGGCCAGCCAGACTGCTGCTGTACTGCATGCTAGGAGCTGGGGGAGGGGCAGAAAGTTGTGGAGATATATAGGGTGAAACAAAAAAAGGACCTGTTCAAGTTCTCTTTCTAGTGATGTCATGGTGTAGCAGCAGAGAGATATATGCATGAAATTGAGCTTTGCTAATAATGTTACTTTCATGCCAGTAAAGCTATTTTTAACTGAAAAAGAGAGAGAGAGAAAGAATGAGATAAGGAGGGCAAAAAGAGAACAAGAGAGAAAGAATGAGAGAAAGTGATGGAAATAAGCATCCTGTGTTCTTGTGTACAACAGGAGTACTGATACAAGCCCACCTCCAGCATACTACTCACGAGACATCAGTTTTGCATTGCTTATGAAACAGGGATGATGAGTCAACATCTTGGCAAGAAATAATTAAGATTTGAGATTTACAGTGGGGGGGAAAACCCAGAAAAAACTTCACTTAAGTCACAAGACAACTGTCCTGATTAAAAAAGTGGTGCTGTGTATGTATTTAGTTCAGACTTCAGGGAAAAAAAGATGGAGAGAAGGGCAGAAATGTGAGAGTCATATGTGAGTTAAACTTGAGCGGCATCTGGCAAGAATGTGCCTTCATCTAATGAGACAGCTGGACATTTTTTTCGGCCTGCTTACCAGTCATGAGAGCCACGGTGGCCCGTGTGGCCATGACACACAGAGATGGTACAGAGGGCATGCGGAAAGGCCTCTTTGGGGGTGAGGGGTGCCCCTGTAGCGCCCGCGCCTCCTCCTGGTGCACTGCCCTCTCTAGACGCTGCACTGCTGCCTGCCCTGCTGCACTAGGCAACAACGGAGGCTCCTCTGGGTCTGCATGCTCATCAGGATCAGCTTCCCTGCACACACACACACACACACACACACACACACACAATGATACGTTCGTGGGCAGCTGTAGTCTAATGCTAAGGGAGTTGGCTTTGGTGGGTTGTAGAATCCTGTGCCAGAAGAAAAAAAACGTGGGTGGGGGAGTGAATGACTAGCGCTCTCCTGCACCCTCATCCTCAGCTGAAGTGTTCTTGAGCAAAGCATCTAACCCCCAAGCTGCTCCAGGGGGACTGTCCCTACCTAATTCACTGCAAATCACTCTGCTCTGAGTGCTGTTTGCTTCTCACCTGTCAGTTAATTAGGGCCTGAGCACCCGAGATGCAAAGCCCTACTGTTTTTCGCTGCACTCAGCCTTTGAGACATTTCCCATTCACAAAAAATCGTAAGTTTGTACACATCTGAGCTAATGACTGCTTCTAAGGGACAGAGGCTTGGCTGTGGTAGGTGTGTTAGTGTCATCAAAGCGACCAACTTTTGTATATACATTGCATTAGCCACGCCCAACATAAAGTGAGGTAATTGGGAAACATGTATTTAGACATATATGGTGATCTAACTCTACATAGTCTACATAGCTTTCTTTGAAAGTCCACTAAGTTTTGTGACATTTCGTCACAGGGGATGCTGTTTCCCATCAAAGCTAGAAGACCGAAAACATAAATAAATAGAAGTTCGAAAAGCTAAATAACTTGCCAAATTTTTTGCCCAAGACAAGGATTTCTTGTTTTAGTGTACCGGGGTATCAACCCAGCCCAAACACACTTACTTGTAGCATAGCACCAACTGCTCACTTAGTCAAAATTGGGGTTCTGAATTGCCAATACCTTGAATTGAGAGGGCGTGAACTGTACAAAATGTGTCATGCATTATCAGTGCAATAACCTCCAAAAGCCCAATCAAGTACCACAAAATTCGGCCTATAGCCGGTGCTGTTATTATACAAAATAACATTTTTCCTATTGTCTGGAGAATGCTTTAAAATCAATTCTTTTTTGTCTTGAAATCAATCACACATTAAAAACACTAGTCAATGCCCACTTCCAACAAAAACACTGTAGTACAGTGAAGTACAAATACTGAAGTACAAATACCTTACCTTACTTTTAAAATTTGGTCATCTATACTTTACTGGTGCAATTATTTTTCAACCTACTTGTTACTTCTACTTCTTACATTTTTATGCAATTATCTGTACTTTCTACTTCTTACATTTCTAAAATAGCCTCGTTACTCCATTTCATTTAGCCTTATTTAGCCTTAGTTTTTATTTTGGCTTGTCATCGTTCGAAAAAAAAAAAATGTCCAGATAAATCTTGCCATTCGGGCAGATTGAATTTGATTGTGGTTGGATGAAGAGTATAAACATATCCCATTTCGACATGCTATTGGTTTGTATCCATCACACCAGCACATGACACAAATCATGTTACACCCACAGATTGTAGACTGATGTAGACTAGTATGAAGATGTCTGTGGCAAAGACTGAAAAAAGCTCCAGTAAAATGTTCCAACCAACCAGCGACCACCAGTGAGGAGGTTTGTCGCCAGGAAGACCAGCCAACTCTTGTACATCCCTGGCGGTACCTGGAAGAATTTTTTGAAGTGGTTGGATGCAAAAACAACTCCTTTAGAATGCGCTGCAAGCTCTGTGCACCCAGATACCACAAGCTAAAGGCTTTCAAAAACTTACCGTCTAATTCGAAAAAGCATATAGAAGTAAGCTGCAAGTTTCTAATCAGCAGAATAATGACAGAATATCGTAGTAACCTAGTAACAAACTTATGTACATTTTTAATGTTTGTTATGGCTAGGTACATGCTAAGACATGTTGTAGGTTCTTTCTAGCAGTAACCTATGATTCATAGTTGCAACTTAGTTTGGTATGCCCTCTGTGAGATTTGATATTCGATTTTAGATAGGAAGATGTTATTTGAGCTTATAAATATTACATATAGCAATAATTTAATTGTTATAGTATAGCTATAGTATACAGCTGGTTAATATACCATGTACAAAGGATAGGCATGATCGTATCTGTGAGAGTGTGCGCACCTGTGTGGGGTAGTGCCACAGGGTAACAGGCCCAACTATCAGCCAAATCCAGTTTAAAATGAATTAAAGTCGGACTATTAAATCAATAATGACACTTTTGAGCCATGCCAGCAGCTGCTTGTGGTCCTAAAATACCTTGTGGCAATATTCTGGTCTGCTTAACATAATTGCAGAGACGAGTGAAACTGCTCCCCAACTAGTTTTACCTTTATTCATGAACTTTAAGCACGACATTCAATACAGCAATCTTAGGTAGTCTAGGCTTGTGGTTTGAAAGAAATTATATTAGTCTTAATCTGTGCCTGTGCATTCATTTTTCCACAGAAGAAACACCCCACACTTGTTGAGAGGTACACACAACTTACTTCAGCCATTCTGAAAAGGAGGTCATCCACTGAAGGTTCTTTGGCCCCACCCTCCAAACAAACCAAGCTGTGGAAAACTCCAAGAGTGTCCCAGGCAAGTGTTGATTAAGTAGTCCTCAAACTTGTTGTCCAAAGCTTGCATCCACCACACATAGTGTAGCCAAAGAGCTTCATTAATCTTGTGCAACATCTTCAGCTGAATACGAATGTCATGACACACAATACTGTTGTAAACAAAGTCACAATGGCCTCCGTTGAAATGAAAACAGAACAACAGACTGCTGTACAGTACACCGTTGAGGTGTTATTGGTGTCACTGAGCACTAGTTTAACCCCCAGACTATGCAGAGATGCTGTGCTGCCCTGGCATGCAAGCAACCTAAAGGGTCACATACCTTTTCTGCCCTGGCAGAATTCAATATTAGAAGATTGTTCGCACTACAACTGACAACAGAGCCTTCAAAGTTGATGGGCATACTGATGACAACAACACTCTTGAACCTTTAGCGAGAAGGTGATGGAGAAAAGGATGATAGTGGCCAAAATAATGCCTACAATGAAGAAGAGGAAAGGGTGTTGAATTTGTTGATGATGGTGGTGATACTTGGAATCCCACCTACCCAAGCATCTTCACTGTGTATGCCTCCTCAATTAAGTGTCCACAGTTGATGCTTCAAAAGCAGAGGTCAACTCATTGTACAAGCTTGTGTCAAGGTCCACATTTGGCAAATGCTCTAGCCTGTGGAACAAAAGTTAAAGATCAACCACTGCATCTAAAGTAATCGAAGACCACTGCAAACTCCAACTTGTAAGGCCAGTTGCTACAATTCACTCTCCTTAGCCGTAAAAACAATAGAGAGAATAACAACAGAACAAGGCAAAGGTGCCCTTGCAGCTGTCTGCAGTGAACTAGATACACCCAAGTAAGTGTTTGTTTTTCTGCTTTTCAGTTAATGAAGTAATTAACAATGTATTAAGTCACAGCATTGTACTTTAACTGCTGTAGAACACATGTATGTAGTCCTTATATTCACTATAGATTTCTAAATGTTTTAGATGACAATATTTTTCCTTTTAAATTATCAGTTCCTCCAATTAAATGTGTTACATCATGTAGGCTAAATGTTCCATGTTGTGTTTTTCTTTTTTTGTTTGTAGATGTTTACTCCAGTGGAACTTGCATTTCTTGCAGAATATGAGACAATGAGCCCAGTTGCAAAGGCATTTGATGTTCTTCAAAGTTCTTAAAGATGGGATGGATGGCCCCCACCATAACTCTACTGAGGACCAAGCTGCAACAACTTAACGTCATTTCCAAGTTCTGCGAGCCTTTGATTGCTGCACTTCATTCAGGCCTTAAAAATGCATCGGAGAGATGCTTGCAGACCCAGAGCAGATAGCTGCAGCCGTTCTAGTTCCCAAATTTAAGGCCTCCCTGTAAAACTTTTCCAAGTTGTCTATTAAGAATTTCTCCCATTTATCAGCAAGGTGGTATACTGCAAACAATTGAATATTATTCTTCAGCCCGCACCTTTTCTCAGTGCTGATTTCCTTTTACTGTAGCCGAGAGCAGAACATGCACGATATGGAGAGATGTCATTGAGATGTCATGTCTGGGTTACAAGGCACTATAAGACACTCTAAGATTATAGCCCATAATATACTTCCTTCCACGTTAGTATCCCATTAGGTTTTGTTTGTTACTACTACTTGCTCCTGCTTTACAGAAACTTTCAGTTATTAGTGTAAGTTTAAGCTTAAAAGAACAGCTGGCACAGCAGTTTGCCTTGACTTGGGATTATCACAAAATGTGAAGACCCAGGAACTTCTGTGGAAAATGCACTGAGCTTGAACAGAGGATTTCTGTCCTGGAATCAAACATTGATGCCCGTCCATCAAAGGAGGACGAAATACGCAGGAAATCTAATGAAGGGAGTCCAGCAACTGATATCACTTCTGGGAATGCAGAGAATGCACCACCGACAGCTGATACTATCGACTTCACAAAGCAAAATGTGAGTACAGGCCGCTGGCATAAAGAAGGTGCTGGACCCAAAAAGAAAAGAGTATTTACCTCAACACCAGTGCGTTCTGCTGTTACTACAGCCATACACTGTGGCCATCAGTCCAGATACAGTGCTAGTGCTGAAAACTACATTATTTCAGGGCCTATGCAAATCCAACAGCCCATAACACTTCAAAACAGATTTGAGTGCCTCAGACATCTGGAGCCAGGAGTTCCTAGAGACACAACTCATCATAGACAGAGACTGAACCACAAGAAAAGAGCGATGGGCAAAAATGAAAAGCAGATATCAACACCTGCTTGTCCTACAACCCTTGTTCTAGTTGACTCCACTGTAAGAAATTTAAAAGAGTAATAGATGACTGTAAGCTGCCACTTAATGCATCGATCTCTGACACTAAAAACAGTGTAGGTGCAATCAGTCTCCTCACACGGGGGCGCCAATAAATGTGTGGCCAATCCTCGTGCCGGGCACCAATGACATATTTGGGTATAATTGGCGTTAATTGATCAGTCTCATAAAATCAATTCCATTAATATTACCATTAATTCTTATGTTTAATAATAAATTACCAAACAGTTAAATTGATGGTATATTACCAAAATGTGATGCTTATACTACAGCTATAGTAATAATGTACTACTTACAGTATCACAATAACCTATAGTCAATAGCATTTACACACACTTGGACTGGATGAAGGCAGTTGGAGTATCTTACACAGCTTATTTCCAAAGGTATAGTTTATTAACTAATGAACTACAGGTGTGAACTAATCTAACAGGTTGTGTGTATATATATATATAAGATAATAGGGTGGTGTGTGTGTCAAAGAAAGAAAGGGGAGAGGAGTAGGGGGGACTGGGGGGGGGGGTCCCCAGGTGGAGGGTCAAATGGTCAATGTGTGAGGGATAAACATTGCGCCAGGATAGGCGCGAGAGTGGGGGAAGGGCACATGATTAACTTGCTTTGAAACAATAGGCTAGTTCTGCTAGGCTATCGTCACCATCCCTTTTGACCAGGTGAGATAAGAGTCAGTAAGAGAGGGAGAGAGAGAGAGAGAGAGAGAGAGAGAGAGAGAGAGAGAGAGAGAGAGAGAGAGAGAATGCACGATCTGTTTATCAAAGTAGCAAATAAAAAGAACATAAAAAATGGTCACTCAAAGTCTACATGAAAACAGTGTGTATGTTTACATCAGACAGTTTAACACTTTCTTGCTGTGCTAAAGAATATCCTAGCTATGCCCAAGTGCTCACGTGAAGGTTGCCTTTTCGTTTTCTTTGTTCCTGGTTGTTGTTTGGGGAATCCTTGTTGATTTGGGGGAGTCCAGTTGAGGGAGTCCGTTGCCTCGGTTCCATGGACGATCTGTGGTGATCCGATGAAGGAAGGAGTCCTTGTTTTAGGAAAGTTCTCGCTCAGGCTGTAGCTGGGAATCGACTTTCCTGCGGTGGTTCGTCGCGCATAGACATTTACAGAACTGTACTTACTCAGCGTCTGGCTGGGAATCCTGTGGATTAGACGTAGTCCGTTCCATTCAAACTCAAAATGCTGCTCGTGCAACGGGTAGCCTAGGGGAATCCGCTCACCCTGTTTGTGGCTATACGACTGAGAAAGGGAAGCCGGTCACCTTTCCAGTAAACTTGCGTACTCGAGTTAAAGTACTTTGTGACCTTGTGTAAAGGCCATTCTTTGTCTATTTCGGTGCGCATACGACAAAGTTTCATTGTCTGCCTGCTTGGCTCCTTGGCCTGGTGCAGAGCAGAGAGGGTGTCTTCCTTTACGCCTGTGAGGTTCGATGACCCACAAGACAGAGAGGGTGTCTCTTTAGGTCCATGTGATCCGGTGACCAGCAGGACAGAGAGGCCAAGCAATAGCCCGCCAGTGTTTTTAAAGAGTGTGAAACCTGAGAAGGGATTATCACCTGAGGTGTGGCTAAGGAAGGAGAATCATGGGGAGAAGGATCATGGGAAGGAGGATCATGGGAAGCGTAGTTCTTGTGTGTTTGTACCTACATATCCCCCCTTTGGTCTAAGGCATGGGACGAAGTCATAACCCTGAGAGCACAAAAACTGTACAGTCCACATGTCATAGTCTTTGAAGTTCCTTCAGTCCTGATGAAAGCAAGGGTTCAAAGGCACAGGCACTGGGCACAAAAAATCAAGAGCTTTAGGCATATGGGCAGATGGTAATCTTGCTGTCTAAGCTAAGTCATAACATCTTAAACATTCAAACATATCAGATAAAACACAAATCTCATGTAGGTCAAAAAATGAAGAGAGAACGAGTGTTCGTTGCATGGGTTAGCAACCCTACTCTTTCAGAAAGTTAGGAGAAGCTTGAGACATAGAGAAGTGTGCACTGTTGTGGGAAGTGTACACTTTTGGGCCTGGAACAGGGGAAGGTTGACCACTGAGTCCTATGTGTAATGTCTGTGTGTTCATGTTTAGCCATGTATGAAAATGTTGTTCTTTGTAGAAGCTACATTCATGATAGATTTAGATCTGCAGATGTTTTATCTCTCAGTGATGAGTAGGATAAAGATCCCACTTCTAAGTCTCAAAAATGGTGACAAGACTAAGCCAGGTGTTGTCATAAAATGTCACTATAGGTAGTAAATTCTAGTGTGACCTTCACTGTGTTGAGGTGGACTAGATAAGAAGGACTGTTACTGGTTTCTCAGCAGGTCCTGCTTAAATTCTTATCTACCTGTTAAGTTAATCATCCTTCACAATATCTAACAGCTTGTTTAGAGCAAATGATGTTCTTCATTTGGGAAGAGTATTAAGTGTTATTTCTACAGGGTTTTGTCTGGGTCCTGCAGCTGTTCCTATTGAGCAAACAGTTCTCCTTGGATTTCTGGAATGCTCAGAAGGGTTTGTTAACCGTTATTCAATGTTTGGAGCAGATAAAAATGTCGGCGCATGCTTATGGATCTGTGAGGCATGCAAAGTGACTAGGTTAAGTTAAACTGTTACTGACTTTCCATTCCCCTTTCGGAGTGGAAGTGCTTCTGACTGACCATCCCCTTTTGGAGTGTGGCCTGTCTCAAACAGTAGCTTTCCTTACCGTGGGTTAAATCTTATGTACTGCAGTTGAAGCATTTGTTTTGCTTCTTGCTACAGTGAGGGTAGCGGTGCTGTCGCCAGCTAAGTTTCTTATGTTTGACCTGCTCACCTGCTCACTTGGTGATTTGGCCTTTCGTAGTCATCTGTGTGATGACCATGGGACCTGATCGGGCTTCATGGCCTAATTCTGATGTCAAACTGTCAAGGGGCCTACAGTTAAACTCTCTGAGCGACTCCTCATGTTTGGCTGTCGGGTGCAGAACTATCTCCAATGTCTTTTGAGCCATCCTTCTAATTTCTTGCATGGTCTGTTTATGCCGTGCACATGCTAATGTGACATGGGTACGAATGCATGAATGAAGATTATGTAGAAAGAGGCATTTGAAACCTCTGTCTTCTTCCAGGTCTGCTGCATTTCTGCCCTGAAAGTATGCATTTCGTAACCGGAGATAATATTCACGTGGAGATTCTGTTCTCTTATGCCGGATCTGAGAGGCAGTAATGAACGCTGATGTCTCATCAACATAGAAAGAGTATTCCTCAATCAGAAACTTTCTTAGGCTCGAATGTGAGATGGCTGTGTTTTGATAAAATCATGAACACTCTTACTAGTTGTCTTCCAAATTAATTTGAGTTTCTCACGTGGTGTAGCGTAGAGGTAGAAGTCAGGAAGATGGTAATCAATTCTCTTAAAGTAACTGTCAATGTCAAGATGGTATAAGCGAAGGGTGGGGAAGCGGTCTCTGTGTGACTTTACTAGCTTCCCAGTGTGATCACTTTCTATGCTACTTGAAAATGGCTCTTTGAGAGGGTGGAGCATCTCACCATATTCATCAGAGGATAAGGTTTCCTGGTATGTAGGCCTGGAGTGACCTTGTCTCCTCCTGTGTTTCTCATTAACCTGGGGCTTTAGGAGCTGTCCAGGTGCTGGTGGACGTGGTCTAACTTCACCTGAGCTATGAGAGGGGTTTATGGCACAGCATGTTTGTTTAGTTAAGCAGGGAGATTGGTGTTGGTCCCTAGAATGCTTAGTGTTACAAACAGGCAGGGCCTGTCCCTTGGTATCTAACTGTGTTTTTCCATCAATTTGTTGGGGGGATGCTTTAAGCATTACCTGGGCCCTGGCACGTGCTTCACGGCTTCTTCTAAGGGCCGGTGTTCTGTCAAGTTATCCTACCCCTAGGATTCGTCCTACCATGGCTACTGCGCATGCGCGAAGTCCAAGCGGTAGGAATATTCGACAGACTAGTCTGTCAAACCGTGCTGCTTCGTCAAAAAATCCTACCTGACGCGGTTCGCTGTTTAAATGCTGGCTGCATATTGACAACACATTAATAGTGTTATTGGAATTGAAAATATATTAGTCATTTTATTTAGTCATTGTTCGCTATATCTAACATTTAGCCTATTGTGCGTTGACAGATTCATTCCGTTATTGGAATTGAAAAGCAGTCATTTTATTTATAGCCTAATTTATTTTACACTGTTCGCTTGCTACATTTAATTGTCGTATTATCATTAATTGTGAAGTTCCTTTAGCTATTTGAAATTGATGGCTAAATGAGTAACAGAAACCAGTTCAGCAATACTTGTTTTTCCCGTGATCGTCCTTCACCACAGACATCCAAGACGAACTCGTTAAACACACACACACGGCGCAAGCCAAAAGCTGTTTTCGTACTTTAGTTACCGAAGAAAATAACAGTTGCTAAGTATTGAGTAACACAAGACATGCTTAAACGTTACACTTTACAAATATTGAACATAGCTTGCTTAAATTGTGTGTAGGTACGTATATATAATACACTTATCACCATTTTTTTTATCAGCCCAGCTGATCGGTAGAATGTTCTGATAAAATATGACGCAATGTCTTCAACGCATGCGCAGTAGCCATGGTAGGACGGATCCTAGGGGTAGGATAACTTGACAGAACACCGGGTCAACAACCATTTCTTGCTCAGATCTTGTTAGATCTAGCCGGAGTCTGCTAACATACTTCTTTAGCAAGTCATTGGTTGACTTTAACTCATTATGCATGGCTTGGTTAGCTGTACCCAACTTATCAAGGCTGGCTTTGAGCGCTGTGTTTTCTTTGCAGAGGGTTTCTATCTCCAGGTGGGCTTCCTGGGACTGACGCAAGAACAGCCTGCCAATCATTTCCTGGATGTTGGCAGCTTTATGCTGAGGGTTACTCATGCATAGCAACAGTATTTCAAAGATAATGTCAAGTCATAAAGCTATTGAACACATCATTATGCATGTTGGAGCGAATGACATTTAGAGAACAGCTCAGTGTCAAAGAAAACTTCCAAGAACTTTTCTCTGCCCTAAATGAGCCTGGAATACAAATGTTTATCAGTGACCCACTTCTAGCACAGGGAAGCTTTGCATTCTTTTGACTATTCAGCCTAAACACTTGGCTAACAAATACATGCTTTTCACTTGGGATGACAATTTCAATCTTTTTTTGGAATTGCAGAGCATTCTTCAGATCAAATAGTACAGAACTTAGCTGGACTGGGGCCAAAGTCCTGGCTGACCACTATCGCCTCTTTCTCTCTACCATGCAATCTTTCTTCACCGACCTTGGGTCTACCTGCTAATAAGTGCTCTGTAGGAGTGCAGACAGAACCAATCGTGGTTGATAAAGACTCTGTTGGGGTACAAACTGAAATGTCATGGCCATCACCAAACACTCTGGCGAGCCAAAACAATGGTCCTCATAAGTGGGAAAAGAGAAATGCCCAATCATCTCTTCTGCTGAGACCTTGGATAAGCCTCTGGCAGTTGCAAATGTATACAGTTGTGGGAAACCATCGGACTTCTGACGCACCACCGTCCAGCTCCTTGCCACTGCGTGAGCATGATGACAAGGGCACTTCTGGAGTGACTCATGCCCAACTATCTCTGTGAAGCTGCCCCAGACCTTGGCCATCAAATGGAGAGTATGAGCACACAGCACCAGATAAAGGAACATCCCCACCACCCAGCATGACTGTCAAAATGCCAACCACAACTGCTTCACCAGAAACCCCTGATTTTTTAACTATCTCCATCACCACCCCGCGGCAAGTTCCCTGCAAGTATGCAGAGACTGCTGCCAATTGCCAGACTTTCCAGCCCAAGACACTCAAAACAAGCAGATAACGCCTATGGACAGATCTTCAGGAGCCCACACCCGTCAACTGTACACCCATCCACTACAACACCCGAAATATGCAGGGCACCACCACCCACTCGGCCTGCAGAAGGATCCCCTGATCAAACCCATGGCTTGGAACGTGCACAGCTGCAGTACACCAACAGTGGCAGTAGGGATGACCTTGGTGAGTGTACTGTCTCATATGCTGTGGGTCCCTGCATTAAGGGTAGTTTTGAAAACAAGGGGGACCCAGGATGCCAAGGCCATTCTCTATTCCTGTGCTTACAAGTAAAAGAAGAATTCATGTGCATCCTGTGAATGGGGTAAACCAGTCAAATCTTCTGCCTGTTCCAAAACAACCTCAGAATTCCTCAGTGGATATGACCCCTAAGCTCACTGTAAAACTAGCTCTTCTGAATATCAGATCACTTTCAAGTCTTTTTAAATTAATGATCTTATTTGCACACACAAACTTGATTTTTGGCTCCTTACTGAAACCTGGCTGGAACAAGCAAACAACTTTACTACCCTTATCGAATCGATTGCATGAGCGCCACTAGAACTAATAGACGGGGAGGCATCTTTTTAGTGCAAACAGACAAGTGCACTTGTAAAGGGTTCTTGTAGTATGTTATTATTGACTATCTACAGACAACCAACTCTCCAACCGACCAACCGACTCTCAGAAACACTTTTTCTGGAGGAGTTTGGAGAACTGTTGTCGAACATCTGTTTAGAATTTGACAGTCTTATTATATCAGGGGATTTTAACTTTTAACATGTAGATAATGTAGAAAACACCTATGCCAATGAATTACTCACACTGATTGATACATTAAACCTAACACAGCATATACGGGGACCAACACACTCTCATGGCCATACTCTTGATGTTGTTATCACAAAGGGTCTTAATGTCTTTACAACTGTTATATTTGGCCTTATCTGGTAATTTCTGTGTTTTCTTTGATGTTTGTATGTCCCCTCACATTCAGAACAAGTCTATGACTGTAAGAAGGAGAGTTTTAAACAATGACACAGGTCTTCTTTTTGGGCAGGCACTCTCACAGACCCCAAGTCAGCTATTGGACTGTGCAGATGACTTGATGACGAATTTTAATTAAAAAATGACACATATTATGGATGCTGTTGTTTCTTTAAAATTCAAAAGACAAGCAAAAAACACCCTGGAAACTGAATCCAATGCTTAAACCGCTTAAGAGAGAGTGTAGAAAGACTGAAAGAAAATGTCGTAAATCTAAATTCTGATCCATTATGAAATTGATAAAGAGATGCTTAAATACAATTTGGAACTTTCTAAAGCAAAACAGTCTTTCTTCTCTAACATCATAAACAGGAATGTCAATAATGCCCATATTTTCTACTGCTGAGAAGTTAACAAATCCCTCATCACAACTGCATCCTGAGTTTCTCTCAATTAATAAATGTAATGACTTTGCATTTTTTTTCCAAAGGAAAAATGGATAAAATATGACTTAATATAACTTCTACCTATACTATATACTATAACTACAAAATCTGAGTTAATCCACATTTGAACTAGACATTTTGCCAACAACCTTTTTCAAATCTGTTCTTCACCTAATATAAACCGATATACTTCAGATTATAAATACATCACTACAGACTGGCATCTTTCCTTCCTCCTTGAAAAAAAGCAGTTGTAAAACCTTTACTCAAAAAGAATAACCTTGATGTTTCAGTGCTTAACAACTACAGGCCCATATCCAATTCACCATTTATCAGGAAAATAATTGAAAAAATAGTCTTCAATCTATTAACTGTCTTTCTGACATCAAATAATTGCTTTGATAAGTTTCAGTCAGGTTTCCGTGCCAATCACAGCACTGAAACAGCTCTGATTAAAGTTATAAATGATATACGTCTTAATTCTGATGCTGGCAAAACATCAGTCTTGGTGTTACTGGATCTTAGCACTGCTTTTGACACTGTGGGCTCTATTTTCACAATCATAAGCGCATTGTCTAAAGTCTGTCGCGCAAGTTGCTTTGGGGGCGTTCCCGACACAATTTGGTATTTTCACGGCGGAAAAAGCGAACATTGCGCCAGGCGCATCGTTCAAAAGGGTTGGGTTAAGTTACTTCATTAGTCATGGGTGTGTTTTGGGCGTAACATACAATTAACCAATGAGAATTTATACTCTCATTCCCTTTAAGAGACAGCGGGCGCATTGTCCAAAGCCTTTTGCTATTATGATGGCGGATTTACCCGGACTAGAGGAGCTTTTCGGTGGAGGAGACCGATCTGCTCGTGCTTGAAGTAAAAGCGCGTGAGTAGTTAATACTCGGGGATGGAAAGAATCCCCCCAAACCTCCGCGGGTCATAGAAGTATGGGAGGACATATCTTCAATAATTGTGTCCTCCTTTGGCAAGAAGAGAACTTTCGAACAGTGCCCAAAGCGGCAACGTTAGATTTTTTTGATGATTAGTCCATTTCATTTCTTACAACTTGCCACGCTGTTTATTAAATAAACTGCAGAGCATTGCAATCGCTGTTTATTTAAAAGACAAAAGAAACTGCAGAACATTGCTATAAACTGCAAAACATTGCTATACTCTTATTATTTGTGCCTGTTTGCTTATTAAAACATAAAAATACATGGCTATACAGGCTATACACGTTGCAACTTTTCTGCCAGTTCAGCTCGCCTCTCTGGGGCAGCAGCAGGTACATCGGGGTTCAACGCGCTGTGCGCCGAAAGCGGTACAACAACGTTAGAAGACGGGAAACAAAGCCTTAAACTGGAAACATCAAAAATAAACGGAAGATATAGGTCCATCAAATCATTAGTCCACTAGTTTTCTTTTTGATGATTTGTCCATATTATTTCTTACAACTTGCCACGCTGTTTATTTAAAACGACAAAAGAAATCGTAAATAAACTGCAGAACATTGCTATAATCTGCACAACATTGCTATATTCTCATTATTTGTGCATGTTTGCTTACTAAAACATACAAATACATAGCTATACAGGCTATAGGCTACATGTTGCAACTTTTCTGCCAGTTCAGCTCGCCTCTCTGGCGCAGCAGCAGGTACATCGGTGTTCAAAGCGTTGTGCACCTCTAAAATAGCTTTTCAACAATGCGCCAGTGACGAAAAAGCACCTTTTTGTTAATCAAAAGCGCAAATGGTTTATACGTCCTCATAATAGCATCTGGTGCGCTTTGCGCCAGACCACGGCGCAATGTCATCTGCTATCTAGACAACGTGATTTTTTGCCTGAAAACATGAACGTTGCGCTGGCACAGAATAGCAATGACAGCATGCGCATGTCGCCAATGCACAATGCGCCGCGGCAAAATAGGGCCCTGTTGGATCACTGCATACTACTACATTGACTGAGTAGGATTCACTGGTGTAGTTATCAATTTGTTAAAAACATACTTACAACAAAGGAGATTTTTGGTGCTATTGGAAACCATACCTCGGCACCTGTGTCCATGACCTGTGGTGTCCCTCAGGGGTCAATCCTTGGTCAATTACTATTAAATCTCCGCTTCCGCTTGGACAAATCATCAAGAACAACTCAAACTATTTATTGCATATGTTTTTGCTATATGCACCAACTAGGTCTTTAAGATCACAGCAGAAACATATGTTGGTAAAACCTGCTGTCACATGTGGTGAAGCAGCTTTTAGCTGCTATGCAGTTCAGCTTTGGAACCAGCTTCCAGAAGACATCAAAAAATGCTCCTACTGTTGGAAGTTTCAGATCTAGACTTAAGACCAAACTGTTCTCAGATGCTTTCTGCCTGTGACTTACCTTTAATTCATTTATTATTTTACCTTTCTCTTCTACTATCTTTTATGCTTACATAGTGTTCTCTGTTTTTCCCTAATATGTCGTATTTACCTTATACTTACTTTACACTTATTTTATCTTTTATATTGTACTTTGCTTTTATTTTTGTTAAGCACATTGAACTGCCTTTGAGTATGACATGCGCTATACAAATAACTTGCCTTGACAGCAAGCAGTGACAGAAAAGATGGATAATGTTAGGCTTTTTGCACTTTTCCTACCAGTTTGCAGGACTACCATCTTATGATATCGGCAAATGTTACACCATACACAGCACTATATCAGCCCAACATGCTGACTAAGCATCTTGTTGGAAATTCCTTTTCTTCATTAACTCCTTCCATTTGGGAAAAGCCACTGTTCACTCTACCCACACATTCAGTTCTTTTCTCTTTTCCATTTTCTTGACTATGGGCCCTGCTCATCATAATAATATGAATGACCATCCATCTTGAGAGTTTTCAAAATCCTTTATCATTTCTCACAAGCTGTCATTTCCCTGCGAGTTCGTGCTTAGCTTCTACTCGCGTGCTGCCAGTGAACGTAAAAACGGAAAAGGCAAAGCTGTCTTGACTTGGTTGTCCTCTGCCACTGCCTGTATTTTTAAGATGAAGACTCAACATGGTGATCTGCATTGGCATAGCCAACACAATGTATATATAAATGACAAATACAATGCCTAGCAGAAGACTGCTACATTTTTAAGTATGTAATTACTAATTAATGAGGTAATACTGAAAAAAATGTTAATAGACAACTCGAAAACTTACACGGGGGCTTTAAAACCTGCTGGAAAAGTGACAAAAATATTGTCAAACAATAAATGCCTCACTTCTCAACTTGCCCTTAATACATGTAGTATGGAGACAATGAAATGAGGTTGAACATTTAATGACACACACACACACACACACACACACTATGCAACATACAATTACAATTCTATTATATAATGTTAATTGTGCTGATTAGTGTTTTTGTTTTTTTATAATTCCACAGGTCTTGACTACAAGCCACTTGGACTGTCAGACCGTTAATCACATCAGTGAGGCCTCCCAATCATCTAAAAAAGAGGACTTCTTTTCCTCCTGGAAGAAAACTGGCCCTCTTGAAACAACCCAGCAGTTGGATGTCTACCTGGGGTGCCCAGGAGACACAGTGGAGATGCTGAAGTCCTTCCCAGCTGTATTCCAGCCATCACTTAAACGTAATGCTACACTCCCTGCCTCAGCAGTCTGTGAAAGACTGTTCAGTGTTGCAGGGCTGATCTTCAGGCCAAGAAAAGCATGCACTGGCTCAAGGAACTTTGAAAAACAGTTGCTTTTGCGGCTGAACAAAACGTTTTGGTAACTCTTTGTTGCATGTTCTGTGCTTGGCTGATGTGGAAAGTTTGTTACAACCTCTAGTTATATTTGACATTGTTGCCATTAGCTATAAAATTGAGCATAGTATATACCAGGAAGTAGGGCTGCACAATGAATGGAATTTTAATCATAATTGCAATTTTGACCGCCACAATTAAATAAAGCTATTTTTTGTATTTTTTCCATTTAAAATACAGGCTCTTCTGCATATCTAATCAAAGACTGTCTTGATTAATAGTATGCCAATCACCAGGGATCAAACACATAGTTAAGGTTTCATCAGATCATTTACTGCATAAATACCTAAAAAAGCACTCGGAGAGCGCAGACCTCCACCTTCTCAGTAGACCATTTTCCACGAGGCCTCTCGAATTTTAACTTTCTGGATCACAACATCTGGAATACTACCAGGATCCAGATTATATTCTGGGGTTTGGCAGACCTTATGATGGTCTTATACTGCATTTTTTTTACTAAACATTGTGGGCATTATTTGTGGAGTTATAAGCAAAATTGTCCAAATTGCCCTTTAAAAAAATTCTGGATCCAGATGGTTATCCAGATCACCAGAAAAAACAAATCAGTTCTAATCTTAGTGGAGCTACTCTGAACTTTCCAAGTATGAATGCAACATGGACATTACTTGTGTTATTTGTAAGTCGTACAGTTCCCTATCCTGACTCACTGGCATGACAGAAGTGGTGCAGCTCTGCAGTCTTCACAGTAAAATTCCCAGGTTTCATGCACCTGTCAATTTTAAATCTGCATAGCTGGTCTAATTCTGTGAGCTATCTTTTCCAGGGTACGGTCATCTTATCAGGAACGATGTCATTACATCCATACTTGTCCTGACAGAGTTTCTGCAGGATTTTTTTGGCCTGAAGTGTAAAAGGAGAAAGAACCCCCATTGGGTCATACTTTTGCAATTAGCTTTGTGGCACCTTTTCTGCATAACCCTTTTCCAGGACGTCTTTCAGAAAAGATTTGTATTCTGAGGCGTAAGCAGATTCCTTATTCAATCTCTTAGCCAGGCTCCATGCACAATGTACTGTCATGTTATAGTTGTCAGGCAAAGTTAGATCCTTGTTGCGAAAGGGTAAGGGCAAGTAGTAGTGTCCATCTTTACGAATGAGTGAATTTGAGGCCATGTCCATGAACCTTTTATCCTCAACTGACATCTCTTGCTTCTCTTTATACTCCTTATCAGGGAAGTCATGATTGTACTGAGAGATTGGCAGTTCTTTGATATTTCCCCTAAGAGATACGATTGGTTATCACCATCCTTGTTCCATTTTCTTCCGTAGCAATGTTCGTGAGTGGACCATTGACCACCCATCCAAAAAGTGTTTTTATTACATACAGTCCATTACCTTGACTGTGTATGATCTGCCAAGGTTCCAAGGCCTTTAGAACGTTGATTCCAATCAGTAGCTCAATTTCAGCATCAATTTTGTGAAGTTCAATTCCACTCAGGTATGGCCACTGGCTCAGGTCTTGTTGGGTTAACAGGTCCCCCTTTGAGAATGGGATGTGTTTTTTGTATACACTTTTGGCAGGTCGATATACACAGTGCCATTCATGCTACCCACCCCCAGTCCTGTGAGCTCATAACATTTTACTGGTGTTTCTTGCCCCATGGTTTTCAGGACAAATTGCGCCCTCTGATGTTCAGCTTTTCCATCAGGTGTTCAGTGCAGAATGAAGCCTTGATGACAGGATCAAGAAAACCGTATGTTTGGATGGTCTTACTCTGATTTGCTACCTTAATCCGAACCGGCACTATGGCCATCACACAGTTGTTACTGGCCCCTGTTGCTACATGAGTTGACACCAGGGTGCTTTGATCAGAGATGTCTTTTGACTTGGTAAGGTTTGGTAAGGTCTGCTGTTGGTGGTTAGTACTGTCAATGTGCAGCAGGGGTGTCTCCCTTTACATATTTGGCATTCCAGTCTTCTCAGACAGCCAAAGCAGTGCCCATTCTTTTTAAGATGTTCTTCTTTCATAACATAAGTCTCCAATGCAAATTTTGGGCAGCATATGACTGAATTAGTATTGCTACAGAAACTACATGTAGACAATGTAAAAAGCTGTGTACGTTTTTGGTCCACAGGTAATGCCATAGTGGTTGCGAAACTTTTCTTGGGACTCTTTGAGCTATACACTTTACAATTAGATGTAGTGCTTTTAATTGGAGCAGAATCTTTGATTTCCCCAAATACAGGATGCAGTAATATGTTGGCTTGTGTATCCAGGAATTCCACAGGATGTCTGAATTTGATGCGAGTCTTTTTCTGTTCAAAGTCATACACTACAGTGTGCCATCTTTCACAGAGTTTGTATGCCAGTTTTGATAACAGTAATTTCAAACTTGTTGCAACATTTATTTCAGCCATATAATCCAAGTCATTCATGGTGTTATGACGTTGCCTTAGATACAGAGCATAGGCAATTAATGATTTTCCATCATCTGGTTTAATGGGTGCCCAATTCATAACTTTTTCAATGCAGGCATTAGCAATTTTCATTTCATTGCCAAAGTGTTATTTAAACAGGTGCTTGGCTTCACTGTAGCCTTGGCGAGGCTTCATGTGCATACAGGAATGCACTAAGTCTTTGGCCTGTCCTGAAGTAAATTGTTCCAAAAAATATAGCCGATCCTGGCAACTGCTTATCTTCTCTTCAATTAAATACTTAAATGTGTGTACAAAGACAGTGGGCCACCATGAAAAACTGGAAACTCTTTTTGTGGCAATAATAAAAGATTCTGCTGTTGTAACATTAGTTCACTAAGCTTCTTTTGAGTTTGTAACATTGTGGCACTGAAATCTGGGGTATTGTTATGACTGGAGTTACTATGTGGGCTAGATGACTTAGTTGGTACTTGCTCACCTTTTTCAAGATGTTTGACCACTTTCTGGAGTGGCGTTTTGGGCACTGCAGCAACAGGAGCATAGGAGACATCAGCAAAAGCCGGCAGTTAGGACATGTTCTGATAACTAGATGCACCACATAGCGGTAAATGGTATGACCGCCGCAGTGTATTGAAGTGTGGGAATTATAGGTATGGTGAGTTTGTGGTAGGTCAGTGTTGTGAGGTGAGAGTTTGTGTGGAAATGATTTGCTGGAAGTGGGCATGGATGTGGGTTTTGAAGGAATGACATTCTGTGTGTTTGTGTATATTTTGTGTAGTTCCCACCTCCTTGGTCCAAGATATTGGCAATGCAAAATGTCTATTTTTGCATTTAACTATATCACTAGGTGGCACTATTTCTTCAAGTGAGTGTTTATAGGATGGGTTGATACGGCTCTTTAACACTGGCATTGTCTTGGGCAAAAATTTGATAAGTTATTTAACAAAAACTGTTTTTGTACACCTAGCTTTGACCGGAAACATTGCACCATGTGATAAAATGTCACAAAATTTGGTGCACATGAAAAGAAAGCCGTTCACAGTTATGTCAACTTTGACCAAATCTGAGCAATTAGAAGCCGAGATATGGACTTTTGGAGAATTTTAAGCTATGTTTTGAATTTTGATTTACATGTAACTTTGAAACAGTCCATCTCAAGATAAATCCTTTGATAACTTTTTGTCAGCATTGTCTGTAGATGACATATACCAAATTTGGTGAGATTCACATGAATGGCCTATGACGAGTTCGTTTGGTTTCGCTTTCACAATGTTAAAATTTCACGGAATTTTTTTTTGTTGGAAGTGGGCGTCGATCAGTGTTTTCAATGTGGGAGGTTCAATAGATTTCACGACAAAAAAGAACTGCTTGTAAACATTACTGTTCTCTAGATAATAGGCAAAATGACATTTTGTACAATTACAGCGCCCCCTATGGGCCAAATTGTATGGCATGTGCTGTGCTTTTAGAAGTCCTTGTGCTGATTGTGCATGATATATTTTGTGCAGTTCCCACCTTCCCAGTCCAAGACATTGGCAATACAAAATCCCAATTTTTGCATTTACCCCTATCACTAGGTGGCGCCATGCTTCAAGTGACAGTTTATGGGCTGGGTCAATGCGTCTTTGTAACCCCGACATACTACCACAAAATCACTGTCTTGGGAAAAAATGTTGATGAGTTTTTAAAAAAAACTGTTTTTGGACCCCTAGCTTCGACACAAAAACATTGTCCCCTTTGATAAAATATCACAAAATTTGATGCACATGAACAGAAAGCTGTTTAGAGGTGGCATGTCAATTTTCACAACATTGGAGCAATTAGAAGCCAAGATATGGACTTTTGAAGAATTTTAGGCTATGTTTCAAATTTTCATTGACATGTAACTTTTAAACGGTTTATCTCAAGACAAATCCTTTGATAACTTTTTGTCAGCATTGTCTGTAGATGACATGGACCATGGAATTTGGTGAGATTCACATGAACAGCCTATGACGAGTTAGTTTGTTTTCGCTTTCACAATGTTAAAATTTCACGGAAATTCTTTTTGTTGGAAGTGGGCGTTGACCAGTGTTTTCAATGCGGGAGGTTCAATAGATTTCACGACAAAAAAGAACTGCTTGTAAACATTACTGTTCTCTAGATAATAGGCAAAATGACATTTTGTACAATTTTTGTACAATTACAGCGCCCCCTATGGGCCAAATTTGATGGCATGTGCTGTGCTTTTAGAGGTCTTTGTGCTGATCGTGCATGACATATAAAATCCCATTTTTCGCATTTACCCATATCACTAGGTGGCGCTACACTTTAAGTGAGTGTTTATGGGCTGGGTCGATACGCCCCTGTAACACCGACATATCACAAAAAATTCATGTTGTTCGGTGAAACATTCACTGAGTTATTCAGCAAAAACTTTTCGGCGTCTCCCCCTCTTTGATGGACACTGGCACAAAGGGGGGGTGGCCCTTGGCGGCCAAAAGCTCCTATTCGCTCAAAAACTTCTAGGGCTACATGCCTACAAAGATTCATCTCCCCCAGAGTTACAGTGTCCTGGTAATCGTTGACGAAAAATCGGTGAAAAAAATAAATAAATAAATTTAAAAAAAAATTAAAAAGGGGGAAAAAGTCTCGGCAACACTATAATGACCGCTTTCGCTAGCTTCGCTAGCAGCGGTCATAATAATATGCATTCATTGCATCAACTTAATGTTCAGAATATTCACTATGCGCCTTTAACTCAGCATCAACAGCATCCAACTGCACCTTGAGTTCGAATTTCTCCATTTTGTATTGTAATGCTGCCTGTTCCATTTTCAACGCTTGTAGTGCAGGTAGAGCTTTGGAGCGCACTTCCAATGCAGCCTTTTTGGCCGCAGCTTTCTTGACAGAGGAAGAAGATGAAGATTTAGTTGAGGCCCTGGAAACATTTGAGCAGTGGCGGTTCAATAGTGTTTTATGGCCTGGGCGAGACTACATCTCAGCATCCCCCCAAGGCAGAGAGATGCGCTGCTTTTCAGCAAGAAGGGCGCCTGCAGTTCAGCAGTTCACCAGGGGGGCGCCAATGTGCCGATTGCAGCGATATGACACACAGAGCTTTTTATTTTATTACTATTTTTTTCCCCAAGCGGTCGTGGCGCCCCCCACGAAATGTGCCTAAAATCCCTACTGCATTTGAGCCACTGGAAACATTTTAGACACTATCTTTATGATCAATGAGTTCTTGCAAATAGCGTTGTTGTGTTTTCAAAACGTCCTTCATAAAATATTCAAAGATTGTAATTCAGGGCTCAAACCAATCAACATAATCGTTCTCCTTTCCATCCTCATTAAAATGACTTTCTGTCAGACAGGAGGAAATTTACCATAATTTCTACTCATTAAGAAAATTAGCGTACTGCCGTCTGATTTGTGATTAAGCATCTAGTAGTCAGTTTATCGTATTCGGGTTCATTGGCCAACGTTACTAGAATTTGTCAATCTGTTTTGGGTCCCGGCTCGTTTTCCTCTATGTTTCGTTTTCCTAGGCCTCAGAGGTGCATTTGCGTGTCCATGGTTTAGTACTGCATTTTGGAGTATCTCAGCTGGCCAGGTAGAATCGGCAATTAAAACATCACATAACAAAAATGTATATTCTCTTCCAATATTTTTGAATGAATTGCCATCACAGGTAATCAGTGCATAAGATGAATGGAAAAATAAGAGGTTAATAAAAGTTTTAAAAAAAAAAACCCAGCCTACCTGACAAAACACAGTGTTTCCTTTTAGTAGCCTAAGTTTTCTACTTGCAATATTTCTTAAGGATAGAGAAAGGTAGGCCTACTACAGGGCCCATTTCCTAACTGTAAAAAATGAGAGAAGCACTATTAAAGCATAGTGAGAACGCTGTTCGTTACAGATATTTGCACAAACACAAAATAAGTCATTTTGTTTCCCGTTATGCCGGTAGCGTGCATTTTCATATATGAAATTTAGAATGATTCATTTGGAACAACTCCTTTATTTCTGCTTTATTTATTCCTAAAGTGCAATTTGAATAGCCAGAATGGATTCCACATATGTTGGAAATCTCTTAATGTGACATTCCTTATTAAAAAAAGTACACTGAGGAGTATAATAATAATGCAGGTATAAACAGAAAAATAAACATATGCATGATTGACTTATAATTTTTTTCTGACTGTCAGATCTGCCGTCTCCTCTTCAGACTTCTTAATTAACAAAGTACAAACAGGCAACTAGTGACAGTTCAACTTCTCTGCACACGCATGCACATTTTCTAAAGCATAATTAGTTGCAGCCCAGAAGCAAGCATAAATTCTACAACTAATGCAACAAGCATGCATACAAAAGCTTCTGGACTTTTATTTACAGCTCTATATTATTTTGAACACCTGCTTATTGCTTCTGAGAGGTTACTGTGAAATCATAGAAGCACATACTTTGAAGGGAACTTGGAGGAGCTTACCTAAGTCGATTGCCGTGATCAGGCCATCGGTAATGTGGTTCCAGTGGACCTCGTCCCCGGTTCTCAGGAAAAAACGGCAATTGTGGTAGACCTGTAGCCATGGCAGACATAACACATTCATGTGATATTGATATTCTTGCCAAACAATGCTGACATTACAGTAAACCTAAACTGTTGTGACAATCAGTAAACAAAGAGATAGACACATAAGCATTTAAGCTACTCCATCAGCTACCACATTTCACACGCATCACATCACTGTCTTATAATCCATTCATTCCATTTATGAAGACTTTCATACAGGTCCAATAATCTCTTTCTGAACACACACACTGTTGCCATATAAAGCCCTAGTGTTGAGGTAAGGTGACAGACATGCCTCTTAGTGGCATCCTGCTTCACCAGGCTGTTTGGCTCACACATTCCTAGAAGCACCTTGTGAAAGGTTCCTCAACACAGCTGACATGTAAACTGGGGCATGAGGACTCTGAAAAGAGACGTGGACTACATGGACTTTGGATCAGGACAAAGCTGGGACAACCTTTGTCATTCACCTCTTTCTCAACCTCTTCACCCCTTCCTCTACCTCACTGTACCAAGTTACCTCAAAATGTAACCAACTAGCACCTAAGACATTTCAAATTATGAACAGGTCATACAGGGCATAGACATGCACATCTGCTTTGAGACTCTCTAGCCACTACCTTAAAGCAGATATTCTATTGCCCTGTGTGTTTTAGGTGTTCTCATGGTAGAGTTTAAGCAGTTCTCAGGGACCATGTTTCAGGAGCGGTTTACCATTGAGCAGGTAGTGAGGGTCAGGCTCCATCTCTGGAGGGTCCTCATCCTCGGAGTTTCCACCATCCTCTGCGTCACCTGCAACCAGCTTGTGGCCCCTGCCTAAATAAATAGATTCATTTTCATGCATTTTCATTTATTCATTAATTCATTCATTTTGAGGTTTGTTAAACTAGAGCCACAATACTTCTCAAGCTAAAGATCCATCATGAATAGCATTTTTCACACTGCGACATGTTTGAGGTCGACCTGAGTGTTTTTTTAATGATGGATCTGTGGTTGGTAAAGTATTCTTTCACTACATATGCAGTTTGTTTTAAAGTTCGTGTCAATATCAGGGGATGCTGCAGGAGGATGACATTTATAAGTGCAAAAGAACAGAGCAGAGCCCGCTTCACAATAAGCACGCAGCAGAGCCCGCTTCACAAGTTTTTAATAAGAGTTTTCATATATTTCATATTGTAACTTTGAAATGTTTCTATTGACAATATTTAATGACTTTTCCATAATTTTTAATTCAGGCATATAATTTGCTTCCAGAGTGGTGTCCAGAAAAGTTCACCTTTGTATCAAAAACTCCTGAATGTCAGCTTTACAACAAATATATACTGTTCTCTGTACAATTTTTATAATCCAAGATATAAGCATTTAAAATGTGTTGCGTATTTTTGGACCACCTGTACATATTTTTTTCTCTAGATACCTTGTCCAGCATGCATGCAGTCTCACCCCAAAAGTGTGATGGGCCTGAGAGCAGCGGACCGCCTAACGGGACTCCGGCATAGCCCAGTGCCTCCTCCCATAGATGGGGTGGTAGTGGAGGAGGTCCTGGGTGCACCTGCTCCTCCTCCTCTGCAGCCACTACCTCTCTTGGTAGAGGGGCCGGCTGGTGGTATAAGGCTGGGGGTGGTGCAGGGGCAGGTGCAGGTGCAGGGCCGGGAGGTGGCGTTGGCTCGTCCTGAAGTGGCCTCCAGGCTAGTCTGGATGCTAGGCTGGGAGGGTCAGGGGGTGTCTCGGGGGGTGTTGTCTGTATACACAGGGCAGCGTTGGGAGTGAGACCCAGTGAGTGCAGAGAGCAGGCAAGCTCTACCTCACCGAAGCGTTTCCGTGGAAATCCCTGGATCAGTGAGAAGGTGGGCAGGGAAGGGTGGTGCCCGGCAATGTGCTCCACTACGTGGCGAAGGGGGGCGTCGGCTGGAAAACGTTCCCGGATGGACTCACCAGAAGGCAAGCGGATCTGTCTCAACGTAATCCATAAACATCAAACATTAAGACACAAGGGACATGATAACTGAAAGGTTTTAAAAACATTCAAAGCAACAATTTTACACAAAAACACAAGATACTTGTGCACCTAGGAAGAGTACCTTTAGGAGAAGAGATTTAAGTCTTCGTGACTACAAATTTTATTGTAACATACTGTAACACCGAGGCTGTCTGCCTTTTAATAGAATGGTACCCTATGTTCCTTTGTGTTCTCGCTCTCTGTCTGTGTCTGTGTGTATGTGCATGTGAGTTTTGTTTCCTGATCCCTCTTGTGTCTTTTAGAATCTGTTATGTCAATCAGTTTGTGGTGGGTTTTGATTGGGGAGAGGTGTCAGGGAGGTAAGTATTAGGGGATTAGATAAGGTAGTGATTGATAAGGGGTGTGGTTTTTGATAGGGGTGTTCATAATGTTTAATCACAGCTGAAGAGAATTGACAGTGAGCAGACCTGTTGTATATAGTGTGATGTTTTGTGGAAGTGCATTTTTCTTAGCTAATTGATAACTATTGTACAGTCATACTTTATTACTTTCTTTTCTTAACTGACAATGCTTTTGCACTTACCTGAAATACAATGAATACACATATATGCTGCATGTGCATTTGATAATGATAACCTGAAGAGGGCGCACTGGTCTTCTGACATTGATTTAATTAAGAAGAGGTTGAAATATTGTCAGCGACAGGTCATCATGGCATGCTCAGCTCCTATAAATGAGCACATTGTGCATACTAATGCAGTCAGCTATAGAAGTATAAACATTGGTGGTGGTTATTGCAGCAGGCAATGAGGATGCCTTTTGGAGCACTCTAATGATAGTTTTATGGCTAGCTTCAGACTGATGGCGGAGTAGCACTTTTTACCATTACTTCCATAGCAATATTAGTTTCTTATACAAACCACACAAAAACACAGACCGGAAATATTTTTTCTTTAGCCAAGCCCATTTCCATGTATTGTCCATCATTCTGTCAATGTCCAAATCTGTTCTTTTCAGCGCATCCATGCTGTCAAAACCGAAAGTAAAATGATGTCTTGACTGATAGACCTTAGCCTATGTGCTGTACAACAAGGCCATTTTATCACGTTATCATGTAATCACATAGCTGTATGATAACCTGGTAATATTTGCTCTTTTTCACTCATAGGAGTTTGTTGTTTTTATTAGCTGGACACCTCCTTGTTTACACTGTTAAGATATAGGCAGTAAACTGGCAAAGTTAAGAATTTCTGCCTCTGTCTTCGTCCATCTATGTGGCTACTGTGGCTACAATACTATTGTTTGGGAGAACACTTAGCACTTTAGGCTGTATTTATAATATTCTATTATTTCGTGAGTCCTATTCTTGAGTTTGTTTGCTAACTCACAGGGTCCTGAAAACTTCCAGGACACTACATCAGTAGTGCACCTCAGGTCTGAGTGTTTCAGACCTTTAGTTACCATACACCCTCCTTTGACGCAGCCCTCCTTAATACTATAAATGAGCATATGCGCACATTGTGCATACAAACGCATTCAACCATAAAGTGTGTAATACTTTATAGTATATACATAGTACATTATACTGTACATAGTATTAACCTCCGTGGTGGTGGTTGTTGCATCAGGCAATGAGGACGCCTTTTGGCGTGCCTATTTCATATTTCATTCCATATTGCCCATTTCATTTTGCCAAGTCCATTTCCACTTATTCCGTATCATTTTGTCAATGTCCAAGACATCTCTGCGTTCCTTTCAGTGCATGCAAAACCGACTGATGTAATCAACTGATGGAAACCAAAGGGCCATAAACCTAGTTTATGCTCACTTAATGGTCATCAAACTTCAACATAGAGAGCCTGTTTTATTATTTATTATTATTGTTGCAAACCCCATCTGGCTCTGACTGTGGGATTACGCAAGCTTATCAGTAATACAACTTTAAACTTTTTCAAACAGAATATGGGATAAATTGCGGTATAGGCCATTTCACCTGCATTGTTTTGTTTGCCATTGAACTAGCCTATAGGTGTTTTTTTAATATCGCTATGGTGACGCCGGTGACGCATGAGGTGAAGCGCTGGACAGACCATTGCTGTGTTAAAGGACGCTCTCAGCAATGTAGATTGGGATATGTTCCGCACATCAACAGATGACATGAATCAGTTCACAGAAGTTGCAGTAAGCTACATCAATCTGCTGACGGACAACATCATACCGACGGTGAGAATCAAAACATTCCCAAGCCAGAAACCATGGGTGAATCGTGATGTGCGCAACGTGCCATCATTGCGCACACATGCATTTAATGAAGTGTAGGGGCAATCAGTCTCGTCACACATTGGCGCCAATAATAAATGTGGGTATGATTGGCATTAATTGATCACATTGGTCTCAATTCCATTAATATTACCATTAATTGTTATGTTTAATAATAAATTACCAAACAGTTAAATTGATGGTATATTACCAAAATGTTATGCTTATTCTACAGCTATAGTAATAATGTGTTACTTACAGTATCACAATACACTATAGTCAATAGCATTTACACACACTTGGACTGGATGAAGGCTATTGGAGTTCTTTAGACTGGGTGGCTTTCATGAATACAGCAGCAACACAGACAAAAGGTATACAAAGGTATAGTTTATTAACTAATAAACTACAGATGTGAACTAATCTAACTGGTTGTGCGTATATACAAGATAATAGGATAGTGTGTGTGTATGTGAGTGTGTGTGTATGTGTGTGTGTGAGAGAGAGAGAGAGAGAGAGAGAGAGAGAGAGAAGAGGGGGAACGGGGGTTCCCAGTTGGATCGCCAAATGGTCAGAGGAATATGTGAGAGGTTTATGTTTGTGCCAGGGAAGCGCAAGAGCGGGGGAAGGGCACATGATTAACTCCCTTTGAAACAATAGGCTAGTTCTGTTAGGCTATCGTTAGCATTCCTTTCCACCAGGTATCTCAGTATGGTGCATGAAATAAGAGTTAGCGAGAGGGAGAGAGAGAGAGAGAGCGAGCATGCAGTAGAGAGAGAGGGCATGCATGATCTGTCTATCAAAGTACCATACCAAAGAACATAACAAATGGTCACTCAAAGTCTACATGAAAACAGTGTGTATGTTTACATCAGACAGTTTAACACTTTCTTGCTGTGCTAAAGAGTATCCTAGTGCTCACGTGAAGGTTGCCTTTTGTTTTCCTTTGTTCCTGGTTGTTGGTTGGAGAATCCTTGCTGATTCAGGGGATTCCAGTTGATTCGGTTCCATGGACGATCTGTGATGATCCGATGGAGGAAGAGTCCTTGTTTTAGGAAAGCTCTCTCAGCTTGTAGCTAGGAATCGGCTTCGCGATTAAGAGGTTTCCTGCGTTGGTTCGTCGCGCATAGACATTCAGAACTGTACTTCCTCAGCGTCTTAGCTGGGAATCGACTTCGCGATTAGAAGTAGTCCTTTCTATTAAAACTCAAAATGTTGCTCGTGCAACGGGTAGCCTAGGGGGATCTGGCCTACGACTGAGGAAGGGGAGCTGGTTGCCTTTCCAGTAAGCCTGTGTACTCGAGTTACAGTACATTGTGACCTTGTGCAAAGGCCAGTCTTTGTCTATTTACTTGCGCATGCTGACGAAGTCCATTGTCTGCCTGGCTCCTGGGATTATCACCTGAGGTGTGGCTAAGGAAGGAGAACCATGGAAAGAGGAAACTAAGGAGGATCATGGGAAACATAGTTTATGTGTGGTTGTACCTACAGAAGGAACAACCTCGGGGGACATGTCAGGCTATAAAACGGCTGCTTACAACCTGCGGAAAACGATCAAAGACGCCAAAAGACGCTACAGAGACAAGTTGGAGGCAGACTTTAATGAGGGCGATACAGCTCGTGTGTGGAGTGGCCTGCAGAACATCACAGGTTTTTCAAGCAAACCTCCTCCAGTTGCATGCGTGAGTGTGACCCTGGCAGATGAGCTGAATGCTTTCTATGCACGTTTTGAAACCAAAGACTCTTTATCATCATATTCAATTGAATCATCATACTCAATTGAAGGTAATCTTTTCTTTGTTTCTGAAGATGATGTTATAAACGTTTTTAAGAAAGCTAAGTGTAGGAAAGCTGCAGGTCCTGATGGCATCTCTGGAAGACTTTTAAAATCATGTGCCCATCAACTAGCCCCTGTGTTTACACAAATATTCAAAAAGTCCATCATGCCTTAATGATGTGCCTTAATGACTACCGCCCTGTTGCTCTGACATCAACAGTCATGAAATGTTTTGAAAAGCTGGTGAAGTCCTTCATCTGTAAATCCCTACCCAGCTCGTTTGACCCTCTCTAGTTTGCATATAGAGCTAATAGATCTAGAGATGATGCCATTTCTAATCTGCTACACACCACCTTGTCTCACTTAGATGAAGGAAAAGGAAATTATGTGAGGATGCTGTTCATCGATTACAGCTCAGCTTTCAACACCATAATTCCTCTCACTCTAGTCAGCAAGATGAAGTCTCTGGGACTTGACAACTCACTCTGCAACTGGATTCTCAGTTTTCTCACCAATCGAACACAGGTTGTCAGAATGGGTGGAATGACATCAACGCCCCTAACCATAAGCACTGGTGGTCCCCAAGGTTGTGTTTTAAGCTCGCTGCTCTACAACATATACACACATGATTGCATAGCCAGCAGCAGCCAGACCTCCATCATTAAGTTTGCTGATGACACTGTGGTTGTGGGCCTAATCAGCAACAACAGATCACCAAAACAAAGGAGATGGTAGTGGACTACCGAAAACAACAGGGAAATTACACGCCACTATATATCTCTGAGCAGCCTGTAGAGAGGGTAGAAAGTTTCAAATACCTTGGGGTACATATAACTTATGATTTCACATGGACAGTAAACATCCAAAGCATCATCAAGAAATCCAGGCAACGACTGTACTTCTTGCGCCTGTTGAGGAAATTCAGAGTTTCGACACCCATCCTGAAGGCCTTCTACTCCTCAGCAGTGGAGAGTGTATTGGTATGGTATGGTATGGAAGCTCCACAGTGCGAACCCCCTCCCCCCACCACCTTCAGCACCCTATTTGCAGAGGCCAATTCATTTCACTACATGCGTCACGAAAGTGACTATGTATGTGACCAATAAAGTATCCTTGTATGGGGTAGGCTTTAAGAGAGATTTCACATAGACTGTCATTATGATTCCAAATCCCTTAAATAACAGAGATTGCTAAAATTAACATATAACATGTTTAAAGCAAATCATTGCACAGTTGGCTTAGAGGTTTATTAGCAAACCCTTGTTTTGCCTTTTTCTGCTCCTTTGCTTATGTTGTAGGTAAGTCAATTTAAAGACATGACTGCACTAACTTAAGCACATCTTACAACAAGAACTTTAAAGTTTTACAAACAGAATATGGGATAATGTGTGGTATAATTCACCTGCAATGTAGGCTAGGTGTAATGCAATTGTTTCTACCTTCTGCCACTGAGCTACAAGATGTTTTCTTTATATACATCATTTGCAGTTCGTACCTTATAATAAAGACTTGTCATAGGCACCATAATTCTTATTTATCGCTGCATGTCTTTTGCCAGGGGAAGCTTGCAAACCATCTGCAAAAATCACTGTTATCGAGTTAAGTCTTCACATATGGTTCCCTTTAAACGAACAAAACTCAGTTCCATAAAAGTGGACCATAAAACAAATTCAGTTCTGTTTGTGTTTACATTGTGAAAGAAGCCTGAGTCCTCTTTCTGGTCGCTTTTTGGCGGGTGTAGATGCAGGATGTTTAATACAGGCTAACCATAATTTCTTCAAGGAATCGTTGTTCCAGGGACAACACCGGCAAGTGGCACATCACACAGCAGCAAATGATTAATAGAATTGTTACATCTGGAACAACCTGCCGGTGTTGTCCCTGGAACAACGGTTAGTTGAAGAACGGTTAGTTGAAGAAATCACAGTCACCTTTAATACAGGTAGAAGGTTATAAAACATTGCCAAAAAGCTAAGTGAACCCAGGTTGCTTAGTGTTCATACTGTGCAGGTTAAGTGAACCATACCACAGACCTTTTAGCGAACTGTACTGAGACCACCTCCCGAGACAGTATGCTTAAAGTGTTCACATATAGGCCTATAATGCTCAGTTAACGATCCGAGTTTGCTTTAAACTCTGAAAGGGACCAAGTGTAAAAACACCCTTACTGAACGCACAGTTTTCCATGTAGGCTAGGCTACTTTAAAAACTACACAGGCTTGACAACCCTGACTTGACACTGCACGAATTCGGAAGGTAGCCTAGTGGACAAACTGGGCCGTTGCCTAGCTGTAGTGATCATAGTTGTAGTTTTATCACCACGCAGACACCGGTGCAGACCAGAAAGCACAAACAAGCACAACGTAGTTCTACAGCGTTTTACTGTTCTATTTTTTGCAAACAATGCTTCTCAGGAATGAACGAAGCGGAGGTAACAATTTGAAGACTTGGGCAAATTAAAACTTTTTGAATTTTAGACATTTTAAGACATTCTAAACCTGCCTTCTCACCAGGCCAGGAATTTCATGACTTTAGGGGCAAGGCCACTTTGGCCTTTTGTGTTGCCAATTTTTAGAGGGCACAAAGGCCAAAAGCCAGGTCACAACGGCCATAAATTAAAACAATGATTTTATGTTCTTTCTTGATCAAGTATTGAGAATGAACTAAATGGCTAACAAAGAAAAGGGAGGGAGTCTGGTGGCACATTTTTAAGTCAAATGCATTATTCTGGTTTCACTCTGTAGCACAGAATTAAGAGGTTATATCTGAGGCTGCACGATATGGACAAATTATGCTATCTCAATATTAAAGCCAAATATCTCCATTGATATGTGACTATGATTTCACACTTGGTTTATATTTTTAGTAGCAACAGTGAGCATTAAGCATTCAATGGTCATGACAATGCAGTTACTCAACAAATGAGTTTATTATTTAATATTGTGATAACACAAAATGAAAGGGCTGCCAGAGAGAGATGTTGTGCGACCATGGATTACACAACGTAGCAGTATTTTTAATAAACAATTTGTACATCGGCCACTGCCTAGAAAATAGTCTTGCTAATAAAGAATTTGTACACTTACAAAGTTTGCAGTGCCTCGTTTTGAATGCCACGACCCTTGTTACATTAGCAAGGTAGTGTGGAGAACCTTTGATCTTTTTATTGGTTTAAAAATAGCTATATCTTCAAGTTGTCGTGGCTTCGTGTTTCAATAGCTGGCGTTTGACAAGCTGGGCCCCTGCCTAGAAAGACAGTCTTTTTAATAAACAATATGTACACTTACAAAGTTCACAATGCCTCATTTTGAATGTCAGGGCCCTTGTTACATTACCAAGGTAGTGTGGAGCAACTTCAAGCTTTTTTATGGTTTAAAAATAACTATAAGCTTCTGATGCCCCCACTACTATTGTGAACCTGTTCTACAGAAACGGTAAAAATAGTTTACTTCTGAATGCAACGGGCTAGCCTAGTTTTGTTCCTCAGGCAAACATACCAACTCGCCATGATGTTTTAACTGATGCAAAGTTCATTTTACACTGGAATTCACCTTTAATGGACAAAGAAAAACTTAACAGCAAGCTAGTTTGCTAGTAGCTAGCTAGCTAGTTGGCGTTTGTTACAGGTTATGTAGAAGGACTTCGGTATTGTGTCTGTCGTCATAGCCCATCTGAGCGGTTCATGCCAGGCTCGAATCGAACCCACCACTGATTGTGTATTTTTTTCTGAAAAGATGCTGGTGTTGAAACCATGTTGACTGAAAGGAGGCAGACTAAAACAGCAAAATTAACTGACGCGGCAGGGCATCAAGGCAACTGTGGCCTTCTGGCAGATATGTTTTTCAAGGGCACAAGGCCAAATTGAGAGGCCTTTGTGAAATTCCTGCCCTGCTTCTCACGGCCAGGGACGCTACATTTACTGGAGGTTGCTCCAACCACAACTAGCCATGGCTCCATTTGTTGGTGGAGCTGGGAACACCCCTTAACACGGCACTGCAACACACCAGAAACTGATGATTGCCTGATGAGTGCACACACCTCATGCTGATGACTGCCTGAGGAGCTGAAGGTTTTTTGAGGGGTAGAAACACAGTCAGTGTCAGAATGGAGTTTGGGGAGCCAGGCTCAAGGTTTGCGGTGGACTAGCAGATCTTCCTGAAATCAGACCTTGCTTGAACTTTATGAGTTTGACACTTTTGTGTGAATTCTCCTGAGCCACATTAAAAAACTGTGTGTCCTAGCACTGCTTGAACTGTGTCGCTGAAAGCTGGGTAGTGTCTCGTTACATCACAATATATGGGTAAAAAGGTGGCACCAGGCAGCTGGAAGACCAGCACCTCAAATGCTCAGGTCCGCCAAATTTGGCTGTACCAGAGACTTTCTTTCACCATACTCTTGCCGGTGTTTGATAAGACTGGACTCAAACTTCATCTATTTTGCTGGTGAGTGCTTAAATCCATGAATATATTTAGTACATCAGTAAATTTGATAATTATGCATTCCATTTGCTACTATTCAGTGCATGGGCGTAAAATTAGGTATGGACGTGTCCATACCAATATTTCGAAGTGCTTAAAATTTCCATACCAATTTTGAATGGGAAATTGCACGACATTCGGGAAGCAAACGGTTCATTTTCCCCTCCATAGTTCCACCTCTCAAAGATGGCATGTCATTGGTGGGATTGGCTCACTTTCCTGTATGTGTCATCATGACTGGGTTGTCATTGGTAAATTGGTGGACTGAGCGGGGAAAATAAAAAAAATGTAATAGCAGAGCAGTGTGTCTACTGCTATGGTCTACTGGCTTACTGTTTGGTGGCTGGGAGAATCATGTGTGACTCGGGCAGGAAGAGAAAGCTGACGGACATCAGAAATTATTTCATGCAGTCAACAGTAAGTTACTCACACAACATAGCGTTGTATAAACCTGTTTAGACAGCAGTGGCGGATGCTGGTATTCCAAAGAGGGAAAGCTCACTGCCAACTTAATCATAAAAATTGTCAATTTACTTATACGTTAATTCTACCCTTCGTTCCTTCTCCAGAAAATGGTCTGCCGTAGTGCTCTGCTAGCGGGCTAGTGCAGGTGCGCTAGCGGGCTAGTTCAGGAGAACTAGTGGGCTAGTTAAGTAGCACTAGCGCCAACCTACCTAACAGTATGATTCTAACAAAACGAAATTAAAAACGAACAAGAAAATTGTAATAAACCAAAACAGAAATAGGTATGAGTGTGATTTATATACAGTGTAAGAAATGAACAAGTATTTTCGCTGAGGAAATGCTAACAAATTGGTCACTGCTTGTCTTATGACTTCGCATGCAACATCCGCGATGGGACTGAGCTCCAGCAGCAACGTGACAGTCTATGTATCAAAAACGCCAGCCAATCAAAACCGGATTCAGAGGTCCACCAATCAACATGGGGACTGCTTGAAGTCCGCACCAACAAAACTCCGCCCACAATTCCATTCACCATCAGAGACGCTCGGCGTCTGGGGGTTGGAGAAAAAAGTGGAATGCTAAGTTAACAACACCAACTCAGTTGATTTGTGATAATGGGCCTATTATTAATAAACTGGTGCTTGAAAGGAACATGTTTTACAGCATTTTGTAAACATTTGACCATTACATTTTTTTTACATTTTAGGGGAAGCAGAGCTTCCCTTGCAGTCTTAAGAGAAATCTCCTCTGCAGCGACGTGTTTACTCTTCCTAGCGATGGATTTCATTGTTTTTCCATTAGCACGGAATAAACCCCAAAATAACGTCTTTGCTTCTCATTTCCATGCTTTTCGTTTTGGACGGGGAATGCGTTGCAGTCTGATTCTACTGAACCAGATTAGGTCTAATCATGCTATACGCCTATTGGAGTGCGGTTAAAGTTAGGCCTATATTTCACATAAATGAACATTCATTGTACAAATGTTGTGTGGAAATTAAGCAGCACACTGTCATGCTGATTGTTGAGGCTTTATTTTTTAGTAGCTTAGATCATTATGTAGGGAGGCATGGGAAGCAAATTATGTCCCCACCAATATCAAAACCATTACTACGCCCTTGATTCAGTGTTTATAAGCTAATGTAGCAAAACAACAGTTCTTAGTCATCAATTATGGTTATGCTAAATTAATGTATACTATGTTAGCATAAGTTAGCAATGCATAGCAACCATGTCGTTTATAACTCTTGTAACTTACTACCCAGGATTTTAGAACCTCCCTCAATACTGTCACTACTGCTTCAAACTCAAGACTGTGGTTGTCTTTTAATTTTGGTCATTAATGTTGCTCATTTGCACACAATTTAATGACATATATCTTAATTGCAGTGCGTGGTATCAGGCATTATCAGTAACATGCTCGTAATGCCTTGACATGGAATTTTTGTTGTCATGTGATTGAAACCTTTCGATTAACTTTGATGTATGAAGCTGTAGTCATTATTGTCTGCTGTTGATGTAGTCCTGCTAATTTATTCAGTGTACATTGTAGACTTTATAAAGGTGTGCATTGTCAAAAGCCTTACGACAGTTTTCCGACCAAGTATACGGAACCTTCGGGCTCAACAAGTCAGTTAAGGGCGCCACCACCGCGGAAAAGTTTACAAAAAGCGTGGTAATAGGCAGCCATGCCCTTGAACAGATCGAACGTGCTCACAAAAAGAACTGCCACCACACGGTCAATGCAGTTATCCACCCTCGGCAGAGGATAACAAGCAGGTTTCGTGACAGCATTGACACGGTGGTAGTCAGCACATAACCAATGAGTGTGATCAGGTTTTTCAACCAACAGACCCGGAGAACACCAAGGGCTTATACTACGCTCAGCAATGCCATTAGTCACAATGTACCCAACCTCCCTTCTCAAAAGTTCCCTCTTTGATGGATTAACCCTGTAAGGGTGCTGCTTAATGGGAACAGCAGAGCCAACATCTGCATTATGTTTGAGGACATGAGTTTGCTTTGATACATCCCCGAACAGCTCAGGAAGAGTGCCTTAGTTTTTTTTTATTTTTACGGTTAGATAACCGTATAGTCATGGTTTGTATATTTATTCATTTTGTTGTAACTGTACATGTATATATACGTATATATATCTACATTACTTTTTGTTTTTTGTGAATGTGCGCTACTGTGGCATTATGTGTGCCGGTAGTGTGAATGTGCTGCATGCGTCCGTTTCAATGGATGTTGTGTATGCGTTTAAAATGTATTCAGTTTATGGAGACTGGGTCACCATCTTGGTGGGGAGGTGTTACGTCCTCCTGCCCCTAGGTGGCTCTGTCACATTCTGCCCATATTGCTGCACTAATTGTCTTTCAGGTGCCTTGATGGACCTTCGTATACATGTCGGGTTGGCAGCCCGACATCTCTCTCTCTCTACCTGGTGGTCGCATCCCGCTACACCCTGCACCTGTTTTTCTCCCCCTTTTGGACTTTTGATTCCCCATTTTTGCCCTTGGTTTCCCTTTACCGTTTTTGTCTTATGTTTCCTTATTATTTTGTAAATAAAATACCCCTAGAACTTATGAGCCCGGTGACTGGTGTCATCAATGTTACATTTTAACATCGAGTTGTAACATGCATCCCGGTGCTTTCTCACATTTTCTCATCAAGACCTGTTGTAGCTTAAATGCATATACAGGTGCTGGCCATAATTATAATATCAGGAAAAAGTTTATGTATATCAGTAATTCCATTCCAAAAGTGAGACTTGTATGTTATACTCATTCATTACACACAGACTGATATTTCAATTGTTGATTATAACTTTTTTGATGATTATAACTGACAAATAATGAAAATCCCACATTCAGTATCTCAGAAAATTAGAATATTACTTAAGACCGATACAAAAAAGATTTCTAGAAATGTTTGCTAACTGAAAAGTATTAACATGAAAAGTATGAGCATGTATAGCACTCAATACTTTGTTGGGTCTCCTTTTGCCTGAATTACTGCAGCAATGTGGCGTGGAATGGAGTCGATCAGTCTTTGGCCCTGCTCAGGTGTTATGAGAGCCCAAGTTGCTTTCATAGTGGCCTTCAGCTCTTCTGCATTGTTGTGTCTGGCGTATTGCATCTTCCTCTTCACAATACCCCATAGATTTTCTATGGAATTAAGGTCAGGCGAGTTTGCTGGCCAATTAGGAACAGGGATACCATCATACTTAAACCAGGTACTAGTAGCTTTGGCACTGTGTGCAAGTGCCAAGTCCTGTTGGTAGTAGTGTAGTTCCCACGTCGAAGATATTGGCAATGAAAAATCTAAATTTTGCATTTAACTATATCACTAGGTGGCGATATGCTTCAAGTGAGTGTTTATAGGATGGGTTGATATGGCTCTTTCACACCGGCATACTAACACAACATCATTGTCTTGTGCAAAATTTTTGATGAGTTATTTAACAAAAACTGTTTTTGTACACCTGGCTTTGACGGGAAACATTGAAAGAAAGCTGTTCAGTTGTCATGTAAACTTCGACCAAATATGAGCAATTAGGACCCGAGATATGGACTTTTGAATAATTTTAAGCTATGTTTGAAATTTTCATTGACATGTAACTTTGAAACGGTTTATCTCAAGATAAATCCTTTGATAACATTTTGTCACCATTGTCTGTAGATGACATGTACCCAATTTGGTGAGATTCACATGAACGGCCTATGACGAGTTTGTTTGGTTTTGCTTTCGCGATGTTAAAATTTCACGGAAATTGTTTTCGTTGGAAGTGGGCGTCGACCAGTGTTTTCAATGCAAGAGAGTCAATAGATTCAATACAGTAAAAGATTGGATGTAAACATTAGCGTTCTCTAATAGGCAAAATTTTGTACAATTACAGCACCCTCTATGGGCCAAATTTTATGCCATGTGCTGTGCTTTTAGAGGCCTTTCTGCTGATCATGCATGACATATTTTGTGTAGTTGCCCTCTTCTCAGTTCAAGACATTGGCAATACAAAATCCCAATTTTTGCATTTACCCATATCACTAGGTGGTGCTATGGTTCAAGTTAATGTTTATGGGCTGGGTGTAACATCAGCATACTAACATAAAATCATTGTCTTGGGAAAAATTGTTGATGAGTTATTTAAAAACAACTGTTTTTGGACACCTAGCTTTGACAAAAAAACATCGTCCCCTTTGACAAAATGTCACAAAATTTGATGCACATGGACGGAAAGCTGTTTAGAGGTGGCATTCTTTTTGTTGGAAGTGGGCGTCGACCAGTGTTTTCAATGCAGGAGGGTCAATAGATGTCACGACAAAAAATAACTGCTTGTAAACATTACACTTCTCTAGATAATAAACAAAACAACATTTTGTACAATTACAGCGCCCCCTATGGGCCAAATTTGATGGCATGTGCTGTGCTTTTAGAGGTCTTTGTGCTGATCGTGCATGACATATTTTGTGCAGTTCCCACCTTCTCGGTCCAAGATATTGCCAATATAAAATCCCATTTTTTGCACTTACCCATATCACAAGGTGGCACTATACATTAAGCGAGTGTTTATGGGCTGGGTCGATACACCTCTGTAACACAGACATATCACAAAAACGTCATGTTGTTCAGTAAAACGTTCATTGAGTTATTTAGCAAAAACTTTTCGGGATCTCCCCCTCTTTGATGGACACTGGCACAGTGGGGGGTGGTAGCCTGGGCACGCCCATACTTCCTGTGCTGCTGCATTTGAATTTCGCTTGCAAAGTCAGTCTGGCCAAGCTCCCATTCAACACCGTTTCTACATTAACAGAGAAACTGGGACCAATGAAAATCTAGCATTTCAAAAAGGCAATGACACGGTAGTTTAGCGACCGGAAATCTACCTCAGTCACTGTCAACATGGCGAACGTGGAGTAACGGCAAGATTTCAATGCAGCTGTAGCTGCTGTTTTGGAAGATGGATGAACATGTTAGCCAACGAAGTCTACAAAGAAAATCTCCTTGGCATTGTTGTCGACGAGGTTCATCTGACTTATGTAAGTGTTGCCAAGTCAACCCAGTTTACATTATGTAAATAGCAGAACAACACAGTAATATCTTGCAAAGTTGTGGAGCTATTTCATTGACAAAATAGCTGCACGTTACATTGTCAGCGATAGCATATGGAATTTCGAACTTTTGTGCAGTTACGTTTTTGTTTACTCATATGCACGTTACTATTCTCTGTCTTATACATGGACACTAACGTGATTGGTCGAAGCTTCGTCCAGTAGCAAACACAGGCATTTCACATACGTGGGTTAGACCCGCCCTCTGAGAAATGGGTTTACAACACAGCTTGGCCAGACCAATGTTCGCAGAGCATTGATAAGTCGCGTTAGCCAGGCTAGGGGGGTGGCCCTTGGGGACCAAAAGCTTCTATTCGCTCAAAAACTTCTAGGGCTACATGCCTACAAAGATTCATGTCCCCCAGAGTTCCAGTGTCCTGGCCATCGTTGACGAAAAATCGGTGAAAAAAAATAAAAATAAATAAATAAATAAAAAGTCTCGGCAACACTATAATGACTGCTTTCGCTAGCTTCGCTAGCGGCGGTCATAATAAAGATGGTCAGCAGCAGGAAGCATGAAGTGCTCTAAATCTTCCTTGCAAACAGTTGTGTTGACTTTGGACTTAAGAAAACACAGTGGACCAACACCAGCAGATGTCATGGCACCCAAAACAATCACTGACTGTGGAAACTTTACACTTGACCTCAAGCAATGTGGATTCTGTGTCTCTGCTCTCTTCCTCCAGATTCTGGGACCTTGATTTCCAAAGGACATGCAAGATTTACTTTCATCAGAGACCATAACTTTGGACCACTCAGTAGCAGTCCAGTCCTTTTTGTCTTTATCCCAAGTGAGACGCTTCTGACGCTGTTTCTTGTTCAAGAGTGGCTTGACACAAGGAATGCCACACCTGAAACCCATGTCTTGCATACGTCTGTGCATGGAAAAAAAGCTGCAGTCTGCTCTTTGTGAATTTCCCCTATTTTTGAATGGGCTTTGTTTCACAATTCTCGCCAGGGTACGGTTATCCCTATTGCTTGTACACTTTTTTCTACCAAATCTTTTTTTTCCCCTTTTGTCTCTCTATTAATGTGCTTGGACACGGAGCTCTATGAAGGGCCAGTCTCTTTAGCAATGACCTTTTGTGTCTTGCCCACGATATTCTAATTATATGACCAGCACCTGTCCAAATGTACATAAAATGGTTTCAGTGGCCATTTTGTGACTAGGGACAATCCAAAATAGTGGAAGACAACATCAGCAAGAACATATTGCTTGTGTAGCACATACAATTGCATATAGCAAATGTTCAAATATACGGAAATACCGCCATACTTTATGTTTCAAAAAGTTGAAGAGCTAATAGTTATGACCACTATGATATTTCTATTAGATGTTGCATGAAACTGCTGGGAGTTGTAAAATCTAATTTGTTGAATGTATGTTAATGTTTTCTTTTATCTCATTTTTGTTTTTACAGAAACCAGTTTAACATTGCTAATGGCTACAGAGACCAGTAATTGACGTTAAAACACTACCAGTATTATTGCATTTAATGATATTATTGCAGAATGTAGCAATACACTCTTTATCACATAGCAGTGGAACAATATTTCTTTTTTAAACCTTTTATATCAACGAAAAACAACTATTTCTGCATCTCTTACTAAACGCATACTAGGGGAAGTTACTTTTGGATTGTCCTGAATCTGTCAGAACCACAATAGTGTGGTTGTTCAGTGGCTTAGCCATTTAAACACTTTTGTAACAGTGATGACTCATCTGGCATATGCTTAAAATGTCACAGTGTTTTAACACATTTTCTGTTTTTTTTTTTTTTGTAGCTCCAACTGTATAGATTCTTGGGGACAGCTACGTTCACCGAGGGGAGGATGCAAGGAGGTCCCTGGGCACCAACTTGGGACTCAATGCCCACACGAGGTGATTTGGCTGAGGTGGACTAAGATGGTGTGGTGTCGTCCTGTTTTTCTTCTAGGCGCTACAAGGAAAAACGGTCCTAGATGTTCTGCTCATCAACTGTGGCCAGAATGACCTTGGACAAGTGAGGTGTTCATCTTGTCGCCGAAATGAAGCAGGACTTGTGTGATCTGTAATGACCAGCTTTGTTTTGGGGATATTGAGGATAATGAGTCTGAAATATTTACACTAAAATCCCACTTAGAATGTACATGGGACTTGGTAGGATTTAGAAAACTTGTAGGAGGAGAAACAACAATAAAATACATTTCCTATTGTTTTCTCTGTAACAAATATACCTGCTACCTCTTCAGCTACTCCTAGAACAGAAATCCTCTGAATGGACAGTTGACCGTAGACAAATGTTCATTCCACTTGCTCTGGTGGCTGCTCCCTGTAAACAGTCTTTATTATAAGCGATAAGTAGTTTTATAAGTAGTTTTGCTCCTCAGCAAACATACCAAGTCCTTATGTTTTAACATACCATATCCAAAGTTTTACATTTACATTTTACACCAGAATTAGTTACTGCATTTGTAGGGCAGATCTGGTATGACAAGGTCAATATTAATAGTTTTCCAGTGTTTGCAGGCGTTTCCAGCATTTTCTCTGACAAAATTGTAGGCGAGTGGTCCTATTTTTCAAACAGGCGGGAGGCTTTTAAAGTATCCCTGTGTCAATACATACATGTTGTAGATAGCATAGTTGATATGAAGTGTGTAGTTTGTGCTATAGGTTTCAATAGGATTTGAGCTGACAGACTGCTTACAGACCACACAGAAAAATAGATAAAATTGATTTCTATTTTTTTGGTTGCAGCACGTTTTATGAGCTGTCTGACCGGACAGACACCACTCAGTGAGTGGTGTGGGGGTGGGGGGTGGCACACATTCTTCTGTCATTCTATTCCAGAATGACTGACATCCAATCCAAAACCCATGCAAGAAACCTCAAGGTCTTGGCTTTCAGTAGAGACCAATATTTTGTTTCTAGGCAAAGGGGTTCTCAAGTTATAGAGGTTTGATTCTGGTTATACAGATTTCGGAACCAAATATCCTATGGGAATTTTCAATAGGGACACAAGAAAAACGCATGGACATACCTATTGATAAAAATCTACAAAAAAATCAGGTTTTGATCCTTTGCCTCCAATTTTTTACTGTGTGAAGGTAAGACCTGTGTCTGTGGCCTCATTATGCCTTTCTTTGGCCAACAGGTTACTGAAATTATAGGTCTCAGTCACTTTACAGGCTCTCATGTTGGACGGAAAGTAAAACCTTCATTCTAACCTCTGTACCTCTGTGTCAGTGCATCACAGAATCACCCAGATACTTTATAAATAACCCTGAGAGTGTTACCTTTCCACTGATACAAGAACATGTCTGAGTCTAAAACTATGTAGGAGCTGTGCTACTTACAACTTGGGCATACCATTTTCGCAAATAAACTTAAAATATTAGGTGTGGCTTAAGGGGTTAAAGGTTATTTTTAACATATGTGAAACCTCACCATTAGGATGCAGTGGTTATCGACACTGGTCTGGATTCGCCCTCCAAGCCTCTGGCCCTGCCCACTGGAGCATGGGCTGTCAGGCAGGGCCTCGGACTGAGCCTTCTCCTGCTGGTGACGCCGATCTTCCGCAATCCGCTTCAGCACCAGCTCACGCTCCTGTTCAAGGGTCATAAGCGTGTGAGAGCAGAGATCAGTGTTTTCTGCAGTGCTTTGTAGTTAAGGTGGCTGCCTTGACAACTTATGCCTCCCACATTGACTGTCACTTACACGAAAAAAAAAATAGTACTGCAAATGTAATTTCAAAAGTTGTTTAACAAAACTGCACAACCTAAGTTAGTTCAACAGTACTCGTCACTAGTTGCTGTAATCAAAAGGTTCACATGAAAACGGACTTTGTACTTCATATACGGCTCTTTCGGCTAACACGTAGCACCCATTCTTTTTAACTGCATAGGTCACAAACACAATCTCTCCAAATTATAAACCATATATGAAAATATAGCCGCAAGCAGTGATGACAGGTCTTCGTATCTCCGGTCCTGCATCCCATGATATTTTGCCTGTTCTATTCGCCTGAACTTTGTTTATCTTGTATACCTCACTTTCACTTGTCATTTTGTTTTGGTATTTCGTCATTTACATTGTTAGAAATGGGCATGGACCGGTTAATGTCATGCAAGAGGTTCCACTGAATATAAGGAAAAAGAATTTTGGTTTTGAACCATAGCGTTCTACAAATAATAGCCAAAATGTGATCTTGTAAATTTAAGTCACGGCACATACTATGTTTCCAGAGGTTGTCTTGCTGATTGTACATGACAAATTTTGTGCAGTACCTGCCTTCTCGATCCAAGATACGGACAATTCAAAATCCTATTTTTTTGCATTTATCCATATAACTAGCTGGTGTTATGCTAGTGTTTATAGGTTTATAGGTGTTGATATGCCTCTGTGACTCCAACATAGCAAAATAAATTCATTGGCTCAGGGGAAATGGTTGATGAGTTATTTAATAAAACCTTTTTCCAGGCTTCCAGCTTTAAGTGGGAACTCTGCCCCACATGATGAAATTTCTTCTTAAACCATAGCACTCTCCAGATAACCAAAATGTAATTTTGTAAAAATACAGTGCCCCTTGTATTCGGGTCAAATGTCATGGTACTTGCCGTGGTTTCAGAGGTTGTCCTACTGACTGTACATGACAAATTTTGTGCAGTTCCCACCTTCTCGGTTCAAGATATTGACAATTCATAATTCCAATTTTTACATTTATCCATTTCACTAGGTGGCGCCACTCCACAAACAAGTGTTTATGGGCTGGGTTGATTTGACTCTGTAGCATACTTAAAAACTGTTATTTTGGGCAAAATTGGGACTTCTACTTTTGAAGGGAAACCGCGCCGCCGTGGCAAAATGAAAAAATCTTATGCTTATTTAAAGAAAGTTATGTAGAGTTTGCATGTTATGTAGAGTTTGACCAAATTTAGACAATTAGAAGCCAATGGACTGTCAACATGTTTTAAGCTACATCACCAATTTTGATTGACATTATTTTAAAACAGTTAATTTGAAGATAAAACCGTTGATAACTTTTTGTCAGCATTGTCTGCAGATTACATATACCAAGTTTGGTGACATTTACATGAATGCCCTATTACAAGTTTGTTTACTTTTACTTTCATTATTTTAAACTGACAGAAAATGACCAGTGTTTTCAATGTGTGACGTTCAATGGACTTTAATTTAAAAAAAATGGTTATAAACTGTAGCGTTCTTCAGATAATAGGAAAAATGACATTTTGTACAATTACAGCGCTCCCTATTGCCGTGCCGGGGGATAACGGTAACAGTAGCTTTGCTAGCTAGCGGTGGTCATAATCTAGTAAGCTAGTCGACTTTAGGATAAAAATTAAAAAATCCCTCTGTTGCCTGTTGGTGGTGCTTTGCCAGTTTGGGCATGTGGATATCATATCAGTCTAGGACAAGAGTGTCAAAATGATTAAGGTCTCAAAAAACACAAATGAAAACCTATCCTTTCTTTTGCCAGCTGGTGGCGCTAGGATAATTTGGACATGGCAGAGTGTGTGTGTGTGTGTGTGTGTGTGTGTGTGTGTGTGTGTGTGTGTGTGTGTATTCAAATAAAGTAAATAAATAAAATGCCATCGTAGCAGTTAAATGTGTGTGGTGGTATTTTTACTATTTTTATGTATTTTGTCATGTTAGTGTCATGGTGTAACATAAGCCAGTGACGGACAAGCTAGCTTTGTCCTAACTGTAGTAACAGTGGTTAGCAATTAGCAATTGTGATTATTAGCATTTTTCCTTAGCTCTTTATAGGAGTTGGGAGAGGGTGTCACCCATGTGGTGCTGTTATGTTGGTTTTGCATGTGTGTCATTATATTCAATTGTTTAGTTAATTTCATTGTGTGAAACTACTATTTTCACCATAGCACGTCAGCTTCTCTGTATGCTAAGTCCGGAAAACAAATGCTGACATTGCTAACTGGTCAGCTAGTTCATTTACACTGTGTTGAAATGGCAGGCTAAGCTAGTTTTTGATCTTGATTTGGCTTCAATTACTCCACAAAATTTAATCTAATCTAATTTATTTGGGAAACCTATAATATACTTGTTGGGTTTTATTTGCGTTTATATGGTGTATATTTAGTTTGGTATTTGGGTTACCTGTTGCTTTCTGTTACCCTGGAAAAGTGGAGCTGAAAAATCCTGTCAGCTATGATGTAGGCTACTGACGAGTGAGTAAAAGTATCCGCTGTCAGCTGTGCCGGCGTGACCTTTGTTTACAGTATATCCACCAACAACCAATCACAATGCAGAGCCTAATACCACCAGCTACATCTGCAGTCCACAAAGTGAGACAAGCAACTCCACTGCAAAATAATGATAACGCAACTAAACAAGGTGAAATAACGTTTCTATTTGTCTTCTTTTCAGCAATGAAAATGAAGACATTTTAGCATAGTTTTCATTCTGTAAAATTGCAGTATCAATACAATATTGGATTAAATATTTAATTATAGTTACAGTCACATGCCAACATTTTTGTTGCGTCTCTTCTCGTTTTCATCATATGATAAAGGTTTGTTGATATTGTTGAGGGTTAGGGTTAGGGTTAGTTGTACGATATTTAGTCTTAGTTTTCGTTGACGAAAGCAACGCTACTCCTAATGCCCAAAAGACACCAATTTTGGTATGGCTGCTCTGTATTGGGTCCTAAATGCCTTTGTCAAGTTTGGTGGATATGATTTAACTTCCTGTTTGGCAGTTTGCTGGCCAATGCAATTGACTGTGACATGCAAACGTTTGGTGATCATATCGCTTAAAGTTTTAGGAGTATTGAAAAAAAATTGTGACTTGTGAAAAATTTCTAAAATGGTGGGAAAATTTGAAGGGAAAAGTTTATGTCAGGGGTTGTTGAACTCGGCTTGATGCAAGGATTCTACTGATATGACACCACGTTTTTGAAAACTGGATGTATGTATCAAAAGGTACGCACATTAACTTATGTCCAAATTTGACCTGTTGGTGGCACCAGAGTATATGCTCCATTGACATAATTTATCTTGATTAGGGCTGCAGTTATCGATCATTTTTGTAATCAAATAATACTCATAAGCATAAAAGATACTACAAACAACAATTAATTGCATGTATGTATCTGTGTTTATGTGTATTCATGTGTGCATTTGTGTCAATTAGTAGTCAATTAGTTAGATGCCAATTAGTCCGTAGGCAGTAGGTTTAGTAGGTTTATAAAGTTTTAAACCCTGAACGGTGAAGCACTCAATCGTATTCCCTCTTTGGAATTCGTGTTTCCCCTCGAAAAGCCCTCAGCACTCCTGTTTTGCTGGCCGTACACCCAGCTGCTCTTTGACTTGCGATAGTTGCGTGAGTTCCACGCAGAGCGATGAATACGCCCAGTAACCCAGCATCTACGCAGAAAACTTGTTTTTGTTAGCATAAACGGAAACAGGAACTTGAGGGGAACTCGATCATGTGCCTCACCGGGCTAATAAAGGCAAATTAACTATGTAATTACCTCACCACAGCATGAATGTGTTCTATTGTTCATCTGAATTAGCAACCACAATAAGGTCGTTTTTAAATGTTTACGTTACCCTGTGTCTGTCATGTCAGTGTCCTTAGACATAAACGTTCATATGTCTATGTTCGTGTGAAACACAAATGGTGCGTGCGAATCAAACAACGCATCGATTCGGGAAAAAATGCATTGATCATTTTTTGTAATCAAATTATTTGAATTAATTGATTAATTGTTTCAGCTCTAATCTTGATACTGTCCTAAATCAGTGTGCCAAATTTCAAAACATTTTACCAAGTGGTTCTATGGACCGTTATAGACTTCCATAGTGGATAATAATAATAATTTTAATAATAATAAATATAGCTGCAAGCAGCAATAAGGGAGCCAAGCAGATCAGCTGCAAAGCAGCCCAGCAGCCATAGACTACCTATGGCAGAAGCAAGTACAGAAAGTATATCTAGACCACAATTTACCAAGATAGCCTTTTGGCTTTAGGCTACATTTAAAAGATCATTCAGAGCGTTTAGATAAATGTCATGAGTCTGTATACCACGTTTGCTTACAATACATGAAAGCATTGCCTAAACATGCCCTTTGACCAGTGGTGGCACTAGAACGTTTAAATCAAATGGTTCTGCGTAGACAGAACCAGATCCTGAGTCTACATACAAAGCATGGTTATAATACATCAAAGCCTTCATAACATATTCCATTTTTTAAATAAGTTTAAAATAGATGACTCATAATAGATGGTCTTAACAGGGCCCTAAGTCAACATACCAAGTTTGATTACGATTAGGAATGTTAACCGATGACCGCTTGACCGATGGTTGACCGTATCAATGTTAACCAATCAAAGTTGTCGGTGGTCGGTCAAAAAAAAAAAAATGTGATCTCTAAATTATTATAGAGAGTAGACTAAACGGTATAAGGCATTTAATTCCAAGGGAAGTTTAGGCAAAATGAACTCATGTGAAATGAACAAATTATCTCATACTCAATTTTTCATAACTTGCCTGTTCTTACTTAATAAACCATAAAAACATTTGGCGTGAGGTCAGAGCGTTTATATGGTTTGTGAGCTCACAACGTTTGTAAACAAAGTAAAGGCTACTGGCTAAAACACTACTGGCTAAAGTTAGAGCCTGTGTATGCATATGCCGAAACATGTACTCTTTCCCGCCTGATGGGAATATATTTTTCTAAATACCAAATTTATTACATCAAGTACAAGCCTTCAAAGCGCCAGGTATTTAAATTTCTGCTTTTCGAGGTGTAATTTACTCCACTTAAAATTTGATTAATGATGGCCATCACCCATGTACCATAGATCCGGTGGCCACTCCAATTTGCATTTCATGCGAATATCTCATAAAATATTACAAGCAAAAATGTGTCTATAATAGGCGTTTTCAGTCACAAGACCTCCACTGTACGCAATATTTTGACCAAATTTCTTGAATTGTAAATACTCAATCCTCAATGCATTTCTACAATCTTGGTGTTGTTTTGAAAGGGAACATTCTGTTCTTTCTTGTTATATTATCCATCGTCATCACACCTATTTTTGTCATAAGCACTACCGTCAAACTAAACAAGTGGCGTCTCTTCAGAGCTGTCATTTTCTTAAATGAGCCACAGCAAGCTCCTCGGGGCCGCGTTTGCGGCACTCCATGTTTCGCTCTGTGGGAGATTTTAAAAAAGTGACGCGAGTACAAGTGCGGCGCTGGGGCAGAGTGTGCATGTGTGTGAGAGAGAGAGAGACGGAGAGGCAGAGCGATAAGTAGAGTTACGAAATTGCAGGTGGCAAGCCCAGCTCGAAATGGCTGTTATTTAAAATAGCATATTTTAAACCAAACGGCTAACCAGTTTCAACTGGCTAATGAGGCTTGGTGGTCGGTCAAGAATATTTTTTGTTTTCGTCATCCCTATTTATGGTATGTCAAAGCATTAAGGAGATATGACTTTTGACCACTGGTAGCGCTAGAAAGTTTGAAGTAAATGGTTCTTTGTGGTCAGAGAGGGGTCCTGAGTTCTTATACAAGTTTAACATACATCAAAGCATTAATGAGATATAACTTTTGACCAGTGGTGGTGCCAGAGAGATTGAAGTAAATGGTTCTCAAAACATGGTCCTGAATCGGTATACCAAGTTTGGTTATGACACATTCAAGCGCTAATGAGATATGAGCTCACTTCCTGTTTGACAGCTTCGCCGCTGAATGACGGAATGGTTTGGAGCCAGAGCTTGACATGACATGGGTTGTTGAACTTGGCTCGACCCAAGGATTTTTTAAAAATTAGGTGTACAGTTCAAAAGTTACATGCATAAATGAACTTCCAATTTTAAATAGTTGGTGGCAGGGTTAGGGTTAGGGTTACAGGGTGTTGAGTCAGTATATCGAGTTTGGTTACGATACGTTAAAGCACTGCCAAGATATGAGCTCAGTAACTGTTTGCCGCCTTTGCCACCAAAGTCAATTGCCCGTCACAAGCAAACGATTGTGAAAATTAGAAATCCAACCACCAACTAACTGTGGCTTGGTGTAAAGACCATATGTAAGTTTTATGAAAATTTGTCAAAAAAGCTTTTATGAACATTTGTTACAGTGAGCTGTGAAAATGTAGTTTCACTTTTGACATTTTACAAAATGGAAGAGGAGGTTGACATCACGTGGTTCATTCAACTTGCATTGACCCAAGGAGTCCAGTGGGTTTTCGAAAATTGGATGTACAGTTAAAAAGTTACATGCATAAATGTACCTTCAGATTTGACCAGTTGGTGGCGCTAGAGAGCTTGAGGCGTCATCATGAAACTTGCTAAAAAACATTGTGGAACCACCCTGAATCAGTGTGCCAAATTTCATAACTTTCGACCAGACGGTTCCATGGGCTGCCATAGACTCACAGAGGAGAAGAAAGTAGATGTGTAATAATAAGAATATAGCCACAAGCTGCGATGACAGGCGCGAGCACCTGTGCTCCAGGGACGTTTCATGCTGCATCTCTAAAATGCACCCACAATGTGACAAACGGGTTTATTGTAAATGTCTGATATGTGCATGCGAAATTATACAAACTTTATATTGTACATTGGAAGTACATTGCAACTGAATTGACATGGCTATTACTTGATGGTGCTGTCTCTGCAGTGTGGAATAAAAATGTGCTCTCGGAGTGTGTGTGAGTGTGTTAAAGGGAAAGTGTATATGTGTGTGCACCTGTGCGAGGTGTGACTGCGTGTGTGTATCCGAGTGGATGTGTCAAGACACTGCAGAGTTCACATACACCTAAACTAAATTAATCTGATAAATATCAATTTGAAAAAAAAATCCTTCTACTATCATGCCTGGCACTACACCAGGCATGTGCGTTAGGCAGTGGCGGTTCTACAGACAGACAGACAGACAGACACGCTACTTCTGTGCACGGCACCTTCTCAGCAAGCAAGGGCACCTGCAGTTCACTTAGGGGCCGCCAGCGTGCCGATTGCAGCAACATGATTGACGGAGCTTTTTATTTATTTTTTTCCCCAAGAGCTTGTGGTGCCCCTCACAAAATGGCGCCCCGGGCGGCTGCCCTGGTCGCCCATGCCTAAAACCGCTACTGGGGATAGGCATGTACATATCATCATGGTCATGATATCCAGTGTTTTGTAAAGCTTCATTTCAAGACCGCAAGGCATTGTGAACGTCTGGCACACTTCCTGCTTGGCCTGCTTTAGCATTACTGCTAACGAATACTAGCTGAGTCAACCAAGTAACACTTTTAAACCAGTTAATTATTTTGCATTTTAATCTAGTTAGCATTGCTAGCATTTTTTAGCATAACAGCTAACAAACGTTTGATAAGTTAGCAGAGTAGCACTGACTACATAGATAACTACTAGAGATAACTACTATAGGCTGCAATACACTCCCATGGCAGAACATTATGCAGGCCATGGCATGGGTATTATGACATCACGAGAGTTCTATTCCTGAACATTCCACGTTTAAAAAATGGCAGTTGGTCCAGGTGCAACTGCCACAGTATTGTCTGCCTCTCTTTCACCATTTTTAAACTGTCCTGTTTCAAACAGTTGAAGTAGTTGCCGCATCAAAATTGCACAGCTCACAGTCAGATCCCAGACCTCTCTTACAAAGTTTAAATCAAGTTTCTAGGTTAAACGGTTGAGTTTTGATCATTTAAAACTTCAGACATGCACCCTGACCTGTTTACAGTAAGATGATGAAATGTATGGCAAAATCCCATAGACTGTCTGACACCATTTTTAAACTGTCCTATCTCAAACAGTTTAAGTAGTTGCCGCATGAAATTTACACAGGTCACAGTCAGATCCCAGACCTCTCTTACAAACTTTAAATGACGTTTTTAGGTTAAGCGGTTGAGTTTTAATCATTAAAAAAATGCGTGGAGGTTAGAGTGAGGGCAGAGCAGAAAATGCAAAAAGTGTGCTTGCATTTTAGCAAAGTTAGCATTGCCAGTAATGTTAGCATAACTGCTAAATAGCTTCAACTAATATAGCTACACAACACTGTAAGCAGAGTTAATTACTTCACATTTTAGCATAGTTAGCATAATTAGCATTGTTAACATTATTAGCATAACTGCTAACAAGTACAAGCTGAGTCAACCGAGTAACACTTTTAACCCAGTTAATTATTTTGCATTTTAGCATAGTTAGCATAGCTAGCATTGTTAACATAACGGCTAACAAACGTTTGCTAGGTTAACAGAGCAGCACTGACTACATAGATAACTACTAGAGATAACTTCTATAGAGTGCCCCAGTGACTTCCGTTTTACTTCCGCTACACGGGACCTCGGAAGTCAGAAAAAATGAATGGGGTTCAATGAGAGCAAAAAACTATTTTCTGGTCCCGTATGAATTGTACCATGAATGGGACATATGATATTTGTCAGTTTTAAATATAATTTTTCATACGAAGAAAACCACGATTCACAGCGAAGAAGTTTGATGGTGGCAGGTTTTGTGAGAGGCCGCTTTGTGAACTACAGTTCTTCGCTGCTGTCGACGCGAATGAAATACGTCATCACTGAAATTGTGCGAAACGAAAGAAGGAACAGCCATTCCTGCTGGAATGCGCACATTGAGGCACAAAACACACTGGCATCTCTGTTATAAATGTATATTTACTGCTAACATAGATCGGAGAAAGAGTAGGCTAATGATGGGACGTGACGTCAACAACGCGACGTAGTCTTTCTCAATTTTATTTTCGCTACAGCTTTTATCTGAACAACAGCACAACAAACGGTAAAACGTTTTACATGAAAAAACACCATATTTCATTTCAGGGGCATACAACGACTGGGACCAGAAAATAGCTATTTTAGTCTCATTGAAACCCATTCATTTTTTGCGAGCTCAGAGGTCCCATGAAATCGAGCGGAAGTGGCGTCACTGGGACACTCTATAGGCTGCAATACACTCCCATGGCAGAACATTATGCAGGTCATGGCATGGGGATTATGACATCACTCAAGAGTTCTATTCCTGAACATTCCACATTTTAAAAATGGCAGTTGGTCCAGGTGCAACTGCCACAGTATGGTCTGCCTCTCTTTCACCATTTTTAAACTGTCCTGTTTCAAAAAGTTTAAGTAGTTCCCACATGCAAAATAATTAACTGGGTTAAAAGTGTTACTTGGTTGACTCAGCTGGTATTCGTCAGTAGTATTGCTAAACGTTTGCTAGGTTAACAGAGTAGCACTGACTACATAGATAACTACTAGAGATAACTACTATAGGCTGCAATACACTCCCATGGCAGAACATTATGCAGGCCTGGCATGGGGATTATGACATCACTCAAGAGTTCTATTCCTGAACATTCCACGTTTAAAAAATGGCAGTTGGTCCAGGTGCAACTGCCACAGTATTGTCTGCCTCTCTTTCACCATTTTTAAACTGTCCTGTTTCAAAAAGTTTAAGTAGTTGCCACATCAAAATTTCACAGCTCACAGTCAGATCCCAAACCTCTCTTACTAAGTTTAAATCAAGTTTATAGGTTAAACGGTTGAGTTTTGATCATTTAAAACTTCAGACATGCACCCTGACCTGTTTACAGTAAAATGATAAAATGTATGGCAAAATCCCATAGACTGTCTGACACCATTTTTAAACTGTCCTATCTCAAACAGTTTAAGTAGTTACCGCATGAAATTTACACGGGTCACAGTCAGATCCCAGACCTCTCTTACAAACTTTAAATGAAGTTTATAGGTTAAGTGGTTACGTTTTAAACATTAAAAAACGAAGTGGAGGTTAGAGTGAGGGCAGAGCTCACTCTAGCTGCTAGAGTAGAGCAGTGTACTGTGACATCATCAGCCTGAACATTCCGCCATTCATTTTCAATGGTGGAAAAGTTGCAGAAAAACGACAATAACGGACGAACGACAAGAGGTACGGTATACAGAATTGTAGGCAGTCATGTCCAAACCGGGACGGTTGTTTTAGAGTTGGAACGGTGTCTCTATCTCGAAAGCCTGAGGAGTAGTGAGGTATGCAAAATCTGGGTGAAAATTTTTGTGTTGAAAAATCAGGAGAATAATAATAACTAGACTGCATTCCCGCAGAAAATGCAAAAAGTGTGCTTGCATTTTAGCATAGTTAGCATTGCTAGCATTGTTAACATAATGGCGAAATAGCCCCAGCTAATATAGGTACACAACACTGTAAGCACAGTTAATTACTTCATATTTTAGCATAGTTAGCATGATTAGCATTGTTAGCATTGTTAGCAATACTACTGACGAATACCAGCTGAGTCAACCAAGTAACACTTAACCCAGTTAATTATTTTGCATTTTAGCATAGTTAGCATTGCTAGCATTGTTAGCATAATGGCTAAATAGCCTCAGGTAATATAGGTACACAACACTGTTAGCACAGTTAATTACTTCATATTTTAGCATAGTTAGCATAATTTGCATTGTTAGCATTATTACCATTGTTAGCATTACTGCTAACGAATACTAGCTGAGTCAACCAAGTGACACTTTTAACCCAGTTAATTATTTTGCATTTTAGCATAGTTAGCATTGCTAGCATTGTTAGCATAACGGCTAACAAACGTTTGCTAGGTTGACAGAGTAGCACTGACTACATAGATAACTACTAGAGATAACTACTATAGGCTGCAATACACTCCCATGGCAGAACATTATGCAGGCCATGGCATGGGGATTATGACATCACTCAAGAGTTCTATTCCTGAACATTCCACATTTAAAAAATGGCAGTTGGTCCAGGTGCAACTGCCACAGTATTGTCTGCCTCTCTTTCACCATTTTTAAACTGTCCTGTTTCAAAAAGTTTAAGTAGTTGCCACATCAAAATTTCACAGCTCACAGTCAGATCCCAGACCTCTCTTACAAAGTTTAAATCAAGTTTATAGGTTAAACGGTTGAGTTTTGATCATTTAAAACTTCAGACATGCACCCTGACCTGTTTACAGTAAGATGATGAAATGTATGGCAAAATCCCATAGACTGTCTGACACCATTTGTAAACTGTCCTGCCTCAAACAGTTTAAGTAGTTGCCACATGAATTTTACACAGGTCACAGTCAGATCCCAGACCTCTCTTACAAACTTTAAATCAAGTTTATAGGTTAAGTGGTTAAGTTTTAATCATTAAAAAACGAAGTGGAGGTTAGAGTGAGGGCAGAGCTCACTCTGGCTGCTACAGTGGACCAGTGTACTATGACATCATCAGCCTGAACATTCCGCCATTCATTTTCAATGGGCCAAAAAGTTGTAGAAAAACGACAATAACGGACGAACGACAAGAGGTACGGTATACAGAATTGTAGGCGGTCTGGTCCAAACCGGGCCGGTCGTTTTAGAGTTGGAACGGTGTCTCTATCTCGAAAGCCTGAGGACTAGTAATGTCTGAAAGATCTGGTTCAGGAGAAGAAGAAGAAGAAGAAGAAGAAGAAGAATAAACGGGGAGATAACAATAAGTGTGCTTTTTGCAAGCACACTTAACTAGACTGCATTCCCGCAGAAAATGCAAAAAGTGTGCTTAAATTTTAGCATAGTTAGCATAACTACCAATGTTAGCATAACTGCTAAATAGCTTCAGCTAATATAGCTACACAACACTGTAAGCACAGTTAATTACTTCACATTTTTAGCATAGTTAGCATAATTAGCATTGTTAGCATAACTGGTAACAAATACTAGCTGAGTTAACTAAGTAACACTGTTAACTCAGTTCACTACTTAGCATTTTAGCATAGTTAGCATTGCTAGCATTGTTACCATAACGGCTAAATAGCTACACAACACTGTTAGCACAGTTAATTACTTCACATTTTAGCATAGTTAACATAATTAGCATTGTTAACATAACTGCTAACAAGTACAAGCTGAGTCAACCAAGTAACACTGTTAAAATGCAAAATAATTAACTGGGTTAAAATAGTTAGCATTGCTACCATTTTTTAGCATAACAGCTAACAAACGTTGGTAAGTTAGCAGAGCAGCACTGACTACATAGATAACTACTAGAGATAACTACTATAGGCTGCAATACACTCCCATGGCAGAACATTATGCAGGCCATGGCATGGGGATTATGACATCACTCAAGAGTTCTATAGAGTGTCCCAGTGACGCCACTTCCGCTCGATTTCATGGGACCTCTGAGCTCGCAAAAAATTAATGGGTTTCAATGAGACTAAAATAGCTATTTTCTGGTCCCAGTCGTTGTATACCCCTGAAATGAAATATGTTGTTTGTGGATTAAAATGGTGTTTTTTCATGTAAAACGTTTTACCGTTTGTTGTGCTGTTGTTCAGATAAAAGCTGTAGCGAAAACAAAATTGAGAAAGACTACGTCGCGTTGTTGACGTCACGTCCCATCATTAGCCTACTCTTTCTCCGATCTATGTTAGCAGTAAATATACATTTATAACAGAGATGCCAGTGTGTTTTGTGCCTCAATGTGCGCATTCCAGCAGGAATGGCTGTTCCTTCTTTCGTTTCGCACAATTTCAGTGATGACGTATTTCATTCGCGTCGACAGCAGCGAAGAACTGTAGTTCACAAAGCGGCCTCTCACAAAACCTGCCACCATCAAACTTCTTCGCTGTGAATCGTGGTTTTCTTCGTATGAAAAATTATATTTAAAACTGACAAATATCATATGTCCCATTCATGGTACAATTCATACGGGACCAGAAAATATTTTTTTGCTCTCATTGAACCCCATTCATTTTTTCTGACTTCCGAGGTCCCGTGTAGCGGAAGTAAAACGGAAGTCACTGGGGCACTCTATTCCTGAACATTCCACGTTTAAAAAATGGCAGTTGGTCCAGGTGCAACTGCCACAGTATTGTCTGCCTTTCTTTCACCATTTTTAAACTGTCCTGTTTCAAACAGTTTAAGTAGTTGCCGCATCAAAATTTCACAGCTCACAGTCAGATCCCAGACCTCTCTTACAAAGTTTAAATCAAGTTTATAGGTTAAACGGTTGAGTTTTGATCATTTGAAACTTCAGACATGCACCCTGACCTGTTTACAGTAAGATGTTGAAATGTATGGCAAAATCCCATAGACTGTCTGACACCATTTTTAAACTGTCCTGCCTCAAACAGTTTAAGTAGTTGCCACATGAATTTTACACAGGTCACAGTCAGATCCCAGACCTCTCTTGCAAACTTTAAATGAAGTTTATAGGTTAAGTGGTTAAGTTTTAATCATTAAAAAACGAAGTGGAGGTTAGAGTGAGGGCAGAGCTCACTCTGGCTGCTACAGTGGACCAGTTTACTATGACATCATCAGCCTGAACATTCCGCCATTCATTTTCAATGGGCGAAAAAGTTGCAGAAAAACGACAATAACGGACGAACGACAAGAGGTACGGTATACAGAAATGTGGGCAGTCTGGTCCAAACCGGGCCGGTCGTTTTAGAGTTGGAACGGTGTCTCTATCTCGAAAGCCTGAGGAATAGTAACGTCTTCAAGATCTGGTTCAGGAGAAGAAGAAGAAGAAGAAGAAGAACTAGACTGCATTCCCGCAGAAAATGCAAAAAGTGTGCTTGCATTTTAGCATAGTTAGCATTGCTAGCATTGTTAACATAATGGCTAAATAGCCCCAGCTAATATAGGTACACAACACTGTTAGCACAGTTAATTACTTCATATTTTAGCATAGTTAGCATGATTAGCATTGTTAGCAATACTACTGACGAATACCAGCTGAGTCAACCAAGTAACACTTTTAACCCAGTTAATTATTTTGCATTTTAGCATAGTTAGCATTGCTAGCATTGTTAACATAATGGCTACATAGCCTCAGGTAATATAGGTACACAACACTGTTAGCACAGTTAATTACTGTGCATTTTAGCATAGTTAGCATTGTTAGCATAGTTAGCATTGTTAACGTAACTGCTAACGAATACTAGCTGAGTCAACCAAGTAACACTTTTAACCCACTTAATTTTTTTCCATTTTAGCATAGTTAGCATTACTAGCATTGTTAGCATAACAGCTAACAAACGTTTGCTAAGTTAGCAGAGTTGCACTGACTACATAGATAACTACTAGAGATAACTACTATAGGCTGCAATACACTCCCATGGCAGAACATTATGCAGGCCATGGCATGGGGATTATGACATCACTTTAGAGTTCTATTCCTGAACATTCCACATTTAAAAAATGGCAGTTGGTCCAGGTGCAACTGCCACAGTATTGTCTGCCTCTCTTTCACCATTTTTAAACTGTCCTGTTTCAAAAAGTTTAAGCAGTTGCCGCATCAAAATTTCACAGCTCACAGTCAGATCCTAGACCTCTCTTACAAAGTTTAAATCAAGTTTCTAGGTTAAACGGTTGAGTTTTGATCATTTAAAACTTCAGACATGCACCCTGACCTGTTTACAGTAAGATGATGAAATGTATAGCAAAATCCCATAGACTGTCTGACACCATTTTTAAACTGTCCTGCCTCAAACAGTTTAAGTAGTTGCCATACGAAATTTACACAGGTCATAGTCAGATCCCAGACCTCTCTTACAAAGTTTAAATCAAGTTTATAGGTTAAGCGGTTGAGTTTTAATCATTAAAAAACCGAGTGGAGGTTAGAGTGAGGGCAGAGCTCACTGTAGCTGCTAGAGTGAAGCAGTGCACTGTGACATCATCAGCCTGAACATTCCGCCATTCATTTTCAATGGGCCAAAAAGTTGCAGAAAAACGACAATAACGGACGAACGACAAGAGGTACGGTATACAGAATTGTAGGCGGTCATGTCCAAACCGGGCCGGTCGTTTTAGAGTTGGAACGGTGTCTCTATCTCGAAAGCCTGAGGAATAGTAACGTCTTCAAGATCTGGTTCAGGAGAATAAGAAGAAGAAGAAGAAGAACTAGACTGCATTCCCGCAGAAAATGCAAAAAGTGTGCTTGCAAATATGAGTGCCAACATTCCGCCATTCATTTTCAATGGGCCAAAAAGTTGCAGAAAAACGACAATAACGGACGAACGACAAGAGGTACGGTATACCGAAATGTAGGCGGTCATGTCCAAACCGGGCCGGTCGTTTTAGAGTTGGAACGGTGTCTCTATCTCAAAAGCCTGAGGACTAGTAACGTCTTCAAGATCTGGTTCAGGAGAAGAAGAATAATAAACGGGGAGATAACAATAAGTGTGCTCTGCAAGCACACTTAATAACTAGACTGCATTCCCGCAGAAAATGCAAAAAGTCTGCTTGCATTTTACCATAGTTAGCATTGCTAGCAATGTTAGCATAATGTCTAAATAGCTTCAGCTAATATAGGTACACAACACTGTAAGCACAGTTAATTACTTCACATTTTTAGCATAATTACCATTGTTAGCATAATTAGCATTGTTAGCATTACTGGTAATGAATACTAGCTGTGTCAACCAAGTAACACTTTTAACCCAGTTAATTATTTTGCATTTTAGCATAGTTAGCATAGCTAGCATTGTTAGCATAATGGCTAAATAGCCTCAGCTAATATAGGTAGACAACACTGTTAGCACAGTTAATTACTGCGTATTTTAGCATAGTTAGCATAATTACCATTGTTAGCATTATTAGCATTGTTAACATTGCTGCTAACGAATACTAGCTGAGTCAACCAAGTAACACTTTTAACCCAGTTAATTATTTTGCATTTTAGCATTGTTAGCATAGCTAGCTAGCATTGTTAGCATTACGGCTAACAAACGTTTGCTAAGTTAACAGAGTAGCACTGACTACATAGATAACTACTAGAGATAACTACTATAGGCTGCAAAACACTCCCATGGCAGAACATTATGCAGGCCATGGCATGGGGATTATGACATCACTCGAGAGTTCTATTCCTGAACATTCCACATTTAAAAAATGGCAGTTGGTCCAGGTGCAACTGCCACAGTATTGTCTGCCTCTCTTTCACCATTTTTAAACTGTCCTGTTTCAAAAAGTTTAAGTAGTTGCCACATCAAAATTTCACAGCTCACAGTCAGATCCCAGACCTCTCTTACAAAGTTTAAATCAAGTTTATAGGTTAAACGGTTGAGTTTTGATCATTTAAAACTTCAGACATGCACCCTGACCTGTTTACAGTAAGATGATGAAATGTATGGCAAAATCCCATAGACTGTCTGACACCATTTTTAAACTGTCCTGCCTCAAACAGTTTAAGTAGTTGCCACATGAATTTTACACAGGTCACAGTCAGATCCCAGACCTCTCTTACAAACTTTAAATCAAGTTTATAGGTTAAGCGGTTAAGTTTTAATCATTAAAAAACGAAGTGGAGGTTAGAGTGAAGGCAGAGCTCACTGTAGCTGCTAGAGTAGAGCAGTGTACTGTGACATCATCAGCCTGAACATTCCGCCATTCATTTTCAATGGAGGAAAAGTTGCAGAAAAACGACAATAACGGACGAACGACAAGAGGTACGGTATACAGAAATGTGGGCGGTCTGGTCCAAACCGGGCCGGTCGTTTTAGAGTTGGAACGGTGTCTCTATCTCGAAAGCCTGAGGAATAGTAACGTCTGAAAGATCTGGTTCAGGAGAAGCGGGAAGAAGAACTAGACTGCATTCCCGCAGAAAATGCAAAAAGTGTGCTTGCATTTTAGCATTGTTAACAATGTTACCATAACTGGTAAATAACTTCGGTAATATAGCTACACAACACTGTAAGCACAGTTAATTACTTCACATTTTAGCATAGTTAGCATAATTAGCATTGTTAACATAACTGTTAACAAACACTAGCTGTGTTAACTAAGTAACACTGTTAACCCAGTTAATTACTGTGCATTTTAGCATAGTTAGCATTGTTAGCATAGTTAGCATTGTTAGCGTAACTGCTAACGAATACTAGCTGAGTCAACCAAGTAACACTTTTAACCCACTTAATTTTTTTCCATTTTAGCATAGTTAGCATTACTAGCATTGTTAGCATAACAGCTAACAAACGTTTGCTAAGTTAGCAGAGTTGCACTGACTACATAGATAACTACTAGAGATAACTACTATAGGCTGCAATACACTCCCATGGCAGAACATTATGCAGGCCATGGCATGGGGATTATGACATCACTTTAGAGTTCTATTCCTGAACATTCCACATTTAAAAAATGGCAGTTGGTCCAGGTGCAACTGCCACAGTATTGTCTGCCTCTCTTTCACCATTTTTAAACTGTCCTGTTTCAAAAAGTTTAAGCAGTTGCCGCATCAAAATTTCACAGCTCACAGTCAGATCCCAGACCTCTCTTACAAAGTTTAAATCAAGTTTCTAGGTTAAACGGTTGAGTTTTGATCATTTAAAACTTCAGACATGCACCCTGACCTGTTTACAGTAAAATGATGAAATGTATGGCAAAATCCCATAGACTGTCTGACACCATTTTTAAACTGTCCTGTCTCGAACAGTTTAAGTAGTTGCCGCATGAATTTTACACAGGTCACAGTCAGATCCCAGACCTCTCTTACAAAGTTTAAATCAAGTTTATAGGTTAAGCGGTTGAGTTTTAATCATTAAAAAACCGAGTGGAGGTTAGAGTGAGGGCAGAGCTCACTCTAGCAGCTAGAGTGGAGCAGTGTACTGTGACATCATCAGCCTGAACATTCCGCCATTCATTTCAATGGCGACAAAAACTTGCAGAAAAACGACAATAACGGACGAACGACAAGAGGTACGGTATAGGGAAAGGTGGGCGGTCTTGTCCAAACCGGGCCGGTCGTTTTAGAGTTGGAACGGTGTCTCTATCTCGAAAGCCTGAGTAATAGTAACGTCTTCAAGATCTGGTCTAGGAGAATAATAATAATAACTAGACTGCATTCCCGCAGAAAATGCAAAAAGTGTGCTTGCAAATATGTGTGCCAACATTCCGCCATTCATTTTCAATGGGCCAAAAAGTTGCAGAAAAACGTCAATAACGGACGAACGACAAGAGGTACGGTATACCGAAATGTAGGCGGTCATGTCCAAACCGAGCCGGTCGTTTTAGAGTTGGAACGGTGTCTCTATCGCAAAAGCCTGAGGACTAGTAACGTCTTCAAGATCTGGTTCAGGAGAAGAAGAATAACTAGACTGCATTCCCGCAGAAAATGCAAAAAGTGTGCTTGCAAATATGTGTGCCAACATTCCGCCATTCATTTTCAATGGGCCAAAAAGTTGCAGAAAAACGACAATAACGGACGAACGACAAGAGGTACGGTATACCGAAATGTAGGCGGTCATGTCCAAACCGGGCCGGTCGTTTTAGAGTTGGAACGGTGTCTCTATCTCCAAAGCCTGAGGACTAGTAGCGTCTTCAAGATCTGGTTCAGGAGAAGAAGAATAATAAACGGGGAGATAACAATAAGTGTGCTCTGCAAGCACACTTAATAAACGGGGAGATAACAATAAGTGTGCTCTGCAAGCACACTTAATAATAATAACTAGACTGCATTCCCGCAGAAAATGCAAAAAGTGTGCTTGCATTTTAGCATAGTTAGCATAACTAGCAATGTTAGCATAACACTAAATAGCTTCAGCTAATATATCTACACAAGACTGTAAGCACAGTTAATTACTTCACATTTTTAGCATAGTTAGCATAATTAGCATTGTTAGCATTGTTAGCATAACTGGTAACAAATACTAGCTGAGTTAACTAAGTAACACTGTTAACTTAGTTAAGTACTTAGCATTTTTGGCATAGTTAGCATTGCTAGCATTGTTAGCATAACGGCTAAATAGCTACAGCTAATATAGCTACACAACACTGTTAGCACAGTTAATTACTTTACATTTTAGCATAGTTAACATAATTAGCATCGTTAACATAATTAGCATTGTTAGCATAACTGCTAACAAGTACAAGCTGAGTCAACCAAGTAACACTTTTAACCCAGTTAATTATTTTCCATTTTAGCATAGTTAGCATTGCTACCATTTTTTAGCATAACAGCTAACAAACGTTTGCTAGGTTAACAGAGCAGCACTGACTACATAGATAACTACTAGAGATAACTACTATAGGCTGCAATACACTCCCATGGCAGAACATTATGCAGGCCATGGCATGGGTATTATGACATCACGAGAGTTCTATTCCTGAACATTCCACATTTAAAAAATGGCAGTTGGTCCAGGTGCAACTGCCACAGTATTGTCTGCCTCTCTTTCACCATTTTTAAACTGTCCTGTTTCAAACAGTTTAAGTAGTTGCCGCATCAAAATTTCACAGCTCACAGTCAGATCCCAGACCTCTCTTACAAAGTTTAAATCAAGTTTCTAGGTTAAACGGTTGAGTTTTGATCATTTAAAACTTCAGACATGCACCCTGACCTGTTTACAGTAAGATGATGAAATGTATGGCAAAATCCCATAGACTGTCTGACACCATTTTTAAACTGTCCTGCCTCAAACAGTTTAAGTAGTTGCCACATGAATTTTACACAGGTCACAGTCAGATCCCAGACCTCTCTTACAAACTTTAAATCAAGTTTATAGGTTAAGCGGTTAAGTTTTAATCATTAAAAAACGAAGTGGAGGTTAGAGTGAGGGCAGAACTCACTCTGGCTGCTACAGTGGACCAGTGTACTATGACATCATCAGCCTGAACATTCCGCCATTCATTTTCAATGGGCCAAAAAGTTGCAGAAAAACGACAATAACGGACGAACGACAAGAGGTACGGTATACCGAAATGTAGGCGGTCATGTCCAAACCGGGCCGGTCGTTTTAGAGTTGGAACGGTGTCTCTATCTCAAAAGCCTGAGGACTAGTAACGTCTTCAAGATCTGGTTCAGGAGAAGAAGAATAATAAACGGGGAGATAACAATAAGTGTGCTCTGCAAGCACACTTAATAATAATAATAAACGGGGAGATAACAATAAGTGTGCTTTTTGCAAGCACACTTAATAAACGGTGGGATAACAATAAGTGTGCTTTTTGCAAGCACACTTAATAAACGGGGAGATAACAATAAGTGTGCTTTTTGCAAGCACACTTAATAAACGGGGGGATAACAATAAGTGTGCTCTGCAAGCACACTTAATAATAATAATAATAATAAACGGGGAGATAACAATAAGAATTGTAGGTGGTCTTGTCCAAACCGGGCCGGTCGTTTTAGAGTTGGAACGTTGTCTCTATCTCGAAAGCCTGAGGAATAGTAACGTCTTCAAGATCTGGTCAAGATCTGGAATAATAATAATAATAATAATAATAATAATAATAATAATAACTAGACTGCATTCCCGCAGAAAATGCAAAAAGTGTGCTTGCATTTTAGCAAAGTTAGCATTGCCAGTAATGTTAGCATAACTGCTAAATAGCTTCAACTAATATAGCTACACAACAATGTTATCACAGTTACTTACTTCACATTTTAGCATAGTTAGCATTATTAGCATTGTTAGCATTATTAACATAACTGCTAACAAGTACAAGCTGAGTCAACCGAGTAACACTTAACCCAGTTAATTATTTTGCATTTTAGCATAGTTAGCATAGCTAGCATTGTTAACATAGCTAGCATTGTTAACATAACGGCTAACAAACGTTTGCTAGGTTAACAGAGCAGCACTGACTACATAGATAACTACTAGAGATAACTACTATAGGCTGCAGAACATTATGCAGGCCATGGCATGGGGATTATGACATCACTTGAGAGTTCTATTCCTGAACATTCCACATTTAAAAAATGGCAGTTGGTCCAGGTGCAACTGCCACAGTATTGTCTGCCTCTCTTTCACCATTTTTAAACTGTCCTGTTTCAAACAGTTTAAGTAGTTGCCGCATCAAAATTTCACAGCTCACAGTCAGATCCCAGACCTCTCTTACAAAGTTTAAATCAAGTTTCTAGGTTAAACGGTTGAGTTTTGATCATTTAAAACTTCAGACATGCACCCTGACCTGTTTACAGTAAGATGATGAAATGTATGGCAAAATCCCATAGACTGTCTGACACCATTTTTAAACTGTCCTGTCTCAAACAGTTTAAGTAGTTGCCGCATGAAATTTACACAGGTCACAGTCAGATCCCAGACTCTCTTACAAACTTTAAATGAAGTTTATAGGTTAAGTGGTTAAGTTTTAATCATTAAAAAACCGAGTGGAGGTTAGAGTGAGGGCAGAGCTCACTCTAGCTGCCTGAACATTCCGCCATTCATTTCAATGGCGACAAAAGTTGCAGAAAAACGACAATAGCGGACGAACGACAAGAGGTACGGTATACCGAAATGTAGGCGGTCTTGTCCAAACCGGGCCGGTCGTTTTAGAGTTGGAATGGTGTCTCTATCTCGAAAGCCTGAGGAGTAGTAACGTCTGAAAAATCTTGAGTGAGGGCAGAGCTCAATCTAGCTGCTAGAGTAGAGAAGTGTATGTGACATCATCAGCCTGAACATTCCGCCATTTATTTCAATGGCGACAAAGTTGCAGAAAAACGACAATAGCGGACGAACGACAAGAGGTACGGTTAATAGAACGACGAGCGGTCATGTCCAATCCAGGCCGGTCGTTTTAGAGTTGGAACGGGGTCTCTATCTCAAAAGCCTGAGGAGTAGCGACGTCTGCAAAATCCAGGACAGGAGAATAATAAACGGGGAGATAACAATAAGTGTGCTTTTTGCAAGCACACTTAATAACTAGACTGCATTCCCGCAGAAAATGCAAAAAGTGTGCTTGCATTTTAGCATTGTTAGCAATGTTACCATAACTGGTAAATAGCTTCGGTAATATAGCTACACAACACTGTAAGCAGTTAATTACTTCACATTTTAGCATAGTTAGCATAATTAGCATTGTTAACATAATTAGCATTGTTAACATAACTGTTAACAAACACTAGCTGTGTTAACTAAGTAACACTGTTTACCCAGTTAATTACTGTGCATTTTAGCATAGTTAGCATTGTTAGCGTAACTGCTAACGAATACTAGCTGAGTCAACCAAGTAACACTTTTAACCCACTTAATTATTTTCCATTTTAGCATAGTTAGCATTACTAGCCTTGTTAGCATAACGGCTAACAAACGTTTGCTAAGTTAGCAGAGTTGCACTGACTACATAGATAACTACTAGAGATAACTACTATAGGCTGCAATACAGTCCCATGGCAGAACATTATGCAGGCCATGGCATGGGGATTATGACATCACTTTAGAGTTCTATTCCTGAACATTCCACATTTAAAAAATGGCAGTTGGTCCAGGTGTGTTGGTACCATTTTCTATTCAGCAGTGTAAACTTATATTTAGTAATTATTATTTTGGATATAGTCAATATTTGTATTTAGTATAATTTGCCTGCATTTAGTTTAATGCTTTGAATGTTGTAGATAGCCAATTAGAACTGACGCTGAGCAATGACGTTGGGGAGCTCGCGCAGCTATTGAATGCAAAAGGTACTGTGTGTTTGTCATGTGTTAGAATGATTCAGTAAAGACGGGGCGAACACACTGTTTTCTACCGTCGTCATCGTTGTTTAACTTTAACACGTGTAGGACTCGTTCTTTCCGTCTACGAGTGGTTATTTGTATGAATCTTTCAGAAGAAATTGTTTAGACATCTAATAGAGACATTTAGCCACTACATTAAGTAGAAAACAGTCGCCGAGGGCGAGAGAAGATCCGAAGGAAGTGCCGCATGCGTTGATCACGCTTTCATGGACGAAGCCTGCCGGCTTGTGAAGAACTGAGCGCGGGGCACACCATCGAAGTTCCAGACGACTTCTGTGATGCTGGATGAGTACAAAAGTGTCCAATTTTAATGAACAAATACGCAATGCTTCAGATCTGAAATGCAATGACGAAAAATGGACGATTGTTTAACTGTAATTGCCGACGCCAAGTAGGCTAACGTGGCTGAGTCATTCTGGTTAAAGTTAAGAGTGCTATGCTGCTAGCTAAGAAGCCAGACCAGACAACGGGAAATACTGTTAGCAACGGGATACTGTTAGCAAGTCATATCAGCTTAGAAGAAGCTCAAGTTTGCATCTGGAAATAAAGCCTTGAATCTTGCTTAAGAAAACATACATGTTTTAAGATTAAAGGATAGCTAGTTTTGATTTCAGAAGTTGCTAGAGTTTGCTGAGACTAGAATAACATAAATAGCCATTGAAAATGTCTGATGATGGAAACAAGATGGAAGGCAATGTGGAGCTAGACACTAAAAGAAAGATCAAGTTGACGCCAAAGGCTTTAGAAGAGAAGCTTGATAAGCAAATGAAACTAAGAAAAAGTGTTTTAGCACGCCTTGTCTCCAAAGCAGAAGAAATTGAAAATCTAATGAGCAGTGATGCCAATGCATTTGTAGTGGAAAAGGATCATCTTCGTGAATACTCAAAATTACTGAATGAGTTTATTGAAGTGAATAATGCAGTAAGTGAACTGTTGTCAGAAGAAGAAAGAAAAGCTGATCATCAGTATTGGAAAGAGCCTAATCTTAATAAGTATGAGAACTTCCTGACCACTTTGGAGCGGTGGATAATAGAAGTAAAAAGGCAAGCTAAGGCAGCTCATGAACAGGCTGTGTCTGAACATGAGGCTCCAATGGATGGTGCACCAACACAGCAGGGTGAGCCTGCTGCTGAAGAGGTGCATCCACATGACAGTGCATCCATGGTGCAACATAAGCAAGTGTCAGTCCTAGCACGAAGTGTATGCAGTAGACGCTCAAGGGCATCCAGCTTGATGTCTCATGCATCGTCAGTGCGTAGGAAAGAAGAGGCTCATCAAGCAGCCTTACTGGCGCGTGCAGGCGCAATTGAGAAAAAAGAAGCACTGCAGTTGCAAGAGGCTCAAATGGAAGCTCAGCTGAAGTTTCTGAAAATTCAGATGAAGACTCAAATGGAGAGGCTAGACTACGAAACTGCTCTTGCAGAATCCACAGCTAAGCTACGAGTTTTTGAAGAATATGAGAACATGGAAGATGGGATGAATTCATATCTCAACAAGAACATGCGTGCAGCTGAAATGATCCCACGTCATGGTCCAGATGTCAAACCAAAATCGACTAGCTATCCTGCTATTGAGATTAGCCATCCTACAGTTGTTTTACAGAACAGTGCGTCTCATGATCCAGCTGGGCACATGCCTAATGTGCAGGTTAAGACAGAAAATTATGATGCTGCAGGCACAAGTCCCAGTGCAAAGCAAACAGAGCTCAGTCAGGTGATCTTGAAACAAAAGGATATCACTGAGATGTTAGTCACACAACAAAGACTAGCTAACTTACCTCAACGAAAAGTTCCTGAATTCAGTGGCGATCCTCTTGAGTTCCTGCCGTTCCTGAGGGCGTTCGAGCACATCATTCATAGTCGAACAGACAACGACGCAGATCGTCTGTATTATCTAGAACAATTCACCACAGGTGAACCAAGAGAATTGGTGAGAAGTTGCCAACACATGAGCGCACAGCAAGGCTACGAAGAGGCAAGAAAGCTCTTGACCTATCATTATGGCAACGAGCAGAAAATAGCTGCCGCCTACATTGACAAGGCAGTCAAATGGCCTCAAATCAAAGCAGAAGATGCTAAGTCACTTCACGGCTTCTCTATCTTTCTCACTGGATGTAGCAATGTTATAAAGGACTTAGCGTACCTAGAGGAAATGAACAGCTCAAGCAACCTCCGTACAGTTGTACACAAGTTGCCCTTTAGGCTTCGCGAAAGATGGAGAGTCACAGCTTTCGACATCCAAGAGAAAAAAGAAAGAAGAGCAAATTTTGCTGATCTTGTTGAGTACATCAACCGACAGGCTAAGATAGCTTCTGACCCACTGTTCGGTGATGTCAAAGACCCTTCTGATGCTAAAGAAAAGAGCAAATCCAGTGCTAAACCTGCTACAGGTCGATTGAAAAGAACCACTGGCCTAGCTACAAGTGTAACGCCAGCTGGTGATTCATCAGAATCAAGAAAGACCAAGCAGACTAGCAATGCATTTCAAGAGCCGTGTCTGTACTGCAAAAAGGGACATGCTCTGAGTGTGTGCAACAAAATCAGAGGTCTGCCGAATGAAGACAGAGTTAAGTTCCTTAAAGGAAAAGGTCTTTGTTTCGGGTGTCTCACTCAAGGGCACATGGCGAAAGATTGTAAAAAGAAAGCCACATGTGAAATATGCAGCAAAAAACACCCAAGCTTGCTTCACATGAAAAGAGAGGAAGATGGCAACCAAGCCACTGCCAAGCCTGAGAGAACAAGTGAAGGCTCTACCAGTGAACACTCAAGTCCACAAGAGCAAGTGTCATCTAAAAGTGAACTCTCTGCAGTCACCGGGGCCGGAGGTAGCGACTGTAACCTTTCCATTGTCCCAGTCCGTATCAAATCTAAGAGGAGCAACAATACCATTGAAACGTATGTGTTCATGGACTCTGGAAGTTCAGCAACGTTTTGCTCAGAAAGATTGATGAGGCGCCTTGGTGTCAACGGTAAGAAGACTCAAGTGCTACTCCGTACTATGGGCCAGGAGAAGCCTGTGTCCTGCTTCGTACTCTCAGATCTAGAGGTGTGTGGTCTGACAGAGAACAAGTACATCAGTCTGCCAGACGTGTACACTCACACTGACATACCAGTAACAAAAGAGAATGTTCCTGTACAGAAAGACCTTGAACGATGGCCGTATCTGCAGAAAGAAGTGCGGCTACCACAGATTGACGCAGATGTGGAGATGCTCATTGGAATAAACGCTCACTCTGCCATGGAGCCGTGGAAAATAATCCATAGTCAAGACAATGGGCCTTATGCCATAAAGACAACCCTTGGCTGGGTGGTAAATGGCCCTTTGAAGAAAGGCAATGACCATAAGTCAAAGCTCTACAGCCAAGCTGCTTTGGTCAATAGAGTGTCAGTCAGCAGTGTTGACAAGATGCTATTGCAGCAGTACAGTCACGACTTTCCAGAGCAAGCTTGCGAAGAGAAGTCAGAAATGTCACGAGAAGACATCCAATTCATGCAGTATGTGACTGAAACAACCAGGAAAATCAATGGACACTATTGCATTAGTATACCCCTCAGACACAAAGACGTTGTGATGCCGAACAACAAGTGTGTTGCAGAGCAACGAGCATCAAGCCTGAAAAGGAAGCTCAGTAAGAACTCTAGCTTCCATGATGACTACACAGCCTTCATGTCAGACCTGCTGAACAAAGGCTATGCAGTAGAAGTCCCTGCTAACGAGCGCAACCGCAACGATGGCCGCGTATGGTATATTCCCCATCATGGCGTGATCCATCCACAAAAAAGGAAGTTGCGAGTTGTCTTTGATTGCGCTTCTTCGTTCCAAGGGAAGTCACTGAACGAGGAGTTGTTACAGGGGCCGGACCTAACGAATAGTCTAGTTGGAGTTCTGACGAGGTTTCGCCATGACCACGTCGCACTCATCTCGGACATTGAGACAATGTACCACCAGGTACGAGTTCCTGACGAAGACTCTGATCTTTTGCGGTTCCTCTGGTGGCCGGAAGGTAACCTGAACCAGCCTCTGCGTGAGTACAAGATGGTTGTCCACCTGTTCGGGGCCAAGTCCAGCCCGAGCTGTGCCAACTATGCTTTGCGGCGGACTGCAGAGGATGGGAAAGAAATGTCGTCACCCGAGGCAGTAACTACAGTTCTTGAGCACTTCTATGTAGATGACTGTCTTGTCTCGACGTCTGACGAGAGGAAGGCTACGTCCTTGACCAAAGATCTCATTGCACTCTGTGCGAGTGGAGGATTCCATTTGGCTAAATGGTCTAGCAACGGCCGTGAAGTGTTGTCATCGCTTCCCGAACATGAGCGTGCGAAGGAGATCAAGAGTCTAAATCTGGACAGGGATGAGCTGCCCATGGAGAGGGCGCTTGGAGTGGACTGGTGCATCGAATCAGATACCTTCAAGTTCCGCATCCTTGTAAAGAACATGCCTGTCACTAGAAGGGGTATCCTCTCAGTCGTAAGCTCAGTTTACGACCCCCTTGGTTTCTTGTCCCCGTTCATTCTTCTGGCCAAGACCATTGTGCAGAATCTCTGTCGAAAGAAACTTACCTGGGATGATGAGATTCCTGAAGACATAGCGACCAGATGGTTTGCCTGGCTGTCTGACCTTAGCCAGTTCGCTAATTTCTCTGTCAAGAGGTGCATCAAACCTGAGGGATTTGGTCCTGTAGCGTCAGCACAGCTGCACCATTTCTCTGACGCTAGCGAGAAAGGCTATGGTGTCGTCAGCTATATCCGCATCGAGAACAGTCATGGTCAAGTTCATTGCTCGTTTCTGTTGGGCAAATCAAGAGTGACACCGCTCAAGCCAGTCACTGTGCCGCGCCTCGAGCTGACAGCGGCTACCATTGCTGTGAAAATGGACAAGCTCATGAGAAAAGAGCTTCGGATGGAGCTCAAAGAGTCTGTGCTATGGACAGATAGCACCACTGTCCTCCGATACATTGACAATGACAGCGCTCGCTTTAAAACCTTTGTAGCGAATAGAGTGTCGACAATCAGAGAGAACACAAGACCAGCTCAGTGGAGATATGTTTGCACGTCTTCCAATCCAGCTGACCACGCATCGCGAGGACTGAAGGCAGAGCACTTCATGAAGTGTCAAAGTTGGATAGAAGGTCCTGACTTCCTTGCCAAGGATGAGTGTCATTGGCCAGTCCTTGCAGAGTTCTCTAGAGAGATAAGTGACGATGATGCTGAGTTGAAGTGCAAGATCAGCGTGAACATAATCAACGCCATCAACTCAAGCACAGATCCTCTTTTCAAGCTGATTCATCATTATTCCAGCTGGCACAGTCTGAGGAAGGCCGTCGCCTGGATGTTGAGGCTGAAAGAGCTACTTAGAAACCTGAGTGAAAGAAGGAAGATCTTTGAGTCTCAAACACAGTCCCTAGACAGTCAAAATGGGAAACCCAAGGCAGTTGAAGACAACATGCAAAGGTGGAAATCCAGCCTAACAGGAACCCCTCTGACTGTCAAGGACATCAGGAAAGCAGAAACTGCTATGATCCAATTCAGTCAAAGTCAAACATTCCATGAGGAGCTTTGTGCGCTGCAAAAGGGTGATAAGATTAGGAGAAGCAGTTCTATCTTGAAATTAGATCCTTTCCTCCAAGATGGTGGTCCTCCGTGTTGGTGGAAGACTGCACCAGGCAGCCTTGCCGGAACACACAAGGCATCCGGCTATCCTATCCAAGAACCATCATGTCACAACTTTGATCATAAGGAATGCACACGAGGAGACCGGACATGGAGGGAGGAACCACACCCTTGCTCGGCTCAGACAAAGAGTGTGGGTGTGCAAAGGGAATGCAGCAGTGAGAAGTGTGCTTTCAAAGTGTGTGAAATGCCGGAAAAGTCAAGCTGCTGTTGGTGAACAGAAGATGGCGAATCTACCACCAGACCGTCTGCAGCCAGACTACCCACCGTTCACCAACGTCGGCGTAGACTACTTCGGCCCCTTTGAAGCCAAGCGTGGACGAGCGCGAGTCAAGTGTTACGGAGTCTTGTTTACTTGCCTCACAATTAGAGCCGTCCACATTGAAATCGCACACTCACTGGACACAGACTCCTGTGTAAATGCAGTCAGACGTTTCATCGCGAGACGAGGACAAGTGGAAGTTATGAGGTCCGATAACGGAACAAACCTTGTAGCAGCAGAACACGAGATACGCAAGGCAATGAAGGAGTGGAATCAGTCCCAAATCTCTGATGCTCTGCTGCAAAGGGGAGTTACCTGGATCTTCAACCCGCCAACTGGGTCGCACCACGGCGGGATCTGGGAGCGCCAAATAAGAACAGTGCGCAAGGTACTTACTAGTGTCCTAAAGCTCCAGTCACTCGACGATGAATGTCTGCACACTGTGATGTGCGAAGTGGAAGCAGTGATCAACAGCAGACCACTTACCAGGTCATCAGATGATATCGACGACCTTGAGCCACTGACGCCGAATCATCTTCTTCTGCTCAAGGGAAAGCCAGCACTCCCTCCGGGCATGTTCCAGAAAGATGATCTGTACTGCAAGCGAAGATGGAGGCAGGTGCAGTATATCTCCGACATCTTTTGGAAGCGCTGGTCTAGAGAATACTTGCCCCTCCTACAAGAACGGCAGAAGTGGCTGGAGAAGAAGAGAAATGTGAAAGAGGGTGACATTGTGCTCATCGTGGATGAGAGGGCTCCAAGAGGGTCCTGGTTAATGGGAAAAGTGGAGAAAACCATCCCCGACGCCCAAGGGTTTGTTCGTCGGGTCCTCGTCAAAACGAAGACCAACACCCTTGAGAGACCCATTGACAAGCTGTGTCTCTTGCTGGAGATGGAAGAATCTCATGGACAATGAAAGACATTTTCTTATTTTCTAAAAAGAGTGATTTTAAGTTCATTTATATTCCTTTAGACCTTAGTATAAGTATGTAAGGAGAATTTGAATAGAAAATGACTCTTAAGTTTGTTTAGGTTAGTGTAATTGTCATCCCCATGATGAACAATTAGGGGCCGGAAATGTTGGTACCATTTTCTATTCAGCAGTGTAAACTTATATTTAGTAATTATTATTTTGGATATAGTCAATATTTGTATTTAGTATAATCTGCCTGCATTTAGTTTAATGCTTTGAATGTTGTAGATAGCCAATTAGAACTGACGCTGAGCAATGACGTTGGGGAGCTCGCGCAGCTATTGAATGCAAAAGGTACTGTGTGTTTGTCATGTGTTAGAATGATTCAGTAAAGACGGGGCGAACACACTGTTTTCTACCGTCGTCATCGTTGTTTAACTTTAACACGTGTAGGACTCGTTCTTTCCGTCTACGAGTGGTTATTTGTATGAATCTTTCAGAAGAAATTGTTTAGACATCTAATAGAGACATTTAGCCACTACAAGGTGCAAATGTCACAGTATTGTCTGCCTCTCTTTCACCATTTTTAAACTGTCCTGTTTCAAAAAGTTTAAGTAGTTGCCTCATCAAAATTTCACAGCTCACAGTCAGATCCCAGACCTCTCTTACAAAGTTTAAATCAAGTTTATAGGTTAAAAGGTTGAGTTTTGATCATTTAAAACTTCAGACATGCACCCTGACCTGTTTACAGTAAGATGATGAAATGTATGGCAAAAAGTAGTTACCACATGAATTTTACAAAGGTCACATCCCAGACCTCTCTTACAAACTTGAAATCAAGTTTATAGGTTAAGTGGTTAAGTTTTAATCATTAAAAAACGAAGTGGAGGTTAGAGTGAGGGCAGAGCTCACTCTGGCTGCTACAGTGGACCAGTGTACTATGACATCATCAGCCTGAACATTCCGCCATTCATTTTCAATGGGCCAAAAAGTTGCAGAAAAACGACAATAACGGACGAACGACAAGAGGTACGGTATACAGAAATGTGGGCAGTCTGGTCCAAACCGGGCCGGTCGTTTTAGAGTTGGAACGGTGTCTCTATCTCAAAAGCCTGAGGAGTAGTAACGTCTGAAAGATCTGGTTCAGGAGAATAAACGGTGGGATAACAATAAGTGTGCTTTTTGCAAGCACACTTAATAAACGGGGAGATAACAATAAGTGTGCTTTTTGCAAGCACACTTAATAAACGGTGGGATAACAATAAGTGTGCTTTTTGCAAGCACACTTAACTAGACTGCATTCCCGCAGAAAATGCAAAAAGTGTGCTTGCAAATATGCGTGCCAACATTCCGCCATTCATTTTCAATGGGCCAAAAAGTTGCAGAAAAACGACAATAACGGACGAACGACAAGAGGTACGGTATACCGAAATGTAGGCGGTCATGTCCAAACCGGGACGGTCGTTTTAGAGTTGGAACGGTGTCTCTATCTCGAAAGCCTGAGGAGTAGTAACGTCTGAAAAATCCAGGACAGGAGAATAATAATAAACGGTGGGATAACAATAAGTGTGCTCTCCAAGCACACTTAATAAACGGTGGGATAACAATAAGTGTGCTTTTTGCAAGCACACTTAATAAACGGTGGGATAACAATAAGTGTGCTTAAGTGAGCACACTTAACTAGATGTACCGCATAGCGGTACATGGTATGACCGCCGCAGTGTATTGAAGTGTGGGAATCATGGGTATGGTGAGTTTGTGGTAGGTCAGTGTTGTGAGGTGAGAGTTTGTGTGGAAATGATTTGCTGGAAGTGGGCATGGATGTGGGTTTTGAATGAATGACATTCTGTGTGTTTGTGTATATTTTGTGTAGTTCCCACGTTTTTGTGTAGTTCCCACGTTCTTGGTCCAAGATATTGGCAATGCAAAATCCCTATTTTTGCATTTAACTATATCACTAGGTGGCGCTATTTCTTCAAGTGAGTGTTTATAGGATGGGTTGATACGGTTCTTTAACACTGGCTTACTAACACAAAATCATTGTCTTGGGCAAAATTTTTGATAAGTTATTTAACAAAAACTGTTTTTGTACACCTAGCTTTGACCGGAAACATTGCACCATGTGATGAAATGTCACAAAATTTGGTGCACATGAAAAGAAAGCCGTTCAGAGTTGTCATGTCAACTTTCACCAAATATGAGCAATTAGAAGCCGAGATATGGACTTTTGGAGAATTTTAAGCTATGTTTTGAATTTTGATTTACATGAACTTTGAAACAGTCCATCTCAAGATAAATCCTTTGATAACGTTTTGTCAGCATTGTTTGTAACCCCGACATACTACCACAAAATCACTGTCTTGGGAAAAAAATGTTGAGTTTTTTTTAAAAAAACCTGTTTTTGGACCCCTAGCTTCGACAAAAAACATCGTCCCCTTTGACAAAATATCACAAAATTTGATGCACATGAACAGAAAGCTGTTTAGAGGTGGCATGTCAATTTTCACAACATTGGAGCAATTAGAAGCCAAGATATGGACTTTTGAAGAATTTTAAGCTATGTTTCAAATTTTCATTGATACTTTTAAACGGTTTATCTTAAGACAAGTCCTTTGATAACTTTTTGTCATCATTGTCTGTAGATAACATGTACCAAATTTGGTGAGATTCACATGAACGGCCTATGACGAGTTCGTTTGGTTTCACTTTCACAATGTTAAAATTTCACGGAAATTCTTTTTGTTGGAAGTGGGCATGGAACAGTGTTTTCAATGCAGGAGGTTGAATAGATTTCACGACAAAAAAGAACTGCTTGTAAACATCACTGTTCTCTAGATAATAGACAAAATGACATTTTGTACAATTACAGCGCCCCCTATGGGCCAAATTCGATGGCATGTGCTGTGCTTTTAGAGGTCTTTGTGCTGATTGTGCATGACATATTGACATATTTTGTGTATGTCGATACGCCTCTGTAACACCGACATATTACAAAAATTTCATGTTGTTCGGTAAAACGTTCATTGAGTTATTCAGCAAAAACTTTTCGGCGTCTCCCGCTCTTTGATGGACACTGGCACAGTGGGGGGGTGGCCCTTGGGGGCCAAAAGCTTCTATTCACTCAAAAACTTCTAGGGCTATATGCCTACAAAGATTCATGTCACCCAGAGTTTCAGTGTCCTGGCAATCGTTGACGAAAAATCGGTGAAAAAAAAAAAAAAAAAAAACGACACGCCGAGACACTCCCATTGACACGCAAGCGCACTTGCACGCACACTGCTACACGGCGCTTGAGAACAACTGATTTTTACCGCGATACATACACGTAACAAACATACTTTCCTCAGTTGAAACATCCACTTACCATCATCGCGAGCAGCGTAGGTACCCGTCGTCCCATATTCCACACGCCATACAATAGTTTCACTCCAAACAAACATTTCACTCACCAGTGCAGACAGCAACATCGATTTGGTCCGGAGGGGAAACCGGAGCCCTTGCGGAACCAATGTTTTAACCACTGTCCAGTTCAGTGGCGCGAACTGTGAATGGCTTGGTGACGTCAAATGTAAGCAATTATTGTTTGTATTTGTATGTGTGATATTTATATGGGGAAATGTTGGATGTATGTTTTCTACTTTTTAATGGCTATTTTCTGGGGATATGTTTGTAATTTGTATGTTTGTTTAAATGTGTCTTTTTAAAGATTTCTATAATATAATTCTGTGGTTGGTTGATTGCCTGTCCAATCAGCGTGCTCAGGTAGATTGTGAGCCCTTCAAAAGGGCCAGGGTTTTCATTGTTGGTGGAGAGAGCTAGGAGAACACACGCTTGCTGTGAGGCTGTGTAGAAAAAGAGTGTAAGTGCTTAAGTGTTGATTAATATTTTGAAAAGTCTTTTGTTGTAGTTATATTTGTGTTGCCTGATTGAGGCCGGTTTTGTTTTTCGTTTTTTCTTCAGTTTTTGTTTTCTGCTTTTGTTATTCAGTTCTGCACTGTAAATAAACTCGCACCCGCTTCACTTTAGTTTTGAGTTGCTTTGTCGTTCTTCTTGTGGCCGTCCTGACAGTGAGAAAGAGGTGGCCAATCCTCAATTTCACACACCTAAACTGAATTAATCTGATGAATTTCAATTTGAAAAAAAAAAAAAATCTACTACCAGTTGGTGGCTTTACACCAGACATGTGCGTTAGTCTTGTACATATCAGTCATGATTTCCATTTTTTTTGGTAAAATTTAGTGTAACTTTGCCAGCATTGTGAATTTCTGGCACAGTTCCTGCTTGGCCAGATAGTGGCGCTATGGCAAACACTAATATTGGGTGTTTGGATGTCCTTATCATGATATATAATAACCATGACCACAAGCAATTCTTATGCTACCGCAGGGTGGCGCAGTAGCAGATTGCCCTGTTAGACCTATGAGTGTGTTTATATCAATAGTAAGCCATAATAAGAAGTTTCAGTCATGTCAAGGAATGCATGCAGAACAGAGGTAAACTAATATGGGTTTTTCTATAACCTCTGCCGATGCTGATGTTTAGAGGTCAGGGTCAGCTGATAGCTGATATGTGCTGCTGGTGTTTTTGGCTGATTTTTAGGCTCAATATGTTGACATTTCCCCTCTTCATTCGCATGCTAAAATGTTACAGTAAAAATAAATGGATGCACAACATTTCTAAACTTAATTTATTGAACCAAGTAAAACAAAACTGTCAATCTGAATTTGTTTGTTGAAACAAAATGTGAGTTAAATAACCATACACATTTATCAATAAAAAAAATAAATTAAACTGAAACATGAAAAGGAAAAAAGGAAATTTATAAAAGATAAAAAGAAGTGCTGCAGAATTTTGTAATGAGTGTAACAGCCCTGCATAATTTCTCCACACCTTGCCACCGGTCATGTTGTACAGCCCTATGCAAGGGCAGTACTGAAGCCTGAGGCCTGATTTGAGGATTAACTGAAAGCAGAGCCTTTGTGTATTCACATCAGACATGTCTGTGTGCACGGTGCGTGCACAGGGCAACAACTGCGAGACTTCTCTTTAACCCATTGACACCTAAAACGCCTGCAAAAAACGCCTATAAAAACCTATGCAATTCTATGATAAATGTCCTTATCTCCTGAAGGTTTTCTGAAAAAATACTAAGAATTGTCAACGTCTATTAAAACTTAAATATCTTAGCCTCTGAAGCACATAAAAACATGAAATAAATTGCATTTACAAAGGTAAGACTCTCAGCTTGAATTAATACATGCTCTTTCAGTACTAACATACCAACACATTTTTAGAAAAAAAATCAAAATCAGATGGCTGAGGAAAAATATATTTAATATGATTACGTGTATGTCTGATTGATTGATAATATTGTGGACGAATCACACGACATTTTGTTGGTCACATGGTTTAAAAACAACAACAACACCCATCCCATGTGTATTTGAACCAATGATAGTGCATTACGATTTGAATGCGTCATAAAAATGACGACAAGTCAACAATGCTGCCCTACGCAGCAGCCGGCAAGAGATTCAAAGCTGCGCTACGCAGCAACCGGCAGGAGGTGCAACGTTGCGCTGCGCAGCATCCGGTATAAATGAGTTAAATGCACTTTTACAATCTTCACATGCAACCTGCTTGGCTGTGCCGCCCCCTCACTCAAGGCGATTTCAGATAAAACTGTTTTCTGTTGTTGTCCCTCAATGGTTGAACAGGGTACCAGTTGCAATAACAGTAGGGTCATCTCTCTATAACTTCAAGAAGTACCTGAAGACCTGAACCTGAAAACTTGAAGTTGTTTTCCATGAGCACTTCCCATTTTAACACTGATCTCCACTTACCAGCTCTGTCCTGCATTTTGGTACTTTGTTATGCTCCTGCTTACTCTGTTCCAAAGCTTGATGTATATGCTCTATGGTAAGTTGCTTCAAGCAAAAACGTCTGCTAAATGTAATGTAATGGAAAAGAGCCCTTACCTCTTTCTTCTGCCTCCTTTCTGCCCGGGCCTCCTCAGCCACTCGCAGCCTTTGCTGCTCCTCAAAGTTGCTGCGCTCTTGCCTGATGCGCAGCTCTAGCGGAGGCATTTCGGCCGATGGTCCTGGTGGAGGCACCTGGCCCAGCGTCAGAGAGGCATCTGTGACATAAGACACAAAAAAGCTTGCACTCAAATTCAAATCTGAAAAAAATGAGTAGTTTGTTGGCGAGAGATTGGGCAATAAACAGCTCCAGTTTTAAACTGGAAGAAACAGTAAGTCTCTTCAGTAGACACAGCAGATAGAAATTCACTCCACTTTTCCTATCCAGCTTAACTAGATGTACTGCATAGCAGTACATGGTATGACTGCTGCAGTGTATTGAAGTGTGGGAACCGTGGTATAGTGAGTTTGTGGTAGGTCAGTGTTGTGAGGTGAGAGTTTGTGTGGAAATGATTTGCTGGAAGTGGGCATGGATATGGGTGTTGAATGAATGACATTCTGTGTTTGTCTATATTTTGTGCAGTTCCCACCTTCTCGGTCCAAGATATTGGTAATGCAAAATCCCAATTTTTGCATTTAATTATATCACTAGATGGCGCTATGCTTCAAGTGAGTATTTATGGGATGGGTCAATGTGCCTCTTTAACCATACCTGCAAACTCATAAGGGTTGAAAAAGGTGACAAACTACCGGTAAACTCCCGGCCCCCTTAAACAGCACACAATCAAGGAAAATAAAGGGCAAAGACAGCATTTAAAACAAAGACGAGATTTATTTATTTTTAGTTGTTCAGTTTTGCATCTTTTGTAGCAATTTTGTATCAATTTTTTTGAAATACTGTGACAGTGGGAAGCTGTACTCCACCCCCTTCACCTCAGTATTCACCTCCAATTTTAGCCATGCCCGGCTCCACCTGCATTTTTGCCCTAACTCTAGTTGGTGCACATACTGTGCATCCTCCTCCTCAAGCTCTCTCATCTGGAAAAAAAAATCCAACCTTATTGCCCATCAGAGTACATATAGTCACTAAAAAGCATTAAGGCTACACTCAACTGCATTTGTTGACATTTAAAAATGCATAGGCATATGGTTTTCAAATTCATGGGGTTTGTGTTGGCATGGCATAGTAGGCATTATAATGAAGTGAATAGCCTAACAGTGTGCAGTAAAATTTCTTAGTAAGACAGACATGCTTCATACAGAATGAATATTGTATTATTTTAAACTGTAAAATACCACTCTACCACTTTTTATCTGAAATAAATAACCTGGGCAAGGCCTATCATGTGTTTCAATCAAGAGACCAAGGTAAGTCTATTTCACTAGGCAATTATTTGGGACAGGTAAACGAATTAATTCCTTCTTCACAAAAATCTCCCCCATAAATATATCCTAAAACTGGGGGAAATATCACGCTCAGATAGACTATATTTAGCCAGTATAACTATCTTGTTGTGTACAGTAGGCCTAATACCCTTACTGAGTAAATTAAGCTATGTCACAGGCTTTCCCCCGCAGGACACGCTCTTGCGGGTGCAGAAACTGAACGAGAGGCATGCAGTTCAAGGCAGCGACGATATCCCTCTAACCAGGCGGACTGAACACTATTGATTTCGTGTAACGCTGGCCTCAAATGCCATTTTGTTTGTAGATGTAACAAAACGTGTGTATCGAATTTAAATCGTGTATTGGACTTACAACCACACCGCGAACAACCGCTTCCAAAGAGCTTTCTTCTGTGACTTTTTTTTAAACTTTCGTTCCACTAACACGCAGCGAGCCTACCTCAACACATGCAACGAAATGTACACATGCGAAATCTACTGGCCATATCCCAAAACTGGATAAAATATCACTCTCTGGTGGGCTATTTAGACAGTATAACAATCGTGTTGTGCACAGTAGGCATATAGCTTAATTTAGTCAGTAGGTATCACCCCCCGCACAGGCTCTACCTTTGCGCGTCTCGTTGTCTGTGAGAAACAAGAGAGGCATGCTAGTCAAGACAGCGATATAGAGCTATCCCTAGCAGTAGCTGCTACGACAGACATTTTTAAGTTTTCTTCCACTAACACAGCGAACTAACCTCAACACATAAAGGGCAAATCCTTGTACACGTTTTCATCCCATCACAGGTGACTGTCCAAGTTCCGTTGCTCAGATCCTTTCACAGAATGAGGTTGCCAGATCTCTTCGTAAATGTTGACTCTGCAGACTCTGAATCCTAGCTAACTGCTATGGAATTTTGAGAAGCGAGGACTGGCAACCACAGTGGATGTGAATCACGAGGCAACCAGAACTCCGACGGCAAACATGCGCACCGTCACTGTTTTAATAGTTAGCACTACGAGAGATGGGAAAGGCAATGTAGCAAATGTTCGGCAACGTAGCTCGCCGCTCACCCCCCCCCCCCCCCCCCCCCCAAAAAAAACTCCTCGGATCTACACGATTCACACAAGTGACCCATTTTGAAATCAAAACGGCGAATTTCGCCGAAAGGTGACAAGTTTGCAGGTATGTTTAACACCGGCATACTAACACAAAATAATTGTGACAAAATGTCACAAAATTTGGTGCACATGAAAAGAAAGCTGTTCAGAGTCGTAATGTCAACTTTGACCAAATATGAGCAATTAGAAGCCGAGATATGGACTTTTGAAGAATTTTAAGCTATGTTTTGAATTTTGATTGACATGTCAGTCAACAGTCAGTTCTCAAGATAAATCCTTTGAAAACTTTTTTGTCAGCATTGTCTGTAGATGGCATGTACCAAATTTGGTGAGATTCACATGAACAGCCTATGACGAGTTCATTCGTCGACAGCTGGATACGCATTTACCAATCACCTCTATGTTTACTTTGATGATGGGCAACCCATACACTGTTTTAAACCTAAAAGTGATGACTATTGGATAAAATAAGTGTCAATCACATGACTACCAATGTTTTGAATGATTCACCACATTCAGCTGGTTTACCACAAACAAGGAGGTGATTCCAGCATGCGTGATACACAGCACATGTGCTACAAAACGACGATCAAACATGGAAAATAACTAGATGTACCGCATAGCGGTACATGGTATGACCGCCGCAGTGTGTTGACATGTGGAAACTGTTGGTATGATGAGTGTGTGGTAGAGCAGTGTTGTGACATTAGAATTTGTGTATAAATGAATGACATTCTGTGTGTTTCTGTAGGAGTTCTGTGTAGGAGTGATTTGTGAAAAGGATACATGTTGTCATAATATGTATGTAGCCTACATGTGTTAATAGTTCCCACCTTCTTGGCGCAAGATATTGGCAATTGAAAATCCCAATTTTGCATTTGCCCATATCAGTAGGTGGCGCTTTGCCTCAAATAAATGATTATGGGCTGGAATGACACAACTCTACTACACTGGCAACAAAGTGTTGTCTTGGGCAAACATTTTGAGGAGTTATTTAACAAAACCTGCTTTTGATGAGTAATATCTCCCCATGGCATGAAATGTCACACAGTTTGGTGCACATTAAAGCAAAGCTGTTTAGAGTTGGCATGTGAAGTTTGACCCAATCTGAGCCATTAGAAGCCAAGATATGGACTTTTGAAGAATTTTAAGCTACACTTAAAATTTTCATTGACATGTAACTTTGAAATGGTTCATCTCAAAACAAATCCTTTGATAACTTTTTGTCAGCATTGTCTTTAGATGGCAGATACCAAATTTGGTGAGATTCACATGAACGCCCTATGATGAGTTTGCTTGCTTTCGCTTTCACTGACATTTTGTACAATTACAGCGCCCCTATGGGCCAGATTTTATTTATTATTAATTTTTTTTTTTTATTATTATTATTTATTTTTATTTATTTTATTTATTCAAAAATCTCAAGATAAATCCTTTGACCGCTTTTTGTCAGCAAGGTTTGTAGATGACATATACCAAATTTGGTGAGATTCACATAAACGGCCTATGACAAGTTCATTTGCTTCCGCTTTTGCGATGTTAAAATTTCACAGAAATTGTTTTCGTCGGAAGTGGGCGTCTATCAGTGTTTTCAATGTGTGAGTCAATTGATTTCAAGACAAAAAATGGTTGTAAACATTAGCGTTCTCTAGATAATAGGCAAATAACATTTTGTGCAATCACAGTGCCCCCTATGGGCCAACTTTCATGGCATGTGCTGTGCTTTTAGAGGTCTTGTGCAGTTCCAACCTTCTTACGCCTCGTTTCGACAGGGCGAAATGGCAGGCGAATTTCGCCTGGGGGCGTGGTCGCCAATATTTCAAGCAGGTTATCGAGCGGGACAGCCTATGGATCTTATCCGATGTGAGTGATGTGATCACGTCGCCGGCCAGCCTACCGTGGCAGCCTGGCTGGCCAACATAAGTTGTCCCGTAAACTAGCCTACATCTGACAGCAGCAACGGATTCAAAATTGCATATTGCAGGGGGTACATGGGCTAAATACTATCGTTGTGTTGCCTAGATGATATTTAAATGTTGTAATATCATTCTACAAATGCAAGAAGTGTACTAGTACAAGCTTGTGACCGTATATGTTAGCCAGCTTGCTAATAGTTAGCTAGTCGTAAGCCAAATTTGCTAGCTTAAAACTTCGAGTGATTAAATGGTAGGGATGCACCGATGTGAAAATTTTGGCCGATAACCAATATTTACCGATATCTATATTTTTTTAAAAAAATGGAGAAAAACACACAAATTGAATTGAATGTCTTATTTTATTTTCAAATCTGTTTTGACTCCATAAAGCAAAAGCAACCAACAGAGTTTACAACTTCTAGCAAATAGTTATTTAACTCTCTTCTAGGGTTAATTTTTATAACATCTTGTTTTCAAGTCCCTGCTGTGAAAACTGAAGCTTCATCCGTAATAAAATACATATGAAATCCTACAACAGTTTTTAAAGTTCATTAACTCATGTTTCTTCTTAACAGCAATACATATATTATTTATCAACATGGAAGTATTTTTAACACACGACAACGGATTACCTCATCCAGCGGCATACATTAGGAATCCGTCTAACACATGTAAAATGAGCTCATAAAAATATGACATCTCATCTACGCTAATTAATCAAATAATCCTAAAAAATGCAACATAAAACTTCTTTTAACATAACCTACCGACAGTGCATCCAAAGACAAGGAATGTGAAAGATTAAGTTTGATGTGTCAGCAGATTATTTTCTTACGTGAACTTTTCTCTGATTTGACTTCCTAATGTTGTTGCTAAGATTCTGACGTCATCAGTAAACATAATGCTCTTAAAGCGACAGAACGCATTACCGGGCTAGAGAGACAGAACACCGACACTGCACAAAGAGCAAGTGGACTAAAGTAATATCGGTCCTTTTTTTTTTTTTTTTTTAATATATATTTTTTATTTTTTATGATTATAAACAGAACATAGCACATATTAACAAACATCACAGTCACTGAAGCAGTGTGTCAATACAGAGCATAGGAGGCATTCAGATTTTACAGTACAGGAGTCAGTCTTGTTCTCTTAAATATGACAGAAAAGGGTCCCAGATCTTGTGGTAGTATTTGATCTTGTCCATGTTGTGATACCTGATCTTTTCCAGGGCCAACACATTCCCCATTTCCCTTAGCCACGTTTCAAAGCTTGGGGCAAAGTCACTTTTCCACAACAGCAGGATCATTTTCTTTGCAACAACCATCCCCAAGGAGATTGCTTGAGCCTCATATGTGTTGGCCAAAAGAAGAGCTCCTGTTCCACCCAAAATGGCAACAAGTGGATCCAGTGCAAATTACTTCTTAAATGCTTTAGAGAAACATTGGAAAATATCAGACCAATAAGATGACAACTTCATCAAAGTGGTGATGTAGATGGATCAAACTTATTAATTCTGGTCTTACAGTAATACAGACGGTGTAATGTCTTAAACTGTATCAGGTTATGCCTGACATTAACTGAGCAATCATTCATATTTTGTAAACAATCTTCCCAGAATGTTTCCCCTATTTCTACATTTAGCTCGTTGGCCCATGCCTGTCTATGGGCAGAAGAATCTTTAGGAGTCATCTCTAAAAGAGAGTGATAGAAATATGAGACTGCCCCCTTGTTAAGGGGGCTGAAATTGTTTATTGTATTTAGGGTTTTATGGCAGGGTTTGATGTGGAAATTAGGTATATGTTTCTTTGTAAATTCACGTATTTGAAAGTATCTAAAAAGATTGGATGCTGGAATGCTATAGAAGCTTTGAAGTTGAGTAAAAGAGGCAAAAATGCCATCTATATATAGTGAGTTCAAGTCACTTATCCCTTTCTCCTGCCAAAATGCAAAGACTGAATCTGTTCTGCCAGGGGTGAAGGCGTGATTGTTACATATTGGGCTATCTAAATAAATGCTCGGTGCTTTTATATACCGTTTAATGTGACTCCATATTTTCAAGGTATCAGCTAAAATGGAGCTACCACTGAATAAAGTTTTGTTGACTTTAGAAGGACTGTTTAACAAGGCAGGCAGTGAGGTGCCCTTACATAAAGAGCGCTCCAGTGTTAACCAGGCCGGGCAATCTTCTGAACCATCTGGGAGGTAGCTTTTCCACCAAGCTATAGTGGAGAGTGTGGCGGCCCAATGATATAGTTTGAAAAAAGGAAGGCCAAAGCCTCCCTCTTGTTTGGGTTTACACAAATGTTTTTTTGCTATGCGCACAGTCTTATAGCTCCATATGAAAGGTATTATTATTGAATCAAGTTGTTTAAAATATGATTGGGGAATATAGTATGGGATACTAGAACACAACCATTTTAATTGCATTGATTCTCCCAACCAATGAGATAGGGAGAGATTTCCAGAAATCTATGTTTTGTTTAAGTTTATCAATTCGCTTCTGCCAGTTGGTTTTCATGAAATCGTTTGGGTTTTTGGTGACAATAATACCCAGGTAAGTAAAACTAGTGTAAGCCTTTTTAAAGGGAATATTTTCAAAAAACTCTTTATTGTAGTGATCTGAGATAGGCATTAGTTCACAAGAGACCCAAAATCGTCTATTAATTGTAAAAGTGATGGGATTGAAGTCTGTGGCATAGATATGTACAGAAGCATGTCGTCTGCATACAGGGAAAGGTGGTGCTGAGTGCCATTGACAATTATAGGGGCTATGTTAGCATTGTGTCTAATACTGATAGCTAGCGGTTCTATGAGAATAGCAAAAAGGAAAGGAGACAGGGGGCATCCCTGTCGGGTTCCCCTATGTATTGGGAATGGAGGAGAGGCTGTCTGGTTGGTTATAACAGAAGCTGAGGGATGGGCATATATTATCTGTATCCACTGCCTAAAAGTAGCTCCAAATCCAAATTGTTCCAAGGCCTCTTGCATGTAGGGCCATTCCACTTGGTCAAAGGCACGTTGCGCATCAAGAGAGATGATGGCTGCCTCTGTGGTGTGCTTGCTGTACATATTGAAAAGGCGGCGTAGGTTAAAATGTAATTGCCTTCCTGGCATAAAGCCAGTTTGATCTGGGTGCACAATGCTACATATAAACTTCTTCAATCTGTCAGCAAGAATCTTCCCCAAAATTTTTGTTTCAGCAGGTAGCAGTGATATTGGACGGTAGGAGGAGGTTAATAGCGGATCACGTCCTGGCTTAGGGATAACAGCAATGCTGGCATTGTATAATGTAGGTGGAAGCATAGCGGATTCCTTAGAGTGGTTAAACATGCGCATTAATAAGGGGGCCAAATTGTCCTTAAATTTTTTGAAAAAGTCCATACTAAAACCATCTGGCCCTGGGGCCTTATTAGATGGAAATGATGAGATGGTGGAATTGAGTTCAGTTAAGGTGAGGTCAGCATCTAGAGCTTCAACAGCCTCATTGCTAAGTTGTGGCAATTGTATTTTAGCAAAAAAGTCTTTCATTCTTTGCTTATCCACATTTCCTTGTGAGTTGTATACGTCTGAGTAGAATTCCCTGAATCTTTCATTGATCAACTTAGGGTCGGTTAGTTTATGACCTGAATTGCTTTTAATTTGATGTATGGTTCTGGACGACTGTATATGTTTTAGTTGCCTAGAAAGTAAGTTATGCGGTTTTTCGCCTAGTTCAAAGTGCTTCTGTTTCATGTGTGTGAGTAACTTAATAATGTCTTTTGAAAGTAGATCATTATATTCAAATCTTAGAGCCACAATACTGTTTAGTAATTGGGTGTCAGTGGTAGATATTTTGTAGTTGTTTTCCAATTCAGTAAGCCTATTTTGTATGTCTGTTAATCTTTTTTTAGTGCGCTTTCTTTCAGAAGTTTCATATGATATCACCTCTGATAACCACTTTCAGGGTCTCCCACAATACAGAATCATTTACATCACCCTTGTCGTTTGTATTAAGGTAAAATAAAACTTTGTCTGTGATGTACTGACAGAATTTTTTATCCTTTAAAAGGGAGTTATTAAGTCGCCAGCTGTAATGTGGCTCTTCATGGTCTAGTTGAAGATCTAGTGAGACCGGGGAATGATCAGATATCAGGATATTGTGATATCTAGAGTCAGAAACTGAAGAGAGCAGATTAGAGTCTAATAGAAAAAAATCTATTCTTGAATAGGATTTGTGTGCTGATGAGAAAAAAGAAAAGTCTTTTTTAGTAGGGTTCAGCAATCGCCAGACATCCACAAGATAATATCCTTTCATTAGGCTATTCAGCGTGGTGCTACTTTTGGATCGATGTATCTGTGGCCGTTGTCTGTCTGTCAGTGGGTCCACTACACAATTAAAATCGCCACCCATAATGTCTTTAGAATCAGAGAGGTTAGGTATAGCCTTAAATATCCTTTGAAAAAACCCTGGGTCATCAAAGTTAGGGCCATACACGTTTATCATTGTTAATGGTCTTTGATTTAGTAAACCTCTAACAATCACATATCTGCCGTTTTGGTCAGTGATTGTTTGCTCATGCTGAAATGAAATGCGTTTATGTACAACTCCTCTAGCTTTAACTGAAAAATTGGATTGATATATTTGTGATGCCCACTGTAGCCTTAGAACCTTAGATGCACTTTTCTTAATATGTGTTTCCTGGAGCATACAAATACCTGCTTTAAGCGATTTCAAGTGTGCAAAGACTTTTCCTCTTTTGACAGGACTATTCATTCCCTTGACATTCCAGCTTACTATTCTGACTGCTCCTAAATTACAATTATGTTGCTCTCCTAACATTACTCTGTAAATACACAAATGTGTGGTATTGTTCCAAGGGCTGTGACAGTTACCAACATGTATGTGCTAAGGTAAAAAAAATAACAAAAGACAAATACGAGAAAGGAACATTCTCGTCTAGCCCCGACCCCTTCCCTCCCCACTCCGACATCCATAAACTCCATCCTCCCAAGGTCAACGTCAGCAACGAATATACACGCGCACTCACGTTCCATCTACCTTTAGCTGACCCCACAAACTTCAAAATATTTCTGGTAGCAATATCTAGAAAAATCTCGCTTTAGTGCAGTAAGAACACTCTTCATAACATTATGAAATGAAAAAGAAGGGAAAAAAACAGAAAAAAGAAACCTAGATATGCAAGTTACAAAGGCAATCTTAAAGGACCCAAAAATCTTGTTAAACTCTGGCGTTACATAGGAACATTACTGGAACATTACCGTATACGGGTATACCAGTTTGAAAGTCACTCGGTTTCATCGTCCTCTGCCTCGGATATCTGTCCCCAATCGCTCACCCTCACTGCTAGAAATGCGTTGGCACTTTCTGGAGAGTCGAACGTTCCTGTACAGTCTCCAGCCGTGACAATGAATTTTGCTGGGTGGCGAAATCCGTACCCTTGCCTTGCACTTCTTTTTGATCGCTGTGAATTTTTGGCGCTGTTGAATGATGTCCGGTGGAAGGTCTGGGTAGATGTACATTGGTTTGTCGTCGTGCTTCAGGCCGGATCCTTCTCGTGCCAGTTTGATCACAAGATCTCGGACAGACTGGTGATGGAATCTGACCGTGATGGTTCGAGGCTTGGTGCTGTTGTCGTTTGTAGATTTTGAGTTCCTGAAAGCATAGTCTATTCGAATGGGCGAGTTAAAATGTTCGTCGCCCAACACAGCGGGAAGCAATTTCGCCACAAAATCTGATAGCTTGCCATTCTCTGCCTTTTCTTTAATTCCGACTATGCGTACGTTCCTGCGGCGCGCACGTTCTTCCATGGAGCTTATCTTGTCTTGATGTTTCTTGCATTGGGCAGATAGGCTGATGCACTGCCTTTCCAAATCTTCAATTCGCTTCTCATGGGAAGTAGTCGCTTCTTCCGTCGTGGTCACTCTCGCGTCAATGTTTGAAACGTCTGCCTTTAAGTTGTTAAGGACTGTACCCAGCTCCGTAAACCGTTTATCAACATTATCACTGAGGGTGCTAATGGCGGCTAGCACATCTTGAATCGTGGCGCCCACGTTAGCTTTTGCCCCATTGTCATCTTGACAGGATTTATCGCCTTGTTTTTTCTGTTTCCCTATCATTATAGTTGTTTGAACAATCGTTATGAAGACTGAAAAGCAACATAAAATGTCAAAAAGCGAGATTTAAAGTCGAAGTTTGTGGAGTACACACTAAGCACGTCTACTCCATAGAGCTGTCGGCTTCCCACCCCCGTAATATCGGTCTTTAATATCGGCCAGATTTTGCACATCGGCCGATGCCGATTTGTGAAAAAAATGCCCAAAATCGGCCTATACCGATGTTGATGCCGATATATCGTGCATTCCTATTAAATGGTAATCTAGACTACTCTGCTTGTCTTAAGTCAGTTCGTGGTGGCGGCACCATCACTTTTGGTCACTCAGAGACTTTAAATCATACAAACACCTTAAAGGGGTCCTTCCTTCAAAAACCACTTTTAGTAGCTCTATTTACAATGTGGTGGGTCACAACAAGCAGTATATGCATGCAGCATTCCAAGACGTGAAATTCGACCCTCATGGTTTTACTGGTCATTGAAGGGTCGAGCTAACCAAAACAAGCGGATCAGAGCATGCTAAACTTATCTACGTCACTAGGTCGTAAGCCCCGCCCAGAGCCATGTATGGCAAGCCCACAACCCAAAGGATTGGTGGACAGAAGCTAGGTGAGCAAAAAACAGCGAATTTGCCCAATCAGAAGTGCCTTATTGACACGTCATGGATATTCACGAGGCACACCGGAAAAGCCAGTCGTTCAACCACTAGACCTGTTATTATTATTATTATATAGCTTACAGAAAACAGCGTCAAACAAGAGATCTAGGACATAATTTTTCACAGAAATGACGCACAATGCATTCAACCATAGTGGCGACACAGAAATATGAATAAAAATAACGATGGAAGTTCCCCTTTAACGTTAGAGGTTCCACAAGTGTCCGCCATGTTGGTCTGAATTTCGCCTCCATTCAAAGTCAATAAGAGCGAAGCAAAATTTTGCCCTGTCGAAAGGGGCCGTTAGTCCAAGATATTGGCAATACAAAATCCCAATTTTTGCATTTACCCACATCACTAAGTGGCGCTATGCTTCAAGTGAGTGTTTATGGGCTGGGTCGATACGCCTCTGTGACACCGACATACCACAAAAATGTCATGTTGTTGGGTGAAACGTTCACGGAGTTATTCAGCAAAACCTTTTGGCCTTTACTCCTGAAAATGATTTTCATGTTTGTGTTGCTGTAGTTCCATGGCATGGCTCAATTAAGCTTTCCTTTTATTAGTAATGGTCAGACTGCAATAGGATACATTTTATAATGTATACTCAACCTTAAACCAGCTTCCGCTGTTTGAAAGACCAGCAGACTTCTCTAACTAGCCAGGGATGTAAACAAACCGGTATGTGGCTGCTTACACAAACACATTGTTTTAACCACTTTTTTTATCATTTTGAGTCATACACACCACAGCTGTCTGCTGATGTGACATAACTTTTGGGGTGCAATTTGGAGCATGTTAAGATGCTAAAAGCACAGTTTAAAAATCTGACCCTTATTGTGTTTAACGGTCACTGCCAACTCTTCATCCAAGGAGACTTATATGGGTTGCACTAAAATTTCTTGCATCTTTGGTACTGGCACATTTCTGGTAGCAATAGAGGTGCATGTTGAAAATGACCATGTTGTCCTTTAAGTGTTGATTTTTCCATCTGGTTTGCAGAGTATTTTAGCATCTTGCCAGTCTTGAGAAGTTTGAAAAAGTTGCTAGCCATTAGTGTGAATGCTCACACTACAAAAATCCCATGGGATCAGGTGTCAACACTAGCATAACAAAAAAACCCTGCTGTGTATTCATTCTGCCTGTGCACTTCACACTTGTTATATCACTAGTAAGCTGATGTACCGGTCTAACTATTTGTATGCTCTTTAGAATGATCTAGCTGATCTCAAAACTGTTCTTCCCAAGTTTCATCAACAAATCCATTTTCCAACAGGAAGAGAAAACACTTTGGACTGTGTTTACACTCAGCACAAAGGAGCATACAAAGCAACCCCCCTCCCCCACATCGGCGCCTCTGATCACCTCACCATTATGCTAATGCCTGCATACAGACAGAGAGTGAAAGCCATCAAACCTGTTCTGAAAGAAGTAAGAGTGTGGCCACAAGAGGCGACCTCAGCCCTACAGGACTGCTTTGAGACAACGGACTGGGAAATGTTCAAGGAAGCAGCCACCTACAACAGCCTCATAGATGTTGAAGAATACACAGACACTGTGACCTCCATCATCACCAAATGCATCGACGACGTGACCCACGTCAAGAGCATCACCACCCGAGCCAGCCGGAAGCCATGGCTAACAGGAGACGTCCATAGGCTGCTGAAGGCCAGAGACAAGGCCTTCAAAGCTGGGGATGAATTAACCCTGAGAACAGCTAGAGCCAACCTGTCCCGTGGCATCAGGAAAGCAAAACAAGGGTACACAAACAAGATAACCTCCCACTTCAAAGACAGCAAGAATGCACAGAGCCTATGGCAGGGTATTCAGGCCATCACAGACTACAAACCTGCATCACGAAGCTGTGAGAGCGACATCACTCTGCTCAACAACCTAAACAGATTCTTTGCACGCTTTGAGGAACAGAACACCACTCGCCCACAGAAAACACCACCACCTTCGCACGACCAGCCTCTGTGCCTGTCTGCTGCCAGCGTGAAGAGGACACTCTCTGCCATCAACACCCGGAAAGCAGCGGGTCCAGACAACATCCCTGGTAGGGTGCTGAAAGACTGTGCAGAGGAGCTGAAAGATGTGTTTACAGACATCTTCAACACCTCCCTGAGGCAAGCCATTGTGCCATCAGGCTTCAAAGCTGCCACCATCATACCGGTGCCAAAGAAATCATCCCCATCCTGCTTCAACGACTACCGTCCTGTGGCACTGACACCCATCATCATGAAGTGCTTTGAACGACTAGTCCTGTCACACATAAAATCCACCCTGCCCCCCAGCCTGGACCCATAACAGTTCGCATACAGAGCAAAACAATCCACAGACGATGCAATTTGCTCTGCCCTCCACCAAGCGCTCACCCACCTGGACAAGAAAGACTCATATGTGAGAATGCTGTTCATAGACTTCAGCTCAGCATTCAACACCATAATACCACAACAACTCATCTGCAAACTGGACAAACTGGGCCTCAGCACCTCCCTCTGCAACTGGCTGCTGGATTTCCTCAGCCAGAGGCCCCAAGCGGTGCGTGTTGGCAACAACATCTCAGGCAGCATCACCCTGAGCACAGGGGCTCCACAAGGCTGTGTGCTCAGTCCGCTCCTCTTCACCCTGCTGACACATGACTGCACACCAACCCACAGCTCCAACCACCTTGTGAAGTTTGCGGATGACATGACACTGGTGGGCCTCATCACCAACGGCGACGAGACCCACTACAGGAAAGAGCTTCTGACCAGATGGTGCAAAGACAACAACTTCCTGCTAAACGTCAGCAAGACCAAAGAGATTGTTGTCAGCTTCCAGAGAGGCCACACCAAACACCCCCCACTGACCATCGATGGTGCTGCAGTGGAGAGGGTGAGCAGCACCAAGTTCCTGGGGGTACACATCAGTGATGACCTCTCCTGGACCACCAACACTGCCTCACTGGCCAAGAAAGCACAGCAGCGTCTCTACTTCCTGCGCAAACTGAAGCGGGCAAGTGCTCAACCACCCATCATGACCATGTTTTACAGAGGAACCATTGAAAGCATCCTCACCAGCTGCATCACCGTGTGGGGCGGGAGCTGCACTAACTACAACAGAAAGGCTCTCCAACGCATCGTGAGAACAGCTGAGAGGATAATTGGTGTACCACTCCCATCCCTGCAAGACCTCTACACCACCCGCCTCACCCGAAAAGCCATCACAATTATCAACGATACAAGTCACCCTGCACACAGTCTGTTCAGCCTCCTGCCCTCCAGAAAGAGGTACAGGAGTCTCCGCTCCCGCACCACCAGACTCACGAACAGCTTCATCCACCAGGCTGTGAGACTGCTGAACTCTCTCCCCTCTCCACCCGTGAGACTGCTGAACTCTCTCCCTTTCTCACCCTCACCCTCACCCTCAGCCCCAGCCAGAAGGAACACCAGGCTGGCAGGAGAGGTCTAGGGATATTGGACTCTCAACCCCCCACCCTCCTCACCCTCACCCTCGCCCTCAGCCCCAGCCCCTCAGCCCTCCTCACCCTCACCCTCACCCTCACCCTCAGCCCCAGCCCCAGCCCCAGCCAGAAGGAACACCAGGCTGGCAGGAGAAGTCTAGGGACATTGGACTCTCACCTCCCCACCTTACCTAAACTTAGACTCTGCATATGCAAAATTGCACAAACATGCTGCTGTTATATTTATTTTTACTGCACTAGCCATCACTTTACAACAACAACTCCCTCCAAATGCACACACTCAGTGTTGTCTTGTCTTGTCTTGTCTCGTCTTGTCTTGTCATACCTGGCTTAGTTTTAGTAACACTAGGTAAAAGTAGCCTTAAGCTACTGCACTTTATTTATTTATTTATAGTAACTTAGCTTAGGATTTGTCTTGTCTGTGCACTTGCACTTTACTGTTGTTGTTGTTGACTATGTAAACGCATAGGATAGTGAGAAACGTAATTTCGATTCCTTTGTATGTCAGGTACATGTGAAGAAATTGACAAATAAAACTGACTTTGACTTTGACTAGTCAAGAAAAGGTTGGATCAAATCTGTAGCAAGGTTTGGACTTTCTGAAGCCAGGACCTCCATCTCTGCATTTGATCTGAAAGGCTTTTCTTTCATTGCTTAATGCCAATTCCTACTTTGAGGAGAACACTGGTACAAGATGGCAAGAATAAAGCACATTACTCAAAACAAAAAAACTACAAGTGATTCCTCCTTGTAGAGTGATTTTCCACATTCCTCTTTATTTTACAACCCTTGGAGCAAGCCAGTCAACAGTAAGCCTAGTTAGAAATAGTGAAAAAAAGAATTATAAACACAACACCAACCTTCTTTCTCTTGATTGTTCAGTGTTGCATCTTTGAGTAACGGCCCCTCTTTGGGTGGATTAAAAGCAGAGAACGCCGTCCCTGTGGACTGGCCAGGTTTCTTCATCAGCTTGTGTCTAGGACCTCCACCTTGCAGAAGCCTGGAGAAAATAAAAATCTTTACAATTAGTGCACCCAAACCATTATGGTGAAGGGTATTGGGAGAGTTCATTGGGGAAAAACACTGCTTAGAATGCTGACATCTCAGGCCATGCCACAGCTTTTAGTAACCATTTCAATGGTGAATTCTGTTTTCAGCATAACATTAAGGGTGTAATAAAACCTGCCTCGTTTGGTTTGCTTAAAGCAAACTTGAGTTCGTTTTCTCCCTTGGTTCAGACTTTTTGGGCCAGTGTGAATACAAGCCATCAAACTCTGGTGCGGACGAAACAATTAAACCAAGGTCCAGCTGAAGAGGTGGTGTCAGCGTGGTTATGTAAGGACCCTGTTGCTTTTTAGTTGAAGTGTAAAAGCAAACTGACCTCAATCAAACCAAAACGCAAAATCATGCATTTTTGTAGCTTACAAGCTCCCGCTGTCATGCATTAGTGGGGGGAAAATGTTACAAATATTGTTCTAGTATGTCTAGCATGCAATTCAAACTAGGCTACTTGATGCATCTCCTGGTCAGTGCACTTATTTTACCTCCTACAGCTGTGTTGTTGCAATATCAAGAGAAAAGCATTTTTAAATAGTTTTAGTCTATTAAATACGTTTAAACTTAGCGATTTTGCTTCTAAGTTGAACACATAAATATAAATACAGTGTAGCAGCCTACAATATAGTAGTAGTAATAAACTATTTTCTCTGTCAATTTTTGTTTTTATTGTCTTAAAGCAATAGGCTCTGGTTTATTGGTTAATTACAATAAACCAGAGCAGGACCTTCGTGATTGTTTACTTTTACTTTGGCCATTCTGCCTCTCCCACCCCAAATAATTTAGTCCAGTGACTCAATGAATTTACCACATGTGATCTCATTTAAAAACTAGAAAAGCCCTCTGAGAGCACAGATCTCCACCAAGAGTGTCAACCCCTCCTTTCTTGGGATTTCCCATGTTAATTTTCCATTTTGTTTATAAGGTAACCAATGAACCGATTTTCAGCAAAAACAGAATCACCTCGAGGAAGTGACAAGACAGCGTGGTAAACCAGCCCATTGTACTACACTTCATTTCGTACAGAAGGTGTGGCTGTGCTGTACTGAAAAACGTTTTCTTCTTGGAGGTGTAAACTCTGCTGAAGTTTAAAATGATTGAATCTGCTATCGCTAGCACATGGTTGTGAATTATGCACTTAGCCTGACTATAAACCTCCCTACGCACTACAAGTTAACACTCCCTCTTTTTGCTGATTTGCCGGCAAGATGCTGCCTAAAACAACCATGTCAATGGAAGGACACCCACACTACTACTGTAGGGAGAATGATAATCGAGTGGAGGCGCGTAGGCAGGCTTTAGCTTTAGCCGATCATAACTTTTGAGTCATTTTGCTAACAAACAGACAAACAAAAAGACATATAAACACCAGAAAAAACAAAGCTTCTTGGTGGAGGTAATTATAGTCTATCTACAATAATAATAATAACTAGACTGCATTCCCGCAGAAAATGCAAAAAGTGTGATTGCATTTTAACATAGTAATATAGCTAATATAGGTACACAACACTGTTAGCACAGTTACTTACTTCATATTTTAGCATAGTTAGCATAAATACCATTGTTAGCAGTATTTGCATTGTTAGCATTACTGCTAACGAATACTAGCCGAGTCAACCAAGTACCACTTTTAACCCAGTTAATTATTTTGCATTTTAGCATAGTTAGCATAGCTAGCATTGTTATCATAACAGCTAACAAACCTTTTCTAAGTTAGCAGAGTTGCACTGACTACATAGATAACTACTAGAAATAACTACTATAGGCTGCAATACACTGCCATGGCAGAACAATATGCAGGCCATGGCATGGGGATTATGACATCACTCAAGAGTTCTATTCCTGAACATTCCACATTTAAAAAATGGCAGTTGGTCCAGGTGCAACTGCCACAGTATTGTCTGCCTCTCTTTCACCATTTTTAAACTGTCCTGTTTCAAACAGTTTAAGTAGTTGCCGGACCAAAATTTCACAGGTCACAGTCATATCCCAGACCTCTCTTACAAAGTTTAAATCAAGTTTCTAGGTTAAACGGTTGAGTTTTGATCATTTAAAACTTCAGACATGCACCCTGACCTGTTTACACTAAGATGATGAAATGTATGGCAAAATCCCATAGACTGTCTGACACCATTTTTAAACTGTCCTATCTCAAACAGTTTAAGTAGTTGCCGCATGAAATTTACACAGGTCACAGTCAGATCCCAGACCTAGAGTTGGAACGGTGTCTCTATCTCGAAAGCCTGAGGAATAGTAACGTCTTCAAGATCTGGGTGAAAAAATTTGTGTAGAAAAATCGCGGTGAATAATAATAACAAACGGTGGGATAACAATAAGTGTGCTCTGCAAGCACACTTAATAATAATAAACGGTGGGATAACAATAAGTGTGCTCTCCAAGCACACTTAATAATAATAATAAACGGGGAGATAACAATAAGTGTGCTTTTTGCAAGCACACTTAATAATAATAAACGGGGAGATAGCAAAAAGTGTGCTTGCAAATATGCGTGCCAACATTCTGCCATTCATTTTCAATGGGCCAAAAAGTTGCAGAAAAACGACAATAACGGACGAACGACAAGAGGTACGGTATACCGAAATGTAGGCGGTCATGTCCAAACTGGGCTGGTCGTTTTAGAGTTGGAACGGTGTCTGTATCTCAAAAGCCTGAGGACTAGTAGCGTCTTCAAGATCTGGTCTAGGAGAATAATAAACGGGGAGATAACAATAAGTGTGCTCTGCAAGCACACTTAATAAACGGACTAGTAGCGTCTTCAAGATCTGGTCTAGGAGAATAATAAACGGGGAGATAACAATAAGTGTGCGGTGGGATAACAATAAGTGTGCTCTTTGGAAGCACACTTAACTAGACTGCATTCCCGCAGAAAATGCAAAAAGTGTGCTTGCAAATATGCGTGCCAACATTCCGCCATTCATTTTCAATGGGCCAAAAAGTTGCAGAAAAACGACAATAACGGACGAACGACAAGAGGTACGGTATACCGAAATGTAGGCGGTCATGTCCAAACCGGGCCTGATGTTTTAGAGTTGGAACGGTGTCTCTATCTCCAAAGCCTGAGGACTAGTAGCGTCTTCAAAATCTGGTCTAGGAGAATAATAATAATAACTAGACTGCATTCCCGCAGAAAATGCAAAAAGTGTGCTTGCATTTTAGCATAGTTAGCATTGCTAGCATTGTTAACATAATGGCTAAATAGCCCCAGCTAATATAGGTACACAACACTGTAAACACAGTTAATTACTTCATATTTTAGCATAGTTAGCATGATTAGCATTGTTAGCATTGTTAGCAATACTACTGACGAATACCAGCTGAGTCAACCAAGTAACACTTTTAACCCAGTTAATTATTTTGCATTTTAGCATGGTTAGCATTGCTAGCATTGTTAGCATAATGGCTAAATAGCCTCAGGTAATATAGGTACATAACACTGTTAGCACAGTTAATTACTTCATATTTTAGCATAGTTAGCATAATTAGCATTGTTAGCATTATTACCATTGTTAGCTTTACTGCTAACGAATACTAGCTGAGTCAACCAAGTGACACTTTTAACCCAGTTAATTATTTTGCATTTTAGCATAGTTAGCATAGCTAGCATTGTTATCATAACGGCTAACAAACGTTTGCTAGGTTAACAGAGTAGCACTGACTACATAGATAACTACTAGAGATAACTACTATAGGCTGCAATACACTCCCATGGCAGAACATTATGCAGGCCATGGCATGGGGATTATGACATCACTCAAGAGTTCTATTCCTAAACATTCCACGTTTAAAAAATGGCAGTTGGTCCAGGTGCAACTGCCACAGTATTGTCTGCCTCTCTTTCACCATTTTTAAACTGTCCTGTTTCAAACAGTTTAAGTAGTTGCCGCATCAAAATTTCACAGCTCACAGTCAGATCCCAGACCTCTCTTACAAAGTTTAAATCAAGTTTCTAGGTTAAACGGTTGAGTTTTGATCATTTAAAACTTCAGACATGCACCCTGACCTGTTTACAGTAAGATGATGAAATGTATGGCAAAATCCCATAGACTGTCTGACACCATTTTTAAACTGTCCTATCTCAAACAGTTTAAGTAGTTGCTGTATGAAATTTACACGGGTCACAGTCAGATCCCAGACCTCTCTTACAAACTTTAAATCAAGTTTATAGGTTAAGCGGTTCAGTTTTAATCATTAAAAAACCGAGTGGAGGTTAGAGTGAGGGCAGAGCTCACTCTAGCTGCTACAGTAGAGCAGTGTACTGTGACATCATCAGCCTGAACATTCCGCCATTCATTTTCAATGGCGGAAAAGTTGCAGAAAAACGACAATAACGCACGAACGACAAGAGGTACGGTATAGGGAAAGGTGGGCGGTCTTGTCCAAACCGGGCCGGTCGTTTTAGAGTTGGAACGATGTCTCTATCTCGAAAGCCTGAGGAATAGTAACGTCTTCAAGATCTGGTCTAGAAGAATAATAATAATAACTAGACTGCATTCCCGCAGAAAATGCAAAAAGTGTGCTTGCAAATATGTGTGCCAACATTCCGCCATTCATTTTCAATGGGCCAAAAAGTTGCAGAAAAACGACAATAACGGACGAACGACAAGAGGTACGGTATACCGAAATGTAGGCGGTCATGTCCAAACCGGGCCGGTCGTTTTAGAGTTGGAACGGTGTCTCTATCTCAAAAGCCTGAGGACTAGTAACGTCTTCAAGATCTGGTTCAGGAGAAGAAGAATAATAAACGGGGAGATAACAATAAGTGTGCTCTGCAAGCACACTTAACTAGACTGCATTCCCGCAGAAAATGCAAAAAGTGTGCTTGCATTTTAGCATAGTTAGCATAACTAGCAATGTTAGCATAACACTAAATAGCTTCAGCTAATATATCTACACAAGACTGTAAGCACAGTTAATTACTTCACATTTTTAGCATAGTTAGCATAATTAGCATTGTTAGCATTGTTAGCATAACTGGTAACAAATACTAGCTGAGTTAACTAAGTAACACTGTTAACTTAGTTAAGTACTTAGCATTTTTGGCATAGTTAGCATTGCTAGCATTGTTAGCATAACGGCTAAATAGCTACAGCTAATATAGCTACACAACACTGTTAGCACAGTTAATTACTTTACATTTTAGCATAGTTAACATAATTAGCATCGTTAACATAATTAGCATTGTTAGCATAACTGCTAACAAGTACAAGCTGAGTCAACCAAGTAACACTTTTAACCCAGTTAATTATTTTCCATTTTAGCATAGTTAGCATTGCTACCATTTTTTAGCATAACAGCTAACAAACGTTTGCTAGGTTAACAGAGCAGCACTGACTACATAGATAACTACTAGAGATAACTACTATAGGCTGCAATACACTCCCATGGCAGAACATTATGCAGGCCATGGCATGGGTATTATGACATCACGAGAGTTCTATTCCTGAACATTCCACATTTAAAAAATGGCAGTTGGTCCAGGTGCAACTGCCACAGTATTGTCTGCCTCTCTTTCACCATTTTTAAACTGTCCTGTTTCAAACAGTTTAAGTAGTTGCCGCATCAAAATTTCACAGCTCACAGTCAGATCCCAGACCTCTCTTACAAAGTTTAAATCAAGTTTCTAGGTTAAACGGTTGAGTTTTGATCATTTAAAACTTCAGACATGCACCCTGACCTGTTTACAGTAAGATGATGAAATGTATGGCAAAATCCCATAGACTGTCTGACACCATTTTTAAACTGTCCTGCCTCAAACAGTTTAAGTAGTTGCCACATGAATTTTACACAGGTCACAGTCAGATCCCAGACCTCTCTTACAAACTTTAAATCAAGTTTATAGGTTAAGCGGTTAAGTTTTAATCATTAAAAAACGAAGTGGAGGTTAGAGTGAGGGCAGAACTCACTCTGGCTGCTACAGTGGACCAGTGTACTATGACATCATCAGCCTGAACATTCCGCCATTCATTTTCAATGGGCCAAAAAGTTGCAGAAAAACGACAATAACGGACGAACGACAAGAGGTACGGTATACCGAAATGTAGGCGGTCATGTCCAAACCGGGCCGGTCGTTTTAGAGTTGGAACGGTGTCTCTATCTCAAAAGCCTGAGGACTAGTAACGTCTTCAAGATCTGGTTCAGGAGAAGAAGAATAATAAACGGGGAGATAACAATAAGTGTGCTCTGCAAGCACACTTAACTAGACTGCATTCCCGCAGAAAATGCAAAAGTGTGCTTGCATGTGCCAAGGTTTGTGATCATCAGAGCAAATATATGTGGGAATTATTTAGTTTTTACCAATTGGCACTATAGGCTGCAATACACTCCCATGGCAGAACATTATGCAGGCCATGGCATGGGTATTATGACATCACGAGAGTTCTATTCCTGAACATTCCACATTTAAAAAATGGCAGTTGGTCCAGGTGCAACTGCCACAGTATTGTCTGCCTCTCTTTCACCATTTTTAAACTGTCCTGTTTCAAAAAGTTTAAGTAGTTGCCACATCAAAATTTCACAGCTCACAGTCAGATCCCAGACCTCTCTTACAAAGTTTAAATCAAGTTTATAGGTTAAACGGTTGAGTTTTGATCATTTAAAACTTCAGACATGCACCCTGACCTGTTTACAGTAAGATGATGAAATGTATGGCAAAATCCCATAGACTGTCTGACACCATTTTTAAACTGTCCTGCCTCAAACAGTTTAAGTAGTTGCCACATGAATTTTACACAGGTCACAGTCAGATCCCAGACCTCTCTTACAAACTTTAAATCAAGTTTATAGGTTAAGCGGTTGAGTTTTAATCATTAAAAAACCGAGTGGAGGTTAGAGTGAGGGCAGACCTCACTCTAGCTGCTAGAGTAGAGCAGTGTACTGTGACATCATCAGCCTGAACATTCCGCCATTCATTTTCAATGGCAGAAAAGTTGCAGAAAAACGACAATAACGGACGAACGACAAGAGGTACGGTATACAGAAATGTGGGCGGTCTGGTCCAAACCGGGCCGGTCGTTTTAGAGTTGGAACGGTGTCTCTATCTCGAAAGTCTGAGGAATAGTAACGTCTTCAAGATGTGGTTCAGGAGAAGCGGGAAGAATAAACGGGGAGATAACAATAAGTGTGCTTTTTGCAAGCACACTTAACTAGACTGCATTCCCGCAGAAAATGCAAAAAGTGTGCTTGCATTTTAGCATAGTTAGCATAACTAGCAATGTTAGCATAACACTAAATAGCTTCAGCTAATATATCTACACAAGACTGTAAGCACAGTTAATTACTTCACATTTTTAGCATAGTTAGCATAATTAGCATTGTTAGCATTGTTAGCATAACTGGTAACAAATACTAGCCGAGTTAACTAAGTAACACTGTTAACTTAGTTAAGTACTTAGCATTTTTGGCATAGTTAGCATTGCTAGCATTGTTAGCATAACGGCTAAATAGCTACAGCTAATATAGCTACACAACACTGTTAGCACAGTTAATTACTTTACATTTTAGCATAGTTAACATAATTAGCATCGTTAACATAATTAGCATTGTTAGCATAACTGCTAACAAGTACAAGCTGAGTCAACCAAGTAACACTTTTAACCCAGTTAATTATTTTCCATTTTAGCATAGTTAGCATTGCTACCATTTTTTAGCATAACAGCTAACAAACGTTTGCTAGGTTAACAGAGCAGCACTGACTACATAGATAACTACTAGAGATAACTACTATAGGCTGCAATACACTCCCATGGCAGAACATTATGCAGGCCATGGCATGGGTATTATGACATCACGAGAGTTCTATTCCTGAACATTCCACATTTAAAAAATGGCAGTTGGTCCAGGTGCAACTGCCACAGTATTGTCTGCCTCTCTTTCACCATTTTTAAACTGTCCTGTTTCAAACAGTTTAAGTAGTTGCCGCATCAAAATTTCACAGCTCACAGTCAGATCCCAGACCTCTCTTACAAAGTTTAAATCAAGTTTCTAGGTTAAACGGTTGAGTTTTGATCATTTAAAACTTCAGACATGCACCCTGACCTGTTTACAGTAAGATGATGAAATGTATGGCAAAATCCCATAGACTGTCTGACACCATTTTTAAACTGTCCTGCCTCAAACAGTTTAAGTAGTTGCCACATGAATTTTACACAGGTCACAGTCAGATCCCAGACCTCTCTTACAAACTTTAAATCAAGTTTATAGGTTAAGCGGTTAAGTTTTAATCATTAAAAAACGAAGTGGAGGTTAGAGTGAGGGCAGAACTCACTCTGGCTGCTACAGTGGACCAGTGTACTATGACATCATCAGCCTGAACATTCCGCCATTCATTTTCAATGGGCCAAAAAGTTGCAGAAAAACGACAATAACGGACGAACGACAAGAGGTACGGTATACCGAAATGTAGGCGGTCATGTCCAAACCGGGCCGGTCGTTTTAGAGTTGGAACGGTGTCTCTATCTCAAAAGCCTGAGGACTAGTAACGTCTTCAAGATCTGGTTCAGGAGAAGAAGAATAATAAACGGGGAGATAACAATAAGTGTGCTCTGCAAGCACACTTAATAATAAACGGGGAGATAACAATAAGTGTGCTCTGCAAGCACACTTAATAAACGGTGGGATAACAATGAGTGTGCTCTGCAAGCACACTTAATAATAATATGAAAGTCTACCGCACCAAACAAAGACAAAAAGTATTCTATTTGGTCTGGCGTACAGCAAGTGAACTAACGGACTTCTATGGTGTAAATACACCCTATGTGTAAGAATTCAGCTCTCTCCAAGCAGATGATCAATCAAGCAAGCACAGCTCACCAGTCGGCAGCTTCTGGGACTGAGAAATGTCCTGCTTGCATAGCCGCCTGGATCTGATCCTCACTAAACCCCATCTCGTTGAGGGTGCAAACAAACTCCCCGATTGTCTATAAGAAAAGAATGACAAATGTAAAAATAGAAGTAGCATGTCATCTTAAAAGGACTGTAGAGGGTTCACAAATACTTCATACATGACAGAGTGCACCAAGTAGGCACAGATAATCATTTGTTACCCATGATTAACAGAAGCCTACTACTACCACAAGTCAGCAATATTCCACAGCAAATGAGGTAGATTCCCAATTCGCAAGATTCGCAAATCGGGAAGAATTCATAAATCAATCTCTCCAGGGTTACATTGCTTAAGTTCTAAACGTCTTAATAGCCACTGACAGATCTGTGTAAGACCTAATAAGTTGACTGTTGATATTAAACTGGATTGCCGTTGGCTAATGTAGTCTTAACATTATCATAACATGACAGCAAAGCCAGATAGCTTTACAGGGCTTGGCGTTCTAGTGTTAAAATAAACCTAGCGCACTTTGCAGGTAATGTTTACCTTTAGTGGTTGACTTGCCCTACGCATGCTTGGTGAAAGATGCAGTAACATGAACTTTGCAGTTAAACCAGCAAACCGGGCAAGGGTAATAGTCGTTGTGGATTACAATTAATGCCAACACAGCACCATTAGAATTTATGTTTGCAAAATCTGCCTGTCCTGCCCGTCCAGTTACTGTCTAAGTCATTCTGAGACCCTGCTGCTAGTAATAACTAGCTTACCTTTGCTGGCTAGCAAGTAAATTAGCTTAAATGCATAGCCTAATATTCGTTTCAGAACTCGTAGGCCTAATCAAGTACACGTAACTTGACATTCTGGCTGTCATATTTTCCTGTGTTGCAATCCGGATACCCCACAAGACTTCGTATTTGACATTAACTACATCACGTATAGCTATGCTTTCAACCTTCCCTTCCCTGCCCATCGCAAAATAGCTACGTAGCCTTAGCTATTTACCTAGCAATCCTGCTCTGGTTAGCTAGCAGGCTGTTGAGACTGTTACTTGACAGACTTTGGAGTTGTTACCCTTTATACACATTATTTTTTAAATTGAGCCACTGCGATAAAATATAGCATATATGTTAACTAACCGAAATACGATTTGATTTTGTTGAATTGTGTTAGCGTAAATACACGGATAAAAGAGACATTCTGCAGGGTTTTAACCTTATCTGGTTTAATCTCACCGGAGAGGAATCCATGCGAAATACAATCGGTTTTCTCTAGAAATGTTAAAAGAGCAAATAAATATGCCAACTTGCTGCGTTGATTGTGTTACGACTATCTGCTTCCTAGCTCAAAAAGCTAGTTTAAGCATCACTTTGCTCTGCCAGTGAACATTTACAAGTTTCGCCCACTTCGCGTGACCACTGATTAATCCTGTTTATGATTGACTGGAAAGGACACGCCTCTAAACAAACTTACGTAGGCCTATCTCTTCCAGCGTGTCCTTACTGAGCAGTAAAAGGTCTTATGTTAAAAATTGATGCTCATCCACTTGCACGAAAACGATTTCAAAACAGTGGCGTACGACCACTTATTTAAACAGTGAGAATAAAAAATCGCAATCCACCTAGCATAGGTAACTATTTGCAGTCTGGATTTAAATCTTAACAATTTAATTTTCAGTACCACAAAACTAGTACTTCTTTTTACAATGAAGCAAAGAGTGGGCAGAATTGTAGTCCTCCCCGGGAGAATTATGTTGTAAAATATTTTTAGACCTCACTTTTGCGTTGCCTATCGCAATAGTTTTTGCATTCCCTAACATATTGGGAGGGAAAGCAAAATTATTGTGTGGAAACGCAAAAAGTGATGTCTTAAATTATTTACCAACATGACTTTCCCAAGGCTCCGTAGAATTGGAGTGGAAAAGTTGTTTTTTTTCCCTAAATAACATACCACCTAAAACAGGCTTGTTTGGATCACTGTAAGTATACCACACTGATATTACCTGCTTTAGTTTATTGTGAGATTAGTGTCATGTGGGCTATTAAAGCCTACAGAACCTGGCAGCTTTTAGATCAGCTAGGCCTACTGAATTGTGGTTGTATTCAAACTAGATATAATGCATAGCGGTAGGCCTGTTGGAATATAATAGGTTAGAATGGCCAAATGTAGGAAAATGTGCTGCTCACTCACAATGTGCTGCGCTGTTCTGTTTTGTGTTTTGTTTCTTTGTTTGTTTTGTGATCCTTTTTATTATTAGCTTTAACAGACACATAGTCATCCCAATACTGAATCAAGTGCTGAGTATTATGCTCTTGTACTTGGTCATTAGTAGGAAATATGTACAAAGCTAAACTGTCCTTGCTTGTTTGTTGTGATTTCAAAAGACCAAGGTCACTTTCATGAAAGGACAGGGTGTTTGGTATATCTTACTGGTTTCTTTTCAAACAAACACAATTCAGCTGTAACAAGCAATACCAACAACTAGACCAGTCAATCTAGCTCAAAAAAGGGTCAAACATGGAACAAATTGCAATAGTAATCATTCATACATTTTTTTGAATCCTCTAACCCTCCTGCATAACATATTAAAAGTCTACCTTCTGAAAATTAGTGGAACATACTTTTTTTCAAGGTCAAAGTATAGGTGTCACTGTGTAAAATTAGTAGTGTTTGTGTAAAAACGTGTAGGTACTAGATGGTCTATATGATCATATCCAGGATGTGAAATATGTTTTGAGGCTAATGTGAGATGAAATTAATCAAATAAACCCTTGTCATGATAAATGTGATGGAGCAGAGCTTTTTTGGAGCTTTTAACAGCCCCAAATCCACTTTTTTTAGGCCGGTCAAAGTCGCTCAAATGTCGTAAAAACGTCCAAACATAAAATAAGTTCTATTAATAAAACAAGTTAAGCAATATAGGTTCATACATTTTTTGAATCCTGTAACCCTCCTGCATAACATATTAAAAGTTTACCTTCTGAAATTTAGTGGAACATACTTTTTTTCAAGGTCAAAGTATAGGTGGCACTGTGTAAAAATTAGTAGTGTTTGTGTAAAAACATGTAGGTAGATGGTCTATATGATCATAGGCCTACTCAATAAAATTATCTTCATGCATTCAGTGGAACATACTTTCCAGTGGCATAGTGAAGGTGTCCGTAGTTCAGACAATTTCAACATAGACACACAAAAAAAGCATAAGTAGGCATACAAGAGGGTCTGGTACTAGAGGGTCAGTGGATTGTGTGGATAGTATGAGTTGTGATTAGTCAGAATAAAACCCTTGTCAGAGTAAGTGTTACTGATTAGTCCTATTGCTATTTTCGAAACTCTAACGACTTCAACTCCCACTTTTGGGCTATTAATAGGCCTATAGCTGAAAAGAAAGAGTCAATCATAAATTGCAGTCCGAATTTTTCACGTTTTTAATGTTACTGAAATCCTCCTGTATCAAATTCAAAATGTACCTCTATCACTAGATGTTATATTGTATGTTATTATCTTTTATTGAGTCTAAAAAGGTCAAAGTGAGTGGTGATGTTTCAGAACATTTCAATTGGGCGAAAATGTTTAGGTACTGGAGGGTATGATCATGAGTTCAGATTAGTCAGAAGATCCTTATCAGAGTAAATGGTATTTGGCTACTTCCGAGAATTCAACAACCTCAAAGCCCATTTTTAGGCTAGTCAAGCTAGCTTAAAATAATAGTAATAAAAAAGGTAATATAAAATTAATTTCAATCATAATGGATTTTAAATGTAATGTTATGTAATGTGACATATACCTTTATACCATACAGTACATTATTTGCCGTTATTATTTAGTGGAACATTTATTCGAATAGTATTTTGAATATATAATATTTTAACAGGCCTCACATGATCCTTTGTTTTTTGATGTACCTTGCACAATTTTTGTCAATCTTCATCTTTTGTGTTCTGATTGCCCTTCTGATATCTTTTTCTTTCATTGGCTGGACATGATCTTCTGAACGTTGTTTATCTTTAGTATTTTGATGAGCCTTACATGATCTTTTTTTTCTTTTACAGGCCATATACAAAATATTATTTTACTTTTTCTTTAAAAGATATTTTTGGGCTTTTTATGCCTTTATTTGTGACAGGACAATGAGAGAGAGACAGGAAGCAAGTGGGGAAAGACATGGGGAAGGATTGGCAAAAGACCTCGGATCCGGAATCAAACCCCAGTCGGCCGTGTTAATGGTTTGGCGCTTAACCCACTGAGCCACCGCGCCACCTTATTTTACTTTTTCAAGGCTTATGGTTCTTCGTATGTATAATAAAGACGCAAAATAATTTTAAATGGAACCTTTTGTTCAGATTTAGCTTTCTAAAATTCCACACAAATCAAAGCATATTTCGGTTAAAATGATCTAATTTGCATATTAAAACATCAAATTTCAGAAAAAATCCAATACAAAAAATATTTGCCTAAATGTGGGTAAACAACTGGGAAAGTTTTAATTTCATATCTTTTAGTTTAATTTTTTACCCTATTAACCTATTATTTCCCTATGGTATTTCTCTATGGAAAAATGAATGGGAAATCTGCTACTTTGACCTTGAAAAAAAGTATGTTCCACTAAAAGCTGGGAGGTAGACTTTTTATATGTTATTTAGACATGCATAGGGATCACAAAAAACTTGGAATAATTACTATTGCAATTTGTTCCGTGTCAAACGCTAGATTGACTGGACTAAACAGTCAATCCAGTTATCATGAATGCTGTCCCTTACGATCTGTTTTAATGGTTCATTGTCAGCTGTGGCAAAAGCCTATTTTTTCTCCTGCATTTCATGTTTCCTGTACCTAGCCATATCCTTTTGGAATTTAAATTTTATCAATGAGAAATGTTTTGCAGTTGCCATCTTCTCAGTTCAAGATAGTGGCAAGTCATAATTCCAATTACCCATTTACCCATTTCACTACAAACGAGATTATGGGCTGAGGTAATACGCCTCTGTAACTCAAGTCAAGTCAGGTCAAGTTTATTTGTATAGCGCATTTCATACACAAAGGCAGTTCAATGTGCTTAACAAAAATAAAAGCAAAGGACAATATAAAAGCAAAAAAGATAAAAGATAAAATAAGTTTAAAATATGTGTAAGATAAGTAAAAGACATAGAGTAAAGCAGAAAGCAATAGGTAAACATAAAAGATAAAAGAGGTAAAATAATAAATTAATTAATCACTAGCAAAAAGCATCTGAGAACAGTTTGGTCTTAAGTCTAGATTTGAAACTTCCTACAGTAGGAGCATTTTTGATGTCTTCTGGAAGCTGGTTCCAAAGCTGAACTGCATAGCAGCTGAAAGCTGCTTCACCACATTTTGTTGTGACAGCAGACCTAGTTGGTACATATAGCAAGAACATATCCAACAAGTACTTTGGTCCCAACTAGGGACCTATGTAAAAATTTTGGCCGATACCGATATCCGATATTAATAGTGCTGTTATGGCCGATAACCGATATTTACTGATATCGATATTTTTTAAAAATGGAGAAAAACACACAAACTGAATTGAATGTCTTCTTTTATTTTCAAAACGTGTTTTGACTCCATAAAGCAAAAGCAACCAACAGAGTTTACAACTTGTAGCAAATAGTTATTTAACTCTCTCCTAGGGTTAATTTTTATAACGTCTTGTATCTTGTATTCAAGTCCCTGCTGTGAAAACGCTAAACTAAAGCTAAAGTGGACTAAAGTAATATCGGTTGTTAATATCGGCCAGATTTTGCACATCGGACTGATGATTTTCTGTGTGGACCCCAGGAAGAGTAGCTGATATGTTTATCAGCTAATGGGGATCCTAATAAAATATCAAATATCAAATGCCGATTTGTTAAAAAAATGCCCAAAATCGGCCGATACTGATGTTGATGCCGATATATCGTGCATCCCTAGTCCCAACCCATTTAGTGTTTTAAACACAAGAAGCAATGCCTTAAAGTCAATTCTATAACTTACTGAGAGCCAGTGCAGGGGCCTTAATTGGAGTAATGTGTTCAGTTCTTTTTGCTTTTGTAAGAACCCTTGCTGCTGCATTTGGACAAGTTGAAGCTGTTTGATGGTCTTTTAAGGAAGGCCTGTGAAAAGGCCATTGCAGTAATCTACCCTTCTGGAAATAAAGGCATGTATGAGTGTTTCTAGATCTTGTTTTGACATAAGACCTCTAAGTTTGGCAATGTTTTTAAGGTGATAAAATGCAGATTTAGTGATTGCTTTTATGTGACTGTTCACTGTCAATAAAGACACCAAGGTTTTTAACAGTATCTTTTGCTTTAAGCTCTTTAGTCTCAAGAGCAGTGGCAATCCTAAGTCTTTCTTTCTTTTTCCCAAATATAATTACTTCAGTTTTGTCTGCGTTCAGCTGAAGAAAACTGTTGGACATCCAGTTGTTTATTTGGTCAATACACCTGTAGAGAGACTCAAGCGAGGCATAGTCATCAGGTGATAGAGCTAAGTAGATTTGAGTGTCATCAGCATAGCTATGATAATTACTTGAGTTGTTCTTGATGATTTGTCCAAGCGGGAGCATATAGAGATTGAATAATAATGGACCAAGGATCGACCCCTGAGGGACACCACAGGTCAAGGACACAGGTGCTGATGGTTTCCAATAGCAACAAAGAAACTCCTTTGTTACAAGTATGATTTTAACCAATTGATAACTACACCAGTGAATCCTACCCAATGTTCGAGTCGATGTAGTAGTATGGAGTGATCAACAGTGTCAAAAGTTGCCTAGTAACGGGGACGCTGGCGAGACTAACGCCGCTCTGTCTGGCTTGTTTTTATTTAGTATTTTTAATATTTTTCATGAATGGACTGAATATTTTGTTAAGTTTTTATCTATAATAGTTAAGCTAAGTTTAACGATTGTATATAGTCACTTTTCTTTTTTGTTAGTGCGCCAGTTTTCTTTTTTACGTGTTTTGCCAAAGTCCTTCTGGTTTTACCTATTACGACTGATGCGTCTAAAATTGGTGGACGCCAGAGAAGTTGTGAAATAGACCACTGCTACATGCAACATTTACGTGATTTGCCTACCGATGAGACTGCAATACTCACCGAGTGAACTGTACTGCCTTTGGGGAAACTTTGAGCCTCCTGAGCTCCTATACCAACATGACATTCTTCGGCGTCCGAAGTATACTCACCGGGGATCCCGTTGTAACAAAATTTACAGCAAAAAGGACAGCAAGGCTATTCCCTCTCTCTGGTCGGTTGACCGCTGTAAAAAAGTGAAGTCTGATCGACAAGTTGACCATCATGCACTGATCACCTTGCACAGGTCAAATGTGCACTCTGACTTTAACCGTCTAAAAGTTGGACTATACAACATCAGATCCATCTCCAACAAAGCTCCTTTGATCAGCGACTTTATTACAGACCATGAAATTGACTTATTATGTCTCACTGAGACTTGGCAGCAAAGCAACGATTTTTTCCATCTGAATCAGGCTGTCCCGCCTGGATTTGTTTACATCTGCAAGCCCCGCACTTCCGGGAGAGGGGGCGGTCTCGCCCTGCTCTATCGTGAGAACATCAAGATGACACCGCTCACTCTACCTGATCAGTCCTCCTTTGAACTGATGGCTGTCAAACTCCAAGGAGCTACACCTACCATTGTTGCGGTATTGTACAGACCTCCAAAACCATCAAGTGTGTTTATTACTGAACTTTCAACTATCCTTACTGAACTTAATGCAATGACTCCTAACATTATTTTGGTGGGTGATTTTAATATCCATCTGGATAACTCTTCTAAAACATACACAAAAGACTTTATGGATATGCTTGATTGCTTTGACATCAACCAGTATGTTGATTTTCCAACTCATAACAAAGGTCATATTTTAGACCTGGTCTGTTGTTCTGGTATAACACCTAGGAATTTCACTACTGCTGAACTACCCATCTCAGACCACAAAGCTGTGCCATTTGACACCTATCTGTCCATCAGGAAATCAAAAGTTCAGCGTGTCATGTCTTACCGCAACATCAAGAATGTAGAGCCAGAGAAACTTACTGCACTGATTGCCTCCTATCCTTGCTCTTCTCCCAATGCTTCAGTAGTGGATCTGGTTGACCACTACAACAACTGCATGTCTACAGTGCTTGACAGTCTTGCACCCTTAAAGACACGGACTGTTTCATTTGTACACTCGGCACCTTGGTTCACTCCTGAGCTACGCCAAATGAAGTCCATGGGTCGACTATCAAAAAAGACTGGTCTTACTGTCCACAAAGGGATGTACTCAGACCACATTCTTCAGTAAAAAAAGGCACTCTCTGCTGCAAAGAGCTCATACTATGCAAGGATCATTACTGAGGGAGAAAGAAACACCAGGACTCTCTTTTCCACTGTGAATGGTCTCCTTAAACCACCTGATAGTACCATCCATCAGAATGTCTCTGTTGAACACTGCTCAGCCTTCCTGAACTTTTTCCACACAAAAATTGAGGCAATCCATCAGCAATTGGAGTGTTCAATTACTAAGCTGAGACAACCTTGCTCATTGATTCAGATAGGCTCACCTACTATTAATGCACTTAGGGAATTCCATCTTCCTACTGAAAGTTACATCTCTGGTCTCATCACCAAGTGCAACTCCTCCACCTGTCAGCTGGACCCTGTTCCGACAAGCCTGGTAAAGATGTGTCTACCATCCTTCATCCCAATGATATCAAAAATAATTAACACCTCCCTTATCACTGGCCAAGTCCCTTCTTCACTGAAGACTGCTATTGTAAGACCAACCCTGAAAAAACCTGGGCTGAGCCATGATGACCTAAATAACTACAGACCTATCTCTAATTTGCCATTCATCTCAAAAGTTATGGAGAGGGTGGTGGTATCTCAACTCCAGGATCACCTGAAGGACAATGACCTGTTTGAGCCGTTTCAGTCTGGGTTTCGACCGCTGCACAGCACAGAGACTGCTTTAGTGAAGATAACGAATGACCTCCTCTGTACATCTGATTCTGGACTTATTTCCATCCTAATCCTCCTTGATCTGAGTGCAGCTTTTGACACCATATCACATCAGCTACTTCTGGAGCGTCTTGCCAACATTGGCGTACAGGGCAGTGCTCACCAGTGGTTCACCTCCTACCTCTCTGGCAGGACACAGCTTGTCCAGATTATGGACTGCAAATCTGAGAGTGCTGCTGTCATGAAAGGAGTGCCACAGGGGTCTGTTCTGGGGCCCCTGCTCTTCATCATCTACCTTCTCCCACTGGGAAGTATCCTCAGGCAACATGGTGTTCAGTTTCACTGCTATGCTGATGACACCCAGCTTTATGTGTCCACCAAACCAACTGCCTCTCTTCCTCCTGCTGCAATCACTGCCTGTCTGCATGACATCAATTTGTGGATGACTACCAACTATTTAAAACTGAACAGCAAAAAGACTGAACTACTGGTTGTGGGCTCCAAGGCAACACTGGCAAAGATGGAAAACAGACTCTCCCTCTCCATTGATGGCTCCAACACTGCTCCACCAAAGTGAAGAGTCTTGGTGTTGTATTGGACAGCACACTTTCCTTCGATGCTCACATCAGTAGTGTATCACGCAGTGCCTTTTTTCATCTCCGTAACATTGCAAGACTGCGCCCTTCCCTCAGTCAGCAGAGTGCAGAAGTTCTTGTAAATGCCTATGTTACATCACGCATTGATTACTGCAACTCCATCTTCTCTGGCATTCCACATAAATCCCTCCACCGCCTCCAAATAATCCAGAACTCTGCAGCCAGGATAGTAACAGGCACAAAATCCACTAGCCATATAACACCTGTACTGTTACAGCTACACTGGCTACCAGTTACCCAGAGAGTACAGTTTAAGATCCTACTGCTGACATATAAGGCCCTGCATAACCTTGCTCCCAACTACATCACTGACCTCCTGGTGAGTTACACCCCTACCCGCTCATTGCGATACTCATCAGCTGGTCTGCTCAAGGTACCCAAGATGAACCTCAGCAGCATGGGGGAGAGGGCGTTTTCCTATACAGCCCCTAAGCTATGGAATTCACTACCAAGTGACATCAGACAATGTGAATCCACAGCTCAGTTTAAAAACGAACTGAAGACCTACCTATTTAGACTATCCTATGGTTTATAATATGGCACTATGGACTCCATGCATTTATTTATGTATTTATTTTATATGTAAAGTGACCTTGGGTGTCCTGAAAGGCGCTTTTATATTTGAAATAAAATGTATTATTATTATTATTATTTAAAAGCAGCTGTCACAAATAGGCAGGCTAGGAACCAGGGAACAGAACAGAACAAGAGGACGGACCCAATTGCGTGGCGTAGCCCCAAAAGGCCTTTATTAACAGATTCAGGGAACAAAGGCATAGACAGGAATTCCCATTGGAACAGGAACAGACAGGGGGCCCAGATTGGGCAGGCAGGACTTCGGGTGGTGCTCGCTTGAGCACGTACGCCCGGGTAACGTAGGGCTCAAACCCACGACCCTGGGGTCAAGAGTCACGTGCTCGGTGGAGCTGGGTAACCCGGGGATCGAACCCACGATGTTGAGAACCCGAGTCACACGCTCGGTGGAGCTGGTCCGGGCAGACGCAGAAAACACTTGAAGGCAGGACTGACAAAAACAGGACGAGAGACAAGGCACAGGCACAACAGAAACCGAGGAACAGAAACACGACACGATACTGGAAAACACAGGGACTAGACTAGAAGAGACAGATAACAGGACTGAACTAGAACAGACTGGAGAACAGAAAACAAGACGGCAAGAACAAGACAAGAGTCGGGCGTCAGAATGCTTGGTGTGAAGAAACACACCGTGGGTAGCAAACGAACCGACGACGGGGGAGTGAAAAGTCAGGGCTTAAATAGTGGGGAACCAAACGAGTGTAAACGAGGTGGTGCAGGTGAGGTAGATTAACAGGGAACAAGGAGACAAGGTGAGCAGGTGAGACAGATTAACATGGAACAAGGAGACAAGGAGAGCAGGTGAGACAGATTATTGTGGCAGTGCAGGGTGTAGAGAGAATAATTGAAACTAATAACGTGATCAGGAGAAAACAAAGGAAAAACACAACACTGCCAGAAAAGCCCCAAAGGAACACCATGACAGAACACCCTCCCCAAGGGACGGCCCCAGAAGTCCCACAGAAAAAAGGGCAAGAAAAGGGAGGGAGGCAGACTGACAGACAGGCAGACAGACAGGCAGACAGACAGACAGGCAGATCAGACAGGCAGACAGGCAGGTAGACCGGCAGATCAGACAGGCAGACAGACAGACAGACAGGCAGATCAGACAGGTAGGCAGACAGGCAGGCAGACCGACCGGCAGATCAACAGGCAGACAGACAGGCAGACAGGCAGAGTTCTGTATGGGAGTAGCCTCCGCAGCAGGTTCGGGGAACAGGAGCAGCTTCGGTGACAGGGTCAGGGACAGGAGGAGCCTCGGCGACAGGGTCAGGGAACAGAAGGCCGCCATCGGTCACGGGGTCAGGGAACAGAAGGCCGCCATCGGCCACGGGGTCAGGGAACTAGAAGGCTGCCATCGGCTACGGGGTCAGGGAACTAGAAGGCCACCATCAGCTGCAGGGAACAGGAGGTCGCCATCGGCCGCAGGGTCAGGGAACAGGAGGCCGCCATCGGGATTCCCAGAGTCAAGAATTCCCACTGGAACAAGAACAGACAGGGGGCCCAGACTGGGCAGGCAGGACTTCGGGTGGTGCTCGCTTGAGCACGTACGCCTGGGTAACATGGGGCTCAAACCCACGACCCTGGGGTCAAGAGTCACATGCTCGGTGGAGCTGGGTAACCCGGATCGAACCCACGATGTTGAGAACCCGAGTCACATTCTCGGTGGAGCTGGGTCTCGTGGGGATTGAACCCACGACGCCGAGGGTTGCAGTCGGACGCTCTACCGCCTGAGCCAGCGGTAGTTGAGTCATCAGAGGCAGTCTGGATCTAAGTTGTGGGCAGGAGGTTACAGTCACTCGCTCCACCGCCTGGGCGTAGTAAAGGTACAGGTCCAGGTCGCAGCCGTGGTCAGGAAACGTGGCGTAGTTCTACTACGGGGACAGGTCCGGGCAGAAACAGAAAACACTTGGAGGTGAGACAGATTATTGTGGCAGTGCAGGGTGTAGAGAAAATAATTGAAACTAATAACGTGATCAGGAGAAAACAAAGGAAAAACACAGCACTGGCAGAAAAGCCCCAAAGGAACACCGTGACAGCAGCACTAAGATCCAGTTACACCAAGACTGATGTTTTGCCAGCATCAGAGTTAAGACGTATATCATTTATTACTTTAATCAGAGCTGTTTCAGTGCTCTGATTGGCATGGAAACCTGACTGAAACTTATCAAAGCAATTATTTGATGTCAGAAAGGCAGTTAATTGATTAAAGACTATTTTTTCAATTATTTTCCCGATAAATGGTAATTTGGATATGGGCCTGTAGTTGTTAAGCACTGAAACATCAAGGTTATTCTCTGTAACACCGGCATACTAAAAAAAACTTGGGAAATATTTTTGATTGACATGTAACTTTGAAATGGTTCATCTCTACATCCTTTGATAACTTTTTGTCAGCATTGTCTACAGATAATATATACCAAATTTGGTGAGATTCACATGAACGCTCTATGACAAGTTTTTACTTTCGTCATTTTAAAATTTGAGAGTGGGCATGAACCAGTGTTTTTTAATGTTTTTAATGCGTGGCATTCAGTGGACTTCAAGACTAATCAAATTGGTATTAAACTGTCTCATTCTTCAGATAATAGGCAAAATGTCATTTTGTACAATTACAGCACCCCATATAGTAGTGGTTCCCAAAGTGTGGGCGCACCCCCGGAGGTATTGCAGGAGGGGTGTGGAGGGGAGGGGCGGTTTGCATTAAAACATTAAAACCGTGGGGTTTCTGGTTTGGGGGGTTTCCGGTTTGGCAATGGCGGAGTAGGTCGCAACTCGGAAGAGCTCTGTCTTAATTCGACATTTATTCGACAGTTTTGGAACTGATAGAGGAATTTATATTCGGGGAGTCGCCTGTAAAAGTTTTAACAAGAAAACAAGAAAACTGAAAGTGACGCATCGAATCCTGTCTGCAAGGAATGTTTGGGGAAGATGCCTTTTCATGCCCTGTGGTTGTTGATCGAGCGCACAGACTAACTTTAAAGAATCAAAGACAGACTTGACCGGAAAATACAATATTGAAGGGAAAGGGAATTTTTGGAAATACTTGCAAATCAGACATTGTGTTGGAGACAAGTTTAATCTCAATGAGAACCATGTGCTTACTTATCTACAGCAACCACACATATCACATACTGCATCTATGTGTTATAACTCAATGACTAATGTAACAGCAGCTGATTGTAGTAATTTGAAATTAATATGGCAGAGGGACTTGGGGATCGACATTGATGAAGGTGAATGGTTGAAGATTGTTTCAAATGTGGGTAAGAACATTAGGGAAGCAAGAGGAAAATTTATCCACTATAAAGTGGTACATAGGTACTACTACACACCCAGTAGACTCCATAGGATGGGTATTGCTGAAAATGGCTTATGTTGGAAATGCAAGGAAAATGATGGTACATATCTCCATATGTTTTGGGAGTGTTCTTATGTGCACCCTTTTTGGTCCAAAATCCTAGGAATACTAGAAGAATGGCTGGGCTTCTCACTACCTGCTTGTCCCAGACTCTGTCTACTTGGAGATAAGTCAGTGGTATCAAACATAACAAAACAGGCATTCACTGTAGTAAAACTCTGCTTTATTACGGCAGCAAGAATTATTCTACGTAATTGGAAGTGTGTTAGAACTTTAGATGTAAAAGAATGGGTCAATGCAGTAATTGAGGCAGCTTCTTATGAGAGTATGCTGGAAAGGTTGAATGATGAAAAACGAATTATTTGGGACGATTTCTGGGTGCACATGAAAAACGTATAATTGAGTATCTACTTGCAGCTGTATTAATATATTTTCACGTATTACCATTGCTATTTTCTGAATAATATTGTCTGTTGGAGATGTCAAGACGGCGTATAAGAAAACTATGTATAACAAGACATTGTGTTGTATGATGTGGACCTTTTTGTTTTTGTGTGTGTGTTTAAAAATTTGAACAATAAAAAGTTGAATTTCAAAAAAAAAGAATCAAAGACAGAACACACCGCGTCCTTTCATAGCATGCCTGCACCATTTTCAGATGAAGCAACACATTATGCAACTTGCCAGAGAGAAAGGATCCCTGCGTTACAAGGAGTCAGAAGTCCACATCTTTGCAGACTACAGCGCTGAGGTTTCCAGGAAGAGAGCCGCATTCACCCTGATAAAAGCCCAGTTGAAGGAAGCTGGTTTACGCTTCAATCTGCTATTCCCTCCTAAACTCAGAGTGAACGTCAACGGTGCCAAGCACGATTTCAATTTACCAGAAGAGGCGGCTGCCTTTCTAAAGGCGACAAAATCGCCACTACAGGAGTTATTACCAGGACATTTAAAATATAATCTTAAAACCAAAGTGCTGGATAGTTCGGTGAGTGCTTCAGTGCATTTACCAAGATTACATCTTTTTTTTTACGCAGCCTATCCTCCCTTTTGCGTGGGGTGATGGGTTAGCCGTTTGAAGGCTTGGGGAACTTCTTTCTGAAAGTTTGTGCTAGTTTAACGAACATGGTTTGAAATGGTTGAGAATCTGTTCTGGTGTGTAACTTCAGCTCTAGTTTAGGTCTGGGCTGGATGTTTTCCTGTTGTTTTTTTTGCCCTACCTCACCCTTCAATGTTACCGATATTTAGCCTTGTCAGGTACCTATTGTATACGAATGGAAATATAACAGACATAACTAACTGTTCATCACTGGACTGTTAACTGTTAGATTTACTAAGAGTTAAGGTGCAAATTAGGAGTACGCACAAGTGTGTAAGGGCAATTGGGATGGGTTTAGGGCTCACAGGTACATTGTTTATTTCCCCCCCCCCCCTTTTTTTTTTGTTTGTTCTTGTTTTTTTCCCCGACTCCTATTTTCCATCCCTCTGTCTCCCACTGCTGCCTGTACCTCTTTCATTTTCTCACTTTAGGTCACAATGGCTAATAACACATTCACTACTTCACTACATACACTACTTTGAGTAATCCTGTTAAGTTTATATCTTGGAATGTGAAAGGGGTTAATAATCCAACTAAAAGGCGCAGAGTCATGTCACATCTTCAACAGTCGATGGTCGATATAGCATTTCTACAAGAAACCCATCTTTGTAATAATAATATTGCTTGTCTGAAACAACAATCGGTTGGTCAAGTCTTCCACTCTACATTTAATGCAAAAGCGAGAGGTACAGTCATTTTAATAAATAAAAACATCTGTTTTGAGTCCACACAAGTAATTAAGGACCCAAATGGATGATACATCATAATAATTGGACACCTCTTTGCTAATCCTGTGGTTCTAGTTAATATATATGCACCCAACTTTGATGATGCTCAATTTTTTGAGAAAATATTTGCTTTAATACCTTATATGGATAACCATTTTCTTTTAATGGGTAGGGATCTTAACCTTGTATTAGATGTCACCTTGGATAGATCATCCAAAACCTCTCAGACCCCTTCTAGTTCTGCTGTAGTGGTGAAAAATTTCATGAGCCAATGTGGCTTTTCAGACGTATGGCGATTTCAATATCCTCAGAGCAGAGCGTATTCATTTTTTTCTAATGTACACCACACTTACACCCGTATTGATTATTTTTTACTAGATAATAGGTTGTTACCTAAAGTCAAGGCAATTTCATATAATAGTATTGTTATTTCTGACCATAGTCCTGTTGTGCTTGACTTGGACATCCCAAATTGCCCACCTATTAAGAGGATTTGGAGACTAAATTCTCTACTGTTATCAGAGGACACATTTGTAAAACTAATTTCTAATCAAATTCAAATTTTTTCTAGATACAAACACCTCCCTGGATATCTCACATGCCACGTTGTGGGAAACATTAAAAGTTTATATACGGGGGCAAATCATAGCATACTCATCAAGAGTCAAACGAGATAAAACTTTGAAACTGGCAGAGATCTCTCAACGTATTCTTGACACTGACTCAATATATTCCCACTCCCCAGACCCAGGTCTTCACAAAAAACGTTCAGTCTGAATATAATCTTCTTTCCACCGATGAAGCTGCACATCTTATTTTGAAATCCAGGCATTATGTGTATAAACACGGGGAGAAGGCAAGTAGATTACTAGCACGACAAGCTAGACAGGCAGCCGCATCCCGCTCCATCACTAAGATTCAGTCTCATACAGGAATGATCTTGACAGACCATAACGACATAAATAAAGCATTTCAAGATTTCTATGTTAAACTTTATACATCAGAATACAGGAATGATGAACTTTTATCTGCCTTTTTTGAACACCTTGCTGTTCCAACTGTATCAGAGGAACAAAACAAGAATCTGAGTGCAGACATCTCAACCTCTGAGATAATTACAGCCATCAAATCAATGCAAAATAACAAATCCCCAGGCCCTGATGGATTTACAGTTGAATTCTACAAAAATTTTCCCATCAATTGGCACCAATTTTTGCAAGCAATGTATAAAGAGGCACGTTCCTCAGGGAGTTTGCCTATGACACTGAGGCAGGCTTCTATTACACTACTAGCAAAAAAGGATAAAGATCCACTATTGTGCTCGTCCTATCGACCTATTTCTTTGCTTAATGTTGATTTCAAAGTGCTCTCTAAAGTTTTGGCGAGGTGGCTGGAAAGTGTGGTCCCAGACATTGTTTCGCCAGACCAAACTGGTTTTGTCCAGGGCAGACATTCCTACTCAAATCTAAGAAAATTATTTAACATTATCCATTCTACCGAGTCGAAGTGCCCTGAGATCGTAATCTCTTTAGATGCTTATAAAGCCCTTGACCATGTTGAGTTTAGATATTTGTTTTTGACACTTAAGAAGTTTGGGGACGATTTTATATCTTGGATTAAGCTCCTTTATTCTTCACCGTTGGCATCTGTTGTTTCCAATAGCATACATTCTTCTTATTTTACCTTAGGAAGAGGAACGAGACAAGGGTGTCCCCTCTGCCCTCTTTTATTTGCATTGGCTATTGAGCCCTTAGCAGTAGCTCTCAGATTCTGTGAGGATTTTAAAGGTGTACAGCGGAAGGGACAAGAATTTAAAGTTTCTTTGTATGCAGACGACTTGCTCTTATATGTGTCTGATCCAGGATCATCACTCCCTTTTATTTTGGACATCCTGGATAAATTTGGAGAAATATCTGGGTATGAGGTCAATCTTCAAAAAAGTGAACTTTAACTCTCAACTCATTAGCAGCTGCACTACCTTCTACCCTTTTCCCCTTTACAGTGAAAATGAACAACATAACTCGAAAAGTTATGGATGGATTTTGGTGAAATTTTCAGGATAGGTCAGAAGTGGCCTAACTTAGAACTGATTTGTTTTTGGTGGTGATCCGGATAATCATCAGGATTTTTTTATTCAGTGAAGTGACCAGTGTAGCATGGAATCTACAGAGACTTTTATTTTGAAAGGAGGGAATATAGGTTGGTATGGAAATGAGGCTCCTGTTGCGGGTCAAGGAGTTGTTGAGTTTTTGGCTAGAGGGTTCAGTGAAAGACAGAGGAGAGTTAGAGCGGTAGTGGTGAGCAGCCCAGTAGTTCATGTTGGCAGTGGAGCGAACCGCACCGAAGAGCCAACCAAGTTCGTGTGAGCATGAGTGAACGAACCCACCTGCACCGAAGAGCCAAACAAGTTCGTGTGAGCATGAGTGAACGAACCCAATAGTTAACTATTACACCAGTAATAACATGTTTTTAACATGATTAATGTCTTTTAATGTCTTAAGGTGGAGACTTAAGCTGCCTTGGTGGAGGTCTGCGCTCTCTGAGTGCTTTTCTAGTTGGCATATAATATTCAGGAGCTAATACATTGGGTGGAGGTTGCACCTATGATTGACAAGGCAGACTGGGTGCAACTTGAACTGGCATCATGCCCTACACTTCCCTCACTAGTGTTTTCCAGTCTGCCTCTACGTGGTAGTAAGCCGAGTTCAAATATAATAGTGAACAACTCAATACGAATCTGGGCACAATTCAGAAGACATTTTGGGTTTCGGGGAGCTTCCCTCCTCTCTCCTATTGTATTAAACCATATGTTTAGCCCATCTTGTACTGACCCTACATTTAACTCATGGCTCAAGGGGATCAAAACATTCCATAACCTGTATATAGATGGTATATTTGCATCTTTCTTTCAACTGTCCGAAACTTATGATTTACCCAAAACACATTTCTTTCGTTATCTCCAGATTATAAGTTTTGTGAAGACAGCATTTGCACCATTTCCTGAGAAACCACAAAAGACACAGTATGACTCTATTCTTGAGCTGAACTCGGGCGTAAAAGGACTGATATCACTAGTTTATGGTTATATAAACAATATTAATCCACATTCGATTGAACACTTGAAAAGTGCTTGGGACAATGATTTGGGAGTGACCCTGACAGAGGATGACTGGGAGGCAATACACACGTCTTCTACATCTGCACTACATGGGTTAATGCAGCTGAAAGCAGTGCACAGAGTTCATTTAACCAATGCTAGATTGGCAAAAATGTATCCAGACGTTGAACCATGTTGTCCGAGATGCAAAGGTCAGCCAGCAGACTTAATGCATATGTTTTGGCTATGCCCAAACCTTTCTTCATTTTGGCAAGAGGTTTTTAAAGCTTTTAGTGAGATGTTTGGCACACAATTTAATCCCAACCCTATCAGTGCTCTTTTTGGATTGATACCAGCAGAATACAGAGAACCTTTACCAGATAAAGCTTATGTAGTCATAGCTTTCTGTACACTTCTTGCAAGGCGTTTGATTCTTTTAAGATGGAAGCAACGGACCTCCCCCTCTTTTACAAACTGGATTAAAGATGTGTTGTACTTTCTCAAATTGGAATGCATGAAATACATACTCAGAGGCTCATCACAAAACTTTGTTAAAATCTGGAGACGTTTTGGGATTATTACGACTCATTACAAGAACCACTCGACAAGGAATAACACTATATCAAACATTGAGTGCGTTCACATGGACAAGTCGAAACCACTTGGAAGTGGTTTGGGATTGTACCAGCTTCATGTGAACGGGTATTGGTTTGGATTGGAATTGGTTTTCCTTATCCCCCTGCGACTCCAGGCCTGGGCTCTTTCGAAATCACTTCGACTGCCATGTGAACGGGATCGGATTGATTTTGGGTATTGCGCATGTATCAACGAAATAAAAAACGCAGTTTGTTCCTTCATACGGACTTTCTAACACAGCAGAATGCACAACACGTACGTGAATGCGTCAAACTCCTGGAACACCATGTTTGTATGCCGCCAGAAAGTTTGTTTATTGTCTGTATTTAGTAGGAACAGTGCAGAGCCCATAGAAGATGTGCCAGAGTATTACGTTTTTGTTTAGACCACCTTATTGTTTAAGTGGGTAATAATATCAGGTGAAAGGAGGAGGCTATGTAAATACATTTGCACTGACTGACTTGTAAGATTTTCTTTAGCCACTGTTTTGCGACGTGGAATAACCGGAATGAGAGGTGAAAAGTTCAGTCTCCTCTACCTGTCGTCTGTATGCACTGTAGGCATATGTGTGCAGTGCTGTAGTCGCTGTTGCGTATACGATAAGATACATCTTACCTTCGTAGCAGCTTTGTTGTGGGCAAATGTTTACTCGTGTTATGTCCATTATTTTAGTTATGTGTCGTTAGTCGCGTTATGTCCAACATTGTAGCAGCTAGCATTGTAAATCTTATCAGCCTGGGTCGTCATGGCTGGGTCGGCACGGTTTGACCGATATCTTTGGCATTTTTTGCCCAAACAACACGAAACTCGGTACTGCACACACTGGTAACATTATGATGACGCAGTCCAAATTTGAGATCAAGCGGATGAGTGGTTCAAGAGTTATGCGTGGAAGAGACGTTCCTTGTATTAAAAGATAATAATAGAAAGATAGAAGTTGACTACAGCGCCCCCGCCTAGCGTAGCGGAAAGAGCCGGAACTCTCGCCGAATCCGCTTAGACGAACTGCATGTGAACAGGGACTTGGGGGACAGACCACCCGTTGTGAACCAATCCCAAACCAAACCAATCCCACCATGTGAACGCAGTCATTGACACTTTTCAGACTCAGAAAATATTCTTAGGTCCTTAAGGGGGGCCCCAGCAGAAAAAGTTTGGGAACCACTGCCCTATAGGCAGAATTTTACAAAGCTACCTGTCTACATCATTTCTACTTTTGCACAGAAAAAGGACCAATGAAAATCTAGCATTTCAAAAAGGCAATGACACGGTGGTTTAGCGACCGGAAGTCTACCTCAGTCACTGTCAACATGGCAAACGTAGAGAAACGGCAAGATTTCAATGCAGCTGTAGCTGTTGTTTTGGAAGAATCCAAAGTGAAATTCGTTCTGAAAATAGAGCAAAGGGCAGCTCTTGAAGCAGTGGTGGTTCTATAGTCTTTTACGCCCCGGCCGAGACCACCTCTCAGCACCCCCCCCCCCCCCCCCCTTCTGTGCATGGCACCTTCTCAGCAAGCAAGGTCACCTGCAGTTCACTTAGGGGGCGCCAGTGTGCCGATTGCAGCGATATGACACACGGAGCTTTTTAATTTAGTTATTTATTTTTCCTCCAAGCGCTCGTGGCGCCCCCCACGAAATAGCGCCCCGGGCGGCTGCCCTGTTCGCCCGTGCCTAAAACCGCTACTGCCTTGAAGCATTTATTGCACTCCTTGAAGCGCTCGTGAGGTGCACCCCCAAAAAATATCAACATATGTGAATGAGCATTGCTTCTTTTATACTGCTTTAATTCCAATGTTTCGGACCCATGGCCATTGTCAAGGTTCAGTAAGATAATTACCAATGAGGTGTTTTTTATGCAGGGATGTCATGATTGAAGGTCAATGAGTCATTCAATTAGCAATAATTCTATTACCGATACTTAAAGACATTCCAACCACACATAGATAAGCCCACCATACATACACAGATAAGATTTCCATGCATACATAGATAATTGCTGCTGATTAAAAATTGGTGTGTTGAACCAGGCTCTAAGTCTCGGTAATGATATTATTGTTAGTTGAAAGATTAATTGTACGCATCACATTTTACCATGACACCCCTGTATAAAAACACCTGATGGATTGATATCAGCACAATGAACACAAAACAAGCCTTCCAAAATTCCAGCTAAACATTTTCTTCATCCGCTTTGATAATGAAGACAAAACCAAAATGTAATTTTTGAGAATTGTAGCACCTCTTATGGAGCGAAGTTTCCAAAACATAATGTGCTTTAAGAAATTGCACTAGTGGTCCTACTGCAATTTGATGCAATAATGACTTACAATATTCCCTAGCTGGCGCTACACAGCAAATTACCATTCATGGACTGGGTTTATACACCTTGTCGAGCTTAAGGTATAAAATGGTTTCTAAACCAACTCCACCGAAGGCGATGATCCTGTTAGAAACCAGAAAAAAATGAGCCAAGTGCATCACGAAACCCTTTAAAGTTTCAATTTGTAGGGAAAGGGGAGTTAGGAGTTTAGATGAGCAGAGTCTGAGGCAAAGGCTTCAGCCTCACATGGCAGAGGGTCAGGTGCAGGAGCTGGTGAGCCGGAGTTCCGCGAAACACACAGATAGGAGGTGGGGAGACTGTGCACAGTCGATGCCCCAGGCAGACTGTACCTCTGGACTAGGAAACTCAAAACTGACAGACGATCGCAGAGCAGTGGCACCCACAGGGTCAGAAGTGGTGGACAGACAGGCAGAAGGTCCTTAACAGGCAGAAGCACAAGAACAGACAGGCAGAGTTTGTGGTTGAACAACCAAGAAAACCAAAAAATGTTTATACCTTGGCATTGACAGGGTGTATAACTTTAGTCCATAAATTTTAATTTGTCGTGTAGCACCACCTAGGGAACATTGTACATGTAAAAATTGAGGTTTTGAATCGCCAGTATCTTAGGTGGAGCGTAGTTGTTATCGCATCAAATTTGCCATGATGGAGGACCACTATCCCAACCTCTTGAAGCACATTATATTTCATAAACTTTTTCCCATAGGGGGCACTATAATTCCCATAAATTAAATTTTGGCTAATAACTACAAAATGTTAAGGTATAGAAACACATTTTTTTCCCACATCCCTTAAGATGACTGGCATCAAACACATTAGGCCACAATAGGCTAAAATTAACAGCACAATGCCCCGATCATACCATGTACCACTATGCGGTGCATGTAGTTACAAGCTATGTTTTAAATGTTGGGATAAGTTGCTTTAACTTTTGAAAAACTTTTATAAAATGTTTTGAAGATGTTGTCTGCAGATGACGCACTCCAAATACCATGTTGAGCCCAACATACAAATAAATTTTGTTTTTCTTAATTGCAACGGTTGGCTTAATTTCAACGGTTATTCCGCAACAAATGATTTTGGTCTCCCCATCTTTTGGGGGGGCCAGTACAGAGGGGGGTGGGGGGTGTAGCCTCCGGGCACCAAACCAGCTTATTTTCTATCATCCAGATGAGGCTACATCCCCAACACGTTTTGTGTTCACCAATCTTTCATTGTCCTGGGAATCCTCGACACACAGCAAAAGCAAAAGAAAAACTCTAATGCTACACTATAGTGGCAGTCATGATTAACACAAATACTACACTTAACAATCTTAATGCAGGTTATCACACTGCCCTCCCCTTATTAAGCCCCTTGCCCTTGCGGGGTCATTGAAAAGTCATTTAACTGCTGAGGCCTCTGTCGCTGTCTCTGAGGCTTGCCTTCCGTTGATACAGGCAGGGTGTGAGGCAGGGATGCAGAATGGGTGTCAGAGCCATTGAAGGGGACATAGCAGAAGGTGAGCTCAGGAGAGGGACCGAAGGGACCCCCTGTAAGTAATTGAAACAGCTCTCCCCTTGTAGGGTGTTAACCAGTTCTGATAGAGAACTACTCTCCAACCCCTAGCGGGGACCTGAACCTATGCACCACCTCCCCCACCCTTTCAATGACTCTGCAGGGGCAATCCCAATGACAGTCGAGTTTAGGACAGTGCCCCTTATTTCTCTTGGGAATATAAACCCACTCGCCTGCCTGAAAGTCCCTGTATGCCTAAACACCGGCTAAACATGCCCTCTATCAGTGCATTTGCCACTATTTAAGCCTCTTGATCCAGTAAGCATAGGCCTTGGGCCACTTTGTAAAGTAATCCATTGCACATAGCACATATTTGTTTCTTCTGTCTGACTCAGGGACCAGGCCAATTTTGTTCATGCCTACCCTCTCCATCAGTGCCCTGATGCCTGCTGTTGTAGAGTAGAATGGGACTGGTTAAGCGGCTTCTTGTGTGCTGCACACTCCCTTGTGTGCTGCACACATCACAGCATCAGCAGAAGTCTTCAACATTCCGTCGGTGCTGACCCCAATAGAAATCATCTAAGCTATCACAGTTTTAGAGTGCCAAAGTGACCAGAGCCGGTGCCTCCATGGCAGGACCCCAGCACAGCTTCTCTGAGAGATTTTGGAACCACAATCTGCTACTTCTTTTGTCCTGTGGCTGGCTCCTTCCATGCTCACTGCATCACTCTGTCAGAGAGGCTCAGCACACTGGATTTAGTCTATAGGCCTTTAGCGGCTACCGACAGCATCAACACAGTCTGATTTCAGTCTGACACTTCACTACCATGAAGTGACATTTTTTAGGATGCAATTTATGGCCGGCCCCTGCAGTTTTCCCCAGCAACACCCTCAGAATCTAGAGCAGCTTGTCATGGGCCAAAACAATATCCAAGTACACTACACACTCAAGGGACAACAGCCAGTACACTTTTCATGAGCATCTTAAATGTCCCCAGAGCATTGCATTGCCAAATCAGAACCTTAAACTGCCAATGCCCCCTGCCTGTGCTGAACACAATTTTAGGTCGTGACTCAGGGGTGAGGGGTACTTGCCAGTACCCACTATGTAGGTCAAGTGACAAAAACTATGCAGACCCAGATACCAGGTTCAGTGTCTCATCCTCCATCTTGAGCTCTTGTTGGGGACCATGACCACGGCCGATGACCAGGGACTGTCAGAGGGTTCAATGATGCCTGCCCTAAGCATAGCATGGACCTTCTCATCCACAGCCTCCTGCTACACCATGGGTAGATGGCAGGGGCACACTTTGAAGGGCCATGCCTCACCAGTGTTGATATGAGGCTGTGCTAGGTATGTGAGGCCCACCTCATCATCGCTGAGATCGAAAATGTCATTGAACTCCCACAGCAGTTGCCACAGATTCATTTTGTGTTGGTTGCCCAGACCAGCACAGTTTTTCCCCGATATGTCTCTGATTACTTCCATTTGATCCTTCAGGTCCCTTGTCTGATGACAGGGAGGTGGAACTGCATAGTCTGCAGGCAACATTGGCAGGCTAGGCTGTGCAATTTGTGTCAGAGAACTGTTTATTGCAGGGTGTGCTGTTAAGATATAGGTCTGCACAACCTGCAACCAGTCTCTCTCTTAGTGTGCAATCAAGCGCTTTGCGTAGGGACATTGGATGACTAAATTGCACATGCAGTTCTGTAGTATGTAGTATCTGTTGTCCTTGAACAAACTGGTCGCAGGCCAGCTCACTCTGGATAGCAGAGGGCATGTCAGCGTATGCATGCCTGCTGAGGGTCATAGGCCAGGACACGGAGTGACTCACCCAGTTGTCTGATGCAGTGCTTTAACTCACAGTGTAGAGTCTCTCAGGTTGGATTCCCCAAAACGCCTCTGTAGCACCCCAATCAGTGTCATGTTGTCACCTCTCCTGCGGGTTAAAATATAGCAAGCAGGCTGAGGCTCGAACCTGCAGAGTGGGCTGGTGGTGATGACGGCCTCTGGATTGGCCCCAGGAGCACAGATATTTGGGCTGCTAAGTTCCATTTCAGCACATGTAGGGATATACAAACAGACATTGGGATTCCACTACTAACCAACCTCCAAATGTTCATATAAAGAAATTTGTTCTGAAACCCTGCAAAAGATTTTGTATTTACCAATGTTTTGTTCACTGGTACTGTATGTTGTCATTAGTAAAAACTAACCACACTTGAGAACAATCAAACATTTTAGGGATTGTATAATTGTCACGGTGTTCCTTTGTGGCTTTTCTGGCAGTGCTGTGTTTTTCCTTTGTTTTCTCCTGATCACGTTATTAGTTTCAATTATTCTCTCTACACCCTGCACTGCCATGATGATCTGCCCCACCTGCACATCTTGTCTCCCTGTTACCATGTTAATCTGCCCCACCTGCTCATCTTGTCTCCTTGTCGCCATGTTAATCGGTTTTACCTGCTCGTCTTGTTTCCTGGTTTCTCTGATTATTCCCAGCACCTGCACTCCCTCGTTTACGCTCGTTAGCTTCTTAGTTTCCCCACTATTTAAGCCCTGACTTTTCACTCCCCGGTGTCGGTTTGTTTGCTACCCACGGTGTGTTTCTGCACACCAAGCACTCTGACTCCCGACTGTTGTCTTGATCCTGTCGGTCTTGTTCTCTGTTCTAGTTCAGTTCTGTTATCAGTGTTTCAAGTCTAGTCCAGTGTTTCCTAGTCTTGTGTCGTGTTCCTGTTCCCCGGTTTTTGTCGTGCCTGTGCCTTGTCTCTTGTCCTGTTTCTGTCAGTCCTGCCTTCAGTGTTTTCCGTGTCTGTTTGGACTGATGCACGGTTTCGAACCGGACCGGTACCTCAACTACGCCTTGTCTTCTGCCCACGGCTACGACTCGGACCACGTCCCCGACTACGCTCCGGTCTCCAGCCCACGGCTACCGATCCGGCTGCCCCCGATGACTGTACTAGAGCGAGAGGCTGCAATCCTCGGAGTCGTGGGTTCGATCCCCACGTCACCCAGCTCCACCAAGAGTGTGACTTGGAACCTCAGAGTCGTGGGTTCAATTCCCACGTCACCCAGTTCCACCGACCGTGTGACTTGGAACCTCAGAGTCGTGGGTTCGAGCCCCATGTTACCCGGCGCAAGTGCTCAAGCGAGCACCTCCCATTGTCTATCCAGTCCTGTTTGTTGTCTTGTGTGCCCAGTTCTGGGCCCCTGTCTTTGTCCTTGTTCCCCTGTCTATGTCTCTGTTCCCCTGAATCCCTGAATAAAGGCCTTTGGGGTTACGCCATGCAATTGGGTCCTCTCTCCTGTTCTGTCTGTTTCCCTGTTTTCTGGTTCCCTTCCAGCCTTGCCCATTGTGACAATAATTTTATAATATTACCGATACCAATTTTACAATATTATTTGTAATATTTTTCAGTTGATCCAAAGAAAGAATTGGAACAAATTTCTCAGGAGATTGATGGATAAGGCCCATTGTTCTTAACTAAATGGTTCAGTAATTGTTTCTTGGAGGTGTAATTTCATTGCTGTGTGACTTTTCCCATAAGCAATAGCGCCAAGAAATGTTTGGCTTACTCACCAGTTGTAGTCCTTTTAGCCAGCTTAGTAACTCTACCCTGGCAATCCTGGGGTGCGTTTCCCAAAACAGTCATTGCTAACTTCCTTAGCAACTTCGTAGGCTTGAATGATGGACTAACGACACTGCTGTTTCCCAACAGCATCGTTCAAACGACACAACTAACGATGTTTACAACGTTAGTCTGATGGATCGTTCAACGACGCAGGTGATTCTCAACAGCAAAGTCTGGACGATCCATCGGAAGTTCCATTGTAAACTGTGTCGTTCGAATGATTAGCATGGAACTGTTGTTAGACCATTGTTTATGTCGGTTTCTGTACACGTGACATTTTGCTCGTCACCCTTGGCCTTCTTGGGTCGTATTAGGCACCATTCAATGCTTTACCGCCACCCACTGCATGAATGATTTTACTTTGTCACTTCTTTTTCGCCATGGCACTTGCCAGATCATGTAAAAGGAAGATAGAAAATTCACCCCACACGACACCAAAAGTTGTTGCAAAATGTTGTTGGATTATTGAAGTTATTTGCTGATCTTACAGATCGCTTTTAATACTGTGATGTAGAGTATGATCACGGATCACGGATCCACAATCAAAGTCATTCCATTATCTCACAGATCATTCCATGTGTTTCAAATTGATTAGCGTTTAGCAGGATTCGAACCCGCATCTCTCCAAAAATGGGAGAAGCTCTGCATAGAGGGCTGACAAGCTAACCACTCAACCATTGCACCACACAAGCTGTCAGTGGCCTTAGTTATATTTACATGTAGATGTATGTAGGGTAGTATAAATGAAACACACGATCATATCATTACAATCTTAGTCAGTCACTGCTTTTTAATGAGTAAGGGACATGATTGTGTTGGGGAACATTTCCCTAAGTTGCTGAAGCTGTCATACATACCGGCTTAACTGAAATAAGGCTACGTTTTTGTTGCTTACTGTCGTGGTGTCGTTTCTGTCGTTTATCCGCAACAAATGCATCCGAATACTCTCCGAGCACTTTCGACACATCTGGATACTTTGCAGTTTCAACGACGGAAGTCCAAACTAACATAGTTCAGACCTCCGTTGTACGTAGGTAGTTGGAGAGTTTCGGGAAACAGTCGGAATCGGACTGTTGTGTCGTTTGAACCTACATCGGACAACGGTGGTTAAATGCTAACATCCGTCGTTGTTTGGGAAACGCACCCCTGAACTACAATTGTTTTTTCTGTTATGTTTGTCTAGGTTGGGGCCCATTATATAGGCCTAATGCCTTAATTAGCAAAGATACCTAGCAAAACATATTCCAATTAAGATGTCTAAGAAGCTGACATGAACGCTTTTCAGTATAGACCTACTCGTGTCCCTCCCTTACAAAACAGGAACCTTAGAATTAGGCTCATTTAACCTAGAATGTATTTAGTAATAACTCTTCTGCATTAAATATATGTGATCTGTATTGTCCTATGTACCAAAAAACTAGGAATATTGTTTACATTACTAAGTTTGTTTTTTATATCTTGTAAAATATAATCCAGTTGACTTACATGATGCTAGTTCATGCAATTTTTGTTAGAAGACAATGTGGCTGCGTCAGTATTAACTAGATATAGATGCGTTCCGATGATATCCTCTGCTACCCTGACTGGGTAGTCCTGTCTCCTGTAACTTTGTCATTTGATACCACCCCGAAACAAACAGAAAGTCTAGAAAACTTAAAGGAAATAGTACTGTTTGTCAGAACATGGTCCTAAGTCTGTATACCAACTTTGGTTATGATACATCAAACCATTGCATAGATCTGACTTTTGACCAGTGTTTGCATTAGAGCTTTTGAAATAAATGGTTTACAGCAGTCAGAACAGGGTCCTGCCTACATATCTGAAAGTATCTGACATTTGAGTAAAAAAAGAGGGACAGGCACTTATGGATAGAGAAATTCATTGAAATGCATAGTTTCTTGGTCATCATAGATAAAAGCCAATTAGGGCAAAGTCCCGACATAATGGAGGTGGTTACATGTTGAAGCAGTGAGTGGGGAGCAACTGCTCAACCATGGAGGTATTATACTAACTGAAGGAAGTGAGCACCTCCCACCCCCATTCATTTCAATGGGAAATGCTAAGCAAGTGAATTCAGCAAACTTTTTCAATTTTTAAAATGGCGTTTCATGGGGTTTATTTCCACCCGTGTTTTACTTAGCCAATGAAGTGGCACAATACTAATTGACATGAGGTAGAGCAGAAACCTATATCAAGGAAGGGCATTGGATATTCAAACATGGATGGTGATATAGTTCAGGGATGCCCTCCTGCATGAGCCAAGAGTGGAGCACCCAGCATTCAGCATAGGGAAAACTGGGGTGGATATGATGCAATTTCTGCGGCGACGAGGCAACAAGGAAGTGTCGGTATATGATCAGGTAGTAAGTCGACCACACAAGACTCCACGTCTACTGTCAGCTTTATTACTGAACTCCAACAGAGAACATCTTACACACAAAACATCAGAGCAATGACAACCCCCTCTGGTGGTGATCTCACATAAAGGAAAGCCAGTAGAACACAGGGTGCAGAGTGCCTACTCTAAATCTACCACAGCAGGTGCCTTGCTCCCATAAGGTCATGTGACATGGAATGCGGAGCTGAAAACACTCCCATCCAGGTCATGAAGGACAATTTTTTAACCAGCATGCATCATCATTGTGAGTCAGCAGTGTGCAGTGCTTTTTTAATTGTTATAATAATTATAAAATATAATGCTAAATATAACTTATAATTTTAGTAATAAAATAGCAGAAGCTGTCAGTAACCCAATAAGCCTTTTTGGTATAGGCTACTTGAACTTGGTACAAAGAACCTACACAGACACATTATTTAAAAAAAAGACCTACCCGGATTTTAAGTGAAAGGAGGGTTAGAAAGCACACCTTTTCTTTTGCCTAGTTGCATAGTTCTCAAAGGTCATGCCAATGGTGTAAGTTAGACAGAATAAGTGCGTCCTCTACTGTTAAAATTTAGACATGCACATTGTTTAAAAAAGGACCACCTCCTCGTTATAACATTTGTATTGCTAAATATAAATACTTACAACTCCTAAAAAAGGTGGATCATTACTTTTTTATGTTTCATCTAAGTTATTATTTTAAAGGCTGCAGACTATGTAATATTACTTTCATCATAGGCAGTAGGCCCTATGGGAGAAAAAACCTTTACATAGCCTCAAGGATCATTGACTTTTTATTCCTTTAAAAAGTTGGTGCGATTGCCTACTTTCCCATAACCTACAGGAAATGGCGTAACCAGAGCTGGCTTCAAATTTTAAAAACCGTAGGAAATGTCATCAAATAAGTAGGCGCGTATAAGCTATGGCCATATTTTGAAGCCAATAGTCCTAACTGGGACAAGCCACAGTCGATACGTCACACGGAGCTAACAGTCCACTTCAAAGGCGTTTATTGAAACGATTTTAATATGAAGAGAGACATTAGGTTAAAATGCTTGCATTGATACATAAAACACAATGCTGACATTGAAACAGTCGATTTTGAATCAAACACTACAAATTCTCTGGAGACGCTCAGAAATATGTATCTCAGTGTCACGCACGCGCATGATGCATTAGATGGTTGTGAAGCGGGATGGGGCACACGATATGAGGTAATGTTGGTCACGACAATTGTTACTTCTTGATTTTGCAGATGGACAAGTGAAACATTGTGTCATTCACTGAAAGTAGACTACACTGTTACAATTAGCAAATAAATGCTTGTTTAGAAACGTTACACCCGATATTCAATTTGATCCAAACATGCGGTGCAGGTAAAGTTAATGTTAGTTATGCTAGCTTCCTTTCTCTTGATAAAAGTGAACTACGTATTTCGCATACGTTAATAGTGACCTGACACTCAGTTCTGACAAATATTCGAAAGAGTAAGTGTGTTGAATAAATGAGGTGAAAATACGTGTTCGAAGTGACAGCTTTTTTTTAAGTTGGAACACGACATCCGTTTTGTCCGCTGGCAATGTGGCATGATTGGGATTTGCAACAAACGACGTAGTTGAACGTGCGTTATTAAGCGTCTTATATTCTCTGTATGACAATCACGAAAATAGTTCTTTATGGAAGTTGGCTAACGATAACTGCTAAATTTAGCTGGCCACGTTCTCATAGTTAGCGGTGTGTACAGTAACAGCGGTAGGTTTTGCAACCACATGCACGATAGACCCTTTAATCGTACGGGATATGCCTCCAACAAAATCTGCATAATGGTAAAAAAGTAAGAAGGTAATGATGTTGGAGGCAATTTCAGTCTGAACACAACAGTAAGGCAGAGCTAACCAGGCTAGCAGTGATGAATGGGGGTGTGGTCTAATAGGAGAGGAGCCCAGCGAAAGCTGATCTTCATTCATTCCCAAAACAGTTAACTTGAGTGCTCCATAATTGCTGACATAGAATAGCAGTGGATAATAAGTCATAAGTCAAGGGGTGTTGCTTAATTCTAGCCTACCGGTATGTAAATTAAGAATGAATGACAAAAGAAAAGGCCATAGTTGACCACCTAAATTTCCTGTCCTAAACAGATAAAATGTAGTTTTTTGTCCTGGTTATTTTCCTTCAGCAAACCGGTTTAAGTAATTTATTTGGAACGTTTTTGCAAGTACAATAAATAATTAGGTTTTTAATTTGCCAACAAAATGACTGCATTTGAAAATTGCTTGGTTCTGAACATGTGCAGCCCAACCTTTAAACTGTGCAATTTAAAGTATGGTGAAGTTAAGAACAGTAAACTCAGTACAAAGAAACACGAGCAATCACGCAACAACAAATTTTGACCACAAAATATATCTATACTATAGTCCAGTTTTGGTCAGAGCCTGCTTGACATATTTACAAATTCATATCCTAAAAGGCGCTTAAAATACCTAAGCGGGCTAAATGTCACAAACATTTTTACAAACTGCTTTAGATTTTGGTAAATAAAAACATCAATAAGTGACCACACTCACAGTTAGTTTTAGCCAGTAGGAGCATTTTACCAGTGCATTTTATCCAAAACAATGTGACAAGGTCTGGCTACTTGGAGAAGTGGCTGAGGCTACACACTGCTGTCAGGTATAAAACTGGTAACCGTCCATATTCATTGATTCAACAGTGTTTACAGACTACCATTGAAATAAAAGAGATGACTAATTGTAATTGCACATGATGAGTGGTAAATTTGTGCAACAGCATTAATACAACAAAAGTTTGATGCCTACCAATTTGTGATAATTAAACCCTGAATATTGCAAGTATTTTTATCAGGTGTTAAACATTTCTGATCATAGCTGTAGTCTGTGACAAAGACATAAACTGAAAGCCTGTGCTGATGGCACCAGGGGTGTAGTGAAGGGTCAATACATGTAAACACTGTTGATGCACCTTCACAAAGTAGCTTTTACTCACCTGTTAATTAACATCAATTACTTTCTTACTGCTATACATTAATCTTGGCTCATAGTAATCCCTTGTTTGTGAAAAAGGAATATTTTGTGATCATTATCTGCACTTTTACGGAATTAAGATATGTAAAGATACAGAAAGATATGTACTGCAACAGATGAGAGTTATTAATTAATCTTTGAGGAAACTTCAGAATTGCAGTCTGCATTGTCATTAGTCATTAATCTAATTTGAACACAGGGCACTATAGCAATGCTGTATGCTACTGGCCTTGTTCGATGTCCATGTGTGTTGTTGGCTTACACTAAGTCTGTTAGATGACTGACAGGATGGGCAGATGAAGTCAGTCCTCTTTCAGACACGATATTCTTACACACATGCACATTAATAATAATAATAATAATAATAATAGTAATAATAATAATAATAACCTTTACTTGTATAGCACAGTTAATATATACAAGATGCAGCTCAAAGTGCTTTACAGTTTGGCAAGGTCACAAACAAAACAGTATTTCTTGCAGTCCAGTGGCATCGGAGTAATTGAATGCAATAATGGAATGGCGTGGTGTTTTAACAATGCAATGTCACAGCAACGCAATGTCCTGCGGGCTCTTGCGTGAACACAGGTAAAGCATTTGTTGTATCTTGGTGGTGCAGGGGGGTTGACAGTTCCTGCTTGTGTCCATAGGGGCAACAGGGGTGAGGAAAAACTCCCTGAATTGTATGTGGTTGAATCGAACCGGAAATAAAAAAAAGGAAGAAACCATTGACACTCTGTAAAATGTGCTTTGGTTGTATGCAATCTGTGTAGTGTGATCATCTTTAGGTTATTATAATTCAACATGATAATCAGTGATTTATTTTAGTATGTTAGGCCTACAGATCGTGAGGTGTGGAGTGACTAAATGTTTTCACCATTCATTTGGCTTGGCATTCACAGTTTTCTTACCAATAGTATCAGTGAAGTTACAGGCTTGGTTGTTTAAAATATATTCAACAAGTCAAATTAAGTTTTGTATTTTGGATTTGAAACTTCCAACAGTAGGAGCATTTTTGATGTCTTCTGGAAGCTGGTTCCATAGCTGAACTGCATAGCAGCTGAAAGCTGCTTCACCACATTTTGTTGTGACAGCAGGTTTTACCAACAGATGTTTCTGCTGTGATCTTAAATATCTAGTTGGTACATATAGCAAGAACATATCCAACAAGTATTTTGGTCCCAACCCATTTAGTGTTTTAAACACAAGAAGCAATGCTTTAAAGTCAATTCTATAACCTCAGGGCCTGAATTTGGGTGCGCGATTGCGGGAATTGCGCATATTTTATTCTAATCCCGCTCTTTCAGTGATCATAGAGCGGGAGATTCGCGCACGTCTGTGTGTGTGTGTGTTTTTTTTTTTTTTTTTTAAAGCCTTTTCATCTATGCAGATCAACCTGGAACACACGTCTCCATTACACTTTAGATCTATCTATCTATCTATCTATCTATCTATCTATCTATCTATCTATCTATCTACGTTTACCGAGTCACCCGAGTTTCCCTGTTTCCTTTGGCAGCCGATAGCCTAGGCCCGTTCCGCCCTGTGGATGGAGCCAGTATACGTTGCAATGCAATGAAGAGGAATGGGGAGACAGATTGTAACGTCAAAATAACGAATCAGAGTGAAATCGTTACGGTATTTTCGCTGTTGGTTATTGTTGAGCCCCCTCTCCTGTCGTACAGTAAACAAAACAGCGCATAGACATAACATAGTTTTAAACCACAACACACGCGCGCGCGCACACTCAGACACAGAAGAGGAATCGTGTGCACACCTCAACTCCCCCTCTCAGACAGTCGAAGTAGCCTAAATAAAACTTCTTTCATTCTTCATAATCTGATCCGACAAGCAGCACTGCCAGCAGTAGTGTGAGTGATGATGCCAGTTCTGAGGAGACGGCTAGCGTGCAGGAGAAGCGCAGCAGTTGCGGGTGCTGGTATTCCAAAGAGGGGAAGCTCACTGCCAACTTAATCATAAAGTTTGTCCATTTACTTTTACGTTAATTCTACCCTTCGTTCCTTCTCTAGAAAATGGTCTGCCATAGTGCTCTGCTAGTGCAGGTGCGCTAGCGGGCTAGTTCAGGAGAGCTAGTGGGCTAGTTAAGTAGCACTAGCGCCAACCTACCTAACAGTATGATTCTAACGAAACGAAATTAAAAACGAACAAGAAAATTGTAATAAACCAAATCGGAAATAAGAGTGAGTGTGATTTATATTCAGTGTAAGAAATGAACAAGCATGCAACATGCGCGATGGGACTGAGCTCCAAGCAGCCAAGTGACAGTCTATGTATCAAAAACACCAGCCAATCAAAACTGGTTCAGAGGTTCACCAATCAACACGGGGACTGCTTGAAGTCCACACCATCAAAACTCCGCCCACCATTCCATTCACCCCCAGAGATAACATTTCTCCAATGACCATCCAGTTTCCATGCATAGAAAATTAGGGGTCCCGTGCTGGCCCATTGAAGTGCATTGACGCTGGACGTCTATGAGGAAATGCGTTGGCCATAGGTCATGAGAACAAAGTGAAATGCTAAGTTAACAACACCAACTCAGTTGATTTGTGATAATGGGCCTATTATTAACAAACTGATGTTTGAAATGAACATGTTTTAAGGCATTTTGTAAACATTGACCATTACAATTTTATTTTTACATTTAAGGGGAAGCAGAGCTTCCCTTGCAGTCTTAAAGAAATCTCCTCTGAAGCACAGGGATAAATTTCAGCCAGGCTGCTTTGCTAACACAATGTGGACAGGAAATGTATGAATTCATTCATATTGAAGAATATTCTGAAAGCATTCTTGTATTTTAATTGTAGATGACAAACAGGACTTATGAAATTAAATGTGAGAATAGAAGAATGATTTCTGTAAGTTAAAAGCCAATGTCACGGATAAAAGATGACCTGACCTCTAAAATAAGACACAGCAACTCATACATAGTAGAGGATCCAGCAGGTTTATAGTATATGATTAAAACAAATTTAATACTAAAATCTATGTAGTGGTTTACTACCCTGAATTTGAAACTGAACAATACATTCTATCTTTGACAGCTGGTGGTAATACAACTTGTGTTTACCTGCACTTTGTATGACAATACTGGGCCTATGGGCCTATTTAGAGACATCAAATAAGATTATTAAAATATGACGATTTAAGCCCGCAAGAATCGTTCCCCAAAAAACGACAATCCCCCCCAAACTGTTTAAATCCCCCCCATTTGAGTCATTTAGGGGGGGAATTCCCCCCCATTTTGAAAAACGAAATTCAGGCCCTGCTACTGGGAGCCAGTGCAGGGGCCTTAAAATTGGAGTAATGTCTTTAGTTCTTCTTGCTTTTGTAAGAACCCTTGCTGCTGCATTTTGGACCAGTTGAAGCTGTTTGATGGTCTTTTTAGGAAGGCCTGTGAAAAGGCCATTGCAGTAATCTACCCTGCTGGAAATAAAGGCATGTACAAGTTTTTCTAGATCTTGTTTTGACATAAGACCTCTACGTTTGGCAATGTTTTTAGGTGATAAAATGCAGATTTAGTGATTGCTTTCATGTGACTGTTGAAAGTTAGTTCACTGTCAATAAAGACACCAAGGTTTTTAACAGTATCTTTTGCTTTAAGCCCTTTAGTCTCAAGAGCAGTGGCGATCCTAAGTCTTTCTTTCTTTTTCTCAAAAATAATAACTTCAGTTTTGTCTGCGTTCAGCTGAAGAAAATTGTTGGACATCCAGTTGTTTATTTGGTCAATACACCTGTAGAGAGACTCAAGCGGGGCATAGTCATCAGGTGATAGAGCTAAGTAGATTTGAGTGTCATCAGCATAGCTATGATAATTAATTGAGTTGTTCTTGATGATTTGTCCAAGTGGGGGCATATAGAGATTGAATAGTACTGGACCAAGGATTGACCCCTGAGGGACACCACAGGTCAAGGACACAGGTGCTGATGTATAGTTTCCAATAGCAACAAAGAAACTCCTTTGTTGCAAGTATGATTTTAACCAATTGATAACTATACCAGTGAATCCTACCCAATGTTCGAGTCGATGTAGTAGTATGGAGTGATCAACTAGGGCTGACGGCAAACAATCGATTAGTCGTTGGTCGACCAAAAAAATATTAGCCGACTAAAATTCTATTGGTCGATTGGTCGGAGGGAAAAAAAACGCGTCTTTTCGAAGGGCTGAAGGGCTTTTAATTTGACAAGTATGATAGAGGAAGTCGTCGTGCCACTAATTTACTGTTGGCATTTTCTTCACGGCATACACCATGTCTGGAAGAAGTTCTAAAATTTGTCAACATTTCAAAAAGGACAAGGATGACCCAAGGAGGGTTACATGCAAAATTTGCAAAAAAAAACATTCGCCTTTCATTCTTCCACGACGAACATGTTTTACCACGTCAGACATGTAAGTAGCCTGCTAGCCTAGCTACCCCTTGCAACAAGTTTAATTACAAATTGTTACAATCATCTTTCATGAACAATGTGTGTGTAGCACGTGTTTTAAATAAATATTCATCAGAATGTTAAAAGTCTGCCAGTCTTTCTGATTAATTTGTTTTGACACATCCTGAATACCAGAATCTGAAATAATTTGCCCGTGTAACAGACGGCAGACTGTGCTGTGCGCTTAGTGGGGAGCGTATCAATGTTCCCCGGGTCCTATGTTCCCCGGGTCCTATATTCCCCGCTATTTGTATGGGACCGGGGAACATAGGACCCTTTTCTTTAAAAAGGGTCCTATGTTCCCCGCCTGGTATCTGACCGTGGAACAGGACGGGGATGTGCTTGTGCGTGCATATTTCCTGCCTTATGTCAATTTTGCGCGCAGAAGCATACCTGTCCACAAGGGATGCTTGCGCAATTGTGCATTATTGAGAGGGGCGATTTCCCGAACTTCGGTGTTAAGATGGCGGAGTCAAAGAATGGATGAAAAACATTTTATAGCCTACATTATTTTTTACTTGTATAGTGCTTCTTTGCTGAAAAAAATATTTTTAAAAGTCAACATTCAAGATTAACATGTCACTTTCAGCTTTAGCAAGGTTGAGGACAGCGACAGACACAGGCTGCGCTTCACACAGCAAGCGCTGCAACTAGATGCGGCAAGCCTTTTATTGTTGGTTTTTTTGTTTTTGTTCAATGGCTACTTTTAAGCGTTGCAATATGCTCGAATAAAACAAATGCTTTCCCAGACTTGTGTTAGTTGTAGCCATCAACTCTAGTCTAATCTGGAAAGCGCACAGCACAGCAGGTATTTGCGCGTCTTATTGGAGAGGCGTCATGGCAAGCAGATCATTTCTGCTTCGGTTTTGGGAAGTTCTCTTCATTTCCCTATCGTTTTATTAAGAATGAATTATAGATTGCTATACATTTGAATTATGTAGGCTATTGTATGCCCGTGTGGTGCAACAGCTGGCTGTGTTTGTTTAGCCGAGTCTGCATGGCTGCAGCCTCAGGATTGTCGTTGTTTTTGAACGTGGCTTGTCATTGTTGATTTTGAATTTACACAATGTGAATGAGGTGATCTAAAATAGCCTTTGGTTGACCTGTCGGAAGGGTGGGTTTCATTTTATTGGAACAAAGAGATCTAAGTATTGGGCTGTAGACCCAATGTCGGATTACTGACATTGTCAAATCAAATGGGCTTCGGAGAAACAGTCCCCGTGTGTCGGACCCGTGTCACCAAATTGTCTCCAAATAAAAAAAGCTAAGATCGGTGCCTACATACAACAACAATACATTGTCTGAATAAAATGTAGGCATGTGACGAAACAGTGTCGAACAAACAGAACAACAACAACAAGCAACGCCTATGCGTGGCCACAGTATATTTGGATTGAGCGGGGAACATCGGACCCTTTTTTGGAAGGAGGGTCCGATGTTCCCCGATACCGGGGAACATAGGACCCGGGGAACATAGGGATGACCCCGCTTAGGGTACTATGTCAGCCACGGTCACAACGTTGTTTTTTTCCTTTTAACTCCGACTGGGAGAACTAGGCATTCAACTGATTTTTATGTAGGTTAGTTAGGTTATGTAAATCAACCAGGAAACATTTTGTAGGCCTACATCACATATTTCAGGCAATCAGACAACATAATCATTTTAAAATGCCTGCATGGTTGAAAATCGCATGAAGGTTACCCTCGCCGTTAGTGGTAAATGCGCAGAGAGACGGCCGCCTCGCAGTTGTGTAGCCCATCACGTTATTTCGTTTTTTTTTTTTTTGGGAGGGGACGGGGCGATTAATCGATTAATCGGGCGAAGATCGATTTCTTGGTCGACCAAGAAAATCCTTGGTCGAGGACAGCCCTATGATCAACAGTGTCAAAAGCAGCACTAAGATCCAGTAACACCAAGACTGATGTTTTGCCAGCATCAGAGTTAAGACGTATATCATTTAGAACTTTAATCAGAGCTGTTTCAGTGCTGTGATTGGCACGGAAACCTGACTGAAACTTATCAAAGCAATTATTTGATGTCAGAAAGGCAGTTAATTGATTAAAGACTATTTTTGCAATTATTTTCCCAATAAATGGTAAATTGGATATGGGCCTGTAGATGTTAAGCACTGAAACATCAAGGTTATTCTTTTTGAGCAAAGGGTTTACAACTGCTTTTTTCAAAGAGGAAGGAAAAATGCCAGTCTGTAGTGATGTATTTATAATCTGAAGTACATCTGTTGATATTAGGTGAAGAACAGATTTGAAAAAGATTGTCGGCAAAATGTCTAGTTCAGATGTGGATGAACTGAGATTTTGTACAGTGTCGTAGAGTGTCGTAATTGATTAAGCTAAATGTTGGCATTGAGCTGAGGTCCCCTCTCACTGGAGCCAATGGTTCCAGATTTTGGGCTATTTGCAATTGAGAAGCTATATTCATTCGTATTTTATCAATTTTACCATTGAAAAAATATGCAAAGTCGTTGCAGTTATTAACTGAGAGAAACTCAGGAGGCAATTATGTTGATGGATTTGTTAACGTCTCAACAGTAGAAAATAGCACACGGGCATTGTTGACATTGCTGTTTATGATGTTGGAGAAGAAAGACTGTCATGCTTTAGAAATTTCCAAGTTGTATTTACGGAGCATCTCTTTATGGATTTGATAGTGGATCTGAAGATTAGATTTATGCCATTTTCTTTCAGTCTTTCTACACTCTCTCTTTAGCAGTTTAACCATTGGATTCATTTTCCAGGGTTTTTTTTACTTGTTAGTGACTCTTTTGAGTTTTAAAGGAGCAATACTATCCATAATATGTGTCATTTTTTAAGTGAAATTCGTCATTAATTAATCTGCACAGTCTGATGGTTGACTTAGGGGCTGTGGGAGTGCCTGCTCAAAAAGAAGACGTGTCATTGTTTATGACTCTCCTTCTTACAGCCATAGACTGCTTCTGAATGTGAGGGGACATAGAAACATCAAAGAAAACACAGAAATTATCAGATAAGGCCACGTCTATAACAGTTTTAGAAACATTAAGACCCTTTGTGATGACAAGGTCAAGGGTATGGCCATGAGAGTGTGTTGGTCCCTGTACATGCTGTTTTAGGTTGAATGTGTGAGTAATTCATTGGCAGAGGTGTTTTCTACATTATCTACATGCAAGTTAAAATCCCCTGATATAACAAGACTGTCAAATTCCAAACAAATGTTCGATAATAGTTCTGCAAACTCCTCCAGAAAAAGTGTTGCTGAGAGTCTGTAGATAGTCAGTAGTAACATACTAGAAGAACACTAGAACACAACTATTAGCTCTTGTGACACTCATGAAATCAAAATTTGGGGGAGCTGATTTGATAAGGGTAGTAAAGCTGTTTGCTATACTAGCACATCTGCAGAAGCTCTAATGCTGGCCACTGGACAGCTGTCTGGAAATTTCACTCTACAGGCACAGCTGTCTTTAGTTCTTAGGATTACAGTATAATTCAGTGTACATTGCATTATATACACAGTGCCCTTGGTAAATCCTAGTGCAATGATATCGTGCAACTCCATGCTCAAACCTGTGACTGCAACTCTGGATTGGGAGAAAGACACACAACAAGTGTGCTAAAAGCCAGGCTATTAGTTTAGTCAGTGTCATATCCTCTTGATTTGTCGGGAGGGTGATTCTCATCCTGCGTAGTCTGACCCCAGGTTGGCCCGAGACCTTACAGCAACTCCAGATTGCGGGAAAAATGAGCTAAAAGCCAGGCTATTGGCTAAGTCAGTAGCTTATTATTTTCAAGCGCCAGGAGGGAAGTTACCCACGTTCTTACTCCGATATATGCTAGCTGGCATCCATTACACTGGCCATGTTACATTACATTACATTTAGCAGATGTTTTTTATCCAAAGCAGCTTACAATACAGGACACAGATCAAGCTACAGATATGCAAAGAACAACAGAGTAAGCAACAGAGTACAGAGCAAGCAAGAGCACAACAAAGTAACAAAATGCAGGTAAGTGGAGGTTAGTCAGTCTTCAGTCGGTCTTCAGGTGCTCCTTGAAGATAGAGAGGGATGACCCTACTCTTGTTGCAGCTGGTAGCCTGTTCCACTGTAGAGGGACAACAACAGAACAGTTTCATCTGAAATTGCCTTGAGTGAGGGCCGGAAAGGCCAAACAGTTTGCATGTAAGGATCGTAGTTCCTTGGATGGGAACAAGTCTTTATTATTGTCTTCAGGGAGGCAGGGGCAGACCACTAAGTTACTGTATAGGCTAGAGTAAGGGCCTTGTGCTTAATACGATTAATTATTGAATAATCAAAATCGAATTCATGTTTTTATGTCTTGAATGTGTGTCTGAGTGTGTGTAGCCGATAGGCTTGCAGTTATTGGCCTAACTGCTATAGCTACAGACTGGGTATATGCACAGTATCCAGACAGATTTCAGAGTTATGCCAGGCCTTATGGAAAAGTCTTCAACCAGAACTTGTCACAATACCAATAAAGACACTGTGAAAGAACAGTGCATAAGATCTCAGGCAAAGTTTGGACTTATGGGAGTTTAGTTAGGTGCTTGCGGTGTCCATGTGGTCCTTCTGCATGGTAACAAAAATAGGAAGGCATGACAACCTCCCCTGTGCTCAGGGGCATCACTAGGTATTTAGAACATTTGGAGCTATATCCCAGAAGTTAGAGATTTTTTTAAGTGGGGGTTCAGGGGTTTCTCCACTGTGAAATTATGAAAATTGGTCTGATGAACATGCAGTTATAACATAGTTTGAAAATAAAAGGAAAGACCAATTGTCACGACTCACGGGCATGCACAAGTAGTTCGATGTTTACATTACAGATAGGGTAGCCTGTGAATGCGTGCGCCATAATACACACCACATACACCAGCAGCCAAAATTAAAATGGAAAGAATATGGACGTTGGATTTGTAACATTTTGCAATGAATGATTTTAAATCTGCCCATATAGCCAGATTTTCTTGTGGTTTTTACCGGCTGTAAATGTTGCATTTGTGGCTGCTGGTAATGCAACCCTAAAAAAGTCCGGGCTATTTTCATTCTTCTTCTTATTATTATTGTTGTTGTTGTTGTTTTTGTTATTTGATGGCACAGATCCAGCGCTATAGCCCTGAATGGCCAGGTCTAACAACGCCCCTGCCTGTGCTAGCCTGGCTAACGCGACTTATCAATGCTCTGCGAACATTGGTCTGGCCAAGCTGTGTTGTAAACCCATTTCTCAGAGGGCGGGCTTAACCCACGTGTGTGAAACGCCTGTGTTTGCTACTGGACGAAGCTTCAACCAATCACATTATTGTCCATGTATAAGACAGAGAATAGTAACGTGCATATGAGTAAACAAAAACGTAACTGCACAAAAGCTCAAAATTCCATATGCTATCGCTGACAATGTAACGTGCAGCTATTTTGTCAATGAAATAGCTCCACAACTTTGCAAGATATTACTGTGTTGTTCTGCTATTTACATACTGTAAACTGGGTTGACTTGGCAACACTTACCATTTATAAGTCAGATGAACCTAGTCGACAACAATGCCAAGGAGATTTTCTTTGTAGACTTCATTGGCTAACATGTTCACCCATCTTCCAAAACAGCAGCTACAGCTGCATTGAAATCTTGCCGTTGCTCCACGTTCTCCATGTTGACAGTGACTGAGGTAGATTTCCGGTCGCTAAACTACCACGTCATTGCCTTTTTGAAATGCTAGATTTTCATTGGTCCCAGTTTCTCTGTTAATGTAGAAACGGTGTAGAATGGGAGCTTGGCCAGACTGACTTTGCAAACGAAATTCAAATGCAGCGGCACGGGAAGTATGGGCGTGGCATTCACTCCCTATTCCGACATGTCATTAGTCAGACATCCCACTATTCAGACATCCCACTACTCAGACATCCCGCTATTTAGACACTTTTTAGTACCGCTATTCCGACAGTTTTTTTTTTCACAGTTGCTCATGTAAACACACTTCCGCATCGCCTTCAACTTTTAATGCTAATATCTTTCAAACTAGGCGTCCAAATTAAGCGAAACACGATCGGTCAGCAGGAAGAATTATATTCCTGCTGTGGAACCTCTCAGATTGTCTTGTGATTTCAACAAAGAAATGACACGACGTGAATTTCTGTTGTGAATGCACTCATAGGCCTATATGTATCATGATTTTCTGTGCATGGCGATTTATTTTCGCTGCGTTTGAAGCACAGGCTTGGGATATATTGACTCTTTTGTGGCCAAATGTGTAAAACTGGACCATTGCGGATTGTGGAAAAACTGGAGGACTGATTGGACTTTGACTACAGTCGGTTTTGCCTCCAGGGTAGGCCTTGGTTTTCAGCGTCACAATAAAACTATTCATGTTGGAAAAGCGGAATGTTTCAAAAATAGCAACATGCCCCTACTCCGACAATGGAAAAAAAAATTGTCGGAATAATGATATGTTTTTAAAAAAATGATAATGTCGCTACTCCGACAATTGGACGCTAATGTCTGACTAATGACATGTCTGAATAGCGACATGTAACCATGGGCGTGCCCAGGCTAGCCTGTGCTGCAATGCTGACGAAATTGAAATTGTCACATGCACATTGCGTGAGATGTGTGCGTGGAAGTATATCATTTAGGGGCTTTAGTTGTGATAACCTAGAATGATTTTAGAATGGTCTGAAGGGTAATTATGACCGCTGCTAACGAAGCTAGCGAAAACGGTCATTATAGTGTTGCCGAGACTTTTTTTCCCTTTTTTTTTGCCAGGACACTGGAACTCTGGGGGACATGAATCTTTGTAGGCATGTAGCTTTTCAGCAAATCGAAGCTTTTGGCCCCCAAGGGCCACCCCCTGCTGTGCCAGTGTGCATCAAAGAGGGGGAGACGCCAAAAGGTTTTTGCTGAATAACTCGATGAACTTTTCATCGTATTGACCCTGCCCATGAACACTCACTTAAAGTATAGCGCCACCTAGTGATATGGGTTAATGCAAAAAATGGGATTTTATATTGGCAATATCTTGGACCGAGAAGGTGGGAACTGCACAAAATATGTCATGCTTGATCAGCACAAAGACCTCTAAAAGCACAGCACATGCCATCAAATTTGGCCCGTAGGGGGTGCTGTAAGTGTACAAAATGTCTCTATTATCTAGAGAACAGTAATGTTTACAAGCAGTTCTTTTTTGTCGTGAAATCTATTGACCCTCCCGCATTGAAAACACTGATCGACGCCCACTTCCAACAAAAAGAATTTCCGTGAAATTTTAACATCGCGAAAGCAAAACCAAACGAACTCGTCATAGGCCGTTCATGTGAATCTCACCAAATTTGGTACATGTCATCTACAGACAATGTTGACAAAAAGTTATCAAAGGATTTATCTTGAGATTAACCGTTTCAAAGTTACATGTCAATGAATATTTCAAACATAGCTTAAAATTCAGCAAAATACCATATCTTGGCTTCGAATTGCTCAAATTTGGCCAACGTTGATATGCCTACTCTACACAGACTTCTTTTCATGTGCACCAAATTTCTTGTCAAAGCTAGGTGTCCAAAATGTCAAATAACTTATCAACAATTTTTCCCAAGACAATGATTTTGTGTTAGTATTCTGGTGTTACAGAGGCGTACCGACCCAGCCCATAAACATTCACTTGAAGCATAGCGCCACCTAATGATATGGGTGAATGCAAAAATGGGGATTTTGCATTGCCAAGATCTTGGATCGAGAAGGCGTGAACTGCACAAAATATGTCATGCACGATCAGCACAAAGACCTCTGAAAGCACGGGGGGGTGGCTGTAATTGTACAAAACGTCATTTTGCCTATTATCTATAGAATGTTAATGCTTACAACCAATTTTTTTTTGTTGTAAAATGACTTGACCCTCCCGCATTGACAACACTGCTTAACAGCCACTTCCAATGAAAATAATTTCCGTGAAATTTTAAAATTGCGAAAGTGAAAGTAAATGAACTCGTCATAGACCATCCATGTGAATCTCACTAAATTTGGTACATGTCATCTACAGACAATGCTGACGAAAAGCTATCAAAGGATTTATCTTGAGACAGACTGTTTCAAAGTTACATGTCAATCAAAATTCAAAACATAGCTTAAAATTCTTCAAAAGTCCATATCTCGGCTTCTAATTGCTCATATTTGGTCAAAGTTGACATGACAACTCTAAACAGCTTTCTTTTCATGCGCATCAAATTTTGTGACATTTTGTCAAAGGGACAATGTTTTTTGAAGCTAGGTGTACAAAAACAGTTTTGTTAAATAACTCATCAAAAATTTTGCCCAAGACAATACATTTGGGTTAGTATGTGTTAAAGAGGCGTATCGACCCATCCCATAAACACTCACTTGAAGCATAGCGCCACCTAGTGATATAGTTAAATGCAATTTGCATTGCCAATATCTTGGACCGAGAAGGTGGGAACTACACAGTAGTAGTTGTTGGAGGAAGCGGTAGCAATGGAGGAAGAAGAACGAGAAAGATAGCTTAGATAAGAGAAGGAAAAAGAATGAATAAGGGGATGAAAGAGCGCGCACACACACACACACATACAGTACACATATGAATGTGTAGACTGCATCCCAAACAAAAGGTATGTGTGTTTTGAGTTTGACATAAGCGTCAATGATTGTCAGAAAAACTGTATGAGATTAAAGTACGCTGTGTTACAGTTTATTGCAGAGAACAGCGTTAAGGTGTTTGCGAGTTTTGTCAGTATCCAGAATGTATGTTTGGCCTTCGGCAATGGATGTGTTATAAAAGATGTCAGTAAGAATAGATTTTCTAGTCTCTTACTGCAAATGTGGTTAAATTCTTTAATATTTTTTTAGTGAACTGCAGGGTGTTGCAAACTAGATGAATAATAATAGTATTTGTAAATCTCTATATGTCCTGGGCATATAAGATTTTGACAATAAAGACTCCTTGAATTAGGGGCAGGTGCTTACTATAACAAAATATGTTTTGTGTTCTCCATCTACAATCTTAAGTGTGTATGAGTTGCACTCAAGTCTATGAAGTCATGCAGAGATAAATTGGAAACCATGCAGAAGAGGGTTAGTGAGGTCTTGTGACATATCACACCCCTTCTCTCTGTGTCAAGATTAGAATATTTCCTGTGGCTTTATTCCCTTTACACTTCACCTTTACATGATGTAATTTATTTGAATTTATTTGAACTTCACCGAGATGTGCACCAATGTGTATTTATTGCATCATAATAATATATTTTTAATAGATATTTATGTTTCCTGTTGTTTACAGTAGTTTAATGCTTTATGGAAGTGTGTTTTATTGTAAAATTCACTCGAAACTTGACATTATGTTCCTGAGAGGAACTGGGTTAGTGCTGAGCTGTGTTATTATGTTTGGTCTGTTCTTCCCACGTCTCCATGTCATTGTTCTCTGTGTTTTTAATAGGGGGAGTGGTAGCGTGGTCTTTGTTTGCCAAGCATGGCTGTACCGTCCAGAGCACGTCTGTAGCAAGGCCCCGGCTCACTTCTTTCAGCTTCTATTGTTAGGCCTGACCAATTTCAGGCTGACCCAGTGCAATCAGTGGTTTCATCTGGTGAATAACAGGTGAAAATGCATTTTTCCTTAAATAAAAACCAAGGAGTGTGATTGACAAGAAGAACAATCTAAGTTAAAATATACATTTTAGATAGCTTTGCTATATTTACCTTGTGTTGATTGTTTTCTTTGCTGTCATCACTGGCAGTGTCTGTATTATGGTCTGTTTGATAATGGCTTCTGTGAACTTAGAGAAAGGCAAGCCAAGTTGGCGTGACATTGATTTCTTTGTGTTGGGGTTAGAGGTAAATACACCTATGTTTTGTAGATTTTGAATGGAGATTGTTTGAGTATATATGATTTGAACAAAGACTGCTCCTTTCCCAAGACTTCTTTGATGTATTCCCAACAATAAATACACATTTGTTCATGTACAACAGTTAATAGAGCCCTGGAAGACACACATCTAAAACTGTCAATGAATCAGGGATTAGGGACTTTTAAATGTTGTCTAAGGTTAAACACTGTACTTGTGCTATTTATTTGTGTTATGTACAACTTGTGTTATGTATTTAACCACCAGGTCATTAGAGTTCTTCACATTCAGTTTCAGTGTGACAGATCTTGCAATGGCCCTACATTTTTGTTTGGCCTCCAAGGACCCATTGTGACTCCCATTGGTACCCACTCCATTTTATTTCCTGGTAAACAACTTATCTCAGCATTTTCTTGATGGGAGTCTTCGATTTCAGGTCTATTGTTCTGTGTTTTATTGAGACTTACTGGGTCTTGTTCAGCTCTCTTTTCTTCTCTCAGTGCTCAGCCCAATTTGTTGTCGTCATGTTACACATCCTCTGGGTTGGAGCTCCAAGTAAAATATGCTTGGGTGTGAGAAATTGTAATGACCCTTTGTCACTTAGAAATGTGAGCACAACTTAACAGCAGTCATGCATATAGTTCACCTCTGACAGCACCAATTATTACCATCACCTGACAGATATGATTTTAAAGGTTTAGGTGAGATTGAGAAAATAATGACTTAGTTTGTGTATAGCTGTCAATACTGTTTATTTACACAAAAATGAACACCAGTCTATAGGGGGCACACATAGCAGACAGAATGTTTGAATTTTTGGAAATGAATACAAGTGAAGGGAAACATCCCACCAGGGGGTCATGCAAGTCATCTCTTTTAATTTCTGAAGCATGTACGTCCATCGTGGCCCCATGTATAACCCATGGGAATGTGAAGGGTTTGTTCTTGGCTGTGTGCCTCTCGTCTTTGATGAACAGCAAGGGAGTGCACACACACACACACACACACACACAGAGGCTGGACCAAACAGGATATGTGGCTGCATACCTATGGGTTTGAATAGACAGACGTTTAGGTCATGGCAGCAGACTGTGCTTGCTGTTGTACAGTTGTCAATGTTACTTAAACATTGTGGATTTTCATCAGAATTGGTATTTGGGCCAAATGCACTTACTGCATACACACAAAGAATTTGACTCTGGCAGATGTTGACTCTTTAGTATATATTCAGCAGTGTGTGTATTGCACTTGTGTATTTTCATTTCATATGTATTGTTAGGTCAGTACACTTAAAGGATTTTTTGAACCACGCATGGCTTGATGTTGGGGTGATGTTAAGCTAATTGGAGTGAAAGACAAGTCTTTTGTGCTACTTGCGGCCCTGGAGACTGTCCAGGCCCAGTAGGTGTGTGTCTTAGCACAGGTTTGCCAAACATCATCAGGCCAGCCAAATGGCAGAGCCCTGTGAAGCTGGACACCAGAGTGTGAACCGGTCCAGCTGGAGCAGTGGCATTGTTTGTTTGACGAGGGCTACCAGCAGGACTCCCACTCAGTGGCTGGCGCCCTCTGAGGGAAGATGCAGCCAAGGTATTAATCGGCATCTCTGCTGTCCCCATGGAGACCCTGTGTTTTTATTTATGACCCAGGTAGGTATCTTTACCCGGTATGTAAGCTACATATAGTGGGGTAATATCCAAGGTTGCCATAGTGCTGAATAGTTTTAAACCTTAGCTGTGATAGACTTGTTAATGGGCTTGTAGCATGTAGTAAGTTTAGGGTATAATTTCAAGATGTTGGATATTCTCTCATATTCTGATGGAGGGGTAATAAAGTAATCTGATTACTTTGTCTGTTAAACCAGGATGTTATGCTTGACATCATTTGGCCCTGAACCTGAGCAGCCATCAAGTTTAATTGCTCTTTAATTCTGTGTTTCAGATTAAGACATTATTTTGTGTATATAGTTTTTTTTTAAGTTTATTTGTTTGGCTTTTTTGCCTTTATTGCGATAGGACAGTGAAGATGGTGACAGGAAATGAGTGGGAGAGAGAGATGGGGTAGGGTTGGGAAATGACCCAGGCTGGATTGCAGATTAGTCTCACTAACAAAATTCCTATTTTTATTATTTGTTTCAAGAAAGGAAAGTGACTACTTCAATCCTCTAAATAATTAACAAGCTCTACATAGTGAAGTAGCAAGCGTGCTAGTTAATGTCAAAAATTGAAGGAAAACATCAGTAAACATTTCTCTGGTGTTTCTGATAGTCTTGAACTCATGGGAGCAGTCAGTAATGGGCAACATCTTTGTCATTTTGTAACTAATTTATAGTTTTTTCCGAGCAACACAGAGACGCACCATCTTTCACTTTTTGTGTGTGCGTATGCAAGTGGAGGAGCCTCCAAAGGCATGCAAAGCAATGCTGCAGGTTCCTGTTAATTTTTTCTACACCAAAGCAGGCCTGAATTAATTTATCTTGATTTAAAAAAACTGAAGTAATTAAAAATAATGCAAACAAAAGAGACTGGCTGAAATGTTGGTATGCGTTGGTGTGGTGTAAATATTTTTTCACATTCCATATTTAGACTATATCCATATTTAGGCTGCCACAGTCTTGTCAATGTATCAGAAACAGTACATCATCTTAAATACCTTAACTGACAACTCGCATAATGAATGACATCAAACTGCTTAGTGTAGCTGATGATGAAACACATTGAAAAGGGGTTACTGTCTCTGTCTTAAATGCTTCCAATAATTTATATGAGCCTGTCTGGGGATTATGCCAGAAATGCTAAAAAAAAAAAACATATTAGCACAATAATTTGGTTTGGTAGGAAACATTTTACCTCATGAACAAAGTCATCAAATTGAAAAGAAATTGAGTTTAGACTAAAATGAATAAAAGGAACCCTGTGATATAAATAAATGTTAAATACCTATTATCAAAGAATCAGAGGGTTGCACATTTGGTATTCTTGCCTATGCAAAAGAAAGTCTGGCAACAATATGGAATTACTCCCTGAATAGGGTAATTATTTGTTTGTTATTCAGTGGCACCAAGGCATATGGAAACCTACATTTTTTGTCCAATTTCTCTTACCCGCAGTTGCCATGAATAGGCTGTTTTTGACAGCTACAGTTCGCCACACACCTCTTCTATTCCTGGAATTTTGGCAAGAGAAATACCTCAGGCTTTCAAGAAGAGGCCAGTTATAGCATAGTGGGGTTTTACCCCAGGCATGCTTCACTCTCGGACATCATGTGACTCTTGAGTTTGTGCTTTTTAAACTCACTGACACATGCTCACGAGCATACACTCACTCTCATGCACATGTTGAAATACCACCAGGAACCACATAAGGTCACACCATTTTTACAGGGGGGTGGGCTAGCTCTGTTTTTACCATAATTATTTGTAAAAAAAAAAATGTTTTTGTGATTTTTCATATGACTACTGCTACATATAGCTGCAACCTTTTATCTTATTACAACAAGCAGAAGCCCATTTTTGACTTTGAGGGTCATGGGCAGTTGTTCATTCACTAGCGAAGACCCAATTTAGCAAAATAAAGAGTAGCATTTAGATTTGTAGTAATGGATACTTGACTTATGCCGTGCCAAATAAGAAAAACTTGACGTCTTACAGGTAGTTATGACAAGCTGCACTTATTGTCTTATGCATAATTAGCAGGTTAGCTAGTAACAATGTTGTGTGCAGCACAGAAGATAAAATCCGCTTCCTTTAATGCTGTGTTCAGACCAAAAGCGACTACAGCTGTAAAATTGCTTTTGTCATTCATAAAGCATAGCTGCAAAAATACTCACTTTTGTCACTCAGGTCACTATTTTCATGATCATATGCGCATTGTCCAAAGTCTGTCGTGCAAATCGGGGTGTTCCCGACACAATTTGGTATTTTGATGGTGGGAAAAGCGAACATTGCGCAAGGCGCATGGTTTAAAAGTGTTGAGTGTTAAATGACTTCATTAGTCATGGGTGTGTTTTGGGTGTAACATACAATTAACCAATCAGAATTTATACTCTCATTCCCTTTAAAAGCCATCAGCGCATTTTCCATGGCCTGTTGCCATTACGATGACTGCTTTACCTGGACGACAGGAGTGTTTTTCGTTGGAGGAGACCGATCTGATCGTGTGTGAAGTAAAAGCGTGTGAGCAGTTCATCTTCGGGGATGGAAAGACCCCCCAAACCTCCGCGGGTCAAGGAAGTATGGGAGGAAATATCTTCAATTGTGTCCTCCGTTGCGCCAGACCACACCTCTTCTTTATGCCCATGAGGGCGCAGTGTCATTTGCTATCTAGACAACGTGATTTTTTACCTGAAAAAATGAACGATGCGCTGGCACAGAATAGTAATGACAGCATGCGCATGTTGCGAATATACAGTGCGCCACGCCATGGTAGGGCCCATGGTCTGGTGCAAGTGTCATTGTCATTGCTGGTTGTAGGCAGACTCAATCCTAGCCAATCAGCGGACAGAGGGAGTGTTTGTGGGCAATGATGCCGTTGTGTGCGCTACATTTAATTTATAGTCCACCTGTGGATGTAGCTCAGCAATTGCAGCAGAGAACATTGAGTCTGTTGTGGCAATGCTTTAGAATATCAAAGAATTAAACGCGGAGCAAGAACAATGTTTGAGGAGTTTCATTTGTGGAAGAGACGTTGTGGCCCTACTCCCTACGAGGTTCGGGAAAAGTTAAAACTTCCAGCTTGCTCCGTTAGTTGTTAGTCCATTAGTTTCCAGGCTAACAACTAACATCACAATTAGACGTTAACGATTGGGGTGAAGGCAGATCCAATTGTTTTAAATTTCAGCAGACTCCACACCTCCAGGAAGAAAAACATTCCTCAATACAGCACTGCCAGACCCTCTGTACAAAACGAAATGAATTATGAGGGGCTGGTTTACAAGGCTACAGGTGCCCTGCAATCAGCTTTTCAGTCGCCATAAGAACAATTGAATCATGTTTACTGGGATCCATGCAAGCAAAGAACATCTACAGTGCCTGACAAAAGTCTTGTTGCTTATCCATTTTGTAGAAACAAAAGCTTATAACCTTACTTTTAATTAATCCATTGGTTTTAGAAATGTCTCATATGAAAGCTAAAACCCTCCCAAATTATGCTCAATATACTAAAATAAATTTGCTTCACTGAAGAAAGATTGATCATTTAATATGCACAGAAAAGTCAGATTTTGGCAAGACAAAAGTCTTGTTGCCTTGTCATATGATGCACCCAATCCTAGATTACAGCCTCACCTGTGATCAGTTATTGATCAATCAATTAGTGGATGTGTATAAAAAGAACCTCAGCATACCAGACCTTCACATCAACTCCACCCTGCCCTCTGACAACATGCCTAAGATGCACCCTGAGACCAAAGCATTAATTATCAAGAGGGTGAAGACCAGATCCACTGCTGAGGTGGCTGACACCTTCAATGTGTCTCAGAAGTACAAAGAATAAGATAAAGATCTGAATAGACTGGAGATGTTTTTGACAAGCCCAGGTCCGGCAGACTCCGCTAGACAACTGCTCGGGAGGACCGTTTGTTCCAAGACCAGCCCCAGGCCTGGTCACCTCAAATCCCTGTGTCAACCAGAACAGTTAGTAGAACTCTGTCTCGAAATGTCCTCCATGGTCGAATCAGGCCCACAGCCTACTAAAAGGATGGACGCTGGAAAAGTGGCAGAAGATTTCTCAGATAAATCTTCGGTTTAATTACATCACAGCCACCGCAAATATTGCAGGAGACCTACTGGAGCCCGCATGGATCCAAGATTCACACAGAAAACAGTAAGGTTTGGTGGCGGAAAAATCATGGTCTGGGGTTACATTCAGTATGGAGGTGTAAGACATTTGCAGGGTGGGAGGCAATATCAATAGCCTAAAATATCAAGAAGTATTAGCAACCTCTTACATTCCCAACCACAAATTTTGCAGCAGGATGGTGCTCCATCGCATACTTCCATCTCTACATCAAAGTTCCTCAAGGCGAAGAAGATCAAGGTGCTCCAGGACTGGCCAGCACAGTCACCAGACATGAACAGTGGCGGTTTTATAGTGTTTTACGCCCCGGGCGAGACCACCTCTCAGCACCCCCCACCGGCAGACAGACGCGCTGCATCTGTGCATGGCACCTTCTCAGCAAGAAGGGCGCCTGCAGTTCAGCTGTTCACCAGGGGGGCGCCAATGTGCCGATTGCAGCGATATGACACACGGAGCATTTTTATTTTATTTTTAATTTTTTTTCCCCAAGCGCCCGTGCCTAAAACCGCTACTGGACATGAACATCATTGAGCATGTCTGGAGTAGAATGAACGACGAAGCATGGAAGGCAAAACGAAAGAATCTTTATGGACTGGGAGGCATGTAAGACTGCTTTCTTTGCTATTCCTGATGACTTCATCAATAAATTGTATGAATCATGGTTGAACCGCATGGATGCAGTCCTTAAAGCTCATGGAAGTCATACAAGATATTAAATATGAATCTCACAGCATCATTACTTGATTCACTGATGCTATGCAACATATTTTTGTATTTGAAGTAAATTATTTGTTCAATTTTCTGTAGGCGACAAAATCTGACCTTTCTGTGTTCATTAAATTATCAATCTTTCTTCAGTAAAGCAAATTTATTTTCAGTATATTAACATAATTTAGGAGGGTTTTAGCTTTCATATGAGACATTTCTAAAATCGATGGATTAATTAAAAGTAAGGTTATAAGTTTTTGTTTCTACAAAATGGATAGGCGACAAGACTTTTGTCAGGCACTGTATATTCCGATTGGTTGTTGGTGATTTACAGCTAAAGTACATCATGACTAATTTACATAAAGTTAAGATGTCTCGAATTATGCATTTATTACTGCTGTTTGTATACCCTTACCCTCAATACGCCACCAATGTAGGCTGCTTGTAAAATACTGTAAATTTACCCTCATGTCGATATACATACTACAGGTTGTCCATACAATCTTTAAGTAAATAATGTCAGCCAGTTATGTACAGTAAGTTAACCTTTTATGTTCAATGCCTCTTTTAGAAAACTAAGAGGAATTTAAATATTAACAACAAAAGGTAGCCAACATCATCAAGGTATTGCAGTCATATTTGGCTGGTAACACACATTCTGAACATTAAATCATTACATAAAAACATTTATTTGAAATAGTTGTGCTCATTTAATTGTTTCATGCTCTGTGAACCTCAAAGCAGGGTGCGTACACAAAGCGTACACTCCTTGGTCTTCATATAAACTGGCATAGAACTGTTGGCTCCCACTGCTTCCCAAGCCTCTCGAATGTATTGCTTCGGTTGTGTGTGGTTTTTATTTTCATTGTATTTATTGTTGAGAATGAGAGTCCATCTTATTTATTGTTTTTGGTTTTCTTTCTTTATCTTGGATATTTAAAATGTCCTCCTTCCAGTGTTCACTATTCTTTAGGAATTCATGTTTATTGATCTCTGAACATGTGGACTTGCATTATTATGCCATTATAATTATATTAGTTGAAAATAGTCACAAAATTGTTATCGTGACAAGCCTATGTCAGCCCCTAAAACTGCATATACGTCGACCCCTACGAAAGGCTGCTCACAATGCAGGAGCGCGTCACTCAGGAGAATTTCAGTTTGCTCAGTGCTAAAAAAAATTAGAGGAAACATTGGTTAGTAATGCAGCTTTACTGCCTAGTTAAAGAGGAAAATTGGTAGCTCCACAAACTGTAGTAGCTCCACAAACTGTAGAGTATACTTTTCAGGGTCAACTTTATCGAAATATGAAATACATGGACAAGCATCTACATATAGTAAAGACATGCATTCATTCTGGTGGGTTACAATGAACAGGTTCCCTGCAAGTAAATGCTTATGAGGGAGACCAAGTTATTAACAGAACACTAGCTGTGTCAAGGCCCGACAAGGCCCGTTTTACATCTGGATAATATCCAGATATATATTTGAGCTGGATGCTATTTATGGAGTTCTTTAAGTGTTTGTCCAGTTTTACCTCTAGGAGATCCAATTGTGTTATCCATCACATAGAGATCCAGAGGTCTAAACATTTATGTTTTCTGATTTATTACTTAGGCCTGCCTGTGTATCTTTTGTTTTATACAGTTATATACCGTAGATTTCACATGGTAGTGTATGTGACATTAGAGAAGGAAATATTGTGAGAAAATATTAATGTAACACTATGAAGAAATGTTGTAGTTGTCAAACAATAAGACAACCTGGCAATTACAGTGGACACAACACTGTGATGCAGTTGCCTTAAAAGTTTTTGTTGGACAGATGCTAAACAAAGAAGGGGATAGTTATGTCTAGAATAATCTGTTAAAACTTTTAAGTATATAGTGCAGAGTGTGAAGTTTTCAATTGGTATATGCGTGTGTGGTTGTACACTGAAAATCCATTTGATCCCTAAGTGGGTATTGATTAAAGGAGTGGAGAACAAATTGGTTATGGTTCAAAACCAATTATTGTCAAGTCATTTTTTCTGTCTTCTTTTGCTTCACCAATTTTGAGCAAGAACCACATCTAGGGTGCAGTAGGAAAATCTCACATTGCCTATACAGAGGACATCCAAAGTTTCTGAAGATTGATGGTCTGATGCTTTTCAACTTATCTTGTCATTGGAAGACCAATGTAGTTAAACTATGTACATTGCAATCATGTCTTGGCTCAGTGGCCCTCATGTATCAAACAAACGTTGAAACCAGCTCAAATTTGACTGGAGAAATCAATTTACGACAGGGCTCACATGGGATTTATAAAACATGCATATCACTTCAGTGTCAGTGTAAGAATGAACAGCTCTTGATAAATGCAGCACCTGAAAACCTTTTTTCTAGCCCCAAAATAGCTAGCAAATGAAGTTGCAGCTCCAGCTGATTCAGCTGATTCGTTTTGACATGGTGTAACATGGAAGCGGATAAGGGGGGAATTTAAAACTTGGACTTTATTTCCAGGACAAATCAAAATGTTTGCTGACGTAGGCCTACAATGTCAAATGGTATCATTACTAAACCACACAGGATGCCATTGAAAATGTAGACAGCATGCAATGTTGTACTACATTTAAATAATAAACTATTTATCGATATTAATTATTAAACACAATCCAGCCTACATAATTAAATTTGCCAATACATTATAGGAAGGTGATAAATGCTCAGGGGGAGTTCTGTACAATATAGACTATTCTATTTCATGAATTAGGCTATATTACTAAACAAATTTCCGAGAGGAATACTGCACTCTGCTGCAAGCCACAGTCTCCAAAACTGCATACAGGAACTCAGGCAGCCTGTCATTACATTCAAATTGATTAATACCTCACTCAAGCGTAAAAGGGGCATACGTTGATTTTTACATAGTTTTCTGTTGTATGCACATTTGATACACGAGGACCAGTGTGTGTAGATCATATTCATGATTTCATGATTCAAGACAAGATAGTCTCACCAGTTTTGGAAAGGGGATCAAAATGGGTCAAAATCAAAAAGGGTTTCAAAATGAAAATGGTCTGAAGTTGCTGGTCTCTGTGGCTAGTGTTAGCCAAGTGGGCAGTCTCTGGAGTGTGTGCATGTGTGTGTCAGAGCTGAGTCATTATTGAGCTGTCCCCTCTGGTCACATGGTTACTTGTCAGAAGTCTGAGAGAGGAAATATAATCTGGAGGGGGAAGGATTGAGCGATCAATCTGCTGTGCTCTGTGAACCAACAGAGCCTCTCTGCCTGAGACAGAAAATATCACATGGTCTTCTCAACAGTTTCCCTACCCTCTCTCCCTCCCTCTCTGCCTGTCTCTCGTTCCTGTCTAATTGGACCACTGCTGTTCCTCCACAGTGCCCTGGCTCTACACTACAATGTCAGTGGTAGCTCCACAGCAGTAAGCACACTAAGGTAAGATGGCCTTTCATTCTTTCTTTCTCCCATTTTCCAGATCTCTTTAAATTAATTTGGTTACACTTACTGTCCCTGTTACATTGTCTTTACACCACAAAGTAGAGTGTACCAGAGTTTGTAACATTATATATATACACTGCCATAGGGTTAGGATTAGGGTTAGTGTTGGGTGTGTACAGTGTAAGAACAGAATATTACATGTTACATGTTGAGACACTAAAAAGGAACTGTAAATTAGTGTAGCCATCAATTTGTTGTTAGCTCAGCTGTTTTGTTGTGTCTTTCCTGTATTTATTTATTTTTATATTTTCCCCCAATATGTTTGCTTACCTCAAGAGTACAAATGAAATATGGTAGTTTGTGCTAGTTTTCCACTACTTCTTCCATGAAAGGAAGTAATTTCATTCATTGTCTTCAGTGTCACAGAAATGCATGTGGTGTTATCCTCTTGATTTAAAGAGCTAGAAATAAGACCTGATAATACATCTGCAACCTCCTGTTTCATAGTTAAAATGAATTTCAGGAGTACTATTACACAGTGCAATGGCATCTTTTTCTTTTAAAACGCTCCTGAGGGATTTTGTTTTGTGTTTTCTTGTTTTGTGTCTAAGCAAGGGTGTATCCACATTACAAACCAGGCTAGCTTTGAACCTATTAGCATCTATGTAAGAATGAAGTCTCTGTGATATGACTAACACTAATATTTGTATGTGATAAAGGAATGGCAAATCATATGAAAGGGGTATAACCATAGCTCTTCTGCTACTTAGTCAACAGAGCACTGAGCTGGTAACCAGAGGTTGGAGACATATGTCTGGTCTTGTGAGTTTGATAAGACGATTAGAACATCAGCTTTTCAGTGGTTCCACTGGATGTTCAGTGTAAACACAGACACTCGTTTCCTCTCTTTGTCAGTCTGCTTCTTGGTGTATTAATATGTATGTTTATGTACATCAGAAAAAGTATCTGTTTGTGAGTAATATCATTGAATATGAATATGAAAACATGTCTATAATGAAATATGGAAACCTTCAATTCTAAGCCGCCTGGCTGCCCCATATTCATACACACATAAGCAAGCATCTGTCCATCTTAAATCAGTTAAAAGTGTCAGCCAGTGATGTGTGCCTTTTGAGTTGAACAGACGTCAGCTGAAAACAACATGTTGTAAAGATGTGGCTAAGCTGGCTCAAGCTGCCTGTCCATAAAACTTGCAAGACTAACTAGTACTTGCTTTCAGTACTCTGTCATTGTGCACTTGTTATAAGAAAGCTATTCCTCTGTGAGGGTTTGTACATTGTGATTCTATGTCTATTTCAGGATTGGCATTTGCAATGTCTGTCCAATTTTTCTTAAATTGAAATTAACGTTTAAAGTAACCTCTTTTGATGTCTACTCAAAATACAATCCACACTCTCCTTTGTATTTGCCAAATGGGAAAAACATGTCATAAACTTCTATCCATGTCTGTAATTTGGTTTCATCTAAAGACTTGGGTAAATAGCTGAAAGTTATTACTGAATATGGTTAGAGCCTACTTTACATGTAACGTGTTTAGTTTTCTATATCTGTGCAAGTAATTTAAGCATGTTCAATTACTTTTTTCTGCGGTATCTTCTGAAGCTACGTGACATTGACTCTTGTCAGTTTAAAGAATTTATTTATTACATGTCACCGCCCATCTTTTCTACAAGAGCTGCTTACAGGAAACCCATTTTGAAATCATGAGTCTGCATACATATGGTCTACAGCCTACAGTCTGTATCATCACCGTTTATCAGTGTATGAAATGCAGGATCTAATTACTTAAATCACATAATTATTTAGTTGATCTAGTAAGAGTGGTGCTTTGGACAGTTTGTGTGGTGTTTATGTTTATTTGACCACAAAAACCCAAATACTAACTAAGAAGAGAACAAAAGTACAGGAGGTGAGGCATGTGGTTCTAGAACGTTTTGATGGTAGTTACTAATGCTACATATTTAGAGCCCCACTGTGCTTAGCCATGACTTGAGAACATTCCTCCTGCCTTTTTCTCCTCTCCAGAGGTCATAAAGGTACAAAACTGTAATATTGATTGCACCACATAAACAAGTTCATGGTGATTTTAGTCCCGTTGCCCTTGTTTTTCCTCAGAGTTTCTGTGTAAGTCACTGAGGAACAAAGATGTCTGTCAGATGAATCATTTTTACAGTGCTTGAGACTACCTTGCCTTTATAAATAAGTAACATTATTGCTAATATTGCATCATCATCAATGGTTATTGCCTCCCTTGACCGTAATTTGTAATGTAATGCTGCTGAGCTGCTGAGAATCCTAGGCATCAAATAGGCAAAAAACAAGTGTCTGAAAAAATATACAAACATTGCTAGATTTTAAAAGCACCGTTTGATATATAGATGTTTATCACACACAAGTAGTTAAACTTGTTAATACAATACAATATTTTTCTCTTGTTTTTGGTTTTTAAAATTCTACACTTAGATTCTCTTAATCTAATAGAGGTCAATGGAGGCCCTACCCCAGAGTTATTAAAGAAGGCTATTTAGTCTGCTGGAAAATGGAGAAACACTTATTAGTTTCACACATAGAAATGACCCTCCTATGAAAAATGACTACAATAGCTCAGCTAGTTGCGTTTTGTGTTACTTTCTGATCAGTAGGTAGGCAGGCTGCATGCAGAGTGGGTGAGGACTTACAGCAGAGTAAGCAAACAATAATGACCCGGGCCGAGGTAGTAAGTCTACAGGAGTCCCACTGTAAAAATGGGCTTTGGCCTCTTCTAGAAATCGAGTTCCCACAACCATGGGATGAAGTAACTTGGTGTTATGAGGTATTTCATTCTTTCGAGAGAGCCCTGTTTGTGTTTTAACATTTTACATCTCCTTAGTTCCCTTTGAGGTGTAAATTCTAAAAAAATGTATTGCTAATGAATTCTGAGCTGTTATCAATTATAATAAAATGTCCTTTTCGCTAAATAGCTCTCAGATGCTAATCTAGCCGTGCATTCCATTGTGCTTTATATATAGATGTGTTTCCCTGTACTCTCTCTCTCCCTCTGTGCTGTGCATAGGCCATCACTAAATGTACTCTTCCCATTTCATAACTACCTTCAGGTGAGTGCTATTTTGGCATGCCCAACAAAATATTTACAATGAAGTGCAATTGAGACAAAAACATAATATCGGAGTCCTTATCACAGAGAGGAACAGTTTGGCCTTGTTTTCTGCCTGACCTTAAGATACAGTCATATCAGTGACCTTGCTCATTAAAAGGCAATACAATGAAGACGGACGTTTTATGAGATCAGCCTGGTCATAGAATGTTCTGGAGATTATCCACCAAATGAACTTGTGTTACATGCATCATAGCTTACATTTTTTTGAATTTATATCAATGCCAGAATGTGTGCTTCTTATGAACAAGATGGACAGTAGTTACATCATTCTTTCAAAAGTCTTTTTTGCAACACACCAATTGCAGGTTTTTCCTATCTTGCTGTGGAATGAAATGAATCATTTTCTTCCTCTTTTGAAATCCATAAAGGACCACAAAAGCACTTCCTGATGGTTGTGACTGAAGGAGGCTAGTTAATAACATCTTGCCAGTCAAGCTTCACGCTGTGATTTTTTTTTTGTCAATTGTTTTCCAATCTTTTTGTAAGCAGCACTGCATCATGGCAAAATGAGATCCATGTTGCACAAAGTTTCAGTATGCAGACTCTACAACAATAGTGATAAGTAGGTTGTTTGATAATAACATGACCACTATGCACAACGTAACCTAATTTTGAGTCATAAAATTAATATAACCATACTGTAGGTACACTGAGATGTGTTCAAATGGACATTTAAAACCAATGTAGTTTTTTTGCCATAGATAGTGGTATTTGTCTACAATATTTGTTGTACTGCTTATCAGTGTACATTTTAGTAAATACATGTGGAATTTGTCTAACATTGTTGTCCATGTGTTAAAGTTGACATTATTGGACAGAAAGTCAGCTTAAGGCAACTTAAGTTTACAAGAACAACTTAAGTTTACAAGAACTTTTCAACTACATCAATTGTTATTATGACGTTTTGTTTGTAGTCAGTATCATGGTCTAATGGTTGCATATCTAAGGTGAGGTTTCTCTGCTAAATGAATTGAGCCTGCTCAAAAATCTTCCCAATTGATGTCCAGTGTATGTTTCATAAAGTTTTGGCCTATATCATTTCTCCTCTTTCTATAAAAATTATGCAAAATCATATTAAATTATATTATAGTACTCCTAACATATTACAAAATGTACAAGTTCCCACTAACAATGAAGGTAAATATGCTATTTTGAATTTGGTGTATTTTTAAAAGAAACACAAGGTTGGAGTAAAAAATGTGTTTTGTCCTGACATTGTTCTGGCATTTTGGCAATTGTCATCTTTCTAGATACAGTGAAATTACAAAAACACTTGTCAAACATAAGCATTTATTTTGAGACACATCAATATGTATATGGGTAATGTCAAATACTTACCTTTAAAACTACCCATACAGCAGTAAAACAACATTGGTATGTCTACTACTACTACTGTTGATGCATTGTCCATTCTACCACAATATGTTCATTTCAGTGTACATAGAACATAAGACAGTACCAGTAGTAAAATTCATAAAAAAATACTTTTTTTTTTTAAACAAAAGCCGTTACATGTCTGTGTGTCTACATACAGCCATGTAACTTAGATGTATATATGCATGTATGCATGTCTGCAGTTTATTGGGCATTAAGAGGACAAATTGCTTTCAATCATTCTTTCAATAATCAGCAAATGCTGTTTGGCTTAGAACAGTGAAAATCAGCATTACAGCTGCATATGTTGTATATGACATTACAATTTTCTCTTGGATTTTGTCCCCATCATTTGCTGTTGCTGATATGTTCTGAGTGACTCTTATCTTCATCAGAGTTCCACAGTAGCTGCTGCTTATCTGAGTGTTATCAGTCAATCAGTCCCTAATCACTGCTGGTAACTTGGAAGTGTGTTGTGACAGGATCACTGCCATGGAGCTCTCCCATTTCTACTACAGGAAATTGGCAAGACCACAAATTCATAACACATGTCTGACTTTAAAAATCAATACTTAAACAAATAAACAAACATTAAAGGGGGAAATTCAATTGCACTGTTAAGTTGTACTGTAGTGCACCCTACTGTAACTCTGAAGAAAAGGAAAGAAAAACATGGGGAGGGCACCCAACACACCAGTGTGAGCACTCATCTCATCTTGAAAAAAGACACCTAAACAAATACACATTGAAGTGGCAAAATTAAGTTGTATTGTTCATTGCACGGTTGTGTACTGTACTGTAACTCTAAAGGAAATAAACATGGTAAGGGCACCGAACACACCGGTGTGTGCACTCATCCAATCATGCATCTCCTTGTGTGCTCTGCCCCCAGGTTATGCTGCCCATAAGTTCCTGCCTGAGTCCCAGTGAGAAAGAGAAGGGCTAAAGCCTGAAGTGGCTCTGCAGAGCCCCACCTACAGTTTCCAGTCAGCAGCCCACAGGTGTTCCCAAGAGCAGGAGCCATGAGTGACCCTCACAGCCAGGTTACGGACACAGTGAGTATAATTTTTTTTGTTCTTTTATTATTTTAGCAAGATTGTCACTTGCCACCTTGTGTCATTCATAAACCTTTCTTTTAAGCAGTTTAAAGCTATGTTACATTATGTTACATTGTAATTACCATTTTATTGGGGGGGGGGGGGGGTGCTAGGTGGATTTGCACTAACATAAAATTCATATTAAATATGTGAAAAGAAATGTCTTGTGTTCACGTATTTGGCCTGTTACAGTTTCATTTGGTAAACTAAGTATGTGAAACCAATATAATGAGCATGTTTTGTTCTTAAACAATCATGAGTTCTTAGGCCTGGGTATTGATATGGATTTCCCAAATCGATATGATTCCAGTACAAAAGGTTATGATACGATTCTTAATCCGATACAATTCAATAGAATATCGATATTTAAAAAAAGTTCTTTCTTTTATTGATTCATTTTGATTTCCTAGTATTAATGGCATAGTATTAATTTGCTCGCTTATTAATTGACTGAGTGGTGGACATATAAATAATCACACCAGCATATACCGGAAGAGACCTATTATTAAAGTATTGATCTGCAAATTTTAAAATTGATCTTTCATTTTTTGAATCCGTATCGATAAAAAGCCCTATTTTTAACTAAAGCTTTCAAGCTACCTCTCCAAAAGGATGCAAAAGCCTTGCAAACATGACATAGGCAAAGACATAGACAAAAGCTTGCCAACATACTAACTGATGTCTTTTGTCAGGGTTGCTGCTGCTGTCTTGCTGTGAGGTCTTTTCTTTTGCACCATTTTTACAGGGTGTTCTTAACCCAACCTAAGCTGGGCAACCTAGACAAATAGATTTGTATATTGTCTACCACCAAAATGAATTTTAAGATGACATCAAAAGTATTTGTCCATAGCTTGAAAAAGTGGCAAATTCTTGGGTTGTTTTAAAAAAAAAAGGCTTTATGCGATATGTCTGACATATAATGCTAAACTTGGATTGTATAGTGTATGAGCTTTATGTGTCAGATTAAAAAGTATAATCAAAACTCTCTGCAGAATAGGTGAACTCAAATCAGTGCATATCAAGTAGATCACACAAAACAAAATAAGATTACATATTGGCAAACATTTTACAAAGTCTTTTGAAGGTTGTTTCACTACATGTGACTGTCAGTGTTGTTCTTGCTACCACCAGCATATTACCAGGGCTGAAAGATCCCAGGCATTGTGCCTGAAATCAGATGTGGGACAATAGGCTACATTTAACATTTCCCGTAGATAGTTATAACTTAAACATAACTATTTTGATAATTCTGTACTTCTCTTCTATGTACTGTCTTCTTTTTTTATCTAAAGTCAAGCCTTGCTTCGGAGAACGGTGCCAGTTGTGCTTGTAAAATGCTTCTCTCTCTTTCCAACTGCACATCCTCTCTGGACTTAAGTAATGTCTTGTCAGCCCTTTCAAAGGCTTTGAATTTCAAAAGTCATCTCTTTTTAGAGGTCAGCTTTTGTGATACATTTTGCCTTACTGAAATGTTCTTTCTCTACCTCTAATGTGTTGTGGTTTCAGGGGTTACACTCTTCAGAATTTTTTTTTTCTTGCATTCTGTACACTTAAAAAGTTGTGTTGATCTTAAGATGAATCTTACAATGAAGTTTCACCCTTAGCCGAGTGACAAATTAGCTTTGTTGTGAAGCATTATAGGAACTGAATGTTATTTGAACATGATGTAGCAAACCCTTTTCCATGTTTGGCTTATGATAATTTTATGTCCTCTGTGGCTAGTTAGTTTTTCAGAAGCCAGTTCAGCAGAGATGAGAGCCAGCTGGATGCATGCACTATTATTACAGAGGACAGGAGGCCAGTTTGGTTGGTTGAAGTGCCATTTCAAGAGAGAAATGAATTGATTTTTACATAGAGACAAAATTGCTGTTTTCATTGAAGCCCTGTTTTGACTGAGACATACCTTTTCCTCCAGCCAACTAACTTCTCTGCTTCGCTGGTTCAGCTGTGTGGCAACCTTTAAACAAATGTTTTTTTTTTTTTTTTGCTTTTGCTTTTGCTCTTTTGAAGAGATTACTCATATAGCCGATATAAAAAGTAAGTATGGTCCGGTTACAACAGTTAAAGTTACTGCCTGTTTGCCAGCATTGATAGAGTATCATCTTCTTGTTCAGGAAGCATGACACACCACAGTATGTTACTGTGAGGCCAGATAAAAGGATATTAGAGGTCAGGAATGTTCTCTTCTAGGTATTGCTTTCATTTGACATCTTGGGCACCCATGTGTTATTTTAGTCAGTGATTAAAGATTAAGGTCACAGCATGAGAAAAAAGGATAGATGGGTAAAAGGATATCCATCCGAGTGCTGATTTAACACCTTACTGAATCAGATTTGAATGCTGTAGAGCACACACAGACTTAGCTGCCGTCAGTCATCCAAAAGTCTGCCCTTTCCAGTAATGTTTTCCAGGAAAGCTAACAGTCAGTACAGTATGTTTTCATATCTGATGTGTTCTTTACTTACTGAGCAAATATGATATGAGGCTGACTTTTCTGTGAAAGACCGGGTCCTGTAAGATTAAAAAAAAAACTTCATTAGGCAAAACTATAGTCATACCCTCTAATAAAAACAAAACAGAAAATTGGGACAGGTCATTAATGTCATTAACAGGTCATTAACAGGTCAGGGCTATAAATGTTGCCATTACACCTTAAACTACCATAACACTATTATATACTATACATATTACGTTTATAGGATACTAATCATATTACGTTTATTAGGTATAGTTACAGATTATCCAAGCCAAGTTTTTTCTTTTCCTTTACCATAATCATGAACCTTGGATTGGCTATCAATTATCTGTTAGTGCAACTCGGATAAATAGATGCAGAATAAATGCAGAATCAAGATAAGTAGTTCACAAACCAGTAAAAAATAATTAAAACCTTGCATTAGGACTTGCATTGTTTCAAGCATTTCCAACTTTTTGGTCTAGAAATTGCACAGTGAACCTTCCTATTGATCGGTAAAAACTTAACTGAACTTAAACCATGACCTGAACCTCGAGCTGATTTCCTTATAAAATGCACCATATCCTGGAAACCAAAGTGTTTTATGATATTGTTTAACATATAGGCTAGTTTATAAAACTATGTGTGCAAGCAGTTGTGTTTATAACTCATGAACAATTATGCAGATACAGTGAGCTTTTCTGTGAGAGATAAGAGTATTTGCTGTGTGACTGCTCCTCAGCTCTAATTGGCCACGTCGTCCACAAAGCAAGCAACAGTTGCTCTCCTGAGGTTAATCATTGATCTAAAAAGGAATGGCTATATGGTCTTTTTCAGTCTACATTTTTGGTTGTGGGGATTGTCAAGACAATCAGTAATTGGATTTTGAAATAGGGGCAGTGATTGTGAAACCAGTCTGTATCCACTTCCTGTTGCTTGGGTAGTCATGTGAACTGTGACATGGTTAAGAATGTCCTAGCAAATGATCAGAGCTCCATGAAAACCAAGGAATTACCACTCAGCCGACAATTTTGTATGGCATTCAATGGAACGACAGCCAGAGTTTGATGGATTTTCTTTACACAAAGGTCAGTGGGGAGAACGTGGGAGAATCCTGTCCATTGGTATGGTTCCATAGTCACACACAATCAGAGCTTAGAGTTTAGAGTACATGTTAATCTTAAAATAAGCAGCATCTAACCCAGTATGTGTCGCCCTATATGGTTGTAAAGCTTTATAGATGTCATATTATAGTCATATTATCAGGAGGATGATGTTGGTGTTGTTAGCGTAGTGCATTTTTAACCTTCAATCTGAAGAACTCTTTGATTGTAACACTACTGCGATTTAAGTTTCACTTTATATTTAGGTCAACGCAAGCCTTCAGGAAGAGTTCCAGTTAATATTTGATGATGTTAAGGCACACACTTGTCACCGGTTGTTCCCAAGGGGATTGCTACTGTCTAGACACATATTACATGAACATTATCATAGTGCAGCACGTACAATTTTCTTTGTTTTCCATTCAAGAATTATCTTGTTACTCACTTATCCACTGACTGCTTCTTGGAGATCTTGGTGATCCTCCAGCTGCCTTTTACTGAATACTGTTGCTAAAACAATGTCGGTTCTAGAATGATTTGACCTGATTGTGGGCCACTGTTCATTATTTTATATTACACAGTGTTATAATACACGAATGATGTCTCTGCCTTATCCCAATGATGGTGAAAAAGCTGCATTGTCATTTCATATAAGTAATTTGTCCTGCCACCTACCACTTTTTTACATTACCACCTGTGAGTCTGATCACAGGATTTCATAACACAGAAGGTGCTATTTATATATACAAGAAATAGTTTAGGTTTTTATACACAGTGTGATGCAGTATGGGATATTGCACATTAATTAAATATTTTACAGTAATGATGGTCTTATGCTATGAGTACGAGAATTGGACAGAGAGAATAATGATATTGGACAGTATACAGATATTGTGCAGTATTTTGATAACATCAAATATTAATATTGCACATTAGGAGATAAAAGGAAGTCCATGGGGAGCATGTGTGAGTTTAGAGTGGTTGTGGCTTTTGGAAAAAAATTTTTTTTGAGTCTGTTGGTACTTGTTGGGATGCACCTGTAGCGCCTCCCTGAGGGCAACAGGTTAAACAGATCAAAGCCAGGGTGGGAGCTGTCCTTGATGATGTTCTTTGCTCTGCTGAGGCAGCAGGAGGTGTAAATGTCCAACAGGAAGGGGAGAGGGCAGCCGCATTTACTACTCTCTGAAGCCACTCTGTTTGTCATGGTACAGCTGCCATGCCATACATGTACATGTGATGCAGTATGTTAGCAGGCTCTCGATGAATGAGCAACGAAGGTCAAGAAACAGTTTGAAGTTAAGGTTGTGCTTCCTGAGGACCCTGAGGAAGTGTCTGTAAGTTTCTGTGTGTCTGTGCAAGTTTGTGCTGTTAAGCTTTCTTGATTACCGCTGTAATGTTGTCTGTCCAGGAGATGTCGGCAGAGATAAGGATGGCGAGAAATAGGAAGTTTGTGGACCCTCTCCACACTTGTCGTTGATGTAGAGGGGGATTAAGTTGGTGCCTCCTGAAGTTGACAATGATCTCCTTGGTTTTCTTGGTATTCAGAGACAGGTTGTTTTCTAAGCACCAGGCTGCCAACTTCAGGACCTCCTCTCTGTAGGCTGCCTCATCTCACTTTGATATGAGTTCGACCACTGTGGTATCGTCAGCAAACTTGACAATGAAGTTTTTGTGGGATGAACTGCAGGTTTTGTGGGACAAACTGCAATCATGGGTGTAAAGACAGTACAGGAGGGGGCTTAGCACAGAAATGTTTCCAGCTCCAGGTTTTCAAATACAGTGCCCAGCATAAATGAGTACACCCTCTTTGAAAAGTGACATTTTACACAATATGTCATTGAAAACAAATTATATTTACAAAATGCGCAATGTGCAAGTGTGCAAATGTGCAAACTTGTACATTAATTAACATTAGTACAGCATCTGTTGAACTTTTGACTTAAACCATATAATAATATAAATCAGATCACATATTTTTCAGTTTTAGTCAAATTAGTGTGGTGCAAAAATGAGTACACCTTTCAACAAAAACTATTAAATTTAGTACATTTAGTACTTTGTATGGCCTCTATTATTTTTAATGACGCCTTCAAGTCTTCTGGGCATGGAATGCACAAGTTGGCAACATTTGGCAACATCAGTCTTTTTCCATTCTTCAACAATGACCTCTTTCAGAGATTGGATGTTGGATGGAGAGTGATGCTCAACCTGTCTCTTTAGAATTCCATAAAGATGGTCAATTGGGTTCAGATCAGGTGACATACTTGGTCACGGAATCACTCTCACCATGTTCCTTTTCAGAAAGCCAGCAGTGGCTTTAGATGTGTGCTTAGGATCATTGTCATGTTGGAAAAGGGCAAGATGACCAAGGGCAAGAAGTGATGGAAGCATCTTAGTTTTCAGTATAGAGCAGTACATTACTTAATTCATGATGTCATCAATGAAATGCAACTCCGCAACACCAGCAGCACTCATGCAGCCCCACATAAGGACAATACCCCCTCCATGTTTCACTGTGGGCACCATGAACTTTTCTTTGTATTTCTCACACTTGTGATGCCAGACAGTTTTGAAGCCATCGGTTCCAAAAAGATTGATTTTGGTCCCATCACTCCACAGTATAGAGTCCCAGTAGCGGTCATCTTTGTTGGCATGGGCCCTGGCAAACTGTAGATGGGCTTTCTTGTGACTGGGCTTTAGGAGAGGCTTTTTTCGAGGACGACACCCATGCATGCCATTCCTCTGCACTGTACGGCATATAGTGTCACGAGAAACATTCACTTCAGTTGCACTTTCTACTTCCCTAGATAATTACAGGGAACTTTAGTCTTTACCTTTCTGGTGTAAAGAAATTATTTTCTTTCGCAGATCTGGTGTCATTTCTCTTCCATGTGGTGCCATTGCGGACAGCAGGAAATGGGAAGGGGTGGTTTGCTTTAGTTAACACCCTTTTGTAGCCAACTGCCTAATGAACACCTGTGTAATGACTAATTAGACTGACTTGTGGTTGAATGCTTGTTCAATTACACATTGGGAGCCTAAAATGTAGCTTTGCTCAGAGACCTACAGTGGGGTGTACTCATTTTTGCACCACACTAATTTGACTAAAACTGAAAAATATGTAATCTGAGTTACATTATTAACCTTTGATTTAAGTCAAAAGTTCAACAGATGCTGTATTAAACTTAGCCTGTGCACATTTTGTAAAATGTCACTTTTCAAAGAGGGTGTACTCATTTATGCTGGGCACTGTATGTCCCAGTCTGTCTGTTTGAAGCAGTCCTGTAGTTTCGACACTAGGGGCACTGTGCTGTGCATCATAAGGCCATGTTGTTACAGTCTTTGTTGTGGGCCTGGCACTGCATCTCAGGGGGGTGTAGAATCAGTAGAGTAGGAGGGAGAGATGGTCTGGTGGGGGTGGGGTATGGTTCTGTACACCTGTTTACTGTTGGACACACCTTGACTTTACTTACCTCCAGAGACAGTGCTAAAAAATGTTGGAAGGCTTACTCTACTTGCTGCTTGTTTGCCCCTCTGCACTGCTCTGACTTCCTACATTACTCTTTTCATCTGTTTGTGTGTCTGTGCTGGTGTCATGTGTAGCGCATGCGTTGCTGACTCAGTTGGATATTGATCACCTTTGCTAATCCTTGTTCAGATGAGTACACCTGAAAGCACCATTCAGCTCAGGCCTCCTTTGTGACTAAATACCTTTGCCACCATGGAAGAAAATTATGAACAATGATAACACAATTTTACCTAAACTCTAACTGTAGGGTTAGAGTTTACCTGTTGTAATGTCTATTTTCTTAAGCTTAGAAGGGGGAGAACTGATTATGCACTGGAACATTGTCACAACATTCCACATATTCCCGATCTCAAACAAATCCATGCAAATGCAGTGTCTTTTTATGAGAATTGTGTGTGCGTGTGTGCGTGTGTGTGTGTGTGTGACTCCACAGTGTGACCTGTCCTTTTCCTCAGCTGACATGTTTACGACCTTTTTGAGCACAAGGTTAGATTAAAGAGTGCGATTAGAGAGAGACTAAAGGGTGCTAATGCCTTAGACCTGTGCTGCACACTTTGATGCCTAAAGCGCCATGGTCAATATTTATACATGGCAATGTCAAAAGTGTAAGATTAAATGAGCGATATTGTTTCTGACCAAACCAAACAACCATGTGCCTTTATGTTAGCGTTTGTCCTCTAGATGGAAAAATGGACAGTGTTTGTTTTAATCACACATGCAGGACAGGCCAGGTCAGGGCACCAGTTATTATACAAATGTCACATGACCAGAGAGATGACAGGAGGGGGACGAGGGGGAACGACATTGGAAGGTGAAGGATAGAGTGAGTCTATTCTATTGTAGTGTTGTTGTGATGTGATGCCCCTAATTGATACTTTAGCATAGATACAGCCACTGGCACTAGACACCAGTCAAGGCCTCACATCTCACTACTGCAGCCGCCGCACACTTAGGACCATGAGTCTGGTAAGCCCTAGGAAAATACTGGGATATATATATTTAGAATGCAGATGGGATTCCCGACAACTGTGTTACTTTTATGACATGGACTTTAGCTCTGGCACAGATATTTTGTATGTATAACACAAATACTTTTGTACTGAGATTGGTTGTATCGGCTAAAAAAGATGTCATCTGTTGGAGTATTTTTTTCACTCTCTGTAGTCTCCTAAACAGATTTAGTCATGATTTATGCATCTCAAAATGTTTCTTTACCAGACAAGGAGGTGCACTTTGGTGCTCCAGAATTTGTCAGTTGTCTTAATTAGCAGAGGTTCACCACATCTTATTAAACACTTGGCATTTTCAGAGGTCTGGGGAACATGATATTAATATTTACATTTTGGTTGCCTTCAATACCAAGCAGACAACTGTCATGGATAATCTTTGAGAGGTACCCAAGAGAGGCAGCAACCAACTGTTTCACAGTTTCACTGTTTACAGATTTATAGAGTACTTCTGTGGTACACACAAAATTAGCCAAGGAAGTGAATCATATTATTGTTAATGTTAAGATTTTAGTTATTCATTTTTTTTCTCCTAAATATGAACAATCAAGTGTTTTGTATATATTGTAGAATAATGTTTGGACGGGATACTAGTCCTAGCTCAGGTTTAACTATATAATGTCTTTAAATATGTAAATATGTATTTATGTGTTTACCAGCAGAGAAAGCAGTGGTGTGCATACATGCACAATAAGCAACACTTCACCCCCTCTTCATCCATGCTGATGATGAGAGGAGCTGAGGTTGTTTTTGTGAAGTTTTCCTTTTCTGGTCCTTAGGTCTTCTTTCATTTTCTCGACAAGCCTTAACACTTCCTCGCTAGCTCTGGGGATTTACTGTGAAGTATTTAGACAGAAACTTCTATTCTGGTGCAGAGTACGCACAAACCTCTCCTGTTAGTCCTACTGCAAAAATGTTAGTTTGAAAAGTTATGCTCTGTGGTTTTGATTCTTAATGTAAAACATACAATCGTGACTACTTTGATTTTCCTCAGTTTCTGACTATATCTGTTTAGAAAATTATATTTATTCACATTTTTGGTTCCTGTTCTTTCATTTTGCATACTGCCAAATAATTTAGGTTAGCTTGTGTATAATGCCAGTATGCAGTATAAAGTTCATATAAGATGCTGCTATAGGTCTTTTAGCTTTTACATTTTTTCTGCATGTCTGTGAGTAGTTTGGTTAGTGTCTGGTGGACGTTCCGAGGTAAGATCTATGAGGTTTTGGGCAGACTACTCCTTGGGTCAGTATTAAGTTTGTGTTGTTTGAACCCTTTTTTCTCTGGTCTCTGAGATCTATCTGTAATGTATAACCTGTAAAATTCAAAGTCTATGTTTGGCAGGTGCACTGCCATATTATAATCATTATGTTCAACGGATAAAATGATGTATCTCACTTGTCATGTTATTGTCAGAGAGATTTTTTTACTCTTACATAAAATTGGGACACTAACCTCAAGTGGTGTTCTTAAGCAGATGTCTGTTAAAAATGCCTGCTGTTTTATGATGGTCTGCTCAGGCGTCTCCTGCGGCAAATATCTATGCAACATATGTGTTTAAGTGTTGGGGCTCAACATATTTTCATAAAAAAGCACTGGTACACACTTTGCCAAGTGGCTTGAGTGTACATTCCATGATTGGTTGATCTGAATATCAATAATTGAGCGTGAAGGATTTTTAGGTGTTTTCATACAAAATGATAACCGTCTGTTTATCAAAATTGCCTGGGATATAAATTGTACCCAACTAATACTTGACATTCCAGGCATGGGGGGTCCCTTTCAGTCTTTAATATGAACCCAAGCCATTCTCCTTTTCCTTTGGGGGAAAATGCATTCTTGTCATGATGGGCATGCAATGATTCACATTTGTTAAAGGTATGACTCAGTCTCTGTCTGATCAAAACAAAACTTTTTGAAATCTGTCTTACCAAGGCAGCAGTGACTTTTCTCATGATTCTCACAGAGGGTTTGGGTTACTGTGGAAGTGGCACCTGGCCAGAGCCGCTGGAGGCCGGGGCAGAGGTTGGGGAGATATAAGGGGCATTGTGCTGGACCCATCAGAAGCTCATTAGTCCACCATCGGATAAACGGATCCCCACCACCAGAATGCTGGGGCATAGGGGGAGTTAATCTCACAATGATGTCATTTAGAGCCCCTAATTAATGCCAAGGGATTTCCTCAGGACCCTTAAGTGCTGGATACCAGTGTCTCTTTGAATGTGGGGTTGTTGTTTTCCACACTGATGTTCCTCACAATGTTCTTAGCCTGTCCCTGAAAACTTGACCCTTTAATCTAACTGTCTAACACTAACAGTCAGTAATTATTCCAATTGGCTATATGATTACACCCTTTGCAATTCAGCAAAATTGCATTAAACCTTTTGAATGGAGAATGCTACAGAATTGAAACTTATATGTAGATATGTAGGGAAAATGCTCTATGTGTAAAGTTGTTCAGAGAGCAGTAAATCTGTTACTATGCTATAAAACATATGTACATTTAAAAAGATCTAATGCATTTTTGCTGAAATGCAAGGGGTATACTTACTTTTGTGATATGTTGTATCTTTGAATTACCATTGCAATTGTACTAAACATCTGATTGTACAATGACTACTCTAAAACCTATGCACATTTCAAAAGATCTAATGCATTTTTTGCTGAGATGCAAGGGGTATACTTACTTTTGTGATATGTTGTATATTTGAATTACCATTGTAATTGTACTAAACATCTGATTGTCTAAAATTGTCAGTAGTGAAATTAATTTTTGACACTGTTATATCATCGCATTAAATAGATTCTCCAAATGTATCCTGTGTGAACAGAGAGAGGTTATGGCTGCTCTTACTTTGATGATAGGTCCATCTAGTGGGGAATGATGGGAAATGCACCTTTAGCAGCATCCTACTGTACCTAGATAAAACCTGGGTTGGATAAAGACTGTTCCTTACACGTAATCTTTTCCAGCGCAGTCATTTAGTGTAATAAGACAAATTTGACAATATGCTAAAGTAGAGATTATGGATGTCCTTTTCTCATTTTTCACCCACTCCTGTCTCTTACAGTCAGAGTCGCCGGCGTCGCCATTGCACAGCGGGAGCAGGCCCCGGCAGGAGGAGGATGATGGGGACCTGAATAAAGCTCTCGGTGTGCAGCGCTTCCAGCAGATCCTCAGCCCCACTCCCAGTGTCCCTGACGAGCAGCACCGTGCCTGCCATGAGGAGGACATTAAGTGTGAGTGAGCACCGTCAGCTTGGGCAGGATGAAAACAAAAACACAGAGAGCTGCTACTGTCACCATGTGTTTTAGACTAAATATGTATGTCGAATGTGCAAAGTGTCTATGATTTTCCATGGTACAGAACATGTTTCTTTATTCTACTGATAAATAATTTCCCAAAAGGGGATAAGAAAACTTCTATTCTATTCTACCATGTGTCTGGCATAAAATGTCCCATGAATATAACAGAAATGTTTGGTGGAACGCTGCTTGTATCCCTTTAAATGCGGCACCATGTTTGAACGGGTCATCTCAAAAGGGTTAAATAACTAGTGCTCTTGGAAGGCAATGTAGTAGAAAGGGGAAAAAATCCAAATTCTAGTGCTCAGTTGACTCACAAAAATTCTTCCAAATGGTTTTTTAATTGGACTACAGCTTTAAAAACACCAACAAATGTTGGCCATACAGCATCAGGGTGTGAACCAAAAAGCCAAAAACAGCCTAATTGTAGCTCCATTCACATAAGGTGTACAACTCTATGTCATGCATATCTTTCCTGTGGCCACTGGGGGCAGTATTAAGAAAATAAAACAACTTTATGTGTCCTTCAGAAGCGCATGCAAACAAATTCTGTATGAGACAGATTGAATAGTCTATCCAAATGAATTACATACAACAATGTTCAAGAAGATGTATATGTGAATGCAACATGGAAAAACATTTTATGAAGGGATAATGTACTATAATATATAAAAAAATAATATTTTTGAAGTTGTAAAATATTCTTGGGATGCGCAGTTAAATTTATTTACTAAACGCAACAAATTCGGAGAGATGATCACTTAACTGTACAGTTAATATATTACAGAAGTAATAGAAACAAAGCAAATGGTTGATTTTGTTGCAGTGATGTGGTCAGAAGAATGGGTGTTTATGTGTATGGTTTAGTCTGCTACCTCTTTTTTTGCTTATGGTTTTCTGTCATGGCAGATCATCGCAGCTCCTCTCATCACATCCACCGACCTCTGTCCAAGCTTCCTGGGGACAGCAAGAGAAAGAAGACAAGCAAGAAGAAGAGAAAGAGCCACGATCACGGCAGCAGCCCTGGGCCTGGTATAGCACTTGCTGTAGAGGAGGGCGAGGATGAGGAGGAGGAGGAAGAGGAGGAGGCTGCAGGCAGCAAAAGCAGTACTGCACAACAGGTTGAAGACACAGACGTGAGACGAGATGTACAGGTAACAACTAACCACCAGTGTTTATGCAGTTTTAAATTTTTGTCCCAGAATGTTTAAAATTATTTTGTAGCCATTAGCGGTTATCTAGGATGAGAATAACTCGATTAATACGCAGCAGTTAAGTATGGTTAAGTGCAAATTAGATGGATTTTATTGTGTGTGGGAGACGAGAAAAGTTTTTCGCATTCCCAGGTGGACCTACCCTCCATGTGTGGTCATGCCAACACATCACATTACACCTTCTCTTCTCTAAATTTCCCCTTGTTAATATTTCAAGAAGGTTACAATCATTTATTAATTAGTGTTGAGTTTTGTTAGCATGACATTTGATATCTTGTTTAATTCAAAATCCAGCCTGTTTAGACTACAACTTCTGTTGACTTTGAGTTGAGTGTCACTCAGTATTTTCTCCACAGACTTTGTGGCTTTTCAGAGGATGTTGAAATCATTATGCAGATAATTTACCTTTACTTTTTGTATGGGTCATGAGTAGCTCATTATGACTGTTGCTAGCATAGTGCTTGTTGGGGATGTATCGGACCTGGATGATGCGAAATAATCCAGCCCCCTGGTGGCCTCCCCAAAAGGCGGGAAGATTGAAATCATATGGTGCAGAATAACATTTGAACCGTTGCAATAATGAATTATTTGTCTCTTTTGTCATTATTGCAACAAATTTCATATGTAAAATCAGTCCTTAAACCTCTTGAAGCATATTCTATTTCATAAACTTTTGTTTCATACGGGGGCACTATAATTCCCAAAAATATGTTTTGCTTAATAATTACAAATCGATAAGGCATAGAAACACAATTCCTGTTTTCCCACATTTCCTGAGATGACCCATATCAAACACATTAGGCCATGCCCCTCTGTTGGCAACATTTTCCACAGTTTCATAAAGAACTGAAAGCAAAAGTCAGCTAACCCCTGAGGACATTCATCCGATTGTCAAGAAATTTGGTCATCTGCAGACCACGTCTTGAAAAAATCTTATAAAACTTTTTCAAGTGTTACAAAGTTACACACCAATCAGTGTTTGAAACATAGCTTGAGATTACACTACACTCAGTATCTTGCTTTGTAATTGTCCAAACTTCATTAAACCTTCCATACTCAATGGGCACAACGTTTTTTAAGATCACTGCACATTTTGTAAAATTTTGTGTGTAGATGCGCTGTTCTCTTACTAAATGTCAAGCTAAAATCAGTTTTTGCGGAATAACTCCACAACGATTGCAACCATAAACACCAACATTTTTTTAGAGCTTGGCCTCATGAAGGTGTATGAACTCAGCACATACATGTTAATTTGGTGCGTAGCACCACCTAGGGAAAATTACATGTAAAAATTGAGTAGTATCTTGGCCAGAGAAAGTCATTATTGCATCAAATTTGCCATGTCGGATCACTACTCCAAGCTCTTAAAGCACATTATGTTTCATAACCTTTGTTCCATAGGAGGCACTATAATTCCTAAAAAATATGTTTTGGTTAAAAACTACAAAACGACAACGCATAGAAACACGATTCCTGTTTTCCCACATTCACTGAGACAGCCCACATAAAACACATTGGCCCACACCCCTTTCTGTTGGTCACATTTTACGCAATTTCATAAAGAACTGAAGCAAAGTCAGGTAACTCCTGGGGGTCTTTATCCGATTGTTAAGAAATTTGGTGTACGTCATTCACAGACAATGTACTGTAAAAATCTTAAAGTTAAAGCGTGATGAAGTTGCACACCAATCATTTTGCGAAACATAGCTTGTAATTACACTACATTACTCTACAATATCTTGCTTTGTATTTGTCCAAATTCCATTAAAGCTATCATACTGAATGGACACAACATTCTTTAAAGGGGTCCTTCCGTCAAAAAACACTTTTAGTAGCCCTATTTACAATGTGGTGAGTCACAACAAGCAGTATATTCACGCAGCATTCCATGAAATTCGATCCTCATGGTTTTACTGGTCATTGAAGGGTCACCAAAACGAGTGGATCAGAGCAGGCTAAACCTATCTACGACACTAGGTCGTAAGCCCTGCCCAGAGCCATGTATGGCACGCTCACATCCATTGAAAACACTGGACAGAAGCTAGGTGAACGAAAGACAGCGAATTTGCACAATCAGAGGTGCCTTATTGACACGTCATGGATATTCACGAGGGACACCGGAAAAGCCAGTCGTTCAACCACTAGACCTGTTTATAGCTTACAGAAAACTGCGTCAAACAAGAGAACTAGGACATAATTTTTCACAGAAATGACGCACAATGCATTCAACCATAGTGGCGACACAGAAATATGAATAAAAATAACGATGGAAGGACCCCTTTAAGACCACGCTGTAAAATTCCGTCTGTAGGTGGCACTGTTCTCTTACTAAATGTGAAGCTAACATTATTTGCAGAATAACTTGCCAACTGTTGCAACCAAAAAGACCAATATTTTCTTAGACCTTGAGCTCAACAGGGTGTATAAACTCATAATTTTTTCAATTTGGTGTGTAGTGCCACCTAGGGAAAATTTGACGAAAATTTGAAAAAAAATTACATCTTTGTCCAGAAAAAATATTGCATAAAATTTGGCATATATGATCACTACGTCAACTTCTTGCACTTTATGTTTCATAAAATCGCTTCACTGGGGGGAGATACAACTTAAAAAAAAAAAAAAAACATTTTTGCTTATAACTACAGAACAGACATTCATTACATGTGGGCACTAAAGGTTATATGAACCGAACACAAAGGAAATGAATGTTGTGTCCATTTGAGCTTTAATTTCAATCGACTGAAGTGATGTTGGATACCTTTTTTCAAAGATTTATGCTAAGCTACAGTAATAGCTAAAGTGCTACTGCCACATCTGGGCAGAAAAGGCCACTGGAAAATGAGCCTATTTCCCACAAAAATCTTCCTTTAACCCATTAAGACCTAAAATGCCTGGGAAAAAGGCCTAAAAATCCTAAGGGTGATTTTAAAACAACCTCCCAGATCCTGAGGTTTTTCTGGAATTTCAACAATAATGTCAACACCTATTAAATAAGTGATTTCTCAGCCTCTGAAGCACATAGAGACAAAATTCCAAAAGTATTTGAGAGCTTACACTTGTGGGTTTCATGACAAGTGTGATTTATTTTTCCACACCTTCAGAAGAAAATATAAGATAATCCAGAAACACAATAATATGGAAAAAATAAAACAACAACAGTCACAACATGTACAGTGCACAACATTTTCCAAGTTTTAAAGAAATAAAGAGCAGCTCTTATTCAGGTCAAAACTGTAAAAAATAAAGTGTTCCAGGGAAATAAGACAGTAAGATGTAGTGCACAGTGCCATTGACTTCATACAATGCCTGGAAACATGCAGTGAGGTCATTTGGGAGAACTGAGTCTTGAAGAGATGTTTAGTGTGTCTCCAATAATCTCTCCGTGCAGGCAGAACAAGTAGCCCCATGCTAATGCATAGCCCAACGAATGTTTTCATTTCAGGGACAGTTACATTCACAGGATCCACATGTTCAGAGTTATCATTGTTATCATCATCTATATCGCTTTCGTCACTAACTTCTGAACTCCCTGCACTGAAATTGAAGTCATCCATATTTCAAAACAATGACACGAGTCCGCATGTCAATGTCACGTGCATTTTTGGGTAGATTTAATTTGAAAACCGATGATGATTGGCCGCAGAGGAAAAAAATGCCTTATACGCTTTCCCGGTCTTAAAGGTAGAAATGCGCAACAGCGCTCCCGGTCTTAGTGGTAGAACAGCGGCAATGCGCTCCCGGTCTAAATGGGTTAATTCCAATATGCTTGCACAATAGGTTGGACATAGATTTTTTTTAAAAATAGATTGCCCTTGCCCACCTTGTGTCCCTACTGTCCACACAGTTTTTTGTGTCTTCTGAGGATCCCCATCTATCCTCCACTGAGGGGTCGGAGAGCCCCCACCCTGCCCGAGATGCCTCCATGTTGCCCACTTCCACTGGGGGCATGGGTCCCGAAGACTCCACGCCAACTGAGTGAGTAAACACCAGTTACTCAGACTACTGACATAACCTGTACCACATATGGAAATTTGTCCATCAGAGGTCTTCATGGTTTTTCTGTTCTTGCTCAACATTCTTTATATCACTCTCAAACTACATATTTTCAAATTCCATGTGCATGCCTAAGATGTAAAATAACATTTGCCATTGACATTCTTTTAGAAAAGAGTATCTTTTCATATCAAACTCTCTCACACTGCACTGTATAGCTTTTCATTTTTGTTATTAGATGTCTTCTGTAACATCTCAGTCATATTATGTCTATGCTGATTATGTAAGAAGTGGTTTATCCTCCCTGGGTGTCTCCGTCTTTTATTAATTGTAGCAGCCTTAGGCTAATTCATGGTCTGTTGTGTTAGGCTAAGCCTAGTGAGTTTTTTGTGGTAAGGTCAGGAGATGTTCATTCACAGGACAGTGTGTACGTTACCAAGTCACAGCTATTTAGAGAGCCAGCAGGAGGGAAATTTGTTCCCGAAAAAACCCACGTCACCCCAAAGACCATCTCCGCCCATTTCCATGGCTACAGTCCTTTCCTTCTGTATACCTTTCTCTCTCACCTTCTCTCGCTCCATTTTTTTACCTGCTGGCTCATTCCACTCGATGGTTTAGTGTGTTGTGGAACACAGCTTGTATATTCACTGTTTCCAGGGCTTTCGTTCCTTTCGTATGAAGACACTCGCTCATCTCCTAGGTCAGATGGACAGTCTTATTGTAACAGGCAGGGCAGTGCCAATATCCAAGACTAAAATGTCTTAGAAACATGATGTGAGGTGTGGACCTAAATTATCCACAAAATATTTCCATCAATTATTTGGTGTATTTTTGAGTTAAGTTATTGCAGGTGAGTGTTGTCAATCTAGGTATCCTGTTTTTTCTTAGTTTGCTTGTTGAAAAACTGTAGTGTATGTTGTGACAAGTTTGATGTCAAAGATGTGTTGATGTCAAAGATGTGCTTTTGATATGAGAACTGATTGAGAGACAATTTGGTGCAGGAATATGCTCCTCTGTTGCCTGGCTCTCTGGTCCGACTGCATATTTGGTACCCTGGAGACACCGGTTTGAAGCTGGATGGGGTGACTGCTCTCGCCCTTTGCTACAGTTTCTGTATGGTTTTTTAGGTCCCCTCCTGAAGCTCCCATTGCCACTCCTATAACAAGACTGTCAAGCCGAAGTTACGACCTGCAGGAGCGCCGCCGTATCGGCAACATGACCGGCACAGAGCAGGCCAAGTACCAGCGCATCCCTACGGATGAGAGTGAGGCACAAACGCTGGTCTCTGCCGATCTGGACGGAATCAAAAGTAAGTTGCTCAGTTGCCCTCTGATGAGGCCATTTAAAATTAATGTTTTCTGGCTGAATTGCAACTATGCATCATAATAATACCTGCGTAATGAATGTAGGCATTTAACTACAAGAGGACTGTTGTAACCCAGGACACAGCACAGCAATAATCTCCTTATTAGCTGCTGTATCTTAATACATGAAATCTACAATTTTCCATCATGATGAGGTCTACTAACACTAAGTCCCTCAAGACCTATTTGAGTTTTCCTCCATGATGTGACTTTGATGACAGGACCTGTGTAACGGATCTAAACTCTTCATAAACTGGGGATGTTTTCCCTGGCTGCTCTGCTAGCCAGACATTCTAAGCTGTCCTTTTAAATTTCACTTCATCAAGCTTCTTCTGTTTCCTGGGCCCTTAGTTTAGATACAGTGTGTATCTTAGTGTGAGTCAGGGTGAGTTGGTTTGTGTTTGTGAGTGTATGGGCCTCTTTTTATATTGTTCCCTAATATAACACCTGTGGTGCTTTGAAATTAAAAGTAGTCCAAAGCACCCTGAGTGTCAGCGCTGCTGAAGGTCAGCACAGCAGGAGTCGATGTGTGTTCACACGTGAAATGAGGCACCGCCTGTCCCTCCCTTCTCCCCCTCTCAGCAGCCAGTCCCTAGGTTGCCTTGAGGTTGTGTTTAAAGTGGGTCTCTCATTTATGTAATAGCACACTTTAGCTAAGGGTAACATTTTTGATGGCCTGTGAAGGTCTGTGTATTATCAGATTACTGATCTGGTCTCCAACAGTTCAATTTAAATGGCCCGGATTTAACCTCTTGCAGAAAGAGGGGGCTGCTATAAGCAATCACTAGTGTTAAGCTATATTGGCAATCACCCTCCCTGGTCTTAACACACAAAGCCTTTAGGGAATGGTTTAGGGGTAATAACTATGAAATGTTTTTGAGACAAAATTTACACTGAAAGACCAGGAAACATGAAACTTGTTGGGAATGTAGCCCCATCTGGATGATACAGAATAAGATGTTTTTTGGGGCCTGGGGGCCACTCCCCATTTCCGCTTGCCCCCCAAAAGGGGGGGAGACCGAAATCATTTGTCGTGAAATAACTCGCCACTCAGTGCCCACTATGGAACAAAGCTTATGTTGTAATTTAATAATAATTAAAGAGAAATAAGTAGTTTGCCTGCATAGGAATGAGTGTCTCTATATAGCAGTGGAAATACCTTTAGGAAGAGTCAGCAGAAACGTAATAGGAGACTGTGTTCCCTCAAACCCAATACTGTAGGAGTTGGGTCTATGTTTGGGATTTCCCTATAAGGATAAGGAGTATGACTTCCCTGCATCGGAAAATGGCACAGCTCCAATATGCATGAAGGAAAGGTGTACGTAAGGTAGACAGAAAAGCTGTGATGGTCAGAATGGTCAGGAGATGCTCTGTCTAGTGTGACTATTCTCTCGGTGAACGCATTAAAGATCTGTTGAACAGAAAGATTTCTTCTGTCTTCTTCCTGAATCTTTTTGGGGTCCTCTCGGAAAACAACATTGACAAAACATAATGTGCTTGAAGAGGTTGCAGTAGTGAACCTACATGACAAATTTGATAATGACTTTCTCTGGTCAAGGTAGTGGTGATTCAAAACCTCAGTTTTTACATGTACAATATTCCCTAGGTGGCACTATACAGCAAATGACCATTTATGTACTGAGTGTATACAGCTTGTCGAACCCAAGGTCTAAAAAATTATATTACATTACATCACACTTAGCAGATGCTTTTATCCAAAGCGAGTCACAAAAACGAGGACATAAGCCAACAGGGGTGTAGAGGAACACAGAGAAAGCAGACTAGCATACAAGGAGATGCATGTGCCTAAATAAGTTTCCCGGAGCAGGGACACTACAGACACACATACTTTCAAAATTTTGTGAAATGTGGTGTGGTCTTAAATAAGTTGTCATGAAATTTGGACAATTGGAAAGCAAGACATTGAGTGTAGTGTAATAACAATCTATGTTTTGAATATTTATTGGTGTGTGAAGATTTTTTTAACATGGTACCCTGGTCTGCAGATAACGTGCATCAAATTTTTTGACAATCGGATGAATTGCTGCTTACTCAAATCACAGGCAAACAATTTTTGGTTGGCTACAGAAAGTCAATATCACATCAAATTGGCTATGCAGGATCACTACCCCAACCTCTTGAAGCACATTATATTTCATAAACCTTGTTCCATAGGAGGCGCTATAATTCCCAAAAATTACTTTTTGGCTAATAACTACAAATAACATGGGTCCTGTTTTCCAACATACCCTGAGATGACCCGCATCAAACGCACGTCTCTTTCTGATGGTGACATTTTCACAATTTCATAAAGAACTGAAAGCTCCTCCGAGGACGTTCATCCGATTGTCAGAAAATTTGGTATACGTCATCTGCCGACAGCGTATTGAAAAAAGTCTTATAAAAATTCTTCAAAAGTTAAAGTGTTATGAACTTGTACACCAATCAATATTTGAAGCATTACTTGTTATTAGACTACATGCTTGCTGCTTACTCAAATCAATGGTCAGCAATCACAGTGAACTTGTTATGGCTGTGGAATTTTCCGTCATACACCTGATTGTATGCTCAAAGAAGACAAGAGTACAACATTGGCCACAGAACAACTGTGACCAGCATATTGGAGAATGACTCACAATTACATGATGGCATATGATGTGACAGGATAGCTACACTCAGTTTCTAAGGAGTTCTAAGGAATTCTAACAGCTAGCTTATCGTTTTACTGGGAATGTCTGAGCGCGGACGTCGTGGTCTCATTTCCAGCAATATGCGCAGTCAAGAAACTATAATAAATAATTATCTTCTACCTAACTAACCACTAGCAACTAACCACTGGAGACTGAAAGATAGCCTACCTGTATCCAGTTATCCAGTATATTCACGTCAATGTCCTCTGCCCTAACTTTATTATTTCTTTATCTCTTCACGTTTTAGTTTGTCATCTAGTGGTTAAGCGACCAACGTTAGTGAAAATTAGCTAGTTCTTAGAATCCTGAACTTTACCAATCATGTCTGGGTAAAGTTGGCACTTAGTCTTTCCTCAAGGGAATTTGAGTGAAGTGAAAGTCATGGTGTGTGGTTATGAGGATTTAGACAGTTGAATTTCACTAAGATATCAACTTAGAAAACTGATATGAAACTCCGGGACCGACTGTAGCTAGCTATCCTATAAGTCACATCCAAAGCCATTATGTAATTGCATGTAAATGCAACTTATTTGTGGAATCAAGCCTGTACATGACAATGTCCAAAACATTCCATAAAGGACATGCAGTGCACACAATTTCTATTCATTTCCCAATTAGTACACTGAGGGAAATACTTCATAAACATATAACAGAATAAACATTTATTCTGAGAACACTGCATCATAAAGAAGGGCAATTCCATATCATTTGGATACCATGCTCCTCACTTTTTTCAGATTTTTTTTTTTTTTCGTCCAAACATTCATTTTAGAATAAAACCAAAATTTCATTTTATCTTGTTTAATTTCTGAGATATGGCTGAGACATGTCCTAAAAAATGTGGAAAATTCCAGTATTTCATAAACACAACTTTATATCCCTCTCCACTCTTAACACAACCACATTCTTTCCTAACAAGTTTAACACCAGGGGAAGTATCCTCTATAGTTGTCTAATATTGAATTCAATTAATTTGTTCGTTCGTTCGTTCGCTCGCTCGCTCGCTCGTCCGTCCGTCCGTCCGTCAATTACAGTCTTTACCACCATTGAAGACTTATTCATCGAAACAAAACCCTATTTTTTAAAGGGGTCCTTCGTCAAAAAACACTTTTAGTAGCTCTATTTACAATGTGGTGGGTCACAACAAGCAGTATATGCACGCAGCGCTCCAAAACGTGAAATTCGACCCTCATGGTTTTACTGGTCATTGAAGGGTTGAGCTAACCAAAACGAGCGGATCAGAGCATGCTAAACCTATCTACGTCACTAGGTCGTAAGCCCCGCCCAGAGCCATGTTTGGCAAGCCCACATCCCAAAGGATTGGTGGACAGAAGCTAGGTGAGTGAAAGACAGCGAATTTGCCCAATCAGAGGAGCCTTATTGACACGTCATGGCTATTCACGAGGGACACCGGAAAAGCCAGTCATTCGACCACTAGACCTGTTATAGCTTACAGAAAACAGTGTCAAACAAGAGATCTAGGACATAATTTTTCACAGAAATGACGCACAATGCATTCAACCATAGTGGCGACACAGAAATATGAATAAAAATAACGATGGAAGTTCCCCTTTAAAGCAATGAAAAAAAGCCTTTTTTGTTCTCATATGATGATGAATGTGGAGCACTCACATTTTTAAAACTTGAAATATATATAGTTAATGAGGAAGAATACGTGTTAAAAGATGGTTGTCATATTTTAAAGCTGTAAGCCCTCAAAGTTGGCCAAAATGGATTTTTAGTATGACACTTTGTAGACCACGTAAAGGTAGTAGATACAACTTGTCTCTTTTCCCATCAGAACTTGTCTGAGGTTAGAAAAAAATGACTAATTTTATAAACATATAACAGAATAAACATATTTATTCTGAGAACACTGCATCATAAAGAAGGGCAATTCCATATCATTTGGATACCATGCTCCTCACTTTTTTTCATTCATTCATTAATTTTAGAATAAAACCAAAAATTTCATTTCTGAGATATGGCTGAGACATGTCCTAAAAAATGCTGAAATGGATAATGTATTTTAGTCTTTTAGTATCACATTGGAATTACAGTCCTTACCACCATTGAAGACTTACTGTATTCATCAAAACAGACCTATACACTACTGGTCAAAAGTTTTAGAACACCACACTTTTTCCAGTTTTTTTTACTGAAAATTCAGTTTATTGTGTCATTGCACTCTAAAAATGAAAGCACAGAACAAATAAGCAACTTAAGTTGAAAAAAAAAAAAATCATGAAATCAATTTATAAACCAAAATGTATTCTAAACTTTTGACTTATTAAAGTAGCCACCAGAGCATAATCGTGGCATTCTTTCTGCAAGGAAAGGCCTTTTTTGTATAATTCTGAAATGTACACTATTTTTCGGTTTTAGGTAACCAATTGTTTTTTTGTTTTACCTCTGGTTGTTCAGTACTTACCTTTGTACCATTTCAGGGTATTTATTAACTTTCACTACTTGAATTGCAATAAATAACTGGAAAAATTAGGGTGCTCTAAAACTTTTTATCAATATTTTTTAAAACAATGAAAAAAGCTATTTTTTTCATGAATGCAGTGCAACTTCTCATAATTTTAAAGCCCCTCTGTGTAATTTGTCCAAGTTGTCTATTACGAATTTCTCTCATCTAGCAGTGATTTTTTGTCATCATTTTAATTGTAAGACTAAGAAGCTCTGGAGGGACAGTTAATGGTAGTGCCTGCTGATCCATGGTCCTGCAGCCTCTGCTTTTCGTCCAGTCTTTCACCCCTGTGTTTCACCCCCTAGTGTAATAAGCCTGGGAAACTCATGTTTGATCATTTTTCCTGGCCAGTAGTCAATAGCAGGATTAATTACAATAGAGCTCTACCCTTTTGTCCGACCTGAGCACATCAGCACCTCAGTGTCCTAATCGGCCTGGATGGACTGATCCTTTTAGGGTTTGAGCGGGAGTCAGTTGCTGGTACTAGTTCCGTCTTTAGCGTCACCTTGTCACAAAGCAAGTTGGCGTCAACAGATCAGAAGGTCATGTTTGAATGAAATCAGAAATTGCAGTTATGCCACACCCTTCTGCAACTACTTCTTAAGACAGAGTTTGCTTATATCTGCTTGAACCCATCTAACTTATACTTCACTGAGTGTCTGAGGAGGATTTTTTTGTTATTGTGTAAAAATGACTATAATAATTCATTTATATTTCATTGTGCTGAAACCGAACACTTAAGTAGACCGCAAACATCATAAAAATGATTTTGTATTTCACTTGTGGTCTCATAGGATAAAGTGTGCTGCTTGTAAAGAAACAAAAGGATCACTGTTTCTGTGAGATAAATTATGCCTCTTAGTTAGTGCCTTTTCATTGTTGATCAAAAGATATGGACAATCACTTGTTTATTTCTGATGGTCAGTATATATGTTGTCTTATATGTTTTCTTTTTTTCTTTATAAATAACTTCTAATTAGTTGTGGCTGCAAACTTTTTGGTAATTGCTGACCTTATACGCTAAAATCTTCTCTAAAGCCATTCCCACAGGTGAACGAAATCTAATATAGCACTCAGTGTGGTAAAAAGGTGTTGATATTTTCTTAGTGGTCAATTTCTTTAAGTGCGGCCATCGCATTCTTCTGCATACCGGTGGTTCTTTGTCCCCCAGAGCTGTTAGTGCTGATTAGACATTGCTCACCTTTAGCACCCCTACACTCCAATCGTCCAAATGTCCCAAAGTCACCCACTCACTTCTCTTCAATACACACACACACACACACACACACACACACGAATACTCCATGTATACCTGGTGCATGGCCAGTCTTGTAACTGGATTCTTCGAGGCAGGGGAAACGGAACAAAGGCAAACAGGGCTCCCTTAAGTCAGCAGGCTGAGATTTGATCTACTGGGTGAGGTCATCCTGACAGCAGCAAGACTGGAGTAGAGACACACTGTCCCAGAGTGCATTGAGAGAACTCTCTCAGGGCTCTTAAGGTGGAAGTCACCTTTTGTCGTTCTATTGATGACCATAATCAGCACCTGTGGAAGTGTACCTGTGCAGCCATCTTAAGCATAATCTTTTAGTCGCTCTTTTTCATAGTACTATCTACTACTACTATCTGTGTTTCCTTCTCACCTGTTGGAAGGCAGTGTTCTCACCTGAGTCTAGTTAAAGACTGGACATATTTGGTGTTGGCAAGCGTGTCTCTGTGTGTTAGTATCATACAGCCAACATGGTATGAATGCTGCAAATGGACAGTTGTGATTTAGATTTTACCTTTAAAAATATATACACTTCATCTCACTTCTGTCTCTCTGTGCGTCCCTCAGGTCACCGATTTGAGGATGTCCCCGGCATGCGGAGACATCTGGTTCGGAAGAGCACTAAAGGCCAGGTGGTGCACATGGGCAAGGATCACAAGGAGGCCAGCACCCGCAGCACCCGCAAACAACTGGACCGCACCCCACATGAGGTGAGCTGTTCTCTGTAACACACATGCTTCTATACTCCAGGGTCTGGTCTGATATTTGGCGATCTTATTGCATATTGGGAGCTTTTTGTCACATGATGTGCAGAGTGCTTTAAAGCAGTTTTGGATCAGTCATTCAGTCAGATCTGAGGTTCATTTAAGAATGCTCACTCTGTTGTTATCTGACATCAAAACTTTGGCCAAGTACCCTCTCTTAGCTTTTTCAGCAGAGACAAAAAAGGGGCAGGAGCAATTAAAAATGAATGAATGAACTTCTTTCCTTTCACACACGGTCAAAGAAGGAGAGATCGGCTCAGGTAATTGGACACCATGTGCTTGTGAGAAGCAGAAATGTTTTATTAACGCACTCGGACCCCCCAGTGGCCAGGTAAACAGCAGCTTCCTGTTAGAGAAGGTGCACCAGAGAGTGGTGGTGTGAGTGTGAGCACTTGTTGGTGTGTGTGTGTGTGTGTGTGTGTGTGTGTGTGTGTGTGTGTGGAGAGGTCTACATGGCCCCCCTCGACAGTGGATCACAGACCGTGAGCATACCCTAAAGCTCACACCTCCACCATCTCCCATCCTTTTAGTCAGTCATTCTGTACCGCTCTGATTCACGACCTGACGGCATGGTCTTTCTGGACTTCTCCAGTCGGGTGGCCCGACACCAGAAGGTCAGCAGTTGAAGGATGTGCCTGCTTGTCTGCATTTGGAGTGTGTGTGGAGGGGTGTGTGTGCCTGTAAGCCTGTAGATGACTTAATATATGAGGGTTTTTTTATGAAGATACTAAAACTGTTGATGATGCTTTGTATGGAGGATTTGTGTTTTTATTGTGTAATGGTGACAACTATGTATGTCTGTTAAAGTGCATTTCTTTCAGTATGTGTGCAGATCTTGGCAGGTAATCTTAACAACTGTGTGTAATGTTGTAGAGCATATGCCTGTATTAAAAGTGTTCAGTGTGAAAGGTAGTGTGTGAATGTGTTGTACTGCAGTGTTCTACTCAGGTTTGTCAGGGGAATTTAATTGTTGTTAATGGTAAATATGACGTTGCAGATGTTGAAAAGTGTGAAAAAGAGCAGTAACTATACTACATGCTTCATATGTTTGACTTCTGCATTGCATGGTTTGTTTTTCCCCTAATTTATCTGACTTTATAATATCTAATGTCATCTAAAATGCTAAGTGATTGCACTTCAAAGACTGTATTAACTATTTAAGTTACATGGCTTTGACTGTGCCTTTTAACGATTTTAGCTAAGATCTTGAGACAGATCACAGTATTGTTTGGCTTCCATTAGGTGTTTGTGGAGTTGAACGAACTGATCATGGACAAGAACCAGGAGATGCAGTGGAGGGAGACAGCTCGCTGGATCAAGTTTGAGGAAGACGTGGAGGAGGAGACTGACCGCTGGGGCAAACCCCACGTGGCTTCCCTATCCTTCCGTTCTCTTCTAGAGCTCCGCAAAACTATATCTCATGGTGAGACACCAAAGAAGCACCACTGGCATAGCAGCTGTGTTTTCATTTTATTAATTTCCCTGTTCTTCTGCTATTCAGCCAATATGTGCTTTTAACCTCAGAGGCGTATTTGTAAATATTAACTTAAAAGCCAACTTTGGTCATTTTCAACATGCTGTATTGATCAAGCTACCTGAGACTTACCAGTACTGAAGAAACGAGGAATTTTGGTGTAACCCATAGGTCTACTTGGACGGAGAATTAGAACTGACAGCTAAACCCAATGGGGTCGCTTGTTTAAAGCGTGTTTTTAGCATCGTAAAATGCTGGAATACGGTTTCTGTCTGCAAAATTCAAGTTTTCGTCTCTGCCAGCAAGGAGTAACAACAAGCTTTGCAGATTCACCTGTTTGAACTAGCCATGGATGTAAACAAACCAGTATGTGACTGCTTGCCCAATACACTGTTTTAACCACTTTTTAAATAATTTTGAGTCATACACACTACAGTGCTGTGTTGTAGGGTATGTGCTGATATTTGGGATGAGATTTGGAGCATGTTAAAATGCTAAAAAGACAGTTTAAACAAGTGACCCCATTGGGGGTAGCTGTCAGTGCTAACTCTCCGTTCAAGTAGACCTATATGGGTTGCACCAAAATTCCTTGTGTGTTCAGTACTGCCGAGTCTCAGACAGCTTGGGCAATACAGGTGCATATGAAAATGATCAAAGTTGTCTTTAAAGTCTTGTATAATCTTGACTTATTTTTGTGAACTTCCTCAGGTACTGTGCTCCTCGATCTGGACCAGAAGACCCTCCCTGGCATTGCCCACCAGGTGGTGGAACAGATGATCATCTCGGACCAGATCAAGGCGGAGGACCGTGCCAATGTGCTCCGGGCGCTCCTGCTCAAGCACAGGTAAGGTGCACCATACTGCCGTGCTCAGGAATGTTTGGCTGTCCTGTTAAAAATGCATTAGTCAAGGACCCTAACTGAGAAGATGGGCTGTTAGAGAAGGGGGAAAGGTAGCTGAAGTTTTAACCCCAGAAGCCACATTTGGCTTTTTGTGCTTGGCTGATGTTATCAGGAATTTGTAAACTGTTCTGCTATTTAAAAGACACATGTTACAGCACTATATAACTGTCAGAAAGGCACACTTTTACTCAAATGGATTTTGGTGCATTTTACCCCTTGGTTCAGTTTGCTTGCCTTGGTGAGAATGCAACACTCACTCACACTAAACACCAAATTAAGCAATTAATAGTAAATCTTACATTTGCCGTGATTATCTCTAAATCTGTGCTACACTGAAATAGTTTATTGCCTGTTGCAAACCAAACACCTTTAAAGAGGCAACTAAGGTTTGCTGTACTACAAGAATAATCCATGCAGGACATCCCTCAGTGATGAATGTACTGCTTCATGTCACTGTCACTCTCCCAACCCCTGCTGCCATAGACCAGAGCCACACCCCTCCTTACCCGCCTCCTCCTCCTCCTTACCCGCTCTCCTCCTTACCCGCTCTCTTCTTCCACCCCTACCCTAGCCACCCAAGCGACGAGAAGGAGCACGTCTCTTTCCCACGCAACATTTCGGCCGCCAGCCTGGGCTCCCTCATCTCCCACCACCACCACCACCATCACAGCAGCAGCAACCACATCTCCCAGCCTGAGCCCTCAGTCACTGAGCCCCTCATGACAGCTGGTGGCAATGAGGGCGAGCTGCGCATCAACATTGACAAGAATGAGGTTTGATCCTGCATTGTTGTTTTGGTTTTCAGTCAATCAAGGCTTTAATGTGGAGCTATTACTGTTCAGGAGTCAGCACGTGCTGGGGATGTTATTTTATCTTCAGTTCTCTGGATGCGCTTGAAAACCACTTAGAACATGTGGTTTATTATTGTGATAATGATGATGAATCTATTCTTCGGGATTGTTCCTGTTTTTCAGAAGGACTCCATGCCAATTGGAATGCACAGGTCCAAATCGAAGCATGAACTCAAACTTCTGGAGAAAATTCCAGAAAATGCAGAGGCTACAGTTGTACTTGTTGGTGAGTGTCTCATAATGCAGAGGCTTCAGTTTCACTTCTTTGTGTCTGTTACAATGCAGTGGATACAGTGGAAGAAGATTGGTTACAGAATCCACTGTGCATGTAAGTGTACTACATCAATTGACCAACTCATTACACATGACAAATATTACATGTCTGGATACAAGGGGTCAAGAAAAAACATTGGCCAATTAAGTGTGGACATCAATAGTCTTTTTATGAAGCATTTAGCACATGTTCTGCAATGGTAGTTTTCTACATGCTTTTGTTACGTATGGCATGGCAGTATAACATTTTCGGGATATGGTGGTTCATGAAACAGTATCCCAGTTTCTTTGGGAGTTCTACACCTAGCATATCCAGATTTCTCAGTATTCAGAATAAGAGCTCTTTCGGGATGCTAAAGTCTGGAAAAAAGTTCCAAAATTTCCATAACATAAGGCATATTTAAACCAGGCCAGGTACCTCCAGGTTAACAATAGCCGCTGTCACACTATTGGGCCAGGTCAGGCCGAGGTAATTTCTGGGCTAGTTGGTGCTAATGGCCTGGGGCCACTAGTCTCTACTGGTGGATCGAAATTGTCAGGCTATTGTCCCCTCATAGTTACACTACACCTGCTCCATCTGTGAAACCATCACAGTCGTACTGCCTAACAGTGGCAGGTTCAAAAGAATACACTGTCTCTCAAAATGTGCTGTTTATTTAGTGTAAAATCATGTATCACCCTGGACCTGAATTCGCTTTTTTAATTATTATTTATTTAAATGCTGTGTTTGGACTGGTGGCTCAGCCTTCATTATGCAAAAGTGCAAGTGTGAGTTAACTCGGTTACCCTGGAAGCCGTAGCATCATTTTAAACCCAGAGTTCCCGGGAAACATTCTTATAGAAACAAAACAACAACAATAATGGACACAGTAAGAAACACTATGTTGATTTATACATCATTTTATGTTCAGTAAAGAGCACATTTTAAGAGACAAGCCATTGTGTTGTGTGGTTTTTGAGTAAGTCCATTGATGCCTTTGAATGGCAACTACCTACCTGTTCAACCTTGTCTATTCTTCACGGCTCTATTCAAAGACCCCCCCCGGACAATCAGACACATGGTTCTGCCAGAGGTTTCTTCCTAGACTTAAACAAACCAACTCAAAGAATGGGATTTTCCTCACCCCTGCCATCCCATTGGGACACCTAGCAGGAAATTTCGACAGTGCCCCAATGAACTTCCTTTTTCCCTGCACTATCAAGCTGCAGCAGATGTTGTTGTTGAAGGACTTTGACCTACATCTTGTATTCATTGTGCAATACAGTTTATTATTATTATTATTATTATTGTTGTTGTTGTTATTCTTATTATTATTATTATTGTTATTATTATTATTATTATTATTATTATTATTATTGCTATTATTATTATCATTATTATTATTGTCATTAGTATTATTATTATTAGTAGTAGTATTAATCATGAAAATAGGTGGAAGCTGGAGTCAATGTTTTAAAACTGTAGAGGAGTAAAATGTTTGATAATAGCACTACAGTTTGCTATTGTTGGCAAAACACTACATACATATACAGATTGTATCCATTAGCACATTTCAGTATATTGTAAATATCTGAGCCCTTTTGCCCAGTGCATCTTCACCCTACATCATGTTTCAAGACAGAAACAGGAACCAAAATCAACTTCTGTCCAGCTACCTTTGCAACAGCCTGGTCACAGGTACACCTGGCCCTTGGCCAGAGGTTTTTGTTAGGCTAGGAATAGCCCTCAAAACACCCTGCTATTGGCACCAACTAGCACCTGGACATGACAGTCTTTGTGTTTCTCTGTGTTTACATGCGCAAACACAAAGGTTACATTTGGGATACTAAAGTGCATATAAACACACTTATTGTTTCTCTCTGTGTCTGTCTCTAGGTGCTGTGGACTTCCTGGAGCAGCCCACCATGGCATTTGTGCGTCTGCAGGAGGCTGTCCAGCTGGACTCTGTGCTGGAAGTGCCAGTGCCAGTGCGCTTCCTCTTTGTCTTGCTGGGGCCTCCCAGCACCAGTATGGATTACCATCAGATCGGCCGCTCCATCTCAACACTCATGTCCGATAAGGTCAGTGGAAGCTTGAAGATACCCACTTCAGTATACAATACTATGCAGCCTCGCTGTTTTAATTTAATTGAACAGTCAACTGTACAATGACAAAACAGGTCTTGAATCTTGAATCTTAAAGATGCATAGTGTCACGCAGAAAAATGCCATAATCATCACATCACTCAGTAGTATCTAAACAGTAAAATCATAAGCCCAAAAATATGAAGGATACTGCTGACGTGATATTTGATAAATACTTTGTCCAACAGTCCCTTACTAACCCACTCTCCCAATCTGTCTTTTTCTAACGCAACATGCACAATAAAATTAAACTTTGATGTTTGTCACTTACATGACCTTTTCCAACTTTCTGATTGGATTGTCCCCCTGTTATTTTCCTTGTTGTCAACCACACGTCACTGCTGTTTGTAGCATTTCCATGAGGCAGCCTACCTGGCGGATGACAGACAAGACCTTCTGAACGCCATTAACAGCTTTCTGGACTGCAGCATCGTCCTGCCGCCCTCAGAGGTGGGAGGCGACGAGCTGCTGCGGTCAGTGGCGCGCTTCCAGCGGGAGATGCTACGCAAGAGAGAGGAGCAGGAGGGAAAACTGCTAGCCAAAGAGCTGAAGAGCCCTGAGGAGAAAGGTGAGCACACACACACTCATGTACACCGAGACATGCATGCATATATACACCCACATGCATGCACACATACACACACACACACACACATACACACACACACATGCTCACACACATGCATGCAAACACACACACACACACACACACACGCACACACGCACACACGCACACACGCACACGCACACACGCACACACACACATACACGCACACACACACATACACGCACACACCAGAGTTCAAGACCCCCAGGGAGAAAAGTGATCATTTCCACTCTGCTTCTCTGTGATGAAGGTGATTGGGAATCATCTTGAATCTGAAAAGCAAAGACTTCCATAAAAGGCAGTGGCAAATGTTTCCATGAAAAAGATAATTCGCTTAAAAATGTTGCACATTAAAAAACTGGTGTGACATGCATGATGGAAAATGAGGTATATTGCTCTAACGTCAATTTTATTGCGCTAAGTTAATTCGCTCACCAGAACTGATGGAAAGCAATATAGAAAAGTCACATAAATGTAGAATATAGGCTATGTATGGACTTAGCCCGATAATTTGAATATCTGACCGTTTACTCAGAGCTTTATTTTGTCACTTGCACATTTTGTTTTCTATTTCCTATGTTCTAATCAGAGACTGTTGTCTCTAATTTGCTACAGTGTAGATCGAAAACTTTGAAAAAAATTTTGAATTTTAGCTAGAATTGTTCTGTTAATGGAAAATCATTTTGATGTTTCTTATATCGCTCTAAATTATTTCAACTTAGAGTTAATTCGCTTAAATGTCTGATGGTAAAATGACTAGAGATTCATGTAACGTACATCATATGCTGTGCAGTTTTTCCTCTTATGTATCCCACCAAATCTCTTAGAGTAAAAGCTGTTTTTGTATTCCTGAGGATAAGTTAGGGCTGGGCAATTAATCGAAAAATTAATCAAATCGACAATTGTAACGGTTAATCGACAAGGATCAAGCACATGACTAATAATCATTGTTTATTATTACTGTTGTTATTTATTTTGTAAACTCTTTCTTTATATTCTGTACATTCGACTGTATGTTTTTATGTATGGAGATAGTTTTTTGTCCATATTATTAAATAAATATCACACGATTCACAAATATATTCCTTGTTTCAAGAAAAAAATGAAGAGATTTATAAATATAATTCATGACTCACAAATACATGTCACAACACCATTCACAAATGCATTTCTCAAATACGAAGAAATGCTAAGCGCAGTTACAGTGCAGTTACATTTATTTGCAAACGGATAAATCTGTTGCAAATCAAATGTGTGGAGTTTTTTTTTCTTTTTCCAACAGCCAATTACTCAATTACATGAAGTGAAGTTCAAGGGTATGGTTTATTGTTGACAAAATTGCACTACATTTGTGCATTGTAGTGCAGTTTTGGGACAGGACATACATTGGATTCACCAGAGAGCATAGGTTTGACCTAGTCAATGCCACGGGAAAATGGCTAGGGAAGGCGGTTCATCAACTGTAAGTATAACTTGTTTATATTGGTTAACTACCTAAGTCGTATGCACTGAGAGGTGGTCTCGCCCGGGGTGTAAAACACTATAGAACCGCCACTGATTACAGTTGATGAACAACTTTCCCCGGGTAGGCTATATGAATGTAGGGTGACCAGACGTCCGACTTTGAGTTGCGTGTTCCGAGTCCCGACAAAGGCCCACTAAAACGTTAAAATGTTCAGTGCTTGAGCAATTAATTGAGCAACCAAAGAGAATTAACAGTTATGGAAGACCATGCCCATTTGTGTCACACAACATAACCGAATCACATAACAAGCAATTCTTTATGTTTATTAAACAACTCTGCACCCACTCAGGGGGCTGTGCATGCATGGCAACTATCAACTCACAAAACTAGAAAACTCAAAATAGTGCTACAAGGACTGCAAAAGCAACGGCGCTGTATCTTGTTACAAAATCGTTTTCACGTCATTAACTATTGGGAATTTGAAATAATGACCTCTGATCACTCTAACATAGTTTAATGTCAAAGCAATATCTAAACTTCTCATCGACATATCTAGTCATGCCTACCGCCATCTCTTTAAACATCAACACTGAATTCTGAATATTATAGATGTAGTTTAGCTTAAGTTTTTTCTTTGTAATTGGATGCTTTTATGCAGAAAAAAATGTAATCTTATGTCAGAAAACAACTATCAATCAAAACCAAAATTCCAATGTTTTGGAAACCAGTGTTGTTCATTAAGCTAAAAAACCTTTCTCTTTAATGGCCGCCTATACATGTCCATGAGAAATGTAATTTTGATTTATCGTTGTTTTCAGACGTTAATCATTGAACTGCAGTAAAAATATAGCAGATAAATATTTTTTCCAACTTTTTTTGCATAAATCTGTTAATCCATCTCAGTTTTGCTCAAATTGAAAAAGGACAAGATTTTATGTTTTTAATTCACTGATATGTAAAAAGAATCACACAGAAAATGACCTGTTTTCCGTAGAAAATGTGATTGTGAGCTGGATTTGTTTTTTTTTTTACCTTTTATCACAGTGTTGGACATGTCAAACAACCCTGACTTTAATGTTTCATTTTTGTGCAGCATCAGATTTGATTTTTTTCTCCCTTAGACTGTGTTAGGGGCTGTTTTTGTCCCATTGACTTCCATTATAACAACATTTTTCGATTGTTCCACCATGACACTATATCATTCTAATTTCTTGATTGTTGGTAGTTTACCCTGGTGAGAAGAGGTCAAATTTGTAGTTTTTGAGGTTGACAACCATGTGACCATATTAACCTTTTATTTAGATCAGTGTATAAAATGCTTGTTTTTTTCTTTATTAAAGCCAGTTCAAACAACCACAAAATCTTGGTCTGTAAAAACTTTACACAGCATCAGATTTACGAACAAAACAATTTATTATTGATCACAGTGCAACAATAACCTCAAGTGCACTGAACAATATTGCAAAACACAAGAAAAACATTCATGAAGACAGACTGACATCAGACTTGCAGCATACAACCTGGTGCTCTTTTTTTACTGGTACACCCCTGACTCCTCGCTTTACTTCTAAGTTGCTGGGGTTTTCTGGCTCAGTGTGTTGTAGAGCAGCCACAGAAGACTGGACCATTCTCACCACTGCTGCAGCAGCTTCTGCACGAGGGATGCGGTCTCTCCTCTATATGGCTTCAGAGACCAGCGAAACTCCCAGCTCTTTGAGGAAAAAGCCTCCTCTTGAACAACTTTCCCTGGTTCCAGGAGGGATCCACCGCTGTAAAGACGACAAATGCATTATATGCGGAGATGTCGAGCGTTTTTTGTGGATACCGATTGGTTCTTCTTCCACAGCTGTAGGTGCCAACAACCTGCACAAAAAAGAACAACAAAACAATAAGTACATATTACTTCCTGATGAGTAATAGTACTAATTTCTAGATGTATTTCTCACCGTGCCTTACGGTGCTTTGTGCTAATGAGGATCCCATTCCTACCACATTTTGGGACATAACTGACAGCTGCTGTGTTCTTTGTGAAGGCAAAGATGCACCTCTGGACCTGTAGACTCCAGACAAAATCAAAAGCCCCAAGTATGCATACAGCTCTGTAGAGTCCACCCATAGAGGTTGGTCATGCGGACAAAGAGGTCAATCATCTTTTCTGTAAGAAACTTTACATCATGAACCCTTGTGATGGCATAACGTGTTGGCCCTGGAGTTACGACTGTAGCAGCTCGAGTAAATAAAGTAGTTTCTGCGTTGGTGGGCAACCACACTTGACCATTTTTCCCAATCCACCCAGATCCAGGATGTTGAAAATCTTCCTTACCTTCACTGGAAGAGGCAGAGGATGATGACTGTGCTACCACAAAATCGGGATCTGAGTCTCCTGAGTTGGAGGTGTCAGAAGGAGATGTTGAATCCAACAGCTCGCTGGAGGACTCGGACTGCAAGCTTCAGAACAAGAAAACCTCCTCTTCATGATCCTTGCTCTTCTCAACATCAAATGACCAGCAGAACCGCATTCAAGTGTTAAAATTCACTTAACTTGTTTTTGTTTATTCTGTACTGCTCACCATCAAAAAGGAGCCGGTACACAAACAATGCATTGTTGTTATTGTTTAGTCTGCAGACTTTTTGAAGTTCTGAGAGCTCAGGTTCATATGTTGATTTTCTCAAGCACATCAAGGTCAGTGTGTAAGATCAGGTCACACACCGGCTCACACACACACTATAATATACTGGTATACTGCATATAACTTAATATAAAAGCCACAGAAACCAAGCATTTTGTACACTGGCGTATATAAAGGGTCACATGGTTGTCAACCTCAAAAACTACAAATGTGAATGACCTTTTCTCAACAGGGTTAATCACCAACAATCAAGAATTCTTGATTATATAGCGTCATGGTGGAGCAATCAAAAAAAATTGTTATAATGGAAGTCAAAACAGCCACTAATGCAACCTAAGGGAGAAAGAAAATAAATCTGCTGATGCCGCACAAAAACTAAAAATTCATCAAAGTCAGGGTTGTTACTAATGTTTGACATACCCAAGACTGTGAGCTGGAGTTTTTTTTTACCTTTTATCACAGACCAAAACAGGCCAGGCCAAACAGACAAAACAGGCCGTTTTATGTGATTTTTTCCCATATCAGTGACTTTGCATATTTCACTAATAATTTAGTAGCTTTGAGCAGAACTGTCTATTTGAGTTGAAAGACTGGGTGAAACGTGAGATTACATGGCATTCATGTCACTTATCATTGTCGTTTATTAGCAATTGCAGTGCATAAATGTGCATTGTACAAATGTACAAAACTATCTATCTGCTAAATTTAACAGCAGTTTAAATGAGTGGATGTTTTCATCCACTAACACAACCTAAGGGTAGTAAATATTTCAACTGTGTATTACTGCTGTATTATTGACCTAGAAAATGTGTTAAACCATATTTCCAAATTGTATATTGAGTTAAGGTTTGTCACCCAAAATTATAAAATGAATGATGAAGTCAAATCTTTATACGGTCTATGGTCACACATGAACATTCGTTGATCAGAGCACTATATACAGTAATGCGCAAATGTAGAGCAACGTTGTCAACAATAAACCATACTCGAACTTCGGTTGATGCGGTTGGTTTTTTGAAAAAGGAAAAAAAAAACTCCACACATTTATGCATCGACTGCTGTCAGAGACATCTCAAAAATCCACAAATAAATGCAGGGGTATTTACAAATATGTACGGTGGTTTGCACATGCAGATTTAACCAACTGCACTGACATTTATGCGTCACTTAACATTTCTTTTTATTCGAGGAATGCTTTTGTAAATAGTTTTACATTTATTTGTAAGTCATGAATAATATTTGTAAATCTCATTACATTTCTTGTTAGATCAAAAAAATATTTGTGAATCATTTGATATTTATTTAATAGTACTGACACAAAACTATCCCCATAGTTCATGTACTGTTCCTTGAAGGCACACAACCACATGACTTGTCCAGTCAATTAAAAACAAATTGATTTTAAGTTCTATTGTCCAGCCCTAATCGTGATATAAATCCATATCGGTCAACATGGAATTGTGATTAAATTTTTCTTCATATCGCCCAGCCCTATGATACACTAACTGTTCAGCATGTCCTCTTAACATATCTACAGTAAATGTAAGTAAATGCATGCGTCAGAGTTTCCTTTAAATTAGGGATGCAAGGATTTGATATTTGGGTCGGATATCAGTAGCCCTTGCAAAGAATTGACAAGCTTCAGTTATGTTGTGTGCAGATGCAAAGTGTAGTAGATCAGGGGTTCCTAACCTATCTAACTCAGGGCCCACTTGAAAATCTCAAAAATGCATATTAAGCATATTAAAATGGCCACTTTTAATGTGCTTTGAAGAAATGTATAAACAAACTGAGACTTAAAATCATAAGACTAAGCTGCAGAGCAGGGCACTTAAAAACTATAACTGATAGTGGTGGCTTAAATAACAGAGGGTTAACAGAGGCCCATAGTTCTGTTATAGCTGGTGACTGTCTGGTACTGTGAATAAGCTGCATTGCATATTTGGCCAGTCTAACTGTTGGACGTGTAACCAGTGTTGCCAGATTTTGCAAGAAAAAAAAAGCAACCGGGAGTCTGAAAATAAGCAATGACGGAAGACCTGAAAAAGATTAAAAATAGAATGATTGTATGAAAATGTACATTTATGCACTGCAGCTGTTAATAAATGATAATGACTGCGTTCACATGGTGGGATTGGTTTGGTTTGGGATTGGTTTGGGTGTTGCTTCCCAACGGGTGGTCTGTCCCCAAATCCTTGTTCACATGCAGTTCGTCTAAGCGGATTCAGTCAGAGACCTGGCCTTGACGCATTCGCATACGTGTTGTGCATTCTGCTGTGTTAGAAAGTCCGTATGAAGGAACAAACTGCGTTTTTTATTTCGTTGATACATACGCAATACCCGAAACCAATCCGATCCCCGTACAGATGGCAGTCCAAGTGGTTTGGAACCAGCCCAGGCCTGGCGTTCCAAGTGGTTTCGGAAAACCAATATCAAACCAATCGTATCTCCGTTCACATGAAGCCGGTACGATCCCAAACCAGTTCCAATCGGTTTCGACTTGTCCACTCAATGATAACCGACATGAATGCCATCACTCAGATAGCAGACTTTCCATCAGGGACATCCTAATACGCTTAACGTGAAAAAGCTTAATGTAGCTTCATGTGTGAAAACAACTATCAATCATCACCAAATTTCATATGGACATCTCTAGTCATGCCTACTCTCACCTCTCAAAAGAACTGTGTTGGTGAAAATGTGTGTCTGAGCTGAATTTGGTGTTGATTGTTCAGTGTTTTCTGACATTAAAGTGTTTTTATAGGTGCCCATTAAAAGGAAAATGCTTAATGTAAACTTTTCCCCTAATATTAGGATTTTGGTTTAATTGTTGTTTTCGGACATTAAACTACATTTTCACGTTAAGCGTTTTTGACGTTAAGTGTTTTAGGATGTCCCAACAATTTAGCCTGGTGCGTCACTTCTTTTTATACAGATGGTCTGGAACTGCTGTATTGAGAAGCTCTTTTCTTCTTGGAGGTGTGACTGCTAAAAATTTAAATTGATTGGTTCTGCCTTTAACCAAAAGTTAAGGCCTAATCGTGACATATGCAATGCACTGGATTGAGAGGGAGGTTACGAAGCTTTCCAAAAAACTAACAAATTAACAACTAACGCAGTAAGCTGAAAGATTAAGGAGAGTAAGGTCACGACGTCGCTTCCATAATTGAAACTCCTTAAACATTCTTTTTGCTCCGACTTTAATTCCTCGATATTTGAAAGCGTTGCCGCAACAGACTGAATGGCCTTGCTTACTTCACACTCTGCTGCCATTGCTGATCCACATCCACAGAGACTACAAGTGAAATATAGCACACACAATCGATGTCATCGCTCATGAACACTCACTCTGTTTGCTGATGCCCCGGTAAGAATTCTACCGGAGAAAGAGCCTCTCAATACAGCAGTTCCAGACCCTCTGTACAAAAGAAAGTGAAGTACAAGGGGCTCGTTTACCAGGCTACCTTCAATTGGCATGACTCTCTCTTTTTTAAATTCTCTCTGTTGCTAACTAGCTATCCATTTTGATACTGCAGTTTTTGCTATTTGTCAAATGCAGAGCAACTCTCATTAAACGTAAACAATTGCAGGCTTCATCACCATGACCACTACCGTGCAACCATTTAGACTGCGGCTTTTTTTTTACTCCAAAATGCGATAAGCATTGCCAGTATTCCAAAATTCAAGTGTTTACTAAGCGCTTGCCGAAGATTCAAGGTTAATTTATTGTTGGCAGGGTTGGACTGGGACTGTAAATTGACCCTGGCAATTTTGGCCAGGGCAGCCCACCATGATTATTAATACAATATGTGGAGGCATACTACACATTAGAGATGGATGTCTCGGTACAAGTCTTGGTCCTAAGACCGTTTTCGAGACCAGTTTTACGTGGTCTTGGTCTTGTCTTGGTCTCGACTGTCTTTGGTCTTGGCATTTCTTGGTCTCGTCTTAGTCTTGCATTCTTGGTGTTGCTGTCTCAGATAGAGATTTGCATCCAACAATATCCTTTTTTACTATATAAATGTGACGATTGAGTTTTAAATAACATCTGCGTATCACATTTTGACTTCACAGGCCTAATCCATTTCAGGCAAGTTTATGATTTTGTATCTTCAATTTCATATAAAAATTTGTAGGTGTGCTGTAACACCTACAAACTATAACTTGAAGGTAAGCTGTAAGTTGAACACCCTACTCATAGTATTATCTGAAAACAAAGGCTGTAAAAGCAAATCTCTATCTCATACACACACACACACACACACACACACACACACACACAACGACCACCTCCAAACCAGCAAGGATGACCTTGTGCACAAAACTCTATAGTTTGGCTGACAATAAAATGAGTCCTGTAAAAATTTCACTATTTAGTGAAGATGTTCACATCCCAAAAGATTGTCATTGTTAATTCCACAGGCTATCATCATTTTTGTTTCATTCCAGTGTCTTTCTGACTGTTTGCGTGTGCAGCTGGCGCTCGGAAGCCGACCAGTGGTTAATTTGTTATTATTATATATTAGTTTTCTCCTCTCTGCATCGACAACAATCGAATAGCACAATGTAAAATGCAGGTCGCAGACAAACACTCAAATGCATGGCAACAGCGAGTTTACACACACACACACACACACCAGCCTTCTGCCCTCTTTTCTACATAAGTCCCTTTTCAATCTTCATTTCGGCTACTTCCTACCAGGCTGACACAGTAGGTATCCTTTTTTTCTCTCAGCTTCTCTGCACCCTACTTGTGTGTTTATGGCTTATCCATTTCCACAGACTTGTCTTTAACTTCGTTCGAACTTAAGTGGCAAAATTCCATAGGAAAACAATTACATTTGAGCACCTGGCTGAGTAAAAAGTGCCGCAGTCTGAACGGCTCCTTACATTACTGAGTTAAAAGCCTATACGGGAAAAGCAAAACAAAACATAAACAGAGAATTGTGTTTAAACATTAATATCTTACAAAAGTTTTTTTTTTTCAACATATTATTTTGTTTTTATATAATTACCTCCCACAAAAGTAAAATAATTATAATAATAATAAACTGTACTTGTATAGCATATTTCATAAGAATGCGTAAGAATGCTCATGAATCAGCAAACCCTGCACTTTAGTCCAGTAGTGCCAGAAGCAATCCATCCGATTGCTGTGGAGAGCTTAACTTATGTCCTCCTAGTTTTTAAAATGGGAGGCCCCTCTGTCATGGTTGGTAGGGGGAAGATTTTGAGCAGGGCAGTTAAGTGTAGACAAGGTTGAACAAGTACGTCTGTCAATGGATTCAGCCTCTGATGTATTGTGGTAGGCATTCCATCTCTTTTGGGCATAGTATGAGAGGGCTGCTTCTCGGATTTTGGGTGGTGCATCTGGAAACGTTAGGAGACCGGCATCAGCGAATCTAAGGGGTCATGTGGGAATGTAAAAGGACAGTGTGTCAGTCAGATAGATAATGAATGAGTCAGATACATAATGACGTTAAGTTGGGGATGAGGTGGGTAGCAAATTGGCTTACAAACAGCGCACCAGGAACAGACAACTTAAGCAATTTAAATAACAGTGGTGAGAACAGCAGTAGTCAGCTGTTGAACCAGATACATTCGGTCATGGAGAAAATTTGGTCTGTGTGTGATGGAGTGCCGTCACTAGAGTTGTGGGTGTGCTCTGACCGCCATACCAAAGAGCCTTGCTCTTTGCCATTTTGGTCAAAGCACATGTTTGGTAACCCAAAGCACATGTTTGGTAACCCAGAGTTTGAAGCCAGGTGGGGTGACTTTTTCCCTTTCGCTACACTGTGCCTCATGTTCTGTGCCACACCGCTCTATAAGGAAAAGTATTGAATTCAAGCGCCTGGCAGAGAAAAAAGTGTTGCAGTGTAAACCGCTGCTTACACTGTACGTTTCACTGCCGTTGCATAGGTATCTGCTGACTAATTAGAACTAGTCCTACAAACACCAAATATAACACAATAACATTAGTGGATCATGTTTGTGTATTTCCTAATGATATTGTCAAAGTAATAATTAATTAGATTTATGTCTATCCATTATTTTTAACAGGCCTTTCATGTCCTAGTTGTTTACTAATTCAGTGGTGATATTGGATCCGTATCGACCAATATGAAAAACAAGATATCAGGATCTGGATCGGAATAAAAAAAAGTCAGAATGGTGCATCTCTACTTTAAATATTATTTGTTTCTACCTTCTGTCCTTACCAGAGTCGCTCCTGGCTGCAGGCAAGCCCAGTGATGACCCACTGCAGCGCACAGGCCAACCATTTAGGGGCTTAATTCGTGATGTACGCCGCCGCTACCCCAAGTACATCAGCGACTTCCGCGATGCCCTTAATGCACAGTGCATGGCTGCAGTCATCTTCATCTACTTTGCGGCGCTTTCACCTGCCATCACCTTTGGCGGGCTTCTGGGAGAGAAAACTGAGGGGCTGATCGGCGTATCTGAGCTTATTGTGGCCACAGCCATCCAGGGCGTGCTCTTCTGCCTCCTGGGAGCCCAGCCGCTGCTGGTGGTGGGCTTCTCCGGACCCCTGCTGGTGTTTGAGGAGGCCTTCTTCTCAGTAAGTGCAGCTTTTGGCATGGTCATCCAACCATTTAACCTCCCTCTTTGGGTTATGTCAGGATCCAGACAGGCGCGGCCGCTTCATGTGGGCAGGTGGGGCAGAGCCCTCCCAAACATTCCTCCACTAAGAAAACTAGATCAATTGATTAATAGTAAATAAAATGTTGTTTTATAAATGCAATGCGAACGAGAATCTTGTTATGTTTTGTTAAACATTATTAAGAATTTGTAAGAGAAAAGTTTGCCGATTTTCTTGCTTGTCTTGATCACCGCCACACTGTAGCTGCTATTACGTTGAATTCTATCGCTGGAGGGGCAGAGCATCTCTTTGCCCCAGCTCCCTATTGGGCTACAGTGTGTGTGTTCGAAACAGTCCGCTTGTCTCACGTTAGTTTCCCTTTAGGAATTACAAGTTACTCTACTCTACTGCTACGGCTCTTTGCCCATGTAGCGACAATAAATGTCACATCATGCACAAATGTGATACAGTACATTAATAACAAAAGGCAGGGTTTTAGTTATGTTACTTCAAGATTTCCTTTGGCTTTATTAATATAAATTATAAGACATTTTTTGCCAAAAGCATGCCTGTACTTGCAAACAAGTAACCACGATTCACTTAAAAACCAAGTTTTACCAAGTTCAGGCAAATAGCGTCTTCAGGCATGATATACAATGTTTTTGATTATTTACTTTCCACCAGTAAACCAATTTTGCCCCCTGTTCGCGTTTCTGAGGTGACAGTTTTTCCTTTTCCCTTTATTTTGTGTGTAGGCATGGGTGAGGTGCGTGTAGGTGCGCGCATTTCCCCCATCAAGGTTGCTTTTTAAAGATGGTGGCATACGCGCTCTTCAGTGCATGTTATGAGTTAATTGTAATAAACTCGGTCATCATCAGCCTATCTGTCCTACCTTTTTTTCTACCCACGAGCCGCTACTGGATCCAGATACTATGAGAAGACTGTCATGGTTTTTTCCATACATGTATTTACGTTTTTGAGCCCCTTTAACAGTTAGGCAGTATAGTCATAGACGGTAAAAGAAAGGGACAGAGGGATGGTATCGTTTTCAATGTGACTGGATGATGCTAGATTTTCGATTTTTCAAATTGCTCACCAGGCTACTGCGCAAGCTTAAGAGCCAGCCATATGTTGGCCACTGAATCCGAATACGATAAACTGACTAGTAGATGCTCAATCACAAATCAGACGGCATACAGTAATTTTCTTAATGAATATATTTTACTATCATCATAAGTACACTCACACTAACTTAAGTGGAAAGTTATTATTGGACTTTGGGATTTGATTTTTCTCCTACTATTGTTGGTTCCAGGCAATCTTATAAGATAGCATGTCGAGGGAGCATATAGGCCTACATACCAGACTAGCATGTAGTTTAGCTTAGCCATCTTTTTTGGGCTTCACTTGCATCGAATGATAAAAATCCATCAAGATAAAAATACAAATTCCAATGCTACCTTTGTGGGAAATGTTCCCTGGAAATGGTTCCCCAACATGAACAGAAAATTAAATGGGCATAAGTATGGCTATGGCTTTCAAAAGGTTATCCAAAAAGTACAGTAAGTTTCCTCCTGTGCGCGAGAGAAAGTCACTATCGTCACTTGATTTGTGACATCATTTTTAGCATAATTTCAGGTAAACGTTTAAAACAAATAAGGTTTGCTCTATTTCCTCCGATGTACAACAATGCCAAAATCGAGGTTCTTAGTGCTTCTCATGTAATTTGGTTTGAAAGTGACGCTAAAATTAATGAAAGTCAATGGAATGCTAAAGGCTATTGGGCACTTTCCGTGTTTTTTTTCTCCCCATGCGTGTTTCAACTCCCATGTATGTTCCTTCCCCCTTGAGTATAATACACATCAGAAATGATGGTCTCTTAGATGTTATTTGCCTTAGGTAGGATAAGATGAGATAAGATGGAATTAGATGAGATGTTTCTTTATTAGTCCCTCAATGGGGACATTTAATGGTGTGGCAGGAAGGACAGCAAGAATAAAAAAAAAGGCTAAAGGCATTGTTTATACTAGAAATTCATAATAATTAACGTGTAAATAAAAAAAACATTAGGCTATTCTGTAATACTGTTTGTCCCCCTCTACAGTTCTGTAAGTCCAAGCATGTGGAGTACCTAACAGGCCGTGTTTGGATCGGCTTCTGGCTCATTATCATAGTGCTCCTTGTGGTGGCCTTTGAGGGCAGCTTCTTGGTCCGCTTTGTGTCGCGATTCACACAAGAGATTTTCTCCTTCCTCATCTCCCTCATCTTTATCTATGAGACATTCTCCAAACTTGGGAAGGTGAGAATGGATGCTAGATTTAAGTAGTTTTGTTACTTTGCAATACATTTTATTTGTTAGTGTCTTTCATAACTCTCAAGGTAACTTTACACAGACCACACAAACAGTAATAAAAACAAACACGAATTTATCTTTTCCATATCAATGACAACTGGAGAAAAATGGTGAACAATGTGATGGATATGTGTAAAATAGAAGCCTATTGTTGTCTCATACTTTCAGATATTTCTTAATCACCCACTGAAGCGATGCAGCATCATCACCGACAGCAACAGCACTGTTGGCAACGACACATCTGAGAATGTCATTGTTGGTGCGCTGCCAAGCAACAGCACCATGCCCACCGTGGTCAGTGGGGAGCCCAACACCGCCTTGCTCTCTCTGGTACTCATGTCCGGAACTTTCTTCATCGCCTTCTATCTCCGCAAGTTTAAGAACAGCGCATTTTTCCCTGGCAGGGTAAGTCCATATATCAGCAACACATTAAATGTGGCAACAATGGAGGTGTTGTACTAAAACTGCACAGCCATAGAAATTTGATAGCTGTTCATTTTGTGTGGCTGACTTCAGCTTCGCAGAGTGATTGGTGATTTTGGCGTCCCAATTGCAATCCTTATTATGGTGCTAGTGGATTACAGCATCCAGGACACATACACACAGGTGAGACTACAAACTATACTTTTTAAAGACAGATTTATTGCATTTGTTAATATATTTATTTACACTTTATTTCACGGTCTCTGTTACAGTACATCTTGAAGTACAGTGTAGTTTGTAACAATATGTAAAATCATGTACTTACACTGTACCTTGGGTTAAAGGGTTAGCATTTGGGTTAGTGTTATGCATGTAAGTGTAAGTACATAATATTACATGTTACTACATTTGTATAACAATGAAGCAATGCAGATTGCAATGTACATTTGCATTTTGTAGTAAATTTCAACATGATGCACAAAGTGTTGGAACAGTCAGCATAAGAGGCCATTCTGTCACAAATTGTTCGCTTTTCAAAACACATTATGCATTTTTAAATCTTCCAGAAATTAAGTGTACCCAGTGGCTTCTCTGTGACCAGCCCTGAGAAGCGTGGCTGGTTTGTGAATCCTCTGGGTATGAATGACCCGTTCCCCATCTGGATGATGGCTGCTAGCATCCTGCCTGCCCTGCTGGTCTTTATCCTCATCTTCATGGAGACCCAGATCACCACGTATGTCACGTCAATGTTCAGATTACCACGTTTGACACATCAATATCCAGATCGCGTATGTCACATTAATGTCCAAATCACCAAGTATGCCATGTTAATATCGCTATATGTCACCAAGCTGACCCTGATTACCATGTATGTTAAGTTGTGACATTGTGTTAAAAAAGTAATTATTACCAGAGATTTTAGTCCCATCGCATCATGTCAGTATTAATCATTACGGATAATGTCAGTGAAATTAGTGGCAACTTTTATCTTTTGTAAAATGGTCCATCAAAAATACCTTGGGTAATATTTCCACATATGGAACAATAATGTTTTTTTCTTTCTGTTTCTCTGTTTCTATCTCACACTCTGTTTTTCTTTCTCTCTCTTTTTTCTACTCTCCGCTATTCCAGCCTGATTGTCAGTAAGAAGGAGCGGATGCTGGTGAAGGGCTCTGGCTTTCACCTGGACCTGCTGGTGATCGTGGCTCTGGGGGGCACTTCTGCCTTGTTTGGCCTCCCCTGGATGGCCGCCGCCACTGTCCGCTCTGTCACCCATGTCAACGCCCTTACCGTCATGAGCAAGGCTGTCGCCCCTGGAGACAAGCCACGCATTCAGGAGGTCAAGGAACAGAGGGTGACTGGGCTTCTGGTGGCTATTCTTGTAGGTGAGTAAGTCATAGGGGAGCTTGAGTGTGTTAAACTCTGCCTACAGTAGCTGAACATGTATTGGTATACTGATGGTACATTTGGTACATAGCATTTTTTGTAATGCTATTCATATTGACAATCTGCGTAGCGTAGCAGAATTTATTTATTTTTTTGCTTTCCCCCCCCCCCAACAGTTTTCCTTCAATGATTGGCGGGACACTAAAACACTGGGAACATAAACATTTGTGGGCTAATAGCCCTAGTAGGTTATTAGCGAATAGAAGCTTTTTGTCCCTGGGGGACAGCCCCTGATGTGCCAGTGTCTGTGAAAGAGGGGAGATCCCCAGTACAAAATATGTTGCATGTTCCATCAGCACAATAACCCTAAAAGCACGGCAAGTATCCAGTGGCGGTTCTATAGTGTTTTACGCCCCGGGCGAGACCACCTCTCAGCAGCACCTCTCTCCTTTCCTTTCAGGTTTGTCCATTGTGATTGCGAAACTTCTGCAGCAGATCCCCATAGCTGTTCTATTTGGGATCTTTCTGTACATGGGTGTGATGTCCCTCAATGGGATTCAGCTGACCGAACGCATCTTGCTGCTTCTCATGCCGCCCAAGTACCACCCTGACCACATCTATGTGCGCAAGGTGAGACCGCAACACCGCCCATGTCTTTTTCCCATATAATGGATGCCAGCTAGCACAGCTTGGCATAGAATGTCAGTAAACCTCCCTCCCTACACCTCAAGATATGCTATTAACTGAGCTAAGAGTCTGGCTTTTAGCTGACTTGTTAGCACGTGTTGTCTCCTATACCAGAGTTGCTGGTAGTTGTGGTTGAGCCTGGGCTACACAGAAAGACCTCGGTTACACCCACAACCTCAGTTTCTTAGGTCGCAAAGGGAGTATCTGAGACAGAGCAAGTGAATGAGAAAGTCAAGAAAGATGGTATACAAACATGCTGCAATAACTGACATCCTTTTCTCATACTTATTAGCTCTAGTATTATTACTACATGTTGCACCTCAGCTGCAACAGGTTTGTTGGAACTTTTGTTATTACCTGATTCTCTGTGCTGTATGTTGTACAAGTCTTTCTAAGATTTCTCTAACTCTCGGCTACCTCTGTGGTCTCCTCCAGGTAAAAACGCTGCGTATGCACCTATTCACGGCGGTGCAGGTGGTGTGTCTGGCCGTGCTGTGGGCGGTCATGTCCACCGCAGCCTCACTGGCCTTCCCCTTCGTCCTCATCCTCACTGTGCCTATCAAAATGTTCCTCCTCCCACGGATCTTCACCGCCCGAGAGATGCAATGTGTGAGTGGACTACACATGACTATTAATGCCTGTTCACAGTCATAAATGTGGACAAAAGATATCCCAGGGTCAATGTAGCAAATCTTCTGATGAATATTTTCTCAGTATTTTTCAGTGACACATTATACATTCTTTGATTCTAATGGGCATTTACATTTGCAGTGTATATTTTGTGGATTAAAGTGAATTAAAGTACTATGACAAGGCCCAATAGTTAATACTACCACTTGGTTTCAAGTGTTATACATAGGGAGGTACTCCTTGCTGAGAGAGTAAGAAGTGCCTCGTTTATGCTCATTTCATGGTAATCCTACTCCTGTTTCGAGAGCCCCTTGTATTGTTCCAACTCTAGTATATAGTATATAATATTATAAGTAGAGAATGTAATTATAGGGAATTACCAGTGCATGAAACTTTTTAAAAACAGTGGTGGGCACAGCAAACAGTTGGCTGGAGACATAGTTGATGACAACTGAGAGTCAGAATGGCTGAACAGTTAAATAATAGAATAGTTAAAATAGTAAAACATTTTAATTGTAAATTCTTGTAGTGAAGACTTTTATTTTGAAACAGTTGTGGCAGAGCAAACAGTTGGCTGGAGACATAGTTGATGACAACTGACAAAATGCCTAAACAGTTGAGTAGTTTTAATAGTCAATTCATTTAATACTGATTTATTGCAATGAGTACTTTTATTCTGAAACAGCCAGGCTATGCTGCCCAGAGTGACCCAGCCAAAAGGCAATTAAAGTGTGTTTGGCTGATATATTTGTCATTTTTTTTGTCCTAACAACATGAAACTTGGCACTGCACTCACGTGACATTAGCAAGACACTTGCCCGATTTGGTTCGATGCTGCGTTGTTGGCCTCCTTGAAATGAGTTTCTTCAGGTTGGGATGTCAGGTAGGCTACATCCAGCCTACATTGCAAGCGAATTATACCACAAATTATACCACAACAACCCACCTCTAAAAGTTTGAAGGTGTTGCTGTGAACACTTGCAAGTAATAGGCTACGGAGCAGAAAAAGAAAAAATAGAAGGGTGCAAATAAACCTCTGAGGCAAGCACGGAATGACTCGCTTAAAACATTTGCTGTGTGTTGATTTTGCTATGTGTCTGGTGTCAACTGCTTCTACCTTCTGTCATTGAACTACAGGCTGTTTTTAAAATCTCTAGTACAGGTGCTGATCATATAATTAGAATAGTTGATTTATATAAGTAATTCCGTTCAAAAAATGGGATTTGTATGTTATATTCATTCAAGTTTGATGATTATAACTGACAAATATCCCAAATTCAGTATCTCAGCAATATTAGAATATGAAGACCAATGCAAAAAAATGATTTCTAGAAATGTTGGCCAACTGAAAAGTATGAACATGAGAAGTATAAGCATGTACAGTACTCAACTTAGTTGAGGCTCCTTTTGTCCGAATTTCTGCAGCAATGTGGCGTGGCATGGAGTTGATCAGTCAGTTTGGCACTGCTCAGGTGTTATGAAAGCCCAGGTTGCTCTGATATTGGCCTTCAGCATTATTGGATCTGGCGTATCACATCTTCCTCTTCACGGCACTGCAGCTTTGGCACTGTGTGCAGGTGCCAAGTCCTGTTGTAAAATGAAATCTGCATCTCAATAAAGTTTTGAAAACACTGGTCGACGCCCACTTCCAACAAAAAGAATTTTCGTGAAATTTTAACATCGCAAAAGCAAAACCAAACAAACTCGTCATAGGCCGTTCATGTGAATCTCACCAAATTTGGTACGTCATCTACAGACAATGTTGACAAAAAGGATTTATCTTAAAATCAACCATTTGAAAGTTACATGTCAATGAAAATTTGAAACATAGCTTAACATTTTTCAAAAGTCCATATCTTGGATTCTAATTGCTCCAATGTGGGGAAAATTGACAGGCCAACTCTAAACGGCTTTTTTTCTTGCTCATCAAATTTTGTGACATTTCGTCAAAGGGGACAATGTTTTTTGTCGAAGCTAGGTGTCCAAAAACATTTTTTTTTAAATAAGTCATCAACAATTTTTCCCAAAGCAACGCTTTCATGTTAGTATGCTGGTGTTACAGAGGTGGATCGACCCAGCCCATAAACATTAACTTGAAGCATGGAACCACCTAGTGGTATGGGTGAATGCAAAATTGGGATTTTGTATTGTCAATATCTTGGGGCGAGAAGGTGGGAACTGCACAAAATATGTCATGCATGATCACACACATGCCATAAAATTTGGTCCATAGAGGGCGCCATAATTGTACAAAATGTTATTTTGCCCACTATCTAGAGAACGCTAATGTGTACGACCAATTTTTTTTGTTTTGAAATCTGTCGACCCTCACGCATTGAAAACTCTGGTCGACGCCCACTTCCAACGAAACAATTTCTGTGAAATTTTTAAATCGCAAAAGCGAAACCAAACAAACTTGTCATAGGTCGGTCATGTGAATCTTACCAAATTTGGTACATGTCATCTACAGACAATGTTGACAAAAAGTTATTAAAGGATTTATCTTGACATGGACTATTTCAAAGTTACATGTCAATCAAAATTCAAAACACAGCTTAAAATTCTTCAAAAGTCCGTATCTCGGCTTCTAATTGCTCATGAGAAGTTGACATGACAACTCTAAACAGCACTGAACAGCACAAAAAAGATTCTACAATCGTGGCAGCTGGCCACTTCCCCCGCTCCAAAGCTCCCAAGTAGTGCGCCTGCAAACAGAGAAGGGACATGACAAAATTTGCATCATCAAAAGAATCACAGCAGAACCACGGTCTTACGTGGTGGAATTAGGAGGCAAGGAATACCGCAGGAACTGGCGACACCTGCTGCCAGTCACAGAACACACCACCACCAGAACCAGAACCAGCGTCTCTGGCATACTCACCAATACAGAAGACCAGCAGTGAGACAGTGCTCAGTCTACCCGCATCTCCTCTCAGGCATCCTGCCGTGCGCGCTTCATCCAGGCATCCTGCTGTGCACACTGAGCGCACGCCTGGCCTCCTTGGAGAGCCACCTCTCCCACAAGTCACTGAGCCCTCCCTGGCCCGTTCCAGGTTTGGTAGACTCCTGAAGCCTAATCCCAAGTACGACAGTTAAAAAAAATAAAATAAAATAAATAAATAATAATAAAAAAAACCCGTAATACTGTTTCCCCAGTGCAGTACAGAGACTGCTTGTGACATTTTCTGAAGCTGATGGTTTCATAGTTTCCTATGTTTTATGTTGAAATGTAGATATATTTGCAAGCCAGGCATAAGTTCGTTTTCAAATTAGATCTTTTATGTGATGTCATTGAAAGTTATTTTACTAATTTTTAATTTGTCACAGTAGATTCACTCTCACAGGGATATGATATGTTTTCTCATACCAACGTTCTATACTAAAGAAGGGGGATGCCTTTCTCTGATTGTTGATTCGCTGGAAACAATATGTCATTACATCAGTGACGTCCGTCTGCCCAGCAGAATTTGAATTGTTAACTTACAACGAATGCTGCTTGATGAGACAGCGTGGTTTCTATGCCCACTGAGACAATCAATGGTGAGTCACAGCAGTTCACGAAGGCAAGCTGAACTATTTTTTTTAATCTTTCTAGTCGAACAAAAATGCAATGCACACAAGCAGAGGGGAATTGAATTTAACGTTATCATCAGCCGCCACTTGGCTAGCATTTGATACGAGCCAAGTCGAAGCTGAGTTAATAGCCCTTTAAGTCTGAGGAGATAACGTTAACATTCAGGACGGAGGCTTTGCAAGACCTAAAGGGAACTTTTGCCTCCTACAAGTTGCTGTCTAAATGTCAGAGTAACCAAGTGAAGTTCATACACTACAGTAAGTTTATTCCGTTTTGAATTCAATGATTTTTGACGCTATCGCCGGACTATAAAAATGAGTGACACTGAGCCCTGCTACAAATATGAGCCCCTTGCTCAGATTGTAAAAGATGCAAAGGCTGCCACTACCCATTAAAACAGGCCAAACATCAGCACCTTTTGTGAATACTTTCTATACTGTAAAACATTTTCTTCACATGTACCAGAGATACAAAGGAATCGAAATTTCCTTTTTTTACTGTCCCATGTGTAGACAAGACAGAACAAACATTAAAGTGCAAGACAGGACATTGTGCATAGGCACCACAACTAATGTTCTAACCTATCCTAAGTGCACAACAGTAACATCACACTTAATCCCTTCAGTAGCCATAAATGAATAAAGCTGAGCACCAATATACAGTACAGTGCAGTCAAGTTACATTAATAAAGCAGCAGTAATAAATCAGCAGATGGTATAGTGCAGAGCACAAAGCAGTTTCTTATGTGGGTCTTTCCCCTAGTATAACTAGCCAAAACAAAATTGTTATGACAGACAGAAGGGTAATGGACCATAGTAAGAGCCCAATATATAGTAATTTCCTGAATAGAAGCACCATGCATCAACCTCAGGTCAGTGTTTAATGCAAACAAAAAAACAAAACCATGTGTTAACTTCATCTGTATATTAACCTCAGTTTACTAACGTAACCTAACCTATCAGATCATGAATTCACAATAAATCCCATGTATAGTCCTCACCCGTGCATTAACCTCACAGATTATGACTTTGGTTAATCATCATCAACCATACTTTATTCAGGGGAACTTGACACTCTTTCAGCAATGACCTGATCATAACAATTACATAATAATTAATCAAATAGCCAAGGTAACAGTGAACAAAAATAAACTTATCGAAACAAAAAGAAACTTGCCAGACACAAAAAGAAACAACAAAAACACAAAAACATTGGAAATTTAATGTAGTCTGTGTAGGTGTAGATGGTATGAGGTTTGTGGTGGCGGCAGCAGTGGCCACCGTCTAAAATTACCAGTAGGCCGCATGTTTGGGGAGAAATCTCACTCCAGGCAAATGACCAAAGTTGGGAACCCTGTAATATCAAAGGAGGGAAATATTCAGTCTGTTTCCAATTTTCCCATAACATGTTGTAAAAATTATAACAAAAAAATAAAATAAATAATTCCATGAAATCGACATTGTGCACGAGTCCAAGTCGAGCCTCAAGTCATTGAGGGCAACCCCAAATCAAGCCACAATTCTTTGTTTGTGCAACTTAAGTATGACTCGAGTCCAAGTCTCTGACTGGAGTCTATGGCACGCCATTTTAACATTTAATAGCTAAACTGGATATGTGTTGCAGATATCTGTAATTCAGTTTTGCCTAGTCAAAACGAACATTTCAGATATCTACAACTACATTCTTCCTACCCAGAATTGTCATTTCAGATATCCACAAAGATATTCTTCCTAGGGCAAATGACGTCACTTTTGCCATTCATTTGTATGGGGTTAAATGAAGTTTTGACTAGGCGAAATGACATTGTAGATATGTGTAACTGGAAATATGACTAGTCATATGACATTGTAGATATCTCAAACTAGAGTTAGGTATAGTCATAATGTAATTGTAGATATCTATAATGAAGTTGTAGATATCTTGAAGTGAATTTTGATTAGCGATATCTGTAACTAATTGTGCCTAGCCAAATTGTAATTACAGATATCTTGAATTAGAGTTTTGACTAGGCGAAATGACTTTGCAGATATCTATGATGCAGATTCGGCCTGCATCCCACTTTAGGCTGGAGCAGAGCGTATTCACATCATACCTGTTAACTGTTACTGGTAACTGATAATTAGCAGTGATTAGAGACATGTCGCAGCAGCCAGAGGGCGAAGAAGTTTTTAAATAGACTTTTTAATGCTTCTGCCCGTGCAAGACAGGAGCGGGCAGTGAGAAATGACAATTTAACAGTACTTTCCACAAGACAACTATTTTTCCATCTCCACAAATCCCCTGAGTGAGGGCTCAGTCAATTTCATGGAATTTTCTGATGGTTGTTTTGATTACAGCCAATGCTATGACTGCTTCTTTCTCTTTCCATTCACAGAAATAAGGAAATTAAGCCACTTGTTTTTTGATTATGCCGGGGGGGTTAAAATTACGTATCTAAAATGGAGCAACGTCATGCACTATAATTTGCAGTAGTCATAATGACATAATGGCTATGCTTCAAGTAAGTGTTTATGGGATGGGTTGATACACCTTTTTAACATCGGCATACTAAAACAAAATCATTGTCTTGGGCAGGGGCGTCGCTAGGTATTTAGAACATTTGGGGCTATAGCCCAGAGTATTTTTTGTGGGGGTTCGGGGGTTTCTCCCCTGCGAAATTTTCTAAATTGGGCTGATGCAATTTTAACATAGTTTAATGAAGAATGAAAGGTAAGACCAAACACTACGACTCACAGGCCATGCACAAGTAGTTGTTTGCTTTAAAGATATTTGCATTAAAGATAGTATAGCTTGTGAACGTCTTTTCTGCTAAAGTGCACCACATACATCAGCAGCCAAAATGTGACATTAAAATAGCCTATATGTTATTAAACATACTACACATAGACAAGAAAGAATACCAATGAATTTGGTACAAAAAAATCTAAATCTGCCCATATAGCCTATGGTCATGTCAGGTTTTCTTGTGGTTTTGTGTGATGCAAGCTATGCTACTTTTTCTATGAAGGGTCAATCTTTACACACAAGTACTAACTTGAATTTGAAGATGAATTATATGAACATACATGGTATGTGAACTACACATAGACAATAAAAAAGACTACAACCCCCCTGCAATATTCAACAGATTATTATGACCGCCGCTAGCGGTCATTATAGTGTTGCCGAGACTTTTTTCCCTTTTTTTTAAATTAATTAATTTTCACCGATTTTTCGTCAACGATTGCCAGGACACTGGAACTCTGGGGGAGATTAATCTTTGGAACTCTGGGGGAGATTAATCTTTGTAGGCATGTATCCCTAGAAGTTTTTGAGCGAATAGGAGCTTTTGGCCCCCAAGGGCCACCCCCCCGCTGTGCCAGTGTCCATCAAAGAGGGGGAGACCCCGAAAAGTTTTTGCTGAATAACTCAGTGAATGTTTCACCGAACAACATGAATTTTTTGTGATATGTCGGTGTTACAGGGGCGTATCGACCCAGCCCATAAACACTCACTTAAAGTGTAGCGCCACCTAGTGATATGGGTAAATGCGAAAAATGGGATTCTATATTGGCAATATCTTGGACCAAGAAGGTGGAAACTGCACAAAATATGTCATGCACGACCTCTAAAAGCACAGCACATGCCATAAAATTTCCCGGAAATTATTTTCATTGGAAGTGGTCATTAACCAGTATTGTCAATGTGGGAGGGTCAACAGATTTCACGACAAAAAGAAATTGGTTGTAAAAATTAGCGTTGTGTAGATAATGGGCAAAATGACATTTTGCATAATTACAGCGCCCCCTATGGGCCAAATTTTATGACGTGCTGTGCTTTTAGAGGTCTTTGTGCTGATCGTGCATGACATTTTGTGCATTTCCCACATTCTTGGTCCAAGATCTTGACAATGCAAAACCCCCATCCATCGTACGCAAAACGGATGAGTTGGAATTACAGCTTGCCGGGAATCGCTAGATTCGTGATTGCTGTGTGCTCATAGTCACAGAGACATGGCTCCACGCACAAATCCCCGACGCTTCGGTGCAACTTGAAGGACGCACGCTACATAGATGGGACAGGAATGTCAACTCCGAGAAAAAAAGAGGAGGCGGGCTCTGCATCTACGTGCATGAAGGTTGGTGCAACAACAGTACTGTTTTGAATAGACACTGCTCTCCTGATCTTGAGCTCATGTCCGTGAGGTGCAGACCCTTCTTTTTGCTGAGAGAGATAGCTGCTGTTGTCATCACTGCAGTATACATTCCGCTGGATGCTAATGTTAATATTGCGCTCTCTCTGCTTCTTAATACTATCAGCAACCACCAGAAAACCTATGCAAACGCAGCGCACATAATTGCAGGGGACTTAAACAAGGCAAATCTCAAAACTGTTTTGCCCAAATTCCACCAACATGTGAAATGCCCGACAAGGGGAGAAAACACTCTGGACCATGTATATTCAAACATCAAACATGCATACAGAGCCATACCCCAGCCCCATCTCGGTCAGTCCAACCATCTCTCCCTGTTCCTAACCCCTGCATACACCCCACTCAGTCGTCAATCAAAGCCTAAAAGACAGTTGATTACCACCTGGCCTGATGATGCCCTCCCCCGCCTGCAGGACTGCTTTGAACAAACACAGTGGGAAGCCTTCTACCACGAGGACCTTTGGACCTACACAGACACAGTACTGTCTTACATCAAGTACTGCATTGGCACGGTCACTGTGGAAAAGACCATCCTGGTTTACCCAAACCAAAAACCATGGATGACCAACCAAGTGCGCTCACTCCTCAGGGCCCGCGATGCAGCTTTCAGAGCGGGTGACAGGGCACAGTACAGCAGCGCTCGTGCCGACCTAAGAAGAGGCATCAAGGCAGCCAAGGCAGACCACAAAAGGCGGACAGAGGAGCAACTCAACAACCTCCGACAGGTGTGGCAGAGCATCCAGAGCATCACCAATTACAGAGGCTGTGCTGTGTCACACGGCAATGCAGATGCAGCTTCTTTGCCCGCTTCGAAGCCCAGACACAGCACCCAGTCACACCCCCTCATCCCCCGCAACAACCTGTTCCACTTCATGGCACCCCACCCCAACCCACGACAGCCCCCAGCACCCCCCCCCACCCATTCTGGAGGTTGTGGCTGATGACGTGAGGCGGGTGCTCCGTGCTGTGAACCCGAGGAAAGCAACAGGCCCGGATGGAGTACCAGGAAAGGTGCTCAAGGTATGTGCTGACCATCTTCACTGACATTTTCAACCTCTCACTTAAACAAGCCACCATCCCAGCCTGCTTGAAATCTGCCACCATCATCCCGGTTGCAAAAAAGTCACCAACAACCACCCTCAATGACTTCCGCCCTGTTGCACTCACTCCTGTGATCACCAAGTGCTTTGAGAAACTGGTCTCCCCCCAACCCTGGACCCTCATCAGTTCGCATACCGGCCCAACTGATCAACTGCGGATGCAATAGCCACTGCTCTCCACACTGCACTGTGTCACCTGGAGAGACAAGGGAACTATGTCAGGATGCTCTTCATTTAACACCATCATTCCAGACATCCTAATCCCCAAATTACTCAACTTGGGTCTCCCACCATCCACCTGCTCCTGGATCAAAGACTTTCTCATCAACCGACCCCAACAGGTCAAACTAGGTCGCCACCTCTCATCCGCCCGCACCCTCAGCACCGGCTCCCCCCAAGGATGTGTGTTGAGCCCTCTACTCTACTCACTCTATACGTTTGACTGTAGGCCCATCCACCCAGAGAACATCATTGTCAAATTTGCTGACGACACAACAGTTGTGGGCATGATAACAGAGGGGAATGAGAGTGCCTATAGAGATGAGGTCCTGAGACTTGAAGAGTGGTGTGCATGTAACAACCTGGCCCTCAACATCTCCAAGACAAAGGAACTCATCCTGGACTTCCGGCGAAACAGCGATGCCCCTGCCCCTCTGTACATCAACGGTGAACGTGTCGAGCGATTTTCAGGCTCTTTGGCGTTGCGGTCAAAGTACACGTTTGGTACCCCGGAGACCCGGGTTTGAATCCCGGTGGGGTGAGTTCTCCTCCCCTTCGCTACAAATGGTGTCAGAAGTGGGATGGCTTGCCGTGAGGTCATCGGAGGCGCAGCAATTGCGTGAGGGACACCTGAGTGTGTGAAGCGCATGGCTGCGCTTCCCGAAGGGGAAGGTAGTGTGATGGAGTGACCATCACTAGGGTTGTGGGTGTGCTCTGACTGCCATACCAACGAGCCTGGCTCTTTGGCGTTGCAGTCAAAGTACACGTTTGGTACCCCGGAGACCCGGGTTTGAATCCCGGTGGGGTGACTTCTCCTCCCCTTCGCTACAGAACCCATGTAAAAAACTACATAGATAAAAGTCTAACAGAGATTTTCTTGTGCAGTCCAGGCCGGTCTTGAACCTGCAACCTCACAGCAATTCTAGTATGGGAGACAGACGCACTATCAATTAAGCTAAAATCCAGGATATTAGCTCAGCCAGTAACGTGTCGAGAGGGAGGTTGAAAATATAATTTTTTTCGCTAAATTGAGCTATGGTATTCTGGGTAGTTTCATAACCCACTCTGTTCATAGTCTGCATCCCTTCCCTTTGATTTTAGGGGCAGTTTTAAGGAATAAAATGTATGTTCTCTTGCTGGTAAAAATTGGACGCCCTACCCTTACAGGAGTGTACGCAAAACTGAGTGCAAGTGCCAAATTCTTGTGAAAGTATATTACGAGCGGTTGTCTGTAACTATCAAGTATGTTGCGCAGTTCGCAAAAAATCGAATTCTTTTTTTTGTACCCAAACGATAGCATTTGATGACTTATATCACCTGTGAAAGTTTGAGTCTGATCAGATAAATATTTTGGGAGAACGAGGGCCTAGAAGTTTTGGGCGGAATCGGACTGTATTTTACGCTAATTTCACCATGCTTGACATTTTGACAAAAATATTAAAATAGAGCAAGAATCTTAAAACCAAAGAGTTCCACAACAAAACTAGACATATTTGTGAGTAATTTGAGTGGTTTTATTAGTTCGTAAGACAAAATCCGAATATTTTAGGGATTTTTACTTTATTTTTATTTTACGCTTAGAGTTTTCAGCGGTCAAATTCGAAGGCTTATAAACCCAAAAGTACGCGGAAATTGACAAATTTTAAACTTCGCAGTCGAAGAGTAATACTTTTACTTGGTATTCGTGAAATAAAACTTTTGGGCACTGCAAAAACAAATCTCTGGGAAGACCCGATTCAAGTTGCATTTTGGACGATTTCGGCACTCAAAAAGCTTCGTGGGGTCACGACCCGATCCTACATGGATCTCAAATACTAACTTCCCTAAGACTTAGAAACCAGTTAAAATACTTAAAAACACTTTTAATAAGCTACTGTTTCACTGACAAGCCTCATTGTATGGTACAGAGTTTAATTTTGAGCTTAGCATTCCCTGGGAACTCTACAAACAATAACAAAGTGTACATGCTTATACCTTTGACACATAAACATTGAAACACGATGGAAAACAGCTACATTTGAAACTAGATAGAGGTAGAAATCAATGCCAAACAATGTCTTCACCTTAAAGAGGATGATCAATGGGAAATCTAGCTGTATTGTAGGCCCATTCGTGAGTATTATTGTGCCGATCTCCTGTGTGATGATTTGAATTACAACTGAATGATGGAATCACGGGGCTTTGCGAGAACCCTGTTGTTCTGGTCATTTCGCATACGTCAGAGGACAGAGGGCTGTGATTGGTTGAAGCTTCATCCAGTAGCAAACAGAGGCATTTGAAAGAGGTGGGTTAAGCCCGCCCTCTGAGAAATGGGTTTACAACACAACTTGGACAGACCAATGCTCGCAGAACATTGACAAGTCGCGATAGCCAGGCTAGTAACTTTGGTTCGAAGCAATCTTACAAGCTAGCGTATCGAGGGAGCTAGCTAGTTAATATGTGCGTGTAGCATAGCTTAGCCATCTTTCTTTGGGCTTCACTTAGACCAAATGGTAAAGATTCATAAAGATAACGATCCATCTTACAAAAAAAATAAAAACTCAATACTACCTTTGTGGGGAAAGTTGCTGGAACTGTTTCCCCCACATAAACAGAAAACTAAACAGGGATGAGTATGGCTATGTCTTATTATTCAAACAGTACTGTACATTTTTTCCTGTGCGACAAACTCACTAGCAGTCGCTTAATTCATAACGTCATTTTTAGCATAATTTCAGAAAAACTTTTCTTACAAGGCAATGACATGACCGATTTCTGATGGAAGCAAATATGTTTTGCTGTGGTTTCTCTGGTATCCAACAATGCCAAAGTCAAGGTTCTGGGTGCTTTTAATGCAGAGTTATTTGTTTTCAAAATGACACTAAAATGAATGAAAGTGAATGGAATGCTAAAGGCTACTGGGCCCTTTCAAGGTTTTTGTTTTTTCGCCCCATGGGTGTTTCAACTTCTGCGTCTGCTCCTGCCCCCTTGGGGTGGAACAAACAACTTTAGGGGTGACTCGTAGCTCGTCCTCAACAACACCTTAAATATATTTTTCTTTGAAAAGATCAACCCATTTTCATCAGTAACACAGGCAGTATGGCACAAGAAAATGTGAGAGGCAAGCGAGAGGGCGAAAGCATGTCACCTTTAAAGAAAAAACGGAAATCCATGCTAACCATGCCAAAGGAGGACATCTTCTGCAGTCAAAATGGCACTATTGGAAGAACAGAGCGAGCTGAACTTGTTGATTCAGGCAGCTAAGGAAGCCATCAGCATCTTAACAGTTAGACAAACTAAAAACACAGATGCACAACGTGGAGACCAGTCGGGGGGTACTACCCAAAGATATGAACTCTTCACAAAAAGCCATTCAAAAAATACAAAATAAGACTATCTACAGGCTGCGCTAAGAGAGCCAACACTAGGTCACTGCGCTACACCTAGAGATAACTGACCTTACATCCAAGTTGACCCAGATGTAAGACCACAGCCGAATGTCCAACCTCAGTTTGGTTGGCCTTAAAGAAGAAGAAGAAGGATCTGACACAATTGGCTTTTTAACAACAAACCTGCCTAAATGGATTCCATCTCTGAAAGACCGATCCATTCGCATAGAAGGAGCTCACTGAGTCTACAGTGCTTCTAAGCAGCAAAACACTCGCCCTTGAACTCTGATCTTCAAGTTACTAGACTATGCAGATCGCCAGGCTATTCTGAAGGGAGCGAGAGTGCAACCGATCAAACTTGAGGACCAGGAGCTGCTTTTTTTTCCGACTATAGCAAGGCAACAACAAGCAAGAGAAAGGCATTCATTTCAGTATACAAGACAATGGTATCAGTCAGACTACAGTCATTCCTGCCCTATCCTGCTCAACTTAAAGGGACCTATCGGGGACAGGACTTGGAGTTCGGCAGCCCATCCGAGGCAGAGGACTTTCTCAACTCTCTCCAGAAGCCCTCCATCCCTCCAGTCCATGCAGTTACCCCCCAACTTGATCCAGCCCCCAGTGTGATGCACGAGTCGCCCCAACAGTAAGCCACCAGCTAATTAGCAGTGACATGCACTTGTAGCCTAAAATTGGTTTTGGTTTGGTAACTTATAGAAACTAGGCTTATTTACATGATTAAGCAGACTGCTCTAAGGGATTATCTCTGTATCGAATGCATACAATGCTCCAAAGATAATTCTTTTGTTTCATTTATAGAAACGTGGACTAGCTTGCTTGATAAGTAGACTGCTCATCAGATCATCTCTGTATTTCTTACATATGATTCTCTGCCTTCATTTCCTATCAGTTATTTTTTGTTGACTTATAAGCGCTTGGACTCATTAGTAATGTGGACTGTTCAATTTGAAGAGTGCAAATAACATTAAATAGGGTTGTTGAGGACTGCCTTGCATATCCACACATCCGGATTGTATAACGGTTGTCCGTTTTTGCAGTCTTTGGGCTGTACGGGAGCCTGCAGGTTGCTTTTTACCTCAGCCAAGGAGGTTATGTTTTCGCCCGCGTTGGTTTGTCCGTCCGTCCATTCGTCTGTTTGTTATTCGCATAACTCAAAAAGTTATGGACGGATTTAAATGAAATTTTCAGGATAGGTCAGAAGTGGGCTAGCTTAGAACTGATTTGTTTTTGGTGGTGATCTGGATAACCGTCTGGATCCAGGAATTTTTTTAAAGGATTCTTCACCATTGCGAGATAGGGGCAATTTGGACATTTTTGCTTATAACTCCACAAATAATGCCCACGATGTTTAGTAAAAAAAATACAGTATAAGACCATCATAAGGTCTGCCAAACGCCAGAATATAATCCGTATCCTGGTAGTATTCCGGATCTCGTGATCCAGAAGTTAAAATTCGAGGGGCCTCGTGGAAAATGGGCTATTGAGAAGTAACTAATCAAGCTAGACACATGCAACTGACACCAACTTGTAATAAAATGTTTTAACATAATTAAGTATGGGATAATGTATTGTCCAATATTTCCCTTCAGGGGCGGAACAATACCCCTCCGCCTTCGGCGTCGGGTTAGGTGCTGTTCGCCCCTGTCGGGAAATATTTTCCTATAGTCGCCCGTGGACAATACATTATCCCGCTTATTCTACGGCTTATTGCAGCTTATTACTGCTTATTTTGAGAAAAGACAGACAATTGTTTTCTTCCATTTTATCTATTTCCTCCTCCTGCAAATCTTGATGTCTTCTTGTTTTAGTCTCTGTGCAGTCTGTCTCTGTAAATTGCGCTTCCCACCAGCGCTCAGAAGTGCCATAGTCGCCGTATATTTTAGCCTAAAATTAATTGGAAACTCCTCCATTTTTTTCCACCAGATGTCGCCAAAAACTCCGTAGACGTAGGCCCTACTTCTCTAACAGCCTGGATAAAATAGCCGTTACAACTGCCAGGTTACCGTAGCGAATATTTACTTTTTAAAGTGGTCGAACTACTTGCGGAGTGATAAGGTACCGTGAATCTGAAGTGACAAAACTCGTTGCCATTGGCAGCAGGCGTTAATGGCGCAGCAGGCGGTTATCGAAAAATATCCGCCCGTAGAACGCTGGGAAAGTCCATTCAAAGTGAATGGGAGCTGTCACAACATTCTAGAGGGCCGTAGAATAATGTCTTTTAATGTCTTAAGGTAAGAATGATAATAAGGTGGAGACTAAAGCTGCCTTGGCGGAGGTCTGCGCTCTCCGAGTGCTTTTCTAGTTTGTATATAGTTTTGTTGCGTGTTTTTGTGTGCGTCATATTTGTTCATGAGACAATACTAATTGTGTCATGTCATGCATTCCCCCTTGTATGTTGTTTTTTTGGGGGGGTGGGGTGGGGGGGTTGACATTCTTCTTTACACTTCTCGGCTATCTGTTATCTTTCCAAAATAAGTATTATAAAGTAACAGCTCATTCCTGTGCAACCTCCAAATCAAGGGGTGTGCTTATCCTTACTGACAGAAAACTGCAATTAGCTGTACTGGATAATGGTGGTGACCAGATAGGTAGATTTGTATATGTGTTACTCTCAATTAATTATGCAAAGCTCATACTAGATAATATGTACCCAACACCCATGAGGATAATTTTTTACCATCCATTAGTAGCACCTTGTTGAAATATCATGACTGGGTATAGTGTTGCATTAAAATCACCTGCTATAACACTATGACAGAGTGGGACTGGTCCACTTCACCGCCTGGTACTCTTCCATCCTCATCACTATCTCTAAAGACATTTGTGGCTGTTCTAAATGTATTTGATCTTCATAATATCAATGTTAAATCTCCACCTTCGTGCTTTGAATATGCTTTAGCACTTCTCTCCTTAGTAATGCAACATTTATCTCACAAATGAAACAACAGCTGGAAGAATTTATTATTCACAATAAAGAAAGCTCCACTAATGCAAAAACTATGTGGGAATCAGCAAAATGCTTCATACGAGGTATGTGCATTGCGTTCTCCTCTAAGCTACAATCACAACAAAATAAGCGACTTGAAATAGAAAAGTAAATTGAACAAGTAGAAAAACATGAAACTAGGACACCTCTGGTGACCAACACAAACTTGCTTACTGCACTTTGAGGGGAGTATAAGAGCCTTTCCATAGAAAAGGCAGAGTTTCTAATACATCGAACATAGCAAAAGTAGTACTTTAAGAGTGACCGCCCAAGCAGATTACTAGCCCTTAGATTGAAACAGTCTGAGTCTAAAGCATTTATTAATGCAATCCGAATGACTGAGGACCAAGTTGTAACACAACCCAATGGTATTAACAATGTAGTTAAAACATTTTACAGTGATCTCTATGCCTCAGAAGGACTAATAAATATTGGGAACTGCAGCACATTTCTTCAAAGCTTAGCATTGCTGAAATTAGATGATGAAGAGAGGGAAGATTTGAGATCCCCTGTAACATTACAAGAACTGGAATTAGCTGTGAAATATTTAAATGTAGGCAAGTCAGCTGGTCTGGATGGTCTACCACCAGAATTCTATTTAACATTCTGGGACCAGGTGGGGCCACTGATACTAGACTATGCAGATTATGCAGTTAAGGAAGGATCATTTCATAGAGATCAACGCAACACATTAATTACTGTCCTCCTCAAAAAAGGCAAAGGCACACTAGAATGGGCCAGCTACCAACCCATCTCTCTTATTTGTGGGGACACTAAAATCTTCTCCAAGGTCCTTGACACCAGATTGGAAACTTTTGGCGGTAAACCCATACACTTTGACCAAACAGGATTTGTGAAAGGTAGATTTGCCATCTGATAATCTTAGAAGACTCTTGCATATCATTGAGGTAGCTGACACACTCAAAGAACACTGTGCTATATTCTCATTGGATGCTGAAAAAACTTTTGACCGCCTGGAATGACGTTATTTGTGAATGGTCTTGGAGAGATTTGGTTTTGGAGAATATTTTATCTCTGTTACAAACTTTGGACAGAGCCTGTGAGAACACAGGCTGTTGCCCCCCTTATACAATCACCAGCCTTTGCCCTGAAGAGAGGAACAAGGCAGGGCAATCCATGTTCACCCCTATTGTTCACCTTATCCCTAGAACCTCTGGCATAGGCCATTAGAGAAAGTAATATAATCTTCCCCATTAATGTAGGCCTCTCTAGACACCACATATCGCTGTATGCCAATGACTGTCTTCTCTTCTTTTCCAATATTTAGAAATCTTTAACCAACCTCCTCACTCTCTTCCATGAGTTCCATAGCATATCAGGGCACAAAATAAACTGTACTAAATCTGCTCTTTTCCCCCTTAATACAGCAGCAAAACATATCCCTATTACCCCCTGTGAATCCCTATCTGCACATCCTTTACCTAGCTAGGCATAAAAATCTTCCCCAACATGAATCAAATTGTAAAAGAAAACTATGGGGTGAAAAAGAACAAAGAACAGGATCTAAAGAGATGGGTGTCTATTGAAGTGTCAATGCAAGGCAAAATATCTACTATAAAATGGACATCGTACGATGTATGAACTTTCTGTTTTTTATGATTCTTGCTACCCCTTTAAAATGTTTTCAGATGAAACTAGTATCAAGTTCTGAATGGACTCTTTAGATTAGACAGTTGGTATGACAATGCACATGTGAAGTACTCTCTCTTTTATCAGAATTGCTAGATGTTGACATACAGCCTAATACGTGTCTTTGCCTTCTTAATGCTGACTCACAGCTACCCCTCACTCTCAACCAGCGTAGATTACTACTGGCAGGATTCACTGCAGCAAAAAAAAAACATTCTAAAACACTGGTATCTCCCTACTCTACCTTTAAACGAATACTGGCTCACCTCCTATAAATACCTCACATCACTGGAGTGCACAACCGCACGCGTCAACAAGGCCAAGCCAAAAACTGTACAGGCATCGTCAAGTATAACTCGATCCATTCAAGATATCTTAAAAGAAACCAAGACCCTTGATAACCCCCCCCCCCCCCCCCCCCATTTTTCAAATAGGAAATGCTTTTTGTTTGCTAAACTATTTTGTTCAATGCAGTTGATGTACTGTACCATTTTATACTTACGGAAGACATTAATAAAAAGGAAAATTTCCAAAAAAAGGTTGGAACAAACTACCATTTGCTAGGAGAGTATGGCCATGCCTGTCTACCTTTCAGAAGCACCTGAAGAATGTTCTTTTCTGTTTTTCTCTTTCTGCATTTCCCATCCTAACAAGACCAACTTCAACTTACCAGTGATGTCCTGTTATTTGTTACACTCTTGCTTACTCTTTGCATATCTTTACCTTGATTTGTGTCCTCTATTGTAAGATGCTTTGTATAAAACTGTCTGCTAAGTGTAATGTAATGTAAATTTAATGCAAAAAACTGCTGATGTATGTTTTGTATGTCCCCTCTGCAGCTGGATGCAGACGATGCGGAGCCCACGTTTGATGAGCGGGAAGGCCAGGATGAGTACACGGAGATGCACATGCCTGTGTGAGCCCCCCCAGGGCTCCACATTCAATTCCCACAATCCATCTGCCACTCCATTTCAGCAGCCAATGAAGACAAGTGCCTTAGAGAGCTTTCTCTGTAATCAATTGAAACATATGCACAGAACACATACACATGCACATACACAACACCACACACCTCAACCCTCCCTGGTTTATGGTGATTTACATTCATACCTCTCTCTGAAAACCTCTAGACACCAGAAGGTAGAGTCTTACCTACCAAGCCTCTGTTTCTTCTTTTTAGCCCTTTGCATCTGTCCTTTTTTATCCCCAGACCAAGGATGCCATTATAGTGGTGACATTTTCACATCGGAAGGTGTCTGTGACTAGTGTCTTCCACAGGGCACAGAGAATGTTCTTCCTATTAGAAGAAAAATAGTGTTTCATATGGTGGAAAGTTTATTAGAGCAACTGGACATTTCCCCCCTCCTTATCCTGCTGCCGCGTAAGAGGTCAGAGGTCGATGATTTCAGATATTTTGTAATATTTATTTTTGTATGCATTACTACACATTTTTAAAGGGCTAAAGAGAAGATGATCATGAAGCCTCTGCTGCACTTGAACATCTCCATATGTCATGCACGCACACACACACACACACACACACACACACACACACACACACACACAGGGACCAATGCAGTTTTTCCCCCCATGTCTATTGTCAGGTATTAGGCGCAGATATTGTAACTGAGATTGTTCTTGGTCTTATCAGTATATTTAACAGTATTGCAAGCTTGTATGGTTGTGTGATCACTGTGTTGAATTTTTCAGTGTTGCCAATCTCAGGCTTGCATCATGACTGCAGTTTGGATTTTAATGTGACATTACTGCTGTCAGTGACGGTTATCTTCAAACTCATCCGGCTCATGTAGCACGTAATTGGCTTACTGTGGAAATAACTGACTTTGTGGACCAGTTTAAATGTACCATAATGTGGTCATATCAGTCTTTTTGCATTTGTATCTCCTACCACTCCTCAGTGCCTTAATGGCTTTCCACCCTCTGAGAAACTCTAAATGTTTGGCTAAATGGCTGTTACAGAGTCCTTAGTTAACACTAACAAAGTCTCGAAGAGTTATAATTGCACTTACTAGAACCTGCAGACATACTGCTGCCTAACCTCTGTGTCTCTTGTCCTTTATGAAGAACATCCAATATATATGCGCTTAACTTGTGCGTCATGATGTTTTACTGTTTGGGTGTGTAACATAATTTGTATGGGTATTTTTGGGAGTATTAATGCTCTCACCACTTTCAGAAATGGTGACGTTGTCTAGAAACTGTAGTATGTGGGAATTCTCTTGAATCGTGCCAATTCATCATTGTTAAAATGCAAGTAATTTCTTCTCTTCCTCTCATCTGTCTCAGATGATGTCAGATGACACACTTGACTGCTTATTCATAGGAATCATGTGAAAAAGTTGGAAGTTATAATCATGGCCTGGCTGGCCTTTCTAAGCATGTCCCAGATTTAGGGTAACTCTGCCACACAAAGGCTTTACATGGGGAGATTAGGTGGTTTATGAGGAGTTAAAGGCTACATAATTAATTAACCTACACGTAAGCACCATCTCAAGTTCATCTTCAGATTAATGGTCTATTTTTTGTTTTGTTTTGCTGAAGTGCAAAAGTGCTCTTAACATTCCTTCTGTAGACTTTGTTTTGCTCACTTGTCATTTTTAAAGTCCTATAATTAACATTGTTGACAACACAGTGCATATCTAACAAAAATGCTTTTGTTTATGGAATAAATTCTTTTAAAATGAATTACTGGTCATGACTAATTAAAGTATACATCATGTATGTTTTCTTATCTAAGACCATTTGGAATCATTCTAAGGTTATATTTTTTGAATAAATTATTAATAACAAACTGAATATAATTTTTAAAATACTTTTATCTTTAAACACAAAACTGGATGCTTTTGTAGGTCTTTATATCATTGATCTCCCTCGTCCAATGGTAAGGTCTGCACTTCTCTACAGAGAATTTACTAGTTGTGCCACGTATTTCTTGCTTTGGTTTGTATGTACTCCTGCATTTAATTTTTTTGTGTAATGCTAGTATCATAATGTGTGAGACAGATGGGGATATGATGGGGATATGGGAGTTTGAATATTGTTGTGGACAACGTTGTGACTACAATTGTGTTATCTCAAGTTAAAGCTGAAAGTGTAAATAATACATATTAAATTTATACACCTTTTGGGTGAAAAGTCCAGTAGGGAACCGTATGCATACTGTATCTGTTTCAATCACATTTATATCTTAATGGCTTCTCCGAATTGTGTACCTGTATGTAGTTCATGGATAAAAAAATAAAGTAATTTTATATTTATGGTTATTGTTTAATTGTTTTTTGTAACCTCCTAAGAATGAACATGAGAAATATGTATGTGACCGACAGACCGGGACATTCTCATGAGGACAATATCTTCACATTTTGTATGCATGTTTACTTTTACCAAAGCGTCAGGTGATTAGATTTTATAGGTTTTATAGGTTTATTTGACACCAGCTTTCTCTAATCAAATCCACTATTTACAATAAGAAGGTGAAAGGTCAATCTGCCAAGATACATCTCACTCCACAGAGCACATTTAAAAAATATGTTTTTTGATAAAAATCTGTCAAGGTTACTGTAGCCACATATGGTGTTATAACTCAACAATTGATATCAGAATTGCCACAAACAACATGTTTCTGACTGCAGGCTGTAGATCATTTTCAACTCTTGACCAGATTCTATTATATCAACAAGATGCAGAGGCTGTTGAAAGTCTAGTGCTATTGTAAACTGGCATAAGTAGAGGTAGGAAAATATTTAAACAGTGTAACATGAGTTGTTCGCGGAAATCCTTACAGGTGTGGTTCGGCCATAGCCACGAAGCCAGTAGCTGTTGTTGTAAAGTTTTAACAGTTACATTGTATCGATGGTGGAGTAATTATTAACTGTGAAGAGTCCCCCATGGTATATTATGGAATATTCTCACTCCTAGTGACGTGTAGAATGCTTCTCGTCCAATCAGAATTTGCTAAATACTAACTGTTGTCTAAGCCATGTTACAACGGTACTGTACAATTACCTTAAATATTGAATCTTTATGGACAAGCAAGACTGCAACACCTGCTTAAACTGTTGTTAATGGTAGCCCTTACAATCAAGAGCAAAGAGCATTCACTGTCAATATTAGCCAAAGATGCTGTTCTGACCATGTTTACTCTTCCCAGGGTTGGGATGGGGCTTAAATGCTAAATATTTTTCAGGTTAAAAGTTAATGTTTCACTAAACCATGTAGTCCAAAAGACAGCTCTGCTCTGAAGCGGCCTGCAATGTTGTAGAAAGATGGCGTTTGTTCTGAGCATCCTGCTGCTGACTGCTGGAGTCCTGAGTAGTTCTAAAGCGCAGGAGGCCTACACTAAGCTGTCTGAGCCCTACAGAAAAGGAGTGGACCTAGCCTTACAGCAAGTCAACAACCACTCAACCATCCAGCATCACTTCCTCTTCTTTAAAAGCCTCATCATGTCAGACATAAATGTAAGTGAAACCTGACTTAACTTGTTGGTTGATACTGCATTGATGTAATTTAAATTTGTGATTCAAATTTGTAATTAATTAGCTGTTAGACCGCATGCTGAAAAACCCATACAATAACTTGAGCAACTTTTCTGGTGAAGTAATCTCTAATGCTGTTCATCTTTCAAAGGGGGCATTTAATGTAAAATACTACTATCACCACTTTAACCTGAAAGCTACCAAATGTAACAAAGGAACTGTGGATCCTGATCCAAAGAAATGTGCCTTCAGGAATGACAGAGTAAGTGTGTTTGGAAAATTCTCCTGAACTTCGATGATGCTGTGCTAAAAAGCCAGTTAATAAATTAACCAATGTTTTTCCATATGTTTTTTAACATGTCTTTGTCTTTTTATTTGTTTAGCCACTTATAGACTGTGCTATTTGCTATAAAACCTTTGAAGAAGTGATTGAAAAAGACCCCAAGCCCTATGTGCACTGTGTCCATAAACCCTTACTGACAGAGGTAGGCATACTCTACCACCTGCATCTCCATATGACTTAATATACATAGGAACCCATACATAACTTTTCTACTTTAAGGAATTAGTTTGCTTACAGTTTTTCTGTCTGTGGTGACTAGGAAATGAAGAAAACACGAGTGGATCTCTGCAACACTTTGAGTTACAGAGAAGGCTCTCCAACCCTTCTCGCTACAATTGGGAGGAACTGAAAAAGACGATAAGGAAATCTCACAATCTTTGGTGGCAGACTGAAGACTCTGAAGTACTACAATAGAATAGAAGAATCTAATAAGACTTTATTAATTCCTTCCTGATTTTGAAACTGAGATGCTGCCTTATTATCTGAATATTACTGAATTTAAAAGAAAGATTTATGTAAAAAGTGACTACTAAGTTGTTTAGTTATGACTTTACTTCAATGAAACAGACCTATGACTGTCACTCAGTGGAATGAATTACATTACATTACACTAGCCAGACGTTTTTATCCAAAGCAACTTGCAATATAGGACACAAATCAAGCTACAGAATGAATGTATATCATCATAATGCAACATGTAATAAATGCACCCACATTTCAGAACCTTTAAATGCGAAGTTGTTTTAATTTTCATTTTGTGCTGTTGATACACACCACAAGTTTACCATGTTTCACAAGTCGGCTCCTCTGCAACATGATTGGATGTCGAAAGAATGCAACCCCCACCCCCCAATTTTGAAGGGGGAAGGGGGTAGTAACAGCATGTGAGCTATAGACTGTCAGCCTCTGTTCCCATAACACCATTTGCGCAATCCTCTGCTGTAGAGAGGCAGCTCAGTCACAGCTCTCTCGAAAACTCAGCTGAGGGGGTAGCATTAATGAATAACTTTTGTTTTATATCTGCTGTGGAAATCTAATTTGTATCTAACCAAATTTAACACTACTTCAAGGCAACATAGATCAGTGTCTTGTGGAGTAATGGCGTTTTCTCTGAGTGTTCTGCTGCTGACTGCTGGAGTTTGGAGCTCTGTTGAAGCGCAGGAGGCCTATGCTAAGCTGTCCGAGTCCTACAGGAAAGGAGTGGAGCTGGCCCTACAGCAAGTCAACAACCTTCCTGCTGTGAGGCAGCAGTTCCTCTTCTTCAAAAGCATTGAACAATCAGATTTGGATGTAAGTTTACTTAAGAATACTATAAGAACTGTGACATTGTCACATTTGTATTTGTAAGCATTATTACATTCAAATGCATTAATGTAAATGAATTCATATTTGGTTACTTAGATCAGTTTTGGTGTGGGTTTCTTCTACCATCACTTTTACTTGAAAGCAACAACATGTGCAAAAGGAACTAAGGATCCTAATTCCTCTAAGTGTCCATTCAGGAATGACAGAGTGAGTATTGTAAGCTGTATCGCTTAGTTATGAGGTAAATAATTCTTACAAAAAGTGGATGTTTCAATAATGCTGGTTTATATATCATGTTTTAGCCACTACTTGATTGTGTAGCCTGCTATAATATGTACAATGGGAACATAGAGCCAAAGCCGAAGCCCTACATCCACTGCATTCATAAGCCAGCCATATCTAAAGTAAGTCATTTATTTTGTTCATTTGTTTATGTAAATCTGTAGAGGTAGAATTTATCTTCTGTATTTTTATGATTAAAACACCATAACACTTAGCATATCTCTACTTCAGTTCACTTTTAGTATCCTTTTCTCAACTTCTCTTTTAGGAGGCGCACAACAAAAGAAGAGATCAGTGTTTCGGTATGAATCATATCAGTGGAGGAGGGACTTTACTGGCTCAAAAGGGCCTCTAGACAAGATACCTACCACACCGGTTTCTCTACGCAAGTCAGATGAAGCAAACAGTAACAGAAAACAGGTTACAATAAAACATATTTGCTTAAATTAAAGAGTACTTAATTTTCTTTTCTCAAAATAAGCCACTTTTTGTAAACTGAAAGTCCCCCAATAAATGAATTAAAAGTAATTGCCAAATAGGTCATACAGCTAGTGCAATGTTTTTTTTTTCTACCAGTAGATGTCAGTATAAAACATCTTCAATAAAATGTATTGAGTAGACAAGCAATATATAGGGCCCAAGCGACAGAGGTGCGAAGTCATATTGCTTTCAATTTCAAATTTTTCAAATTCTTCTTCTTCTTACACACTCAGCCTTTCTGAGGCACTTCCCCTGCGCAAAAACTCATTAAATTTTGTACACACATTGGAACTGATGGTTGCTTCTCAAGGACAGAGGCTTGGCTGTTAGTGTGGCACAGAGACTACATACCGCCCCCTTATGTCTTAGAGACCTGTGGTCAGCATATAGTTTTAGCTACACTCACCAAATGTTGTAGGTGTGTTGTGGTCATCATTTATATATACATGTAATAGTTTGGCCTTTTTCTGGCTTTATTCAGACAGGACAGTGAAGGTTGTGACAGGAAGTAAGTGGGAGAGAGAGATGGGGAAGGGTTGGGAAACGACCGCAGGCCGAATTTGAACCTGGGTCCCCAAATGCCCGTTCATTGTCGGGTGCGCTATCCACCGTGCCATATATACATTCCATGAGCCATGCTTAACAGGAAGTGAGGTAATTGGGGTTATATGTGTATATGTTATATATGTTATATTTGGACACATAATCTGTTTAAATGAACTCATCATAGGGCGCTTATGTGAATGTCACCAAATCGCAAACAATGCTATCAAAAAATCAACACAATAACCTCTAAAAGCACAGCAAGTATCACAAATGTCAGCCTATAGTGGGCACTGTAATTGCACAAAATTAAAATTTTCCTAATATCTGAAGAACGCTACAGTTTAACAGCAGTTTGTTTTTATCTTGAAGTCCATTAACACTCACACATTGGAAATACTGGTCGATGGCCACTTCCAACAAAAACAATTTCTGTGAAATTTTAAAATCGCAAAAGTCTAATTGCATGGGTTGCAGCTCTGAGATTGCGATATTGAATACCAGATGGTAGCAGGATTTCCTGATGCATCATCTAAGTCATGATGGTGGTTCACATTTGTAGATGTCTTGGGCACCAACTATAACAGTGCTTTGTGTTTGACAGTAGTGTACCTTTCATGTAGTGATGCCTCCAGACAGAATGCTCTCTGTAGTGTCCTTGTAAAATACCCTTAGGATAGTCCATGATGCCAGACATTCTTAGAAGTGGAAGAGTTGTTGTTGGAACCTTTAAACTATTAGGTCTTAAAGAAATCGGAACTTTTGTATATTATATTTCTAATGTTCTAATGTATTTCTTTACTATTATTCTATGTCTGTATGTTATTTTGTGTTCTTACAACTCTTAGAACAATTAGAATCAGAGCTTTATGGCAGAATTCCTGATTACTCTGCCAATGTGTGTCAAAAGAGATTAGGTGTGACGAGATGGGCTTTTTCTCCCCTAAGTTATCTGTATCAGTGTGTATCGTTTTACCTACCCATTTGACCAGGTCTCAGAAATTCTCACCTTCAGCTTTTTGATTAACATACAGATGTTGATTGGCATTCTCTGATCTAATTAGAAATTAGCTCCCACCTTAACCAAATTGTAATAACACCACTGTTTCTAGACAACATTTTCTGTGTATAATATTTAAACTTAGAATATCCATTTTTAAATTAGAGAAGCACAGAGAAGCCCTGAGATGCATGCAGTAGCTAGTCAATCTCTAGCAAGTACAGAGGCCTTAGGCTTTTGCCTTCTAGTAGTGACACTGGTGAAATTTTGCCTAAAACTATGCTCCCTCTCTTTTGATGCACATCATTATACATAAAACCTTAATCCTGACTTTCCAACCAGAATCCTGGTTCATCTTAAGGAATAGTACCCTCTGGATTTTAGTAATGAATACTGACTTCAATATACAGCTCCAATGATGTTCATTTTAAGATCCAAGGGAAAAAAAGGGAACATTCAAGACTGAACGTTTACTTTTGTTTTCAAGGGAGCCTTATCCGTCACTTTAATTTTGAGCTGGTCATCTAATTACCAAAGAAAATGGCCTCCAGCAAGATGCTACATTTAAAAAAGGAAACTACAATTACTTACCTAAAACAATAGGAAAACTATATATTTTTAGGTTAAATGCATCTCAACTTCAGACCATCGCCCATCATCTTTTTGAACAATTTTAATCTGGCTTTCACCCTCAACTCAGTACTGAAACAGTCCTCATTAAGATCACAAATGATGTCCTTTGTGCAGCTAATGCTGGTCTGCTGTCCATCCTCATCCTTCTGGACCTCAGTGTGGCTTTCGACACAATATCCCATTAATTATTGTTAGTGCAGCTAATAAGCATAGGAGTCTGTGGCACTACTTATACAGGTGCTGGTCATATCATTTGAATATCATAAAAAAGTTGATTTATATTAGTAATTTCATTCAAATGTGAGACTTGTATATCATATTCATTCATTACACCCAGACTGATATATTTCAAATGTTTATTTCTTTCATTTTGATGATTATAACTGACAACTAATGAAAATCCCAAATTCAGTATCTCAGAAAAGTAGAATATTACTTAAGAAGACCAATACAAAAAAAGATTTATAGAAATGCCAAGTGAGTGTCATGGAGTCTATCAGTCTTTGACACTACTCAGGTGTTTGAGAGCCCAGGTTCCTCTGATAGTGGCCCTCAGCTCTTCTGCATTGTTGGGTCTGGTGTATCGCATCTTCCTCTTCACAATACCCCATAGATTTTCTATGGGGTTAAGGTCAGGAGAGTTTGCTGGCCAGTTAAGAACAGGGATACCATGGTCCTTAAACCAGATCTTCATGATATGTCCTATGATAACTCTCGAACCACTCACTGTTCTCAAATTTCGTCATCCTAATGATACCAGTGTGTGCAGTGGCAAGTTTCGTGTTGTTGGGGCAAAAAATGCCAAAGATAATAATAATAATAATAACCTTTACTTGTATAGCACAGTTCATACATACAAGATGCAGCTCAAAGTGCTTTACAGTTTGGCAAGGTCTTGCAGTCTAATGGCATCGGAGTAATTAAATGCAATAATGGAGTGGCGTGGTGTTTTAACAATGCAATGTCACAGCAGCGCAATGCCCTGTTGATGCTGGCTCTTGCGTGAACACAGGTAGAACATTAGTTGAACATTAGTGGAACCGCGTCCCCTCAGATATCAGTCAAACAAGCTTGACAGCCTTTTGTCTTGTGCCACTCTGGCCGTAGCCAGGACAACACCACGCTGATAGGATTTACAACGCTAGTGACTAACGACATAACTACAATGTTGGACATAACACAAGTAAACATTTGCCCACAGCAAAGCTGCTACGCAGGTAAGACACACAACAGCAAACTACAGCACTGCACACATAGGCCTACAGTGCATACAGACGACACGTAGAGACTTAACTTTCTGAACGCACGCACGCCTCATTCCGGTTATCCCACGTCGCAGAACAGCGGCTAAAGAAAGTCTTACAAGTCACTCAGTAAAAATGTATTTATATAGCCTCCTCCTTTCAACTGATGTTAACCACTTAAACAATGCCGTAGCCTACACAAAAACATAATACTCTGGCACATCATCTACGGGCTTTGCACTAGTCTAACTAAATAATAGACTAATAAACTAACTAATAAACAAACTATGTGGCGGCAAACAAAGATGGTGTTCGAGGAGTTTGCAGCATTCCCGTTTGGAAGTCCGTATGAAGGAACACGAATCCAAGGTAGCTCCGAGCGGATTAACATCAGCTCAAGCCAGGGGTTGCTATCGGATTCACAAATCCAATTCCTATACGATCGTTAGCCTGTGCACATGAATTTGATATGATCCCAATGCGTTTCGAATCGGATTCAGCTCATCCATGTGCACGCAGTGACTGATAGAAACGAGTCATGACGTCTGTGGGGACCTTGTGGAGGTGCTAACTGCCCTAATTAGCATTTCAATATCATTATGTCATTATGAATATAAACCCCAATAATAAAATAATCATTTGCATATTCATACAATATACATGCATGCTATTATGCTGTATGTCAATGTCATTGTTTTCATATGGACTATGTTATTACCATTAAGGACATGAATGAAAATTTGTTCATTTAAATAAAGAGCTGTATTAGCACAAGCGCAAACACACAACTATGTACAAAATGGAACAGGCTTATTCAAATAAAGAACTTTTTTTAGCAGAAACACAAACACACAACTATGTACAAAGCGTAAGAGAATTACACAACAAATGGGAAACTCACGAGAAGCTGAAAATCTTTTAGCTAAGTAGAGCCAAAATCCTACTTTATAAGAAAGTCTCTGGTACAACTGCACCAAGTGTCTTTTTGCCACCACAGAGCTGTAGGTAACTGGTGGCATTCTGTCTGAATTCTGAGTTTATTTCTCTGATGTCTGTGTTGCATTGACCTCTACTTCGGATTCGCCTCTAATCTCAACTGCATCGTGGTGCAGGGCTCGGTTAGTTCCTGGCTGGGAAAGGACCCAAGTCGCACAATGTATGTAAAGCCCGTCAACAATGCTTTCCTCTTCAGACATTAGGTCTATGGTGGCGCTCTTCCAAAGGTCCACATCTTCCCCAGCTCACACTGTCTTGTTTCCAGCAGCTGTAAAAACAATCAATAAAGACCATTAAAACTGCTCCATGCACTGCAAATTGAAAAGAAAATAGCATATTGACCAAAAACGGATCTAATCTAATTCTTACCCTCTTTTTTCTCAATCGACTGAGCTGAACTCTTCACAGCTTCCACCTGCGATGTTGTTTGTACCCAAAACTCCTGTGTACCGCCTTGTATAAGAATAAAATAAGAGTGGCATGAATAAAAAACGTAAACTACAGTAATTTTTTATAAGGAAAGACAAAACAGTAAAAGTTACTAGAAATGTAAAACTCTACATTCTACAACTCTACATACTAGTTTGTCAGGCTCCTCCAGTTGTGTAAAATTTTAAAAAAAATGGGGGAGGGGGTTGAACTGCTTGGCGGAGGTCTGCACTCTCCAAGTGCTTTTGTAGTTGCTAATGTTGTTTCAAAGGGTACTGCATTCAAACATGTTATTGCGCAAGTTTTCTGTTTCCGTCCCCATCCAGACAGATATTTTTATGGAAGGCCAATAAAAGTTTGGAGCTTTCAGGAAGCAAACATCATACCCAGCATAATTTCTGCCTGTTGGGCGCATTGCTGGGTGATGTGTGGTTAACATATCCACTATGCATTTAAGCAAGAGCAAAAAAAGGTCACTGTGGTCATGCCACTATGCACAGTGGTTGGGAAACTGTGATGTTTGCATGGAATGCATATTTTACCTTTGTGACTAATTGTTGAAATAAACTGTTTTGTGTATCTATTTTACATAACATTGGTCATTGTTAATTGCATACATAATAATAAATTAATCTAGCATATAATTAATATGTAATAAATAAATATAGTACAATACATAAATAATCTAGCACAGTAATACATTAATGTAGCATACTTTCATTAAATACATAAATTCAAGCTAAAATGTAAAAGTTTATAAATTAGGCTTTACTTAGCCTAATATGTTTATACCAGAGATTTTCTTAAAATGAATTTACCTTGTCACCCACCTCCCAGTGGTCTGTTTGATTCATTGGGTTGCAACAGTTTGATTATGGCTCAGTCTTAATTTAAGTTTGGCAGACAAGGGTTTGGACATGGCCTCGAAAAAGGCATCTAAAGTCGGGAGCGGAAGACAGAAAAAAGATGAGAAAGCAAGATGCTCATAAGCAGATAAGACAGCGTTTTAAGTAAATAACAATAAAAAAGATTCATTCTGTAGCCCTTGGTAGGCAATACATTTACCGTCAACAAACTTTGTAACATTAGCTCCTAGGTTAGTAACCATGTTCAGACTGTGTCAACAAGTGTTGCAAATGATTAAAGTTGTAAATGATTGATGCTGGCTAGCTATTTTATGTTGTGGATATGAATATGGATATGGATTATGGAAAGTAATTCATCATGGTCACTTGACTGTTTTCAGTTAATGTTTGGATAAGACTAGCGCTTCCTTCCTTGCAAATCATTTTCGTCTCGTTTTCTTTTGTAATCGAAAAATACATGATCTCGCCTTAGTCTGTGACATCATTTGCCCTAGGAAGAATATCTTTGTGGATATCTAAAATGACAATTATGGATAGGAAGAATGTAGTTGTGGATATCTGAAATGTTCATTTTGACTAGGAAAAACTAAATCACAGATATTTGCAACACATATGCAGTTTAACTATTAACCCAATGTTTTCAAACTGAATTTAAAAAGAAAACATTACCTATATATACTCCAAACCACCAGGGGTAGCGTCTCCTAAGTCCTCTACATAATATATATGTAATGATTGTCTTTATCAATAATCATAACCCGAGATATGACATCATAAATCCAAAATAGCGGACAGCAGCGGAAATGACACTGTGACCTCTGAAATAACTGTCAAATCCTTTTATTCTACAAGGAATATCCAGGTACAAAAAATATTGTCTAATTATGTCTTATGGAATACTTTTATCAAAGTTTAATTTATATTGGTGTTGTAGTTTTGTTTTTATGTGTCCAAATGTAACTGTCCACTACAGTGGACGCCATGCACCAAAGGTTATATACTGTTGATTATATTAACCCAATCAGTAAATCCTTTAGTGGGGTGGGCTAATTGGTGCTCTTAGGGTGCATTTGCTATGAAACATTACTTAGAACAATACAATATATGATATTAACATTTATTAATTAATTATATGTGTAAAAAGAACAATTACTATTAAATTGCATTTCCAGTCCGTTCATGCACGGTGTCCACTACAGTGGACAGTTGTGTATATTTGTCAAAATACATTTTTTTGAGAAAAAAACTTTTTCACATGTCTTAAGTCCTTTTTGGGGTGGGAAAAAACTATGAAAAAAAAAAATCCACCTCATTGATTTAATAATTCATGCATCAAAGGGTTAAATGGCAAAATGTCTTGCCACAGATGGAAAGATATAATAAAAAAAGTACAAAAATGTTAGGGGTGTACTCACTTTTGTGACATACTGTAGATATCTTACATTTAAGCAAATTAAAGATATCTTGAACTAAATTAAGGCTAGTCAAAATCAAACTGTAGATATCTCAAACTGAAATTACAGATATCTATTATTCAGTTGTAGATATCTGTAATTCATGTAGTGGATACCTGGAACTGAATAGTAGATATCCGTTATGATGAAACCCATACAAATGAATGGCAAAAGTGACGTCATTTGCCCTTTGCTCTATTTTCAGAGAGAACTTCCCTTTGAATTCTTCCAAAACAGCAGCTACAGCTGCATTGAGGTTGCTCCATGTTCGCAATGTTGACATTGGTTGACAGTGGCTGAGGTAGATTTCCGGTTGCTAAACTACCGTCTCATTGCCTTTTTGAAATGCTAGATTTTCATTGGCCCCCATTTCTGTGCAAAGGTAGAAATGGTGTAGACAGGCAGCTTGGCCAGACTTACTTGCACATGGAATTCAAATGCAGCGTCACAGGAAGTATGGGCATGGCCAGGCTACCCATAATCATGCATGTTTGCTTTTCAGGGAAATGTCAGGGAAATGTTTCCAGCTGTATTTCCTGCAAAATAAGCACCAGAATTGATATTTGTTTGTAAGAGGAATCGTTATCTTTGTGGATTTTAGTGTTCGATGCAAGTGAAGCCCAAAGAAAGATGGCTATGCTAAGTGTAACCCACTACTGGGTATGTACACCTCTGGGCATCTAGGTGCGTCTGGGTGATTCTCATGAAGCTGCAGTAAACATGTCCATTACATATTTTTTTTTAAATAATAAATAATTCATATAAACTCTGATATTTTTTGCAAAGTAAATAGGAATCACTGTATGGATTCATGTTTTTCATAAGCATATAAAATATTTTGAACATAAATTAATTCATATATATGTGGAATTTCTCATTACCGTTATGCGTCCGTATCTGTGTTTCTACTTTTAAGTGAGATCATATAAAAATGACTTGCCATATATAACAAAAAAAATAGGGTAAAGTCATTAATAAATATCTATATTTATACATAATATAAATATTTTTTATGTTTAAACAACAAAAATACCTGATTTTAAACAAAATTACTGTGTCCGCACCAAATGTTTCTCATTACCGTTTCATGATTTCACCCCCCAATAAAAAGTACACTGTGCCTTTAAATCGAACACCTATCCCATGATGCATCACTTCATATTCAAGCTTCAAAATGGAGACAAAGTCAGTTGGTAACTCTTCTCTCACTTTGTGATATTTGTGTTAATGTTGATAAATCTGTCCTTAGTTACACTGTCTATTATCATTACCGTTATGGTTTAATACTTATTGCTTTTTAAATTAAAAAAATATATTATTTTATGATTATTATCACAATATAAGGCTTTGACATCTGGCAAAGTTGTAGGTTGCTAGCATGCTAGCAATTGAGGTTATTTGTGAAATTAGCCAAGATCATCTCATTACCGTTACTCAATATTCTCATTACCATGCATAGTGAGGGCCATAACGGTAATGAGAACCATTGAGACGGTAATGAGATTTTTATGCAATGTTACTGAAATAGGTATATCTTAGACCTATATTTATTACAGTGTATTTAAAACATGTATTTTATTATTGATTTACTTGTATATACAGTATGTCACAAAAGTGAGTACACCCCTAACATTTTTGTACTTTTTTATTATATCTTTCCATGGGAGATGTCTAAAGATATAATACTTTTCTACAACGTAAAGTAGGCAATGTACAGCTGATATAACAGTGCAAATTTGCTGTTCCCTCAAAATAACTCAACACACAACCATTAATGTCTAAACCACTGGCAACAAAAGTGAGTACACCCCTAAGTGAAAATGTCCAAATTGTGCCCAAAGTGTCAATATTTTGTGTGGCCACTATTTTCCAGCATTGCCTTAACTCTCTTGGGCATGGAGTTCGCTAGAGTGTCACAAGTTGTCACTGGAATCGTCTTTCACTCCTACATGACGACATCACGGAGCTGACCTTGAGCTTGAGACCTTTAGCTCCTCCACCTTCCATTTGAGGATGCCCCACAGATGCTGAATTGGGTTCAGGTCTGGGGACATGCTAGGCCAGTCCATCACCTTCACCCTCACCCAAGACGTGGTCATCTTGGAGGTGTGCTTGGGGTCGTTACCATGTTGAAATACCGCCCTGCGGCCCAGTTTCAAAGAGGGGGCATCATGCTCTGCTTCAGTATGTCACAGTACATATTGGCATTCATGGTTCCGTTAATGAAGTTTAGGTCCCCAGTGTCGGCAGCACTCATACAGCCCCAAACCATGACACTTCCTCCATCATGCTTGACTGTTAGCAGGACACAGTTGTCTTTGTAATCCTCACCTGGTGGCCGCCACACACACCTGACACCATCTGAACCAAATAAGTTTATTTTGGTCTCATCAGACCACAGGACATGATTCCAGTAATCCATGCCCTTAGTCTGTTTGTCTTCAGCAAACTGTTTGCGGTCTGTCTTGTGCATCATCTTCAGAAGAGGCTTCCTTCTGCCATGCCATGCAGACAGCCATGCAGACCAGTTTGATGCAGTGTGCAGCGTATGGTCTACGCACTGACGGCAGTCCCCCTACCCCTCAACCTCTGCAGCAATGCTGGCAGCACTCCTACGCTTATTTTGAAGACACAGCCTCCGGATATAATGCTGAGCACATGCACTGAACTTCTTTGGTCGACCATAGCGAGGCTTGTTCTTAGTAGAGCCTGTCCTCTTGAAGCGCTGTATGGTGTTGGCAATCTTCTTATAACCTAGGCCATCTTCATGTAAAGCAACAATTTTCTTTTTTAAAACCTCAGAGAGTTCTTTTCCATGAGGTGCCATGTTGAACTTCCAATGACCAGTATGAGAGGGTGTGAGAGTGATAACACCAAATGTAACACAACTTCTACCCATTTACACCTGAGACCATGTAACACTAATGGATAACATGACACCAGGGAGGAAAAATGGCTAATTTAAAAAGTACAAAAATGCTAGGGGTGTACTCACTTTTGTGACATACTGTATATTAATACACACACACACACACACACACACACACACACACACACAAGTGCACTCACGAAGCACACAAGCGCACACACAAGCACGTGCACACACACACAAGCGCGCACACACACACACACACACACACACGCACACACAAGTGCACACGTACACACACACAAGCGCGCACAGGCACACACACACACACTAGGGAAAGTCTTGTTAGTGTGTGAGGTGCAGGAGAGTTCACAGGAGAGTTTGCTTGTATTTCTGGTTCTATGTTTTGTTTCTTTATTGGGTTCTCTAAGTATCATTACCGTTACATTCATTCTAATTACCGTTTTTTAATTTGCTCATTACCGTTATGGATCTAAAATGTAACATTTTTAAAAATGTTTCACAGGTTATCATAACTTTTGTTCATTTTACTATACTACATCCTCCACTTGTTGTCCAAATGAGATTTTGACCAAACATGCTGTAAAAACATTGCCATCAGTTAAAAAAATAAACCATAGATTACATATTGTGTATCGGTAATGAGAGTTGCTTAACTATAAATATATATATTTTTTAAATCCAATTAATTGTCATGGACTATGCTGCTCTTTTGATGAGATATGTTGTGTAAATATGAAATAAATCATCAAAAAATGTTTTGAACTCATTATGTAGTGTCATCATTAACTGTAACGGTAATGAGAATTATTCTGGATCATATTAACTTCAAATAAGAATAAAATGCTATTTTTAAAAATAAATTCTATAAAAAAATGAACATAGTAAAATTCACATTCTATTTTAAGTTCTCAACTAGACGTGATTTTTTTTTATCTTAATGTGAAGGTCTTCATGAGAATCACCCGTCTAGGAGCTGGGTGAAAGTGCAATGAACCAACACACACAGGGGTATCACAATATGCAACTTTAGTATTGCAATTAAAGTAAACAATACAATTTTTGCTTTACACATACATACACAAAAAACTGGGCCCTTTAAATGAAATAAAAAAAATAAAAAAGTGTCCTTTAAAGATGTTTTGTTCACTTCTCTCTTATGTCTGTAAAGTTCAGTTCCTTTGGGATCCTTGTGTTATAGTCAACAGTCAATTGTCAAGTAAGTCAAAGTCAGGTGCGTGTGTGTGTGTGTGTGTTGCAAACCAGTGGGTGGCTGGTTCAATCCTACCACAGGCAATGACAACGGCACTTCAGTGGATAGGAGTCGGGGTCAAACTGGGTAGGCTCGCCATCAATTGAGATTGCTGAATGTCCGTGGAATTCCGAATCCGTACTTAAAACTTGACCTGTATACAGGTAAAGTTATACCTCTGTACACTTCCCGTAACATGTGTATTTCACATTCAACAAGTTTTCTTATCAACAGTTTTCATTACGTTCCTCAGTTGTACAACTATTTCTTTCTGGCCAAATAACTCAATACAAAAGTATTTGCTGAAAACATATACTCGAAATCATGCTGAACTGTAACTGCTACTATCCAATAACTATAGCATAGCATAGCATTTAGAATGCTTCCGACCGCAACCGTTGGTTTTACATTTAGAATGCTTCTGACTGCAACCGTTGGTTTTACAATTGTGTAGACAGCTGTGCTGTTGTGTTATGGACTCAAGTATCGCGAGACTAGCTGGCGCGATCTGGTTGTACAGTACCGGCGGGAACTCATAACTTTATTCCTAATGTTAGTCATGATAGTCAGTCAATGTCATGCTCAGTTAATTAATAAACAGCAACTTGATTCAACTCTTCGACTCCTCTTGACGTCCGAGACTTCAGCAAACAACATGTCAGAAGTGGGATGAATGTAGCCTACAAATACAACGTAAGCACGGACTTTGGATACAAGACATCGCACGACGGTAGGCTACATTATCTGACAACTATCTAGCTTAGCTAGCAACATGGCGGACGGTTTCAGACGCCCAGACCCCCTCGTATTCGACGGGAATGTAGCAGAGCACTGGCGCAAGTTTGAACGTGAATATGACATCTTTATTGCTGCTGCTCATAGCGACAAACCATCCCGGACAAGAGCTTACATACTCCCGAGGCCATAGAAAGGGAGCGGACATTCACGTATGCTCCCGCCGTCCTGAAGCCGCCTGCACACACAGTGCGGAAAAACCTTGCGGAATACGGCACACGTCCTCTAGTGGGCACCGTACTACCTCAGAAAATTTTCCGGAGAAAGCTCATTGCGAACAACATGGCGGACGGAGCGGAGAAGTTGATTGTAGCGGTGTCAAGTCACCGAGTCTTGTACGACCTCAGTTGTGAGGGGTACAAAAATTTAAATTTGTCGTGGGACGACTTAATAAAGATTGTGTCTGCATATTTTATTCTTAAAATAGTGTTCATTATCTTTATTACAAATGCGAATGACATTTGTTTATTGTCGCCATAGCGATGTAGCCATAGCAACAACCAGTTCCGGTCCTATCAGCCGTACGACCGTTCCGCAGGAGTTCGATTTTTTTAACGTATGCGACCAGCCTCGGATGCGGAATTTCTTCCGTGCCGTATTGTCCGGACCCAAACCGCATACGGAATGTGGATCTCCATTGACAATGACTGACTTCCGGTCATACCGGACCCGTATTACCGCAGCCAGTGTGCAGGCGGCTTGAACGTTGATAATGAGGTGATGAGAGGCGGAATCTCGGGAGGACCCCGAATGTCTTAAAAGAAAGTTCAAAGAAATATGCAACCCCGAAATAAACGTGATAATGGAGAGACACAACTTCAACACCAGGAATCAAAAGCCAGGCGAAACCGTCGAGGCATATGTGAGCACATTGAGAAATCAAGCTAAAAATTGCAACTTTGGGGCATTAGAAGACGAGATAATATGTAATAGACTGGTCTGCAGAATCAGCAGCGACACTGTCAGACGCACGTTATTGAAAGAGACCGATCTCACACTTCACAAGGCTGTGCGTCTCTGCCATATCAGTGAGCTCACAGAAAAGCACACCAAAGCCCTTTCTGTCCAAAAAACTGCATCCACTGCCAGTGTAGACGTTGTGCAAGTGAGACAAAAAGGATTTAACAGGCAGACAAAACGCTCAACAAAACAGGACAACTCAACAATTACCAACTGCAGAAACTGTGGTGGAACATATCAGGCAAAGCGCGATCATTGCCCAGCTCTAGGCCAACAATGTCACCACTGTGGCAAACTGAATCATTTCAAAGGAGTATGCAGATCTGCTAAATCAGGCACAGCAAATAGACAGATACATCAGCTCTGTCCTGAGTCAGATTCTGAAGCTGGCAGCGAGGAGGCATTCACCATTGATGGCTTGTCCTTAGATGATGAACAAGGCAAAAACAATAATGTACATCAAAAGGAAGGACATTGTTTCGTATCAGTAAATGACAAAAGCCTGAAATTGAAAGTTGACACAGGGGCAAAATGCAACGTCATCTCACTGCATACATACAAACAGCTAAAACAAAATTAAGAACTATGCAAGCCATTCAAACAAATAAAACTGGTAGCATTCGGTGGATCTCTAATCAGACCAGTTGGTGCGGTGACACTACAGTGCAGACTAAATGAAGCATAATACAGTCTCCAATTTCAAGTAGTCAGTGAAAATGTGCAGTCCATCTTGGGGCTACAAGACAGTTTGAAAATGAAACTTTCAGCAGTGAAGTGTACCACATTGACGCTGTTCAGGATCAAACACTCTCAGAAAAAATATTTCAAGATTATGCAGACCTATTCAAGGATGAACTGGGTGACTTACCTGTGATTTACTCAATGAAAGTAGATCCAAATGTGACACCGGTTGTCAGCCCCCCACGCCGCGTTCCAGCAGCAATGCAGACAAAAGTAAAGCAAAAACTCAAAAGAATGCAAGCATTAGGGGTAATTGAAGCCGTCGATGAGCCAACAGAATGTGTGTCCAACATGGTGGCTACACATAAGAAGGAAACGGGGGATGTTCACATTTGCATTGATCCCAGGAACCTGAACCAGGCCCTCATGCGTCGACACCATCCAATGCGCACAGTGGAGGAGGTGGCAGCCCAGATGTCAGGTGCCACCACCTTCTCAGTTCTGGATGCAAAGAGCTCCTTCTGGCAGGTCGGATTGGATGAGGCCTCATCTCTTCGCACCACATTCACAACTCCCTATGGCAGATTCAAGTTTTTGAAAATGCCGTTTGGCATCAGCACAGCATCAGAAGTTTTCCAAAGGGCTATGGAACAAATATTCGCCGGATACCCATGTGCCATTATCGTAGACGACATCATAGTGGGCGTCAAGGGACCCGAGGAACATGAGGCAAACCTGCGGAGGGTGATGGATCGTGCCAGACATGTGAAACTCAGACTGAACCCGAAAAAATGCAAATTCGGGCTCAAGGAGGTGAACTATGTCGGTCACACGTTCACTGACAAAGGTCTCAAAGCAGATCCTAAGAAAGTCAAAGCAATCACTGAAATGCCAGCTCCGGAAGACAAAATGGCTCTTCAACGCTTTCTAGGGATGATTAACTACCTAGGGAAATTCATCCCAAACCTGAGCGAACTAACATCACCCCTGCGACAACTGCTACACAAGGACGTGCTGTGGAGCTGGACAGAGCATCAGCAGAATGCATTCTCCAAGCTAAAGGCGTGCATCACGAGCCCGCCTGTGCTCCACTACTACAACGTGGAAAAGCCTGTGACACTCAGCTGTGATGCCTCCCAGTTTGGCCTTGGAGCTGCGTGCCTCCAGGAGGGAAGTCCAGTAGCATACGCCTCGCGCACACTAACACAGATGGAAACAAGATACGCGCAAATAGAAAAGGAGCTACTTGCAGTGGTGTTTGCGTGTCACCGTTTCTATGACTACATCTATGGCAAGCCTGTCCTGATGGAGACTGACCACCAACCTCTTGTCACCATCCACAACAAACCATTCCAGACGGTTCCAGCCCGCCTACAGCGCATGATGTTGCAATTACAGAAGTTCAACCTCACTTTCACCTACAAAAAAGGCAAGCATCTCTATCTGGCCGACACCCTCTCCCGCGCAAGATGCTGAAAGTCCAGGCTTCGAGGTGATGGCCCTACAAATGATTTCCCCACGGCGCCTCGAAGAAATATGCAGGCACACAAAATCAGACACAGTCCTACAGAAGGTCACTAACTACATTCGTAATGGCTGGCCAACACACGCACGCAGCGTACCCATCGACGTGAGACCATTCTTCAACTTCCGTGATGAGCTGCTGCTGGAGAATGACATCATCATGAAAGGAAACAGAGCTGTTGTGCCTGACTCTCTGCAGTCTGAATACCTCCGCGCACTACACACTGGACATCCAGGGGTGGAGTCAACAAAGAAAAGGGCAAGAGTGAGTGTCTTCTGGCCATCAGTGAATGGAGACATAGAGACTGCTGTCTCATCATGCAGTGTGTGCAACAGTTTGAAACCACACCAACAAAAGGAACCATTAAAATTGCACACAGTCCCAGATCTACCATGGTCCATTGTTGCCACAGACATCTTTGAATGGAGAAGCCATCACTATCTGGTACTCGTTGACTCATACTCTGGGTGGTTTGAAATTGACCAGCTCAACAGTCTGTCATCCAAGACCGTCATACAGAAGCTGAAGCGCCACTTTTCTGTACACGGCATACCGCTGCAGTTATACTCCGACAATGGCACCCAATTCACTAGCCAAGCACTTCAGGAATTTGCAGAAGCATGGGACTTTGAGCTGGTGACAAGCAGCCCGGAGTACCCGCAGTCTAATGGTCTCAGTGAGAGGGCCGTGAGGAGCGCAAAGAAGCTGCTGGAGACTACAGAGCGAGACGGAACCGACTTCTACCTGAACCTGCTAGAGTTGCGGAACACGCCGTGCGACGCTGTCCTTGGGTCACCAGCACAAAGACTATTGTCCCGACGCACCAGAACAACCTTGCCCATCTGCAAACAGTTGCTAAGGCCCACAGCAAAGGCCACCACCAAGGTCAGCTCACAGCTACAAAAGAGGCGCACAACACAGAAGCGCTACTATGACAGAACCACCAAGCCACTGACACCACTCGCACCAAACCAAGTGGTTAGGCTACAAACCACAAAGGGGTATGACAAAGTGGGGATCGTGAAGAAGAAATGCACTGAGCCACGCTCATACATCGTTGAGTCCGAATGGAAGGAATACCGGCAGAACAGACGCCACATCTTGCCGGTGATGGAGCCACAACCTACACACACAGAAGAACTGGACACATCACAGCACACACCGGAGCCGCTGGTCAACAAAACGCCGCTGCCGGACAACTCTGAGGAGTCCGTACCAGAGTCATCCCACAATGAACTAATTCAAGAAAAGACTCCCAGCAAGGCGCCAGAGCAACACAAGAAGGTGCAGACTGAAGGCCCAACCCAGTCCACCCATTCTGGGTATATTACCAGGTTTGGCAGGGTATCTAGACCCAAAAAAAAAAAAAAAAAAAGCACTTACAGTTCAACGTTATGTAAGCATATTGTTACAAGATGATTGAATATGTTCTTTCTGTTTAGTATCTGTTGTTGCTAACTTTGGAGCTGTCCGAGTTGTAGGTTCTGATGGACACACCCTATTACGTATCTCATTCAAAGTGGAAGATAGATTTCACTCAAATGGTATGTATGTTTTTTCTGTTTTTGTATTGAACTTAAATTCACTCCGGTTGGAGGCACAGCTAAAGAAGAAGGATGTAGACAGCTGTGCTGTTGTGTTATGGACTCAAGTATCGCGAGACTAGCTGGCGGGATCTGGTTGTACAGTACCGGCGGGAACTCATAACTTTATTCCTAATGTTAGTCATGATACAGTCAGTCAATGTCATGCTCAGTTAATTAATAAACAGCAACTTGATCATAATACACAAGTTGTGGTCTGAAAAATGCTCTGCGAAGTGGTCTATTTGGTCTGAAGAATGCGCTGCAATTCCAAAACAGGTTAAAATTGTCTATAAAATTCATCTCAAGTGAAAAGCATGTCTTTGTTAGCCAAGTGTTGAGACTGAATAGTTGAGAGAATGCAAAGCTTCCCTGTGCTGGAAGTGTGCCACTGATAAACATTTGTATTCCAAGCTCATTTAGGGCAGAGAAAAGTTCTTTGACGTCTGTTCTCTAAAAATGTCATTTGCTCCAACATGCACAATGATGCGTTCAATAGCTTTATGATTTGACACTATCTTTGAAATAGTGTCAGAAATGGATGCATTAGGAAGGCAGCATATGGTCATCCATTCTCCTTTTAAATTTCTTACTGTGGAGTCACCCAGAACAAGGGTTATTGGACAAGCAGGTGTTGATGGCTGTTTTTCCTTTTTTCCCACTGCCCTTTTGTCACGGTTCAGTCTCTGTCTATGGTGAGTTGTCTCTCTAGGAACTTCAGGTTCCAGATGTCTGAGGCACTCAAATCTGTTTTGAAGTGCTATGGGATGTTGGATTTGCATAGGCCCAGAATTATTGTAGTTTTCAGAACTAGCTCTGTGTCTGGACTTATGCCCAAAGTGTATGGGTGTAGTGATAGCTTCGGCTAATATAGCTACACAACACTGTAAGCACAGTTAATGACTTTACATTTTTAGCATAGTTAGCTAAATTAACATGTTTAGCATTGTTAGCATTACTGCTAACAAATAGTAGCTGAGTTAACTAAGTAACACTGTTAACCCAGTTAATTACTTTGCATTTTAGCAGAGTTAGCATTGCTAGAATAATGGCTAAATAGATTCAGCTAATATAGATACATAACACTGTTAGCACAGTTAATTACTTCACATTTTAGCATTGTTAGCATAATTACAATTGTTAGCATATCTGCTAATGAATACTAGCTGAGTCAACCGTACTTTCTTTTAACCCAGTTAATTATTTTGCATTTTAGCATAGTTAGCATTGCTAGCATTGTTAGCATAACGGCTACCAAATGTTTGCTAAGTTAGCAGAGTTGACTACATAGATAACTACTATAGGCTGCAATACACTCCCATGGCAGAACATTATGCAGGCCATGGCATGGGGATTATGACATCACTCCAGTGGCGGCTGGTGAAAAAAAAATTTGGTGGGGCTGATGTGCCAATAGATTTCCCTGCCTAGTCCAGTGTAAGCACTCAAATAACAAATAAATAATCTGAAAATGAGTACAATTTCACAATAATACTTAATAATTCCAGTTTAAGTCCAGCAAATACAAATCGTTTTCACAAATTTAAATATAGTGCAAATACAAATACAATACAATTTTTATACAGATCCAACTGTGCATGTGTGTTTACTAAAGTTACTAAACTAACAATAACAAAACCAAAACAGATTTAGTCCTTGCATCTCCTCTGTCCAAACTGCAGAGGAGATGCAGAATTGTTACAAAACCATCTTGAACCAGGCTAATGGTAACAGCAATAAATACCGTCGGCTATATTAAGCCTAAAAGAAACACCAATGTTATATTCTATCATCTTGAATTCATAAAAACACACCGTCAATGACCAAGACTACGTTACATTAGGCTCCCCCATTCATTTATTCTTGTTTACATGTGACGTCACTAGCCATGAACTACTCCGTTGCCTTGGCAACGATAAACTATATAAGTTGTCCCCTCATTGCGAGTTCAAAAGCAACACAGAACTTAACACAATCAATAATCTTACATAAAATGTGCCGGTTTTGTCCACCTCTTCGTTGTGGCACCTTACAGCAATTCGATGGCCATCATCTAGCTGCATTGCTATGCTAATCCCTCCGACCATAGCTAGCTTGACACAGTTTTCCATGTGAATTCTTGATCCTTAATGTTTCTTCATGCGTTCGGACAGGTGTTTTAAGCCGGTTTTCACAGACTGTGTCCACGTCGAATCACACTTGTCACTTTTAAACAGGATGCAGGGGAAACAGAAAAGTGCTTTTTCTATCCCACAGCCTGTTAGCCACGATTTTCATTCGAACCAACTCCTGCTAAAAGTCCTATTGTAGGATTTATCTTTTTCTTTAGTTGTCTGGGTGATGTTTATTTCGGGCCTGTCGGGTCCCAGCTCCTTAACATGGACTTTTTGGCCATAGTGCTTCTTGGAAAAGGGTAGTTTAACAAAGGTCTCACCGAATTTGGTGGAAGCTGCTCAGTCGTCGTCGCCACCATCGTCTCTCAGTCTGTAACTGATCTAAGGTTGATCTAACGTTAACTGATGTAAGACGTTACGTTTAGCCAATCACCATGGTGACAGAATAGCAATCCAAAACTTTCTGTCCTAGGGGCGATTTTTCTAGCACCCCAAGACCATTTTATTCGGCGATGCTGATAGGCTGATAGGAATAATATTTGTAAAATCTTCCCCTAGCAACCACACAGGATTGGCTATTTCGCTACACTTCAGGGGCGCTAGAAAAAGCGCCGCAAGAACGGAAACAGTACGACTATGTCGGTGGAAATTCAATGTTGAATAAGAGTCATTTAGTGAAAATGTTGTTTGAATAATTCAGATTACATGTAGAGACACACGAATAATTAAAACCGACATTGATTACAAAAAAACATATATTTTTAGTATTATACATTTTATATTTTTCCTCTCCTCTTTGGGAGGGCGGCGCCCAAGCGCCCCCTATGGGCCAGCCGCCACTGCATCACTCAAGAGTTCTATTCCTGAACATTCCACATTTAAAAAATGGCAGTTGGTCCAGGTGCAACTGCCACAGTATTGTCTGCCTTTCTTTCACCATTTTTAAACTGTCCTGTTTCAAACAGTTCAAGTAGTTGCCGCATCAAAATTTCACAGCTCACAGTCATATCCCAGACCTCTCTTACAAAGTTTAAATCAAGTTTCTAGGTTAAACGGTTGAGTTTTGATCATTTAAAACTTCAGACATGCACCCTGACCTGTTAACAGTAAGATGATGAAATGTATGGCAAAATCCCATAGACTGTCTGACACCATTTTTAAACTGTCCTATCTCAAACAGTTTAAGTAGTTGCCGCATGAAATTTACACAGGTCACAGTCAGATCCCAGACCTCTCTTACAAAGTTTAAATCAAGTTTATAGGTTAAGAGGTTGAGTTTTAATCATTAAAAAACCGAGTGGAAGTTAGAGTGAGGGCAGAGCTCACTCTAGCTGCTAGAGTAGAGCAGTGTACTGTGACATCATCAGCCTGAACATTCCGCCATTCATTTTCAATGGCGGAAAAGTTGCAGAAAAACGACAATCACGGACGAACGACAAGAGGTACGGTATACAGAATTGTAGGCGGTCTTGTCCAAACCGGGCCGGTCGTTTTAGAGTTGGAACGGTGTCTCTATCTCGAATGCCTAAGGAGTAGTGAGGTATGCAAAATCTGGGTGAAAATTTTTGTGTTGAAAAATCAGGAGAATAATAACTAGACTGCATTCCCGCAGAAAATGCAAAAAGTGTGCTTGCATTTTAGCATAGTTAGCATTGCTAGCAGTGTTAGCATAACTGGTAAATAGCTTCAACTAATATAGCTACACAACACTGTAAGCACAGTTAATTGCTTCACATTTTTAACATAGTTAGCATAATTAACATTGTTAGCATAATTAGCATTGTTAACATAACTGCAACCACATACTAGCTGAGTTAACTAAGTAACACTTTTAACCCAGTTAATTACTTTGCATTTTAGCATAGTTAGCATTGATAGCATTGTTAACATAATGGCTACATACCCTCAGCTAATATAGGTACACAACACTGTTACCACAGTTAATTACTTCACATTTTAGCATAGTTAACATAATTAGCATTATTAGCATTGTTAGCATTACTGCTAACAAATACTAGCTGAGTCAACCAAGTAACACTTGTAACCCAGTTAATTATTTTGCATTTTAGCATAGTTAGCATAGCTACCATTGTTAGCATAACGACTAACAAACGTTTGCTAGGTTAACAGAGTAGCACTGACTACATAGATAACTACTAGAGATAACTACTATAGGCTGCAATACACTCCCATGGCAGAACATTATGCAGGCCATGGCATGGGGATTATGACATCACTCAAGAGTTCTATTCCTGAACATTCCACATTTAAAAAATGGCAGTTGGTCCAGGTGCAACTGCCACAGTATTGTCTGCCTCTCTTTCACCATTTTTAAAGTGTCCTGTTTCAAAAAGTTTAAGTAGTTGCCACATCAAAATTTCACAGCTCACAGTCAGATCCCAGACCTCTCTTACAAAGTTTAAATCAAGTTTATAGGTTAAACGGTTGAGTTTTGATCATTTAAAACTTCAGACATGCACCCTGACCTGTTTACAGTAAGATGATGAAATGTATGGCAAAATCCCATAGACTGTCTGACACCATTTTTAAACTGTCCTGCCTCAAACAGTTTAAGTAGTTGCCGCATGAATTTTACACAGGTCACAGTAAGATCCCAGACCTCTCTTACAAACTTTAAATCAAGTTTATAGGTTAAGCGGTTGAGTTTTAATCATTAAAAAACCGAGTGGAGGTTAGAGTGAGGGCAGAGCTCACTCTGACTGCTAGAGTCGAGCAGTGCACTGTGACATCATCAGCCTGAACATTCCGCCATTCATTTTCAATGGCGGAAAAGTTGCAGAAAAACGACAATAACGGACGAACGACAAGAGGTACGGTATACCGAAATGTAGGCGGTCTTGTCCAAACCGGGCCGGTTGTTTTAGAGTTGGAACGGTGTCTCTATCTCGAAAGCCTGAGGAGTAGTAACGTCTGAAAAATCTTGAGTGAGGGCAGAGCTCAATCTAGCTGCTAGAGTAGAGAAGTGTATTGTGACATCATCAGCCTGAACATTCCGCCATTCATTTCAATGGCGACAAAGTTGCAGAAAAACGACAATAGCGGACGAACGACAAGAGGTACGGTTAATAGAACGATGAGCGGTCATATCCAAACCGGGCCGGTCGTTTTAGAGTTGGAACGGGGTCTCTATCTCGAAAGCCTGAGGAGTAGCGACGTCTGCAAAATCCAGGACAGGAGAATAATAAACGGGGGGATAACAATAAGTGTGCTCTGCAAGCACACTTAATAAACGGGGAGATAACAATAAGTGTGCTCTGCAAGCACACTTAATAATAAACGGGGAGATAACAATAAGTGTGCTTTTTGCAAGCACACTTAATAATAAACGGGGAGATAACAATAAGTGTGCTTTTTGCAAGCACACTTAATAAACGGTGGGATAACAATAAGTGTGCTTTTTGCAAGCACACTTAATAATAATAAACGGTGGGATAAAAATAAGTGTGCTCTCCAAGCACACTTAACTAGACTGCATTCCCGCAGAAAATGCAAAAAGTGTGCTTGCATTTTAGCATAGTTAGCATAACTAGCAATGTTAGCATAACACTAAATAGCTTCAGCTAATATAGCTACACAAGACTGTAAGCACAGTTAATTACTTCACATTTTTAGCATAGTTAGCATAATTACCATTGTTAGCATAACTGGTAACAAATACTAGCTGAGTTAACTAAGTAACACTGTTAACTCAGTTAAGTACTTAGCATTTTTGGCATAGTTAGCATTGCTAGCATTGTTAGCATAACGGCTAAATAGCTACAGCTAATATAGCTACACAACACTGTTAGCACAGTTAATTACTTCACATTTTAGCATAGTTAACATAATTAGCATCGTTAACATAATTAGCATTGTTAGCATAACTGCTAACAAGTACAAGCTGAGTCAACCAGGTAACACTTTTAACCCAGTTAATTATTTTGCATTTTAGCATAGTTAGCATTGCTACCATTTTTTAACATAACAGCTAACAAACGTTGGTAAGTTAGCAGAGTAGCACTGACTACATAGATAACTACTAGAGATAACTACTATAGGCTGCAATACACTCCCATGGCAGAACATTATGCAGGCCATGGCATGGGGATTATGACATCACTTTAGAGTTCTATTCCTGAACATTCCACATTTAAAAAATGGCAGTTGGTCCAGGTGCAACTGCCACAGTATTGTCTGCCTCTCTTTCACCATTTTTAAACTGTCCTGTTTCAAAAAGTTTAAGTAGTTGCCACATCAAAATTTCACAGCTCACAGTCAGATCCCAGACCTCTCTTACAAAGTTTAAATCAAGTTTATAGGTTAAACGGTTGAGTTTTGATCATTTAAAACTTCAGACATGCACCATGACCTGTTTACAGTAAGATGATGAAATGTATGGCAAAATCCCATAGACTGTCTGACACAATTTTTAAACTGTCCTGCCTCAAACAGTTTAAGTAGTTGCCACATGAATTTTACACAGGTCACAGTCAGATCCCAGACCTCTCTTACAAACTTTAAATGAAGTTTATAGGTTAAGTGGTTAAGTTTTAATCATTAAAAAACGAAGTGGAGGTTAGAGTGAGGGCAGAGCTCACTCTGGCTGCTACAGTGGACCAGTGTACTATGACATCATCAGCCTGAACATTCCGCCATTCATTTTCAATGGGCCAAAAAGTTGCAGAAAAACGACAATAACGGACGAACGACAAGAGGTACGGTATACAGAAATGTAGGCGGTCTTGTCCAAACCGTGCCGGTCGTTTTAGAGTTGGAACGGTGTCTCTATCTCGAAAGCCTGAGGAATAGTAACAATAATATAACAATAAGTGTGCTCTCCAAGCACACTTAATAAACGGGGAGATAACAATAAGTGTGCTTTTTGCAAGCACACTTAATAAACGGGGAGATAACAATAAGTGTGCTTTTTGCAAGCACACTTAATAATAAACGGGGAGATAACAATAAGTGTGCTTTTTGCAAGCACACTTAATTAATTTAACAAAATCATATATCATTTGTATCACTGTATAATCCATAAGCACTTAACAGTTCTTCACCTCTGAAATTCTGGCTGCTGGCCAATAAGCTTAAATAAATTTGACGTATAATGTAGGATACATCACACAACACTAAATATTGAAGCAGTATGTTTTATTTGTATGACAAAGGCAGTACTTCAGTACCAACAAATCAAAACAATGTGGTCGTATCACATTTGCAAAATGGACAGAGAACATCTGCCATTAATACCCTCATATTTGTGTATTGTTTACAGAGTGAAGCACAGTACAACTAAATCTGTAGAAATATGCATGTTTTTAGTCCTGCTGCTTAAATAATCCTATATTTTGTAGAGTAGCCTACTTCCAGAATTTTGGGTGTTAACTGATTTGTCCTGTTCTAAATGTTCCACTGCATTATCCACACAATAAAAGGGGCACGATGATACACAGGGCAACAGTGTTGCGGGGCAATCATGCGCATACAGCTTGTTGTGATCATCTAATGATAACATTAAGAGCCATGTTGTTGCCTGCCAACATTACTTAAAAAGCTGTCAAATGTGTCATCAACTTACAGCCTTTGAATGACATACCAATGTAACAGATTCCTTGGTGTGCCAGTCTTTTCTAAATAGTGTGGTATGAAGTGTCAGAAAAGCAGCTCCCATAGGATTTATTTGCTAATTTTTTTGTTTGTTTATTTTCATATTTGTGGCCCAACTACTGAGAAATGATACTAATAATTACACAGTATCTACTTATAATCATATTATGATCATGATGATGTTATGACTCATTTTGGCATTGGCTGGTTGAAATGAATATTGAAGTAGCTGCGTAGTGTGAAAGGGGGAGTGGCTATGGGGACCAAGACCAGACAAAAGGCAACTGAAGCTTGTTTTACCGATATATTTGGATTTTTTTCTCCTAACAACATGAAACTTGCCACTGCACTTACTCGTGCCATTAACAAGATACCTACCAAATTTGAGCTCAGTGGAACGAATGGTTAAAGAGTTGTTGCATGGAACTAGCTTTAATAGAAAACAGCGCCCCCAGTGATGAAAGGTTACAAAATGTGGTGCACATTCAAATAAAGCTATGTGGAGATTGTATGTCAAGTTTGGAAAAAAAAAAACTGTCTTGTTTAAAGGAGTTTACTGGTGTATGTGTTAATTGATTAATGGAGTCCAGTATGACCAACAAACATGATCAAATAACCTTGAATAGTCTTGACTACTACCAAAAATGAAACACAATGAAACTTATAATAAATACAATCAGCATCATTAAACCCCCTAAATGGACACCAATTGTTTGTGAAAATGTGATCATTATTAGCGCATATATGTGTGTGTGGTCAGTGTCCTAGCTGAGGTCAGAAAGGGCCCCCTAGAGGGAAGGCATAACAGAGTGAGAAAATTTGAACCCCATCATTTTTCAGTAGTTGGACCACAAATGAAGCAAAAAAAAAAAAAACAAGTTAAGCAAACATATTCTACCAGAATACATGTATTACCACACTAAAACTTCTAGAATTGCTTTGATTTCCAATATTGTTATTTAACAGATTAAACAGATAAAAAAAAAACAGACAGGAAAATAAGATGGCTTATTTTCACATAAAATCAAAACCTCTACATTCCACGACCGGAGACACATTTAGCCCAACAGCCTATCACTGATCTGCTATGTTATTGCTTATTAACTTTACAACACAACACTGCCGCGAGTCCAATGTGTGGCTGGATAACCAACATTCAATATACGGCACTCCATGCCCATGTCCCCTCCAGTTCTGTTTGTGGGTTTAACACACCATTTATGATCGTAGGTTCAACTAAAAGGGCATTCCTGCAGATTAATATTCACCTTCCATCAAAGGCACTTTGCAACTCTTTGGCTTTCAGTGAACTTGTATATGGGTAAACCCGTACGAGCACTGGAGGCTAAAAGTGAAACTGTTGTCCCAGCTTTGACCTTTTTGAACATTCCTGTTAAAATGTTATTCTGCCAAATGTATCTATATTTGGTGTTTAACAATCCAGTCTTAATGAAAATGTATACAAATCAACAAGCAAATTAAGTAAATAATTGGAACAAATGTATTTTAAGGTTGTCAGAAAATGAATGATGACACCCTAAAACCTACTTTGTGTGAATGTTTGTAAATGCAGAATTTACAACTCAGAGGTAAAGCATACATCAGCTCCCCATCAACATTCTTACTTTAGTGGTCAAAAAGAAACTTGTTAATGAAGATTGTATGCAGATCTATCTGTAGATATGTTGACATTTACTTTCAGTTGTATGTATTTTTGTTTGTTTTGGAATTAACTGCTCATGGCAAACAATTAGTTCTGTTATCAAACAGCAAAGAGATGTCTAACAGCAAAAGGCAAAGACTAAACCCTACATAATAGGCTATAAATACATTCTATCATTTGAAGGGTACTATGTGAGTTTTTAATTCTTTTCACAATTTCACATTAAAATCATAGGTAGAAATTTGCAGAATAACAGTGATCCAGCTATCAAAGAACATCAAGGTATGCATCTTCATTCCTAACACATACAAAAAAAAAAAAAAACGTATGACAGGATTTTTTTTATCAGATTAACAATTTTATCAGATTAACTAACAGACAGCCAGTATACAGGGACATTTTACTGGCAGAATATCATTTTAAGGCCTTTTTATATTATTCATAAGGCCAAGTAGAATGAGCCACTTAAGAAACACCTGATGACAAAACCTGCACAACATCTAAAAATATTAAAGTCAATATGGGCACTTAAATATTTTCAATCCAATAATTTTCATGATTATTTTAAATGAATGCAAATGGAAGCTGGATTGAACATAATGAAATGAATCACCCAGTGCTGTGCCTCTAAGGCATAATATTGTGTAAGTGGAAATGTTCAGGCTTTTTTAGGGAAGGAGGCAGAAATCACTGAGTTGTCCATGAGACAATATTGTCAGATCATTTTCTTCTGATAAGTGTTCTATTGTAACAATTGAATTGTAGTATATACTAAGCTTTGCTCATACATACAATTTTATTTATCTCATGAAAATATGCCATTAAAGTCATATATATATATACAGTTGAGCTCAAAATTATTAGCCCCCCTTAAATTTTGGAACATTTTCCCAAATATCCTCCAAATGTTTAAAGCATTGATAAAAAATGATATACACAAACAATCACCAGTGCTATTCAGATGTTTTTGGTGCATTTTGGAATATGAAATTAGTTTTAGGCTGTCTTTATATGAAATATGGTAAAAATGAGTTGGTCAAAAATATTAGCCCCCATATGGATTCTTGCTTTTAAAAGACAGTTAATTAACCAGTCAGCTTTTAAACAACACCTGTGCAATCAATTGGCTTTCTAGCAACACCTGCAGTCAATTGGCTCCATTCAACAGTTTTAAAGGACTCCAAGGAACAGGGCATTTGAATGCATGAGGAGGATTACTATTTGTCACAATGCCGAAGACTAAAGAAATCAGTCTTGAATTCCGACAAAAGATTGTGGAGGCTCATGACAAAGGCCAAGGCTACACTGCCATTTCGAAGAGGTTCACAGTCTCCAGAACTGCAGTTCGGTGCATCATTGTGAAGTACAATGAGACAAATTTGGTCAAGAACAAACGTGTTCGTGGACGCAAGTGTAAGATCGCAAGAACTCTTGAAAGAAAAATTGTCAGAGATGTCTGTAAAGAGCCCTGTACATCTGCAAAGGTGACCTGGCCTCTTCTGGAGTTTGTGTGTTAAGGCACACTGTTGTGAGGGCTCTTCATCGGGGTGGGCTTCGGGGCTATCGTCCCAGAAGAACCCCCTTACTAAAACATCGTCACATCAGAGCCCAACTAAAGTTTCCCTGTGAGTACTTGAAGAAGAAAGATTACTTTTGGAAGTCTGTGCTTTGGTCAGATGAGACGAAATTGGAGCTGTTTGGGCATATAGATATTGCCTATGTATGGCAAAGAAAGGGAGAGGCCTTCAACCCTGTGAACACAGTTCCCACAGTTAAACATGGTGGTGGCAGCATCATGCTGTGGGGCTGTTTTGCAGCCTCAGGTACAGGCAGTCTGGTTCGGGTGCATGGCACCATGAAAATGGAAGATTACCTAAAAATTCTGAAGGAAAACATGCAGGAGTCTGCTCGCAGTTTGCACTTAGGTCGTCGCTGGGTCTTCCAGCAAGATAACGACCCAAAGCATACATCTAAAATAGTCCAGCAATACTTCAAGGATACCAAGACCAACGTTATAGAGTGGCCTGCACAGAGCCCAGATCTCAATCCAATAGAAAACCTGTGGCAAGTGCTGAAAAAGAACGCTCATGCACGAAAACCATGCAATTTGGGACAGTTGGAACAGTTTGCAATGGAGGAATGGGCCAGAATTCCCCAGGAGACCTGTGCCAACCTAGTGAAAAACTATTCAAAGAGGTTGTTGTCAGTTGTGGGTCAAAAAGGGTACACAATTGACTACTAATGGTCAGGGGGCTAATAATTTTGAACGTCTCACTTTTGCTATTTTTGGTTGAAACTCAGTGTGATAATAAAATATCCTAATGAAACTTGTTGGACAATGTCTTCATAGTGCATTTATTTCAAGAATAAAAAAACATTTGTTGGCAATGGTCATTTTCATGGAGAAATCAAGAATTATATTCAATTTCACAAGGGGGGCTAATAATTTTGAGCTCAACTGTATATATATATATATATATATATATATATATACACACATATACTTAACAACCATCTGGGTTGTTGACTAGGGATTGGCAATAAGTAAATTACATGCAGACAGAGCTGTCATACTTCATATTTTGTTCACTCCTATACTTAACAGATCAATAAAATTAAGCTCAATGTCAGGAATGCACCTCCCCAGGACATTGCCAAAGAAAAGAACTAAAACAGGGGCGCACAGTTCATCCTAGGGCATGGACAGCACTTCAGATGTGAGAATAGATGTGTGGGCACAACTACACTATCCCACAGCATTATGGGATGTCACATCCTGGGTCGTCAGAGCAAGGTGTTTGGGACCTTCTCAGGCCGACTTCTTTTTTCTTTCTTCCTTTCCTTCATTATTTTCTTTTTCTTTCTTCTTTCTTTTCTCTCAATCCTACATGATCTCCCTCCTCTCTCATTGATTAAGCATCCATCTCTCTATATGTGTATGTCATTTTGACTCTTCTCTCTTCTCTCTGCCCTCCTATCCCTCTCTCTTCCTTATAATCCATTCTTATAGAGCCTTCCACTTCAGCCAACGAGCACATCTCTCTCTGTGCATCCCCCCTTCCCCAGTGGTTTGGCTGTTCCACAGCACTCTCTATCTTCCCTGGTTCATTGTTGCAGTGATCCCTGTTGCCATTAAGGCTCTTCTGTGTCGACTTAATGCATCCTCGAGAAATAAAACCATCCGTTCACCATCATCCTGTTGATGAAATCCAGTAAAAGGGCAAAATTTATTGACAAAAGCGTGAATACATAAACACACACAAATGAATGGAGTATAACCACCACAACTGAATTATATATAATATCTCAGGTCGCACCTCTAAACATTTTTTAACAGCAGGTATTCGTGTTGTTAAATTCAAACTATTTCAAAACTAATAATTAAGTAAATTATATTGAGGAAACAAACATCTACCATTTATACAGTTGTCAAGATTATTTACCTCACTAATGAAAGCGTAATGAACCAGCTCATTGACAAGGTCTCTGGAGTTATCAGCTAAAAACAGAAAATGTACAATGTAACACAATATAGTAATTGACATTACATTCTTAACATTAAACATAGCTATACAAAGCATCAATGAACATATTTTTTGTAAGATCTTTTGATCACCACAAAGTATGTTAGTCTACTTACATGGCAGGATATCACAGCTAAGTTGACGATGTAATTTGTCCTCCATTTTAAGAAACAGGGAAAGCTATGAATTAAGGAAGACTATTAAATACATGAGATCACTCTTAAACAGGAGGACCCTACTTCCTACTTATAATAGACTGGTTTGAACATCTTATCTTAAATAATCTTAAATAATAAAGGAACATCTTATCTTGACTTACATGGGTTTTGGTCCCTTCTTCATTCGATTCCAGATTGCAGTGCATCTGCACCACCTACAGAGAAAAACACACACTCAAATAAACCAGCCACAGTCACGCTACCACCTGGGCTCTGCTCCAAAGTTGCTAAGCAACAAGTTTCAAGTTCAACCAAATCAGGCCAAAGCCTTCATCATCAAGGGGAACTGTGTCATTATGCACCTTCCTGCTCTCTGTCTCCTGGGGCTCAGGGGTGGGGGTCTTGGATGTCTCCACTTGCTCTTGAGACATGGAGAGGGCACGGGGTATAGGATGGGGTTTAGTGGAGGCAAAATTCATCAAAGGGTAAATTCCATTTCTGCGGGTAACAGAGGTCACAGTAAAGGCACTGGAGTCACAAAAGGTCCTACAACCTACAGATTGAGAAACAAAAGCTCTCTGCATCTGCTACGAGTAACATCCCACAGTCACATAACATCACATAGAGATGACTCTTGTCTCTTTTACAGTTGTCCAAACCAGAAAAGATATCCCCTTAATTTCATCCCCTCAATTCATCAATATGCTCAATATGCTCTGACATTCCATATACATCACTTGAAGTGTTGTGGATATTTATTATGTCAGGCACTCACTTCACATCCTCCAGGAATTTATCAAGCTCCAGCGAAGACACATGGGAGTACCTACAGGACAGACAGAGCCAATTAATGGGAGGGCTGTAAATAATTCATCTGTGAGACCCAAAATAATAATAGAAGTAAATAGAGAAGAACAAGAAGAGAACAGAAAAGGAGAGAACAAGGAAGGAGTTAGGTTATTTACTTCAGCTGCACTCCACGTCTATTTTCATGGGATATCTCAGCCATGACAGAATTTGGATCAATTGATTTTGTCTTCTCCTCCACACAGTTCTCAGGGAGAAGATCTTTAGGAGGGAAACGTGAATACCATTAACTTTAAAGTCAAACACCTATTATGAACATTCCTGTGAATACCCGTTTAGGTGATCAACTGTGATCAGATTTATCGCTGGCTCACAGGCAATACCATTTCCAAAATCATATAAACAATCAGATGGTTTTAGTGGAGTGTATAGTGTATAAAGCACAAGTATACAGATTGGGTTATCGAAGATGCATTGGGCACTGCCTGCTCAACAAGTGACATCATCAAAGCACTATAGCATTTCATTAATGAGAACTTGTCACATTGTATCAGCAATTAAATGCATCCTCAAAAATTTGTGTCTGTGTTTGTCTGTCTGTGTTCATTCATAGTAGTCAGTAAACCTAGTGGTGCCCAATGTTTTAATCTGGAAAATGCACCTGACAGCAAGATAGTACCAATAGTAAACCATACAAACTACTGCTTGCCAGCCTTGTTCAACAACTACCTTCAGACAATATCCATTTTAAAGACGGTGGAAATAGTAGAAATCAAACATTAGGCAAGCATTGTTAATCTATGAAAAGCTACTGATGCAGTAAATGACCTAGCAAAACAATTGTAGATATCTTTATAAGTATTCTTTTTATTCCTCAGATGCTCCCCAGATACTTCTGACCCCTGACACCTGACCCTGGACAGATTAGCTTCCTGGGTCAGTGCCTCTCACTTACACTGGTTGTTGATGAGGCAGTGGGCAGCCAGCAGTTTGAGAGAGTGGACTTCGAACAGCACACGGTGGAACAGCAGGTCGTGAGCCGTGGGTCGGTCGCTGGCCTCGTGTCTCACACATGACTGTGTGAACTCCTGCCAGTGTGGAAAAGGGGTAGGATTGGGGACAGAGGAACAAGAGAGTTAGGTTCACACTTCATACTTTCATACTTTCCTAGCCTGGAATACCAGTAGTATATTTTACTACAAGTTAAAGAGTTTAACTACGCATGTTACCAATAAAATATTTAAAACTTGATATTTTAACCGAGGTCCCTGTGTAGTCCATCCCCAGGTTTTGTAGACAAGAAGAACTTGTAGTGTATACTTTTGAGATGATGGTAGGGAGATTTACTAAAGTTCTCACGCTGTGCTACCTGGCATCTGTTACACTCACCCTCCTAAATCTCACTCCCACCAGCATAACCGAGGTCTTTCCGCACAGTTCAGCCCCAGGCTTGAATCCGCAACCTCTAGCAACCCCGGTATGGAATACAGACACGCTACCAAGTGAGCTAAAAGCCAGGCTCTCAGCTCAGTCAACAGTGTACCCTTTTCAGGTGTTGGGAGGGAGTTTTACTAATGTTCTCACGCCAAGCTGTGCTAGCTGGCATCTGTTACACTAGCACCCTCAGCAAATGAACAAATGAGGAATCGTACTCTCATGAGGGGGTCCTCCAGGGATTGGCCAGCATTGGTTATGGCCTCCTTGGATACAACCGCATCTCCATTAGCTTGTATTTCCAGCACAGCCATCTGAAAAAATAGAACATGGTCAAACGTCCTAAAGGTAAATATGTGTTAGAAATACTCTCTCTTTCTCTGTGTGTGTGTGTGCATGCGTATGTGTGTGTTTGTGGGTGGTTGGCTATTTGATAGCTCTGCAGGGGGAAATGAGAATGTCCAGACTTTTGGCAATGATGTAGTGGTGGGACCCAGCTGTCTCCATCTGAACTAATTCTGCATGCATACACACATGCAGACACATTCATGTGCACGCTTGCGTGAGTGCGTGCACGCGTATGCGCACACACGGACAAAGCCATCCAGTGTTTTCCCTTAGCTTACCAGCAGAGGGCAGTGCTTACCTCCAAAGCACAGATCCCAAAGGAGAAAATATCAATGGCGTAATCATCCTCCCCGGCTGGAGAAGGCACAAAAGGCAGAGGAGTGGAAAGACAAGAGAAAATACAAATTGGCGGTATATGCACTGAAAAGAAGCTATCTGCTATGGCAAAATAGACACTACAGCACAAGCCTGGATTATCATGGAAATGATATGATACACTCTGGAAATAACCATTGCAGGCATACCGACTGTCTGATATGAGATACAGTAACAGTGTCACAAAGTCTGACATAAAGATATATGGGGAGACAGACCTATCACAACAAAGCAGCAGAAGTAGACATGCAAACAGAGGCCCTCAGAAATAGTGATATGGGTAGAGGACCCTTTACAAATGGTCATATGGGTAGAGGAGCCTTTAGAAATAGTGATATGGGTAGAGGACAAACAAGAACAATTAACACCACATAGAGGCAGACAGGTGGACAGAAGAGCAACACAGCTGAGAAATGAATGATCTGCGGGGACAGATGCACTATGCAGCAGGCAAAGGGAGAAGAACAGCCAGACGTTACAACAGAGACAGACTCACAGACAGACAACCTGGCACTCACAGCCATATTCGGGGGAGAAGAAGTGCAAGTTTCGCTTCTCATCCCGTTGGTGCCGCATCTTTCCATGGACACTGCCCTCCGGGACCACTGCAAGAGAGGGCAGGATGGTGGACATCTCGTACATAGACAACACCATTTCCCCCATCAGTTACACATTGGATGGATATATCAGTTTGTCCCAAAAGAAGAATTTTATCCTCAACATGCTGTTTTCATGTGTCCATGCACACATGATGAATTCACTCTTACCATTCACAAACAGGCGATGCCACACTGCAGAGGAAGGAAACAAAACATAAATATAGGAGTATTAGAAATGATAAGGAAACATGCTGAGCACCATCTAAAAATGTTATGACACACTTAGTGTTGTCTTTGTGTTTGTACACAGATTTGAACACAAACACCCACATCACACAACAAAGTTTGAGAGACCATGAATAAGTACTGTGACATTAGACTGAGCACACATTAGCTTGCGCAGTTCCTGAGAAGAATATGCGCAACACACCTGAGCCAATTTTGAGAAGGCCGTTGTGCTGAATGAAAATGGTGTCACAAGTCAAGTTGCCATGGATAATGGGGGGATCACAGGAGTGCAGGTAGCTGGTTGATAGGAAAAGACACAGTAAAGTTCACTGGAAGGTCACATGCAGCTGTGCTGTACTGCTTGAAACTTAGTAGTCATATATAGTCGTCGGAAAGTCGTATAGATAGTTCACCATACTATCTGCAGATGCTAGGACTATTAGTAAACCATCTGTTGAAACGGTCTTGTTAAGATTAAAGTTAGGGGTTGGGTTTGACTGAGGTGATAACTCAGTAACTGAATTTCATCAAACAGTAAGTCTTTGTAGGCGGTATATCCAAATAAAGTTACCAATTCTTTGGGTTGAGATGTAGACAGCTACAAAGTACACGGTACTGTACATTGCCACCCACATTATTGGCAATATTATAAAAAGGTGACAGGTAATATCCATGCCAATGACAATGAACATTTAATCACTTTTTATCATAGACACAAAACCACACAGACCAAGACCAACTCCCGGACCTACACCTTTGTCAATCACTTCATACTGCATCTGCACAGCAGATACTACATTTTTGAAAGAGGAAAGAGAGGCTTTGCAGATGCCTAAAAATTGTCAGCCAGCTTTGGCAAAAGTAGCATTCCAATCTGTATTGAGGCTGTTCTGTGTGTAAGGTGAGGCCCTTGCTGCAGGGTGCCTGCATGCTCAGTGACAATAACTAATGACTAATGGTATCAGATATGATTCTGTGTCATAGAGTGAGCTGTGAGGCAGCCTAGTGGCCAGAAATAGGACGTCGTCAGTATGTTACACATATATGTTGGGATAGTCAATAAACGATCTCACAACGTTAAGTTAACAAACTGTTCGCCTGAAGTCTCATTTTGACAGTGACGATGGCTCACCTGAGAGCAGAAAGGATCTGAGTGCACCAGCGCTTCCACGCCTAAAAGACCAACAGAGTCATGTCACTGCAACACAAAGAGCACTTGCCCTCTCCTGTCTGCCTAGTTTACTGGACCCTGTGTGCAAATACTGTATACCATATGCATCACAACATGGCTGTGTGCGATGTTACAATTTTTTATTGTAATGTATGCATGAGTGTGTGTACGTTTGCATGTGTATGCTTGTGTGTTTGGATATTTGTGTGCACGTTCTATACTCTGCACCAGAAACACCAACTAGATTTTTTGTGAGGGTCTTTTAGCAAGGCTTTATTGTTTAAATGAAAGTATGTTTTTTGCATTTCTTAAAGCAGCACTATGCAACTTTTCCGAGTTAATCACCTTCATAAGTCGGGAGATTTTTCGACCACCCCTGCTGTCTGTGGACAGAATACCACGCTTGCAATATTTGGGTGTCCGTCCCGGCGCCCTTAGACTCACAGTCTCGACTATCACAAAAAGCAGGATCACGTAAAATTCTGAAGACATTCTGACTTCGGTGGATATGACTTCTTTTGTATTTGTTACTCTGATCAGTTGAGTTGAAAAAACATGCACAGGGGTGAGGGGAAGAGAAAACAGTTTTATTTACAGTGTCCTCTAGCTTCGTTGAGAAAAAGCACTCAAAGTTGCATAGTGTTGCTTAAAGGTTTCAGTGGGTAAACAAGACTAGCTACAAAACGTAAGCTAGACACTGTTCTAATGCTGTGACTGACCTTGACATTCATGGTCTTGTGATTCTTCTTGGTCTTCTTCAGAAACTGTTTCAGACTGCCTGACGACATATATTCTGTGATAAAAACAACCTGTGACAAAGTGAAAGCATATTATTAGACATACAGCATGTTTGGGTTTTACTGTTTGCTGACCTTGGCTGATTTTCTGTGAAAACATCTGTCCTGAAATATTTATGGTATTAAATAATAGTGACGTAAGACAGTAAATGGAGAACTGACAAAGTGTGTAAACAGACAGATGTGTTCTAAATTATAATCAGCAGCATGACCTTGTGCAGAGTGCAGAATATAGTGTGTGTGTGTGTGTGTGTGTGTGTGTGTGTGTGTGTGTGTGTGTGTGTGTGTGTGTGTGTGTGTGTGTATGTGTGTGTGTGTGTGTGTCTGTATCAAAGTCTCACTCGAGCATGGTTATCTTTCGTGTCCAGCCAGTACTTGTGGAACTTGACGATATTGGGGTGCTCCACTTGCATCAGGTTTTCAAACATCTCTTTAATCTTGTCCTGATAAAGGTACATGAAAAAAACATCAATAATCACGTCTCTCCTACTGAGGCATTTATTATGTCTATATCCCCTGCCAAGACTGCAGATAGTTTAGTGCTACCTCCAGAGCCTTGAGGACCTTCCTGTCAGAAAAGAGCACCTCATTCCAAACCACCTCCACCCCCTCCTCAGTATCCATGGCGAGAAAGGCACTCTCAGAGCCTGGGACATTACCCTGGCTTACCTACACGGGAGACAATAAGGAGAGTTTAAAAGCCACAAAATGGTGTAGGTATCAGTGAGTTTTTTTTTGTCATATTCGAGAACTGACCGCAAATGTACACAGTCCAGTGAGAAATCTTGGCTTTTTAGTCAGTAATGTGGTGGAAGGCAGTTTTTATCAGCTCTGAACCATAGCCAAACTGAAACCACTTTTATCTGCTACTGATCTTGAAACTCTCATTTATGCCTTTTTTCATCTCGTTTAGACTACTGTAACTCACTGTATACAATTCTAACCCAGTCCAACATAGATTACAAATGGTCCAAAATGCAGCAGCCAGGCTTTTAACTAGCACCAAAAAGAGAGATTACATCACACTGGTCCTGGCTCATCTCCACTGGCTACCGCTGGTTAAATACAGAATTGATTTTAAAATCTTACATTTGCGGTTTTGCACTGTCTTATATAACAGAACTTTTAAATCCGATTGTCCCCCAAGGTCACTTAGGTCATCATCTCAACAACTCCTCACAATCCCCCTTACACACCTTAAACACAAAGGTGAACCAATTTTTTTGTTGTTTATGCAGCAAAGCTTCGAAATAATCTTCCACCTCACATTAAATCCTGCCCAGCTTTTGCCAGTTTTAAATCCAATTTGAAAACCTTTGTTTTTAGTTCAGTGTGACAGTGTGTATTTATCTACTTATTTTATCTTATGTATTTATTGATCTATCCCATTGTTTTCATAATATGTTATATATGTCTCTGCCTTTCTTATGCTGTAGCCAATGTTTATACCCTATTTCTAAATGGTATCATACTTTTTGTTTGTTTTTAAATGTGCTCAAATACATTTGAATTGACTTGAAAAAACGAAAAAAAAAAAAACAACAGGCCTACTGTACATAATATTTGGAACCCCTGTTGTCTTAAAGCATTTTAAAAAAAGGTACAGGTGCCCTCTGTGCCCTGACAAATCTTGTTGAAGGTGGGACATGACATGTCTGAGTAACAATAAATGAAAGTCAGAGAGCTAGTGAGAGCTGCTGTGTCTGTGCCTCAGTGTTTTTCCTGCATCTGTGTCTTGCATCTGTGATACTCCATATCAACTGGGATGCAGGGCATCTAAGGCTAACATATTTAGCAAAACAGCAACAGAGTATATTGTTTAAAAGAAACGCTATCACACATTTTCATACCATCCCCTTTTTATGTTTTAGTCTAATTTAAGACATCTTGTTTTCTTGGCTACCTGATTTAGTCTGCATATTTCTTAGCTGTGCAAGTGTGCCTTAAGTATTTAGCATATAAGTGTCAAACTGCAGTTTCCCTCTAAATTCATTGCCATTAAATCACTGCCAATTTCACTAGTCTACACCAATGTGCCAGTGCCATGGTTTGACTTTGCCCACCTAGTAGCCTGGCTATGCCCAGATGTATGGAAGGCCAACCACCAACACTTATGTCACTAAAGACCGGGAGGTAATATGTGAAGGTTTTGTACTTGTTATTCACAAACTGAACAACACTGACTATCTGCTGTGAAGTAGGCCTTTGCCTCAGCATAAAGTAGATTTTATTCAGTCTAGATGAGGTAATCCTTGGCCTCACCGCTCTGGTTATAAACTTGGTTCAGGATGATAATCAGATTATGGGTTTTACAGAACCAGGACACAGACTGTCTGATGCACAGATAGGAGTGACACCGCAAAGAATGTGACAGTGTTATACATGAAGTGTAACAAGAGAACAGTCCAAAAATATTCTATGTGCCCAATCCATAGCACCACGGTAAAGAGGTATGTATGGTGTAAATGAGATGCTACTGATGTCAGTTAACAGAATACAAGGAAACAGGGAGTTCACACCTTTGGAGCTTAGTAGTTCACAGCATTTGTACAATTTTGTAGAGTTAATGCTATTTTTTTAAATCTTTTACCTAACTGAGGTAATTAACCCTTTCACCTTTCAATCCATAAAATGAGGTGCCAGAAACACATGTGGCCATAAGAGGACTTTCTTCTGTCATTCCTTATCCCATCTGAGACAAAGCCACCTGTCTGGATTACCCACAATGCACTGGGCGAGGGATACCGTCGTGGCTATGTTGTTTTTTAGAGTGTGTCGGAAGTCAAGAGGTGAGAGGCTTACGGAGGCCAAGTGAAGTGCATGCACACAGTTCAAGCTGCACTATTAGGACAACAGAACGACTAAATTAATTTAATAATCTTGGTCCAAGAAAATAATTTTGGCAGAGATTGCACTGTATTATTTGGATCTTTTTTCTGTCTACTTCAGTCTGAAATGCTCATTAGAGTACAGAAGCAGAAGAGAGTCCATCACTAATAAGGAGTTCTTAAGGCTGTTCTAAGCTACTTATCTGAATATATTTTTTGCAGGGCAATGTAATTTTTATAGAGATGGCTGGGCATAGCACTGCCACAATTTCATTCTGTGCAGAAGGACCCAATGGGATATAAGAAGCCAGCAAAGATGCACTCTCACACTCTCACTGGAGTCTGGAGCGTGCTGAGACAAAAGAAGCATGTGGAGCATCTGTGCTGGTTTGACATCAGGGCCTACTTCAACCAGAAGGCTACTCCCTGCTCCATTTGGCCTGCCCAGAGTTGTGCTGCCCGCAGAGGATGCTATCTCACTGACTCACATTCTCAGGCTGCCCATGCTCCTTCCACCACTGCAGATGTACTCTGTGAGGACTCTGGGAAAACAGCCACCAAAGCACTTACATGCAAATCAAGAATGCGGTCAACATATTGCCAGTATCCTGGCAAGGAGACAACAGAGAGTAATAAAGGGAAAGAAGAGGTGGAGTGGGCATTGGGAGGGCTGGAAGACAAAAAGAACCTAATGGAAGAGTCTTTTGCAGAGATGTACACACATGGGTGACATGGGTGATAAAAAGACTGAATGGATTTGCTCATCACTTTCTTGCATTACCCACTGAATTTTTAATGCTTCATTATAAAAATCACTTCTCTACCACAATGCTTCTAAGTTTAGAGCCTGCCTCTGAAGTCTGAACATTTCATATGCCAATTCATCACGGTTTTAAACTCAATCATATTATTAGTCAAAAGTGATATAATTCTAAGCCCATCAATCCCATTTTTATCAGCACTAACCAGAGGCAGATTAAATGAGAACTAGACTGCATTCCCGCAGAAAATGCAAAAAGTGTGCTTGCAAATATGTGTGCCAATTATTTAAAGTTTTTACCAATTGGCACTATAGGCTGCAATACACTGCCATGGCAGAACATTATGCAGGCCATGGCATGGGGATTATGACATCACTCGAGAGTTCTATTCCTGAACATTCCAAATAAAAAAAAATGGCAGTTGGTCCAGGTGCAACTGTTCTGTCAAGTTATCCTACCCCTAGGATTCGTCCTACCATGGCTACTGCGCATGCGTTGAAGACATTGCGTCATATTTTATCAGAACATCCTACCGATCAGCTGGGCTGATAAAAAATTGGTGATAAGTGTATTATATATACGTACCTACACACAATTTAAACAAGCTATGTTCAATATTTGTAAAGTGTAACGTTTAAGCATGTCTTGTTATTTTTGTTATGGTAAGTCATAGAATTGACCGATGTTATCAGTAAACAATGACAAGCTGAAAGCTATCAGGCTAATATAAAACGAAGCTACTCAATACTTAGCAACTGTTATTTTCCTCGGTAACTTAAGTACGAAAACAGCTTTTGGCTTGCGCCGTGTGTGTGTTTAACGAGTTCGTCTTGGATGTCTGTGGTGAAGGACGATCGCGGGGACAACAAGTAGGCTATTGCTGAACTCCCCCAGTAACAAGAATAAAAGAACGTTAAACAAACTCTGGTGTTTGTGTGTTTGATTGGTGGGTGGCATCCCCAGCTTTGATGTTCTTGGCAATCATTGGATGTTTCACTGATGTGGTAACTTTTTATACTATAACTTCTGACACTTAAGCTGTCAACTTCATTCTGAAGAAACCCACGAACAGAGATTTGACAAAGCAAGGTAAGTGATCACACGGAACATTTGTGTCTGTCAATGTGATTGTGTTGGAATATAAATTGATGTTTTTAATGGAAATTCAACAAGACGCTGGACGTATTGACAGTGTTTAAGGCTATTGGGGATCCTTTCCCAAAATGTCTCGTCTTTTGCGACTTGTGACTTAATTATCATGTTAAATAAAATCTATTCTAAACTACTTAGTAAGTACTGCTACCTTGGCGTTTTCTATAACGCTTGGAACTTCACAATTAATGATAATACGACAATTAAATGTAGCAAGCGAACAGGGTAAAATAAATTAGGCTATAAATAAAATGACTGCTTTTCAATTCCAATAACGGAATGAATCTGTCAACGCACAACGAACAATGACTAAATAAAATGACTAATATATTTTCAATTCCAATAACACTATTAATGTGTTGTCAACATATGCAGCCAGCATTTAAACAGCGAACCGCGTCAGGTAGGATTTTTTGACGAAGCAGCCTTCGCGCATGCGCAGTAGCCATGGTAGGACGAATCCTAGGGATAGGATAACTTGACAGAACACAACTGCCACAGTATTGTCTGCCTCTCTTTCCCCATTTTTAAACTGTCCTGTTTCAAACAGTTTGAGTAGTTGCCGCATGAAAATTTACAAAGTTTAAATCAAGCTTATAGGTTAAATTGTTCAGTTTTGATCATTTAAAACTTCATACATGCACCCTGACCTGTTTACAGTAAGATGATGAAATGTATGGCAAAATCCCATAGACTGTCTGACACCATTTTTAAACTGTCCTGTCTCAAAAAGTTGAAATAGTTGCCACATGAAAATTACACAGGTCACAGCCAGATCCAAGACCTCTCTTACAAAGTTTAAATCAAGTTTATAGGTTAAGCGGTTAAGTTTTAATCATTAAAAAACCGAGTGGAGGTTAGAGTGAGGGGAGAGGTCACTCTGGCTGTGAGAGTGGAGCAGTGTACTGTGACATCATCAGCCTGAACATTCCGCCATTCATTTTCAATGGGCCAAAAAGTTGCAGAAAAACGACAAATAATGGACGAACGACAAGAGGTACGGTATACCGAAATGTAGGCGGTCATGTCCAAACCGGGCCGGACGTTTTAGAGTTGGAACGGTGTCTCTATCTCGAAAGCCTGAGGACTAATGTCTGAAAAATCTGGGTGAATTTTTTTTTGTTGAAAAATTGCGGAGAAGAATAATAAACGGTGGGAGAACAATACGTGTGCTCTGCAAGCACACTTAACTATAATCCAGTGCAAATTCTGAGCCTTGATGAGTCCAGTGTATGGGCGGTCATATGCGTGTACAGTTTTGCACGACTCTGTGCTCATCGACTCAAACGCACCCAGGCTGCCTGCCATGAGTAACCTGTTGCCATGGTGACCTCTCCTGAGCCAACACATCGCTACGCTCCAGCCAGACTCTGTTTGCTGACAGCAACATAAGGTGCCTGACAGACATATCAGCTGTAATGATGCTTCTACTTTAGGTAGCCACAACCAACATTGATGGGTTGTGCTGTCATTCTGTTCCCACTTCTAAATGTCTGGGTTGCATTAAGAAGCTGTATGTCAGGATACAGCCCAGTCCCACTGATGGGTGTCCTATTCCTGGAGAAGGACTGATCATCAGCAAAATATCATATCTCAGGCCATTACCACTAAAGCTCCGTGGCTACTCTGCAGTTCTGAGGAATGTTAAAATATTGTATTGAGGTCATAATGTATAATGTATAATGTCTAAATGTATTCTTTTTGGCTTCATATTTGTACTGCTAATTAACAGGATCAGTGCACCTGTTTATAATGAGGGCTGTACAGATCCCAATACTGTCGTGCCTTATGACAACCCTTCAAATTTACACTTTCACTCATCACAACATGAAAAACAACTCTGTCCTTGGAGAGACATTTTTAAAACATACTGAAACTTATCTTTATCATAGCACCCCTGCAGTGTTGAATATAATTAAGTACTGTTATCTACTTTAATACAGTTTACCCAGCCTGTCAAGTGACTCAACTTGTTTACAAAAGAAATACCTACACTTTTCAAAGGCCACAGTGTCTCCAAACTAATCTTCAGACAAATGGGGGTGCTAAAGCAGGGTGTAATTAGCTTATTTGTTAAACTATAAAAGCTTCCTTTGATGTTGAAAGTAGTGTGGAGACCACGGTGTGTGATATTTACTTACAATAACACATGGCAGTATCTTTATCTATGACGTAGCATTCTATAGAAGTAATTGGGACAAACTCTCAGCTTATTCACAGCAGTTATCAAGCACATGGCTGGGGATTAAAGCACAACCTGAACAGTGACACTGACATTGTTGCTAGGTTACAGGGGCGCTGGCAAGTCTGACGCCACTCTGCTGGCTTGTTTTTTTTTTACTTTTTAAAAAAGTTGTACATATAAATGTAAATACTTTGTATATAAATGTAAATATTTTTTTCTATCACAGTATAGTTTAATTTAGATAACCTTGCTATTTTTTATTTATTTTTATTTGTATTTTTCACCATGGTTAGCATACTACTAGAGTAAATTTTGGCTAGACTTCAAAATCTAGGGTCATCTAGGGTTAGGGTTAGGGTTAGGCTTAGGCTATACTGCACTGCTCGCCTGCCCCACCTGTATGGTTGCTGCTTGTTTGTCTGCCTGCATCTCTCTCTGCCTGGCTGGTTTCCCTATGTGCTGAATGCTGTAATCATGCATGTCCTGTGCTGTATGCATCTCCTCCTGTTTGCAAGTTGGTGCCCAGTGAGGAGAAACCAAGAGAAGCCAGTTGCAAATCAACACTCTGGGCTCTATTTTCACGATCATACGCGCATTGTCTAACGTCTGTCGCGCAAGTTACTTTGGGGGCGTTCCCGACACAATTTGGTATTTTCACGGCAGAAAAAGTGAACATTGCGCCATGCGCATCGTTCAAAAGGGTTGGGTTAAGTTACTTCATTAGTCATGGGTGTGTTTTGGGTGTAACATATAATTAACCAATGAGAATTTATACTCTCATGTCCTTTAAGAGCCAGCGGGCGCATTGTCCATGGCCTGTTGCTATTACGAACGAACCCGGATGGGAGGAGCTTTTCGGTGGAGGAGCGTGAAGTAAAAGCGCGTGGGCAGTTAATATTCGGGGATGGAAAGAATCCCCCCAAACCTCCGCGGGTCAAAGAAGTATGGGAGGAAATATCTTCAGTAATTGTGTCCTGCTTTGGCAAGAAGAGAACTTTCTAACAGTGCCCAAAGCGGTACAACAACGTTAGAAGACGGGAAACAAAAGCTTTAAACTCAAAGGAAACATCAAAAATAAAAGGTGGAGGTCCATCAAACCATTAGTCCACTAGTTTTCTTTTTGATGGTTAGTCCATTTAAAAACTGCAGAACATTGCTATAAACTGCAAAACATTGCTATACTCTTATTATTGGTGCCTGTTTGCTTACTAAAACATAAAAATACATAGCTATACAAGCTATACATGTTGCAACTTTTCTGCCAGTTCAGCTCGCCTCCCTGGCGCAGCAGCAGGTGCATCGGGGTTCAAAGCGTTGTGCGCCCCGAAAATAGCACGACTGACGAAAAAACATGGTTTATGCTCATCATCGGCGCAACTGGTTTATGCGTTCTCATAATAGCATCTGGTGCGCTTTGTGCCAGACCACACCTCTTCTTTTCGCTGCCACACCCGTGAGGGCGCAGTGTCATTCGCTATCTAGACAATGCGATTTTTTGCCTGAAAAAATGAACGATGTTGCATGCGTATTAGTGGTCGCGTCATGTCTCTTCAGAAAAGTGGGCATGCACACTATTCAGACGCAACCGTTTTGCAATGTTTTGTGTACTCACAAGAGTGATGCCCAATTTGTAAAGGTCATGAGATGAATCGCAGCTGTCTATGCATCTGTTTCATGACAATGACACTGTTGCGCAACGTGTCTCATGTAGTCTTTCAATGTTTTACTATTAGTGCACAATGTATCAGCTTCAATTCCATGCTTTGCCACTACTGTAATAACTACTATAACTTTATTAAGTGTGCTTGGAGAGCACACTTATTGTTATCCCACTGTTTATTAAGTGTGCTTGCAAAAAGCACACTTATTGTTATCCCACCGTTTATTAAGTGTGCTTGCAAAAAGCACACTTATTGTTATCCCACCGTTTATTAAGTGTGCTTGCAGTTATTGCAGTTTATTATTCTTCTTCTCCTGAACCAGATCTTGAAGACGCTACTAGTCCTCAGGCTTTGGAGATAGAGACACCGTTCCAACTCTAAAACGACCGGCCCGGTTTGGACATGACCGCCTACATTTCGGTATACCGTACCTCTTGTCGTTCGTCCGTTATTGTCGTTTTTCTGCAACTTCTTGGCCCATTGAAAATGAATGGCGGAATGTTGGCACGCATATTTGCAAGCACACTTTTTGCATTTTCTGCGGGAATGCAGTCTAGTTAAGTGTGCTTGCAGAGCACACTTATTGTTATCCCACCGTTTATTATTATTATTATTATTATGCTGATTTTTCAACACAAAATTTTTCACCCAGATTTTGCATACCTCACTACTCCTCAGGCTTTCGAGATAGAGACACCGTTCCAACTCTAAAACGACCGGGCCGGTTTGGACAAGACCGCCCACTTTTCCCTATACCGTACCTCTTGTCGTTCGTCCGTTATTGTTTGTTTTTCTGCAAGTTTTTGTTGCCATTGAAATGAATGGCGGAATGTTCAGGCTGATGATGTCACAGTACACTGCTCCACTCTAGCTGCTAGAGTGAGCTCTGCCCTCACTCTAACCTCCACTCGGTTTTTTAATGATTAAAACTCAACCGCTTAACCTATAAACTTGATTTAAAGTTTGTAAGAGAGGTCTGGGATCTGACTGTGACCTGTGTAAAATTCATGCGGCAACTACTTAAACTGTTCGAGACAGGACAGTTTAAAAATGGTGTCAGATAGTCTATGGGATTTTGCCATACATTTCATCATCTTACTGTAAACAGGTCAGGGTGCATGTCTGAAGTTTTAAATGATCAAAACTCAACCGTTTAACCTAGAAACTTGATTTAAACTTTGTAAGAGAGGTCTGGGATCTGACTGTGAGCTGTGAAATTTTGATGCGGCAACTGCTTAAACTTTTTGAAACAGGACAGTTTAAAAATGGTGAAAGAGAGGCAGACAATACTGTGGCAGTTGCACCTGGACCAACTGCCATTTTTTAAATGTGGAATGTTCAGGAATAGAACTCTTGAGTGATGTCATAATCCCCATGCCATGGCCTGCATAATGTTCTGCCATGGGAGTGTATTGCAGCCTATAGTAGTTATCTCTAGTAGTTATCTATGTAGTCAGTGCAACTCTGCTAACTTAGCAAACGTTTGTTAGCCGTTATGCTAACAATGCTAGTAATGTTAACTATGCTAAAATGGAAAATAATTAAGTGGGTTAAAAGTGTTACTTGGTTGACTCAGCTAGTATTCGTTAGCAGTTACGTTAACAATGCTAACTATGCTAACAATGCTAATTATGCTAACTATGCTAAAATGTGAAGTAATTAACTGTGCTAACAGTGTTATGTAGTTATATTAGCTGAAGCTATTTAGCCGTTATGCTAACAATGCTAACTATGCTAAAATGTACAGTAATTAACTGGGTTAACAGTGTTACTTAGTTAACACAGCTAGTGTTTGTTAACAGTTATGTTAACAATGGTAATGATGCTAACAATGCTCATTATGCTAACTATGCTAAAATGTGAAGTAATTAACTGTGCTTACAGTGTTGTGTAGCTATATTACCGAAGGTATTTACCAGTTATGCTAACATTGCTAACAATGCTAAAATGCAAGCACACTTTTTGCATTTTCTGCGGGAATGCAGTCTAGTTCTTCTTCTTCTTCTTCTTCTTCTTCTTCTTCTCCTGAACCAGATCTTTCAGACGTTACTATTCCTCAGGCTTTCGAGATAGAGACACTGTTCCAACTCTAAAACGACCGGCCCGGTTTGGACAAGACCGCCTACATTTCTGTATACCGTACCTCTTGTCGTTCGTCCGTTATTGTCGTTTTTCTGCAACTTTTTGGCCCATTGAAAATGACTGACGGAATGTTCAGGCTGATGATGTCATAGTACACTGGTCCACTGTAGCAGCCAGAGTGAGCTCTGCCCTCACTCTAACCTCCACTTCGTTTTTTAATGATTAAAACTTAACCGCTTAACCTATAAACTTCATTTAAAGTTTGTAAGAGAGGTCTGGGATCTGACTGTGACCTGTTGAAAATTCATGTGGCAACTACTTAAACTGTTTGAGGCAGGACAGTTTAAAAATGGTGTCAGACAGTCTATGGGATTTTGCCATACATTTCAACATCTTACTGTAAACAGGTCAGGGTGCATGTCTGAAGTTTCAAATGATCAAAACTCAACTGTTTAACCTATAAACTTGATTTAAACTTTGTAAGAGAGGTCTGGGATCTGACTGTGAGCTGTGACATTTTGATGCGGCAACTACTTAAACTGTTTGAAACAGGACAGTTTAAAAATGGTGAAAGAGAGGCAGAAAATACTGTGGCAGTTGCACCTGGACCAACTGCCATTTTTTAAATGTGGAATGTTCAGGAATAGAACTCTTGAGTGATGTCATAATCCCCATGCCATGGCCTGCATAATGTTCTGCCATGGGAGTGTATTGCAGCCTATAGTAGTTATCTCTAGTAGTTATCTATGTAGTCAGTGCTGCTCTGTTAACCTAGCAAACGTTTGTTAGCCGTTATGTTAACAATGCTAGCTATGCTAACTATGCTAAAATGCAAAATAATTAAGTGGGTTAAAAGTGTTACTCGGTTGATTCAGCTTGTACTTGTTAGCAGTTATGCTAAGAATGCTAACAATGCTAATTATGCTAACTATGCTAAAATGTGAAGTAAGTAACTGTGATAACATTGTTGTGTAGCTATATTAGCTGAGGCTATTTAGCCATTATGCTAACAATGCTAACTATGCTAAAATGCAAAGTAATTAACTGGGTTATCAGTGTTACTTGGTTAACTCAGCTAGTATTCGTTAACAGTTGTGCTAATGACGCTAATTATGCTAACAATGTTAATTATGCTAACTATGCTAAAATGTGAAGTAATTAACTCTGCTTACAGTGTTGTGTAGCTATATTAGTTGAAGGTATTTAGCAGTTATGCTAACATTACTGGCAATGCTAACTTTGCTAAAATGCAAGCACACTTTTTGCATTTTCTGCGGGAATGCAGTCTAGTTAAGTGTGCTTGCAAAAAGCACACTTATTGTTATCTCCCCGTTTATTATTATTAAGTGTGCTTGCAGAGCACACTTATTGTTATCTCCCCGTTTATTATTCTTCTTCTCCTGAACCAGATCTTGAAGACGCTACTAGTCCTCAGGCTTTGGAGATAGAGACACCGTTCCAACTCTAAAACGACCGGCCCGGTTTGGACATGACCGCCTACATTTCGGTATACCGTACCTCTTGTCGTTCGTCCGTTATTGTCGTTTTTCTGCAACTTCTTGGCCCATTGAAAATGAATGGCAGAATGTTGGCACGCATATTTGCAAGCACACTTTTTGCATTTTCTGCGGGAATGCAGTCTAGTTCTTCTACTTATTCTCCTGAACCAGATCTTTCAGACGTTACTATTCCTCAGGCTTTCGAGATAGAGACACTGTTCCAACTCTAAAACGACCGGCCCGGTTTGGACAAGACCGCCTACATTTCTGTATACCGTACCTCTTGTCGTTCGTCCGTTATTGTCGTTTTTCTGCAACTTTTTGGCCCATTGAAAATGACTGACGGAATGTTCAGGCTGATGATGTCATAGTACACTGGTCCACTGTAGCAGCCAGAGTGAGCTCTGCCCTCACTCTAACCTCCACTTCGTTTTTTAATGATTAAAACTTAACCGCTTAACCTATAAACTTCATTTAAAGTTTGTAAGAGAGGTCTGGGATCTGACTGTGACCTGTTGAAAATTCATGTGGCAACTACTTAAACTGTTTGAGGCAGGACAGTTTAAAAATGGTGTCAGACAGTCTATGGGATTTTGCCATACATTTCAACATCTTACTGTAAACAGGTCAGGGTGCATGTCTGAAGTTTCAAATGATCAAAACTCAACTGTTTAACCTATAAACTTGATTTAAACTTTGTAAGAGAGGTCTGGGATCTGACTGTGAGCTGTGACATTTTGATGCGGCAACTACTTAAACTGTTTGAAACAGGACAGTTTAAAAATGGTGAAAGAGAGGCAGAAAATACTGTGGCAGTTGCACCTGGACCAACTGCCATTTTTTAAATGTGGAATGTTCAGGAATAGAACTCTTGAGTGATGTCATAATCCCCATGCCATGGCCTGCATAATGTTCTGCCATGGGAGTGTATTGCAGCCTATAGTAGTTATCTCTAGTAGTTATCTATGTAGTCAGTGCTGCTCTGTTAACCTAGCAAACGTTTGTTAGCCGTTATGTTAACAATGCTAGCTATGCTAACTATGCTAAAATGCAAAATAATTAAGTGGGTTAAAAGTGTTACTCGGTTGATTCAGCTTGTACTTGTTAGCAGTTATGCTAAGAATGCTAACAATGCTAATTATGCTAACTATGCTAAAATGTGAAGTAAGTAACTGTGATAACATTGTTGTGTAGCTATATTAGCTGAGGCTATTTAGCCATTATGCTAACAATGCTAACTATGCTAAAATGCAAAGTAATTAACTGGGTTATCAGTGTTACTTGGTTAACTCAGCTAGTATTCGTTAACAGTTGTGCTAATGACGCTAATTATGCTAACAATGTTAATTATGCTAACTATGCTAAAATGTGAAGTAATTAACTCTGCTTACAGTGTTGTGTAGCTATATTAGTTGAAGGTATTTAGCAGTTATGCTAACATTACTGGCAATGCTAACTTTGCTAAAATGCAAGCACACTTTTTGCATTTTCTGCGGGAATGCAGTCTAGTTAAGTGTGCTTGCAAAAAGCACACTTATTGTTATCTCCCCGTTTATTATTATTAAGTGTGCTTGCAGAGCACACTTATTGTTATCTCCCCGTTTATTATTCTTCTTCTCCTGAACCAGATCTTGAAGACGCTACTAGTCCTCAGGCTTTGGAGATAGAGACACCGTTCCAACTCTAAAACGACCGGCCCGGTTTGGACATGACCGCCTACATTTCGGTATACCGTACCTCTTGTCGTTCGTCCGTTATTGTCGTTTTTCTGCAACTTCTTGGCCCATTGAAAATGAATGGCAGAATGTTGGCACGCATATTTGCAAGCACACTTTTTGCATTTTCTGCGGGAATGCAGTCTAGTTCTTCTACTTATTCTCCTGAACCAGATCTTGAAGACGTTACTATTCCTGAGGCTTTCGAGATAGAGACACCGTTCCAACTCTAAAACGACCGGCCCGGTTTGGACCAGACCGCCCACAATTCTGTATACCGTACCTCTTGTCGTTCGTCCGTTATTGTCGTTTTTCTGCAACTTTTTGGCCCATTGAAAATGAATGGCGGAATGTTCAGGCTGATGGTGTCATAGTAAACTGGTCCACTGTAGCAGCCAGAGTGAGCTCTGCCCTCACTCTAACCTCCACTTCGTTTTTTAATGATTAAAACTTAACCACTTAACCTATAAACTTCATTTAAAGTTTGTAAGAGAGGTCTGGGATTTGACTGTGACCTGTGTAAATTTCATGTGGCAACTACTTAAACTATTTGAGGCAGGACAGTTTAAAAATGGTGTCAGACAGTCTATGGGATTTTGCCATACATTTCATCATCTTACTGTAAACAGGTCAGGGTGCATGTCTGAAGTTTTAAATGATCAAAACTCAACCGTTTAACCTATAAACTTGATTTAAACTTTGTAAGAGAGGTCTGGGATCTGACTGTGAGCTGTGAAATTTTGATGTGGCAACTACTTAAACTTTTTGAAACAGGACAGTTTAAAAATGGTGAAAGAGAGGCAGAGAATACTGTGGCAGTTGCACCTGGACCAACTGCCATTTTTTAAATGTGGAATGTTCAGGAATAGAACTCTTGAGTGATGTCATATTCCCCTTGCCATGGCCTGCATAATGTTCTGCCATGGGAGTGTATTGCAGCCTATAGTAGTTATCTCTAGTAGTTATCTATGTAGTCAGTGCTGCTCTGTTAACCTAGCAAACGTTTGTTAGCTGTTATGCTAAAAAATGGTAGCAATGCTAACTATGCTAAAATGGAAAATAATTAACTGGGTTAAAAGTGTTACTTGGTTGACTCAGCTTGTACTTGTTAGCAGTTATGCTAACAATGCTAATTATGTTAACGATGCTAATTATGTTAACTATGCTAAAATGTAAAGTAATTAACTGTGCTAACAGTGTTGTGTAGCTATATTAGCTGTAGCTATTTAGCCGTTATGCTAACAATGCTAGCAATGCTAACTATGCCAAAAATGCTAAGTACTTAACTAAGTTAACAGTGTTACTTAGTTAACTCAGCTAGTATTTGTTACCAGTTATGCTAACAATGTTAACAATGCTAATTATGCTAACTATGCTAAAAATGTGAAGTAATTAACTGTGCTTACAGTCTTGTGTAGATATATTAGCTGAAGCTATTTAGTGTTATGCTAACATTGCTAGTTATGCTAACTATGCTAAAATGCAAGCACACTTTTTGCATTTTCTGCGGGAATGCAGTCTAGTTAAGTGTGCTTGCAGAGCACACTTATTGTTATCTCCCCGTTTATTATTCTTCTTCTCCTGAACCAGATCTTGAAGACGTTACTAGTCCTCAGGCTTTTGAGATAGAGACACCGTTCCAACTCTAAAACGACCGGCCCGGTTTGGACATGACCGCCTACATTTCGGTATACCGTACCTCTTGTCGTTCGTCCGTTATTGTCGTTTTTCTGCAACTTTTTGGCCCATTGAAAATGAATGGCGGAATGTTCAGGCTGATGATGTCATAGTACACTGGTCCACTGTAGCAGCCAGAGTGAGTTCTGCCCTCACTCTAACCTCCACTTCGTTTTTTAATGATTAAAACTTAACCGCTTAACCTATAAACTTGATTTAAAGTTTGTAAGAGAGGTCTGGGATCTGACTGTGACCTGTGTAAAATTCATGTGGCAACTACTTAAACTGTTTGAGGCAGGACAGTTTAAAAATGGTGTCAGACAGTCTATGGGATTTTGCCATACATTTCATCATCTTACTGTAAACAGGTCAGGGTGCATGTCTGAAGTTTTAAATGATCAAAACTCAACCGTTTAACCTAGAAACTTGATTTAAACTTTGTAAGAGAGGTCTGGGATCTGACTGTGAGCTGTGAAATTTTGATGCGGCAACTACTTAAACTGTTTGAAACAGGACAGTTTAAAAATGGTGAAAGAGAGGCAGACAATACTGTGGCAGTTGCACCTGGACCAACTGCCATTTTTTAAATGTGGAATGTTCAGGAATAGAACTCTCGTGATGTCATAATACCCATGCCATGGCCTGCATAATGTTCTGCCATGGGAGTGTATTGCAGCCTATAGTAGTTATCTCTAGTAGTTATCTATGTAGTCAGTGCTGCTCTGTTAACCTAGCAAACGTTTGTTAGCTGTTATGCTAAAAAATGGTAGCAATGCTAACTATGCTAAAATGGAAAATAATTAACTGGGTTAAAAGTGTTACTTGGTTGACTCAGCTTGTACTTGTTAGCAGTTATGCTAACAATGCTAATTATGTTAACGATGCTAATTATGTTAACTATGCTAAAATGTAAAGTAATTAACTGTGCTAACAGTGTTGTGTAGCTATATTAGCTGTAGCTATTTAGCCGTTATGCTAACAATGCTAGCAATGCTAACTATGCCAAAAATGCTAAGTACTTAACTAAGTTAACAGTGTTACTTAGTTAACTCAGCTAGTATTTGTTACCAGTTATGCTAACAATGCTAACAATGCTAATTATGCTAACTATGCTAAAAATGTGAAGTAATTAACTGTGCTTACAGTCTTGTGTAGATATATTAGCTGAAGCTATTTAGTGTTATGCTAACATTGCTAGTTATGCTAACTATGCTAAAATGCAAGCACACTTTTTGCATTTTCTGCGGGAATGCAGTCTAGTTCTTCTTCTTCTCCTGAACCAGATCTTTCAGACGTTACTATTCCTCAGGCTTTCGAGATAGAGACACCGTTCCAACTCTAAAACGACCGGCCCGGTTTGGACAAGACCGCCCACATTTCTGTATACCGTACCTCTTGTCGTTCGTCCGTTATTGTCGTTTTTCTGCAACTTTTTGGCCCATTGAAAATGAATGGCGGAATGTTCAGGCTGATGATGTCATAGTACACTGGTCCACTGTAGCAGCCAGAGTGAGCTCTGCCCTCACTCTAACCTCCACTTCGTTTTTTAATGATTAAAACTTAACCACTTAACCTATAAACCTCATTTAAAGTTTGTAAGAGAGGTCTGGGATCTGACTGTAACCTGTGTAAAATTCATGTGGCAACTACTTAAACTGTTTGAGGCAGGACAGTTTAAAAATGCTGTCAGACAGTCTATGGGATTTTGCCATACATTTCATCATCTTACTGTTAACAGGTCAGGGTGCATGTCTGAAGTTTTAAATGATCAAAACTCAACCGTTTAACCTATAAACTTGATTTAAACTTTGTAAGAGAGGTCTGGGATCTGACTGTGAGCTGTGAAATTTTGATGTGGCAACTACTTAAACTTTTTGAAACAGGACAGTTTAAAAATGGTGAAAGAGAGGCAGACAATACTGTGGCAGTTGCACCTGGACCAACTGCCATTTTTTAAATGTGGAATGTTCAGGAATAGAACTCTTGAGTGATGTCATAATCCCCATGCCATGGCCTGCATAATGTTCTGCCATGGGAGTGTATTGCAGCCTATAGTAGTTATCTCTAGTAGTTATCTATGTAGTCAGTGCTACTCTGCTAACTTAGCAAACGTTTGTTAGCTGTTATGCAAAAAATGCTAGCAATGCTAACTATGCTAAAATGCAAAATAATTAACTGGGTTAAAAGTGTTACTTGGTTGACTCAGCTAGTACTCGTTACCAGTTATGCTAACAATGGTAACAATGCTAATTATGCTAACTATGCTAACAATGTGAAGTAATTAACTGTGCTTACAGTGTTGTGTAGCTATATTAGCTGAAGTTATTTAGCAGCTATGCTAACATTGCTAGCAATGCTAACTATGCTAAAATGCAAGCACACGTTTTACATTTTCTGCAGGAATGCAGTCTAGTTAAATTTCCACTGCCAACATGAACATACAGTATGTCTCAAAAAAAGTAAGTACACCCCTAACATGTTTGTACTTTTTTTATTATATCTTTCCATGGGAGAAGTCTAAAGATATAATACTTTTCTACAACGTAAAGTAGCCAGTGTACAGCTTATATAACAGTGCAAATTTGCTGTTCCCTCAAAATAACTCAACACACAATCATTAATGTCTAAACGACTGGCAACAAAAGTGAGTACACCCCTATGTGAAAATGTCCAAATTGTGCACAATTACCCATTTTTCCTCCCTGGTGTCATGTTATCCATTAGTGTTACATGGTCTCAGGTGTAAATGGGTAGAAGTTGTGTTAAATTTGGTGTTATCACTCTCACACTCTCTCATACTGGTCATTGGAAGTTCAACATGGCACCTCATGGAAAAGAACTCTCTGAGGTTTTAAAAAAGAAAATTGTGGTTGCTTTACATGAAGATGGCCTAGGTTATAAGAAGATTGCCAACACCCTGAAACTGAGCTGCAGCACAGTGGCCAAGACCATACAGCGCTTCAAGAGGACAGGCTCTACTAAGAACAAGCCTCGCCATGGTTGACCAAAGAAGTAGAGTGCATGTGCTCAGCGTTATATCCAGAGGCTGTGTCTTCAAAATAAGCGTAGGAGTGCTGCCAGCATTGCTGCAGAGGTTGAGAGGTAGGGGGACTGCCGTCAGTGCGCAGACCATACGCTGCACACTGCATCAAACTGGTCTGCATTGCTGTCTGCATGGCATGGCAGAAGGAAGCCGCAGGGCAGTATTTCAACATGGTAACGACCCCAAGCACACCTCCAAGATGACCATGACTTGGGTGAGGGTGAAGGTGATGGACTGGCCTAGCATTCCAATTCAGCATCTGTGGGGCATCCTCAAACAGAAGGTGGAGGAGCTCAAGATCTCAAGCTCAAGGTCAGCTCCGTGATGTCATCATGTAGGAGTGGAAGAGGATTCCAGTGACAACCTGTACCAACCATGCCCAAGAGAGTTAAGGCAGTGCTGGAAAATAATGGTGGCCACACAAAATATTGACACTTTGGGCACAATTTGGACATTGTCACTTAGGGGTGTACTCACTTTTGTTGCCAGTGGTTTAGACATTAATGGTTGTGTGTTGAGTTATTTTGAGGGAACAGCAAATTTGCACTGTTATATAAGCTGTACACTGCCTACTTTACGTTGTTGCAAAGTGTTATATCGTTAGACTTCTCCCATGGAAAGATACAATAAAAAACGTACAAAAATGTTAGGGGTGTACTCACTTTTGTGACATACTGTACTGTACTGCATAAGTTGAGGTGACAGGTTAAAATATTTCTGGCCAATTAAATAACCAGACAGAACAAAAGGTTTTCAGTCAATTTACATTCTCGTCTGAATAAAAAAGTGTTACAACTTAAACAAGGCAGAAACCACAGCACAACATCAGAAGCAGTTTGCATTTCAGGAAGGGATACATCAGAAGACTGCCCATGTATAATCAGACAGAAAACAGGACATTAGAAAAACAAATGTATGTAAAGTACATATCAAGCACAATTATAAGGGAAAAGCTACTCAAGCAAAGTTTTGAAAAACTAATTGTGCCAAAAAGGTGCCATTCATAGTATGTATTTAATGTAAAATATGATGCTGTTCCTACAGTATAACAGTCAATCTAGAACTTCAGAAGTACTGTATGTGCTTTAAAAGTATGTTGAGGTGTCTCACACAATAGACCCAAAATCTCTGATTGGCCCAAACAATAAACACATTGTGGAAAGGCATTTTAGGAAGGGGAAAACTAAATCTCCTTACTTCTGCTTCCCTATAAGCCTTCCTATCATTTACACCATATAACAATGTTGGCAGAGGATAAGGACAAAATGGGCCAGCCTGGCAGGGCAGAGCACAATGAAGTGTTCAGCAAAGAAGTGTTCAATATTGGTGAAAACAATACACTTTAAGGACCGTGGATTACATGGATCCACTGCCCATGTTTGCATTTTTTGTAGCATATAGGTCTACTACTATAGGCCTAATCATTCATTTGTTTTTATATATTTATTCATCTAATTTTTAACATTAGTGTTATTTTTATCTATATTCTTTCTGCACAGTTCTGAAGTTAACCAGTCTATATTACTGTACACTTCAAGTTGTACATGTCATAATTACGTATGTAACAAATAAATCTACCTTGTATTTTGTATCTTTAGTCCAAAGCCTTTACTCTTGAAGCAACCTTAGCAAAATAGAACAAATAAACAGATGACTATTTATTGCATACTCAGATTTCCAATTACCCTGTGCTCAGTGACATCCCTAACAACTGTGTTCTCCCAGTGTGCATAGTAAAGAGAGGAGGATTTCTTAAGTATCAGAAAACCTAAGATAACTGAGCAAAGCTGATGCTGTGACTTTTACTGTACCCTTGGGATGTTTTAAAAGATTTAAGGGGGTAACTAATGCTAAATGAGCATTTCTTGCAAAAACCTTTTATAAAGGAAAATGTCTACATCCACAAGCCGGTAACTGTAAATGAAAAGAGAATAATGCAATAAAACAGAATATATTAAGCAAGCCAGCAAGTGAAGCTGGACAGTAGGTCACACTGTAGATGACGTTGGTTTATTCTCCTCACTTCCATTCACAATATATCTTTTCTTCTGTTAAGACATTTCTTTAACATGATTTCCCTTTAGTCTGGTATCTGTAAACATTCGAAAGTGTTGTGTTTAGTTTCAATTTTAAGGTGTTGTGCTGAAACTGAAATCTGGTCTAGTCTTCATCAACACTCACAGCTACACAATTTAGAACAGACTGAATGATTTGACAGACATAGTATTTCATTGGCTACCCCTACGTTTGGAAAGTCTCTTTGAGATTTTTTTTAATAAGGGGTTTAAATTTACCTGATGTTAAATCAAGCACTTAGTTTACTGACTACATCATACTTCCAGGGCACTATTGATGGATTATGGTGTGGGACCTTTTTACATAAAGTGCAAGAACCCATGTACAGTATTTACTAGGCAAAGACATGGAAGTATGTCACTGAGTGTGAGATGAAGTGGGCAAGGTCAAAGATCATCTCCTCTCATTTAAATTCCCTTCAATTTTGTTTTGTCAAAGTGAACTGGAATATAGTTGACATACCTGACCTTTGGCAACAATGTTACTGAAAAAGTCCAAAAGGTGTCAAATTTTAAAAAGCTACTATTGTAATCTAATAATACAGTTTGTGGTGAATAAGTAACATTACAAAGAGAATCTTTCCATGCTCTCTTACAACTACCAGCTTGATGTTCACTCTATATAAAAAAAGAGTAAATTCACCTGTGTTCTTGTAATATTTGTATCAGCAGTTTTAGCTAATTAAATGGCCTTTTAATGGATTAAAAAACACACACCAAGAAAAACAACAAAAATGACATGAGGGTTTTCATGGATTTATAATGTGTCCTGGCAACAATATCCACACTTGTGTACCTGCCAGTTTCTATTCTTAGCTTGGGAGAACCTCCCACTCCCTACTCTGTGCTGTTTCGTATGGTAAAGTCATCCAACTCAGTCAGATGAGAATCCAAGGGTCCAACAAGCAACTTGCTCATTGTCCTCGGCATCAACAGCCTTAAACTGTAAGCGTGAATTACTTCAGTGCTACAGTATCACCTCCACTGCCAACCAACAGAAAAGTATTTTTATGACAGAACTTAAAGATAAATAAGTATGTAGTAAGTAAGTAGTAAGGGGTTGCAAGGTATTCAGAGGTCATAGTGGCGATATCAGGGCTATGCCATAAAAATTGTGAAACTGGGCTTTAACATGCTAACTGACAACTCTGCTGATTTGACTGCTGCAATTACTCAAGCAATATGCAGGAGCAATATGCAGTATGCAGAAGTCATAAAAATCGTCTCATCTAAGGTCAGTCACAAGTACTAAAAGAGAGTATATGATTTGAGAAACACTAAGCATGCACACTTCTGTGAAAAAAAACAGAAAAATCCAGGCCGAACTAGGGGTAGAAATTGATATAATTTTATCAAAATCAATGCCAGTATCGATTCTTCCTATCAATCTGAATCGTGGTAATCATGTATGATACGAACAAATCACTGTTTCTGAATCTTAAAAAAGTGTCCGTAAAGTGAGCTAGCAAGCTAACGAACTAGCTCAATCGCTAGCTCAAATGAACTGCAATAACTACCAATATACCTATGTGCTAAAAGCTAACAATCAGACTAACAAAGACTTCCCTTAAACACATTGCTGTAAACCTTATAACTTTCTGTTGCTCTATCTACACAGTAAATTCGGTAGTGTTAAATATGAAGTGTTAAATTTAACCAACACTTAGAGAGTTATTTTAAAGGGGTCCTTCCGCTAAAAAACACTTTGAGTAGCTCTATTTACAATGTGGTGGTGTAAACCCTCATGGTTTTACTGGTCATTGAAGGGTCAAGCTAACCAAAACGAGCGGATCAGAGCAGGCTAAACCTATCTACGTCACTAGGTCGTAAGCCATGTATGGTACGCCCACATCCCAGAGGAAGAACAGTGGACAGAAGCTAGGTAAGCGAAAGACAGCGAATTTGCCCAATCAGAGGTGCCTTATTGACACGTCATGGATATTCACGAGGGACACCGCAAAAGCCAGTCATTCAACTACTAGACCTCTTCTAGCCAAGGGGGCAGGAACAGACGCGGAAGTTGAAACACCCATGGGGCGAAAAAAACCCCGGAAAGGGCCCAGTAGCCTTTAGCATTCCATAGACTTTCATTCATTTTACCGTCACTTTGACATGAAATAACTTTACATAGGAAGCACGTCATACTTTGATGTTGGCATCGTTAGACACCGGAGAAACCACTGCAAAACATATTTTCCTCGATCGGAAATCTGTCATGTCATTGTCTTGTAAGAAAAGTTTTTCTGAAATTGTGCTAAAAATGTCGTCACTAACTAAGCGACGGTGAGTAACTTTCTGTCGCACAGGAGAAAATTTACCATAGTCTTTAAATAACAAGCCGTAGCCATACTCATGCCTGTGTAGTTTTCTGTTCATGTCAGGGAAACATTTCCAGTAACATTTCCCACAAAGGTAGCATTGAGTTTGTAATTTTTTTGTAAGAGGGGTCGTTATCTAGTTATGGATCTTTACCATTCGATGCAAGTGAAGCCCAACGAAAGACGGCTAAGCTAAGCTAAACGCCAGCCTTGTATGTACATGTTAACCCTATGCATGTTAACTAGCTAGCTCCCTCGACATGCCAACTTGTAAGATTGCCTGGAATCAAAGTTGGTAGAAAATGAATCAAGTCCACAAGTACAATATTAGCCCTCCACTTAAGTTAACGTGATTGTACTTATGATGATGGTAAAAATATATTTATTAAGAAAATGATCGTATGTCGTCTGATTTGTGAACGAGCATCTACTAGTCAGTTTATTGTATTCAGGTTCGTTGGCTAACGTCAGCCTGGTGACCAATTTGAAAAATTGAAAATCTGGCTTCATCCGGTCCCCATTGAAAACGACGCCATCCCTCAGTCCATTTCTTCTACTGTCTATGGTTCTAGCTTACAGAAAACAGTGTCAAGCAAGAGATCTAGGACATAATTTTTCACAGAAATGACGCACAATGCATTCAACCATAATGGCGACACAGAAATATGAATAAAAACTAGATGTACCGCATAGCGTATTGAAGTGTATTGAAGTGTGGGAATCATAGGTATGGTGAGTTTGTGGTAGGTCAGTGTTGTGAGGTGAGAGTTTGTGTGGAAATGATTTGTTGGAAGTGGGCATGGATGTGGGTTTTGAATGAATGACATTCTGTGTGTTTGTGTATATTTTGTGTAGTTCCCACCTCCTCGGTCCAAGATATTAGCAATGCAAAATCCCTATTTTTGCATTTAACTATATGACTAGGTGGCGCTATTTCTTCAAGTGAGTGTTTATGGGATGGGTTGATACGCCTCTTTAACACTGGCTTACTAACACAAAATCATTGTCTTGGGCAAAATTTTGATAAGTTATTGAACAAAAACTGTTTTTGTACACCTAGGTTTGACCGGAAACATTGCACCCATGTAGTGAAATGTCACAAAATTTGGTGCACATGAAAAGAAAGCGGTTCAAAGTTGTCATGTCAACTTTGACCAAATATGAGCAATTAGAAGCCGAGATATGGACTTTTGGAGAATTTTAAGCTATGTTTTGAATTTTGATTGACATGTAACTTTGAAACAGTCCATCTCAAGATAAATCCTTTGATAACTTTTTCTGACCATTGTCTGTAGATGACATGTACGAAATTTGGTGAGATTCACATGAACGGCCTATGACGAGTTTGTTTGGTTTCGCTTTCACAATGTTAAAATTTCACGGAAATTCTTTTTGTTGGAAGTGGGCGTCGACCAGTGTTTTCAATGCGGGAGGTTCAATAGATTTCACAACAAAAAAGAACTGCTTGTAAACATTACTGTTCTCTAGATAATAGGCAAAATGACATTTTGTACAATTACAGCGCCCCCTATGGGCCAAATTGTATGGCATGTGCTGTGCTTTTAGAGGTCTTTGTGCTGATTGTGCATGACATATTTTGTGCAGTTCCCACCTTCCCAGTCCAAGACATTGGCAATACAAAATCCCAATTTTTGCATTTACCCCTATCACTAGGTGGCGCCATGCTTCAAGTGACAGTTTATGGGCTGGGTCAATGCGTCTTTGTAACCCCGACATACTACCACAAAATCACTGTCTTGGGAAAAAATGTTGATGAGTTTTTTTTTTTAAACTTGTTTTTGGACCCCTAGCTTTGACAAAAAACATTGTCCCTTTGACAAAATATCACAAAATTTGATGCACATAAACAGAAAGCTGTTTAGAGGTGGCATGTCAATTTTTACAACATTGGAGCAATTAGAAGCCAAGATATGGACTTTTAAAGAATTTTAAGCTATGTTTCAAATTTTCATTGACATGTAACTTTTTAAACGGTTTATCTCAAGACAAATCCTTTGATAACTTTTTGTCACCATTGTCTGTAGATGACATGTACCAAATTTGGTGAGATTCACATGAACAGCCTATGACAAGTTCGTTTGGTTTCACTTTCACAATGTTAAAATTTCACGGAAATTCTTTTTGTTGGAAGTGGGCGTCGACCAGTGTTTTCAATGCGGGAGGTTCAATAGATTTCACGACGAAAAAGAACTGCTTGTAAACATTACTGTTCTCTAGATAATAGGCAACATGACATTTTGTACAATTACAGCGCCCCCTATGGGCCAAATTGTATGGCATGTGCTGTGCTTTTAGAGGTCTTTGTGCTGATCGTGCATGACATATTTTGTGCAGTTCCCACCTTCTCGGTCCAAGATATTGGCAATATAAAATCCCATTTTTCGCATTTACCCATATCACTAGGTGGCGCTACACTTTAAGTGAGTGTTTATGGGCTGGGTCGATACGCCCCTGTAACACTGACATATCACAAAAAATTCATGAGTTATTCAGCAAAAACTTTTCGGCGTCTCCCCCTCTTTGATGGACACTGGCACAGCGGGGGTGTGGCCCTTGGGGGCCAAAAGCTCCTATTCGCTCAAAAACTTCTAGGGCTACATGCCTATAAAGATTCATCTCCCCCAGAGTTACAGTGTCCTGGCAATCGTTGACGAAAAATCGGTGAAAAAAATAAATAAAAAAAAAAAAAAAAAAAAAGGGAAAAATCTCGACAACACTATAATGACCGCTTTCGCTAGCTTCGCTAGCGGTGGTCATAATAACGATGAAAGTTCACCTTTAAAGGTCGACTCAGTTAAAAAAATCAGACGTCTACATTGTTTCAAATGTGTTTTCATGTTTCCGAAAACACCCCCCTTGTAGATGAGAGTTACTTTGTAAAGTTGTTATGACAAATAATAAACTTTTTTTTAACCGTTTTTCACCATCCTTAGCCACACCCTCCAAAAAACTTTATTCAAGCACGAGCTGGTCATTACGTATGAAGATGAATATCCCTTACTTTGTTTCTAGGTCTAGCTACAGTTTGTTGCCATCTGTCCCTAAGTGCTATAGCGTATATATAAGCCTAGGCTACTCGATTGTGTATTCATATATATTTATATTCATAATTATATTCATACTTGTATTTATTAGGGGTGTAACGGTATACAAAAATCACGGTTCGGTACGTACCTCGGTTTTGAGGTCACGGTTCGGTTCATTTTCGGTACAGTATGGAAATAAAATGCGAAACCATTTTCTTCCTCAGCATGGTGTTTATTTAACCAAAATGTCAATATAGAAATGGAAACAGTAAAAAAAATTCAAAGTGCTGCTTGGTACCAATAAGTTAAATGAAATATTCTCAAATTAATCAATGTTTGAAATAAAAAATACATTTCCTTTTTACAGTAAACTAAATCAACATTTAAAGTGCAGCACTCAGTTCCAGTTACAATAAGGAATTCGTTGTAAATCTAAATCTAAATTTTTTTGCCAGGAAGATAAGTTTATTTAAATGAGATAGGTGTTATGACCAATTAGATCAGCGTGTGGTGTGTTTAGTGCGTGACGTTTGCTTAAGAGAGGGGAGTTACAAAAAATTCAGACCAACGTGGGGGACACTTCTGGAACCTCTAACGTTAAAGTGTTTGTATGATTTAAAGTCTCTGAGTGACCAAAAGTGATGGTGCCGTCACGGATTGTGCCACGAACTGACTTAAGACAAGCAGAGTACTCTAGATTACCATTTAATCACTCGAAGTTTTAAGCTAGCAAAGTTAGCTTACGACTAGCTAACTATTAGCAAGCTGGCTAACAAATACGGCCACAAGCTTGTCCTAGTACACTTCTTGCATTTGTAGAATGATATTACAACACTTAAATATCATCTAGGCAACACAACGACGCCCATGTAGCCCCTGCAATATGCAATTTTGAATCAGTTGCTGCTGTTAGATGTAGGCTGTCTTGCGGCATAACTTATGTTGGCTAGCCAGGCTGGCATTTCGCCCTGTCGGGTCGAAACCAGGCGTAAAAGTTTTGAAGTGAAGTGGTAAGAATAGAAAGGCTCGTCTGTTTGGTTCGCCGTGTGACGTTACCTCCACGTGGTCGTAAGAGCACAAATCACAAACGAGTTTCTCTTAAGAACTTCCCTTACTACTCCAATCATATACAGCTATCCTCGTGAATGTTAAAAAGAGCCAAATGTAGTGGTAGCAGCATGTAAAACACATACTGACTGTACTCGTTCGGTACAGCACTGTATTGAACCGAACGTCTGTTTTTCCAGCGGTTCGGTACGAATACACATACCGTTACAGGCCTAGTATTTATATATTATATTATATTACATTATATTCAGTATGCCCAAACAATGTACAGTGGCGGGTTGTGGGAATATGGCGAAAGATGGGATAAGTCTCCATTTCTTCCCAAAGGACAAGACCCTAAGGAAGGTTTGGGTAAAACCATAGACTGTATAGGGTAAAACGGGTTAAGCTCACTCGGGCTAAATGGAGAGGACCGTCGGCGTTTAGCGTCATCTGTAGTGAACATTTTTGTCACGAAGACTTTGATGACGGACTGTTTCATTTACTGGGTATGAGGCGGAGGAGACCGCTATACCCCTTATCACAACTGTTGTGAAGCCCAGAAGGGAGCAACCATCTTCGGTGAACAGAGAGTGGAAGACTCTATGAAGTGTCAATCTATATTTACAACACAACGACTACCTTGAACTTGAAGATGAATAATATGAACATATGTGATACGTGAACTACACATGAACAAATCTAGTGAACTTGAACAACACTGCCACACGGCCGCACACACACGGGCACACCATACTTAAAATGTCAGCTACATACATGGCGAACAACAAAGTAAATTCATGGACGCCTATAGAATTAAGTTGTAAATTAACAGCAATCAAAAAGACTACAACCCCCCTGCCATATTCAACAGATTATTACTAGCTAAATAGGTTTACATGTGCGGTCAAAAGTTTGTTAAGGTGGTGCTAGCTGTCAGACTAGCCTGTCATGCTATGAATTTGACGCTAGTAGAAGTCACAATAAGTAGACGCTAAATCCTACGTCAAATGATTTCAGATGCAGTGAAAGTAATATTACTTGTGACTGTCTTGGTAACGAGTGCCACGGCAGGCATGTGATAAAGGAAACCCTCTGTCCTACCTTAAGTTGGTGCAGGAGTCCTTAGTAAAAAATTACGTCTTGGTTATTACCTCTGTTAACAACACATTTATAACACGGGCCTATACATTAATAATGACAGCTTTTTCATACAGATAAAGCTCAACACAAAACATTTTCGCAATGCACGTGTTTGGGAATGCATACTGTACAATAATGTGGTTGGTAGAGACTAGCGCAGCCAACAACTTATTGCATCTTTTATTTTCCTCAGGAACATTACTTTGATCCTCAATGTGGAGAGGGGTACCTAGCTTGGAAAATCAAGAATATCCAGAGGAATTGCTCACAGAAACGAAGCCACTCAAGCAAGACACGTTGTGGAGGGCCAACAGATGAGAGAACAGCGCCAGGTGTTCTTGATGACCTTACTCAAGACGAGTGTAAAGCAGCCTTGTCCTACATGAAGCACTGCTCAGATGAGACTGCAAGCAAGCAGAAGATGCAAGCCACGTTTCAGCACAGGCGACGCTTGATTGAAGACCCAGACAAACAAGTGTTCAAACATTCTAACAGAGTTTCCGCGTTCTAAGGATGTCAAAAGACTGGTAAGATACAGCTAAACACTTTACATTTACAGGCTTTTAGTTTAGTATCCAACTGTATTACTGTAACAAATGCATGAAAAGGACAATGCTGTAAGTTGGTATTATTTTTGTAAAAGACACAAATAGTAAAAAAGTAACTGAACAGTAACAACAGTAACAAACAAGATTTTAGAACAGAACCAGTGTCATTTTTACAATTCCCCATTCCACATATATATGTTTATATATGTATTTATATATATGTTTATATATGTGTTTATATACGGCTTTTTTTAGTCGTTGTATGAAGGTTCTCATTCTGAGAAGAAGTCTACAGTACTGAATTCGCCTTTGGTTAAGACCCGCTTGCCTTGGGTTAGAGTTGTTATGATTCGTGCTGTCAAAAACTGTCGGACCTCTTTTTGCAGCGTGATTGGTCAATGAACATTCGAGGGTGGGTCTTAGCCAAAGGTCAATTAGATTGTGATTTTGTTGTAATGGTATTTTCTTGTTCATTTGTTTTGTTTCTAGATTGAACAGGACTTTACACGTCTATTTGGTGGTGTGGTGTCTGCAGAGTTTTTGGAGAGATGGCCAACTGCGTTCAAGCACAAAGTTGCAGGAACTGCTTGACGCTGCAGAGGCTGTGGAGAATGAGGAAGATGGAAATGATGCACATGAGATAGTCAATCAGCTACTTTAATCCGTTCAGACACGGCCTTATAAACTTGCTGTTACCAGATGGAAATAATCAAGTCGCAGTGTATTACTAAATGCCCTGTGTGGTGTCATACAATGGTAGTTAACTTTCCAGAGACTATTACAGCAGATCATTGGTGGTACGTCATGCATTATGGGGCTACAATGTTAACTAGACTGCATTCCCGCAGAAAATGCAAAAAGTGTGCTTGCATTTTAGCATAGTTAGCATTGCTAGCATTGTTAACATAATGGCTAAATAGACCCAGCTAATATAGGTACACAACACTGTAAGCACAGTTAATTACTTCATATTTTAGCATAGTTAGCATGATTAGCATTGTTATCATTGTTAGCAATACTACTGACGAATACCAGCTGAGTCAACCAAGTAACACTTTAAACCCAGTTAATTATTTTGCATTTTAGCATAGTTACCATTGCTAGCATTGTTAGCATAATGGCTAAATAGCCTCAGGTAATATAGGTACACAACACTGTTAGCACAGTTAATTACTTCATATTTTAGCATAGTTAGCATAATTAGCATTGTTAGCATTATTACCATTGTTAGCATTACTGCTAACGAATACTAGCTGAGTCAACCAAGTGACACTTTTAACCCAGTTAATTATTTTGCATTTTAGCATAGTTAGCATTGTTAGCATAACGGCTAACAAACGTTTGCTAGGTTAACAGAGTAGCACTGACTACATAGATAACTACTAGAGATAACTACTATAGGCTGCAATATACTCCCATGGCAGAATATTATGCAGGCCTGGCATGGGGATTATGACATCACTCAAGAGTTCTATTCCTGAACATTCCACGTTTAAAAAATGGCAGTTGGTCCAGGTGCAACTGCCACAGTATTGTCTGCCTCTCTTTCACCATTTTTAAACTGTCCTGTTTCAAAAAGTTTAAGTAGTTGCCACATCAAAATTTCACAGCTCACAGTCAGATCCCAGACCTCTCTTACAAAGTTTAAATCAAGTTTATAGGTTAAACGGTTGAGTTTTGATCATTTAAAACTTCAGACATGCACCCTGACCTGTTTACAGTAAGATGATGAAATGTATGGCAAAATCCCATAGACTGTCTGACAGCATTTTTAAACTGTCCTGCCTCAAACAGTTTAAGTAGTTGCCACATGAATTTTACACAGGTTACAGTCAGATCCCAGACCTCTCTTACAAACTTTAAATGAAGTTTATAGGTTAAGTGGTTAAGTTTTAATCATTAAAAAACGAAGTGGAGGTTAGAGTGAGGGCAGAGCTCACTCTGGCTGCTACAGTGGACCAGTGTACTATGACATCATCAGCCTGAACATTCCGCCATTCATTTTCAATGGGCCAAAAAGTTGCAGAAAAACGACAATAACGGACGAACGACAAGAGGTACGGTATACAGAAATGTGGGCGGTCTTGTCCAAACCGGGCCGGTCGTTTTAGAGTTGGAACGGTGTCTCTATCTCGAAAGCCTGAGGAATAGTAACGTCTGAAAGATCTGGTTCAGGAGAAGAAGAAGAACTAGACTGCATTCCCGCAGAAAATGCAAAAAGTGTGCTTGCAAATATGCGGTTGCAGAAAAACGACAATAACGGACGAATGACAAGAGGTACGGTATACCGAAATGTAGGCGGTCATGTCCAAACCGGGCCGGTCGTTTTAGAGTTGGAACGGTGTCTCTATCTCCAAAGCCTGAGGACTAGTAGCGTCTTCAAGATCTGGTCTAGGAGAATAATAATAAACGGGGAGATAACAATAAGTGTGCTCTGCAAGCACACTTAACTAGACTGCATTCCCGCAGAAAATGCAAAAAGTGTGCTTGCATTTTAGCACAGTTAGCATTGCTAGCAATGTTAGCATAACTGGTAAATAGCTTCACCTAATATAGCTACACAACACTTTTGTCACAGTTAGTTACTTCACATTTTAGCATAATTAGCATTATTAGCATTGTTAGCATTATTAGCTTTACTGCTAACGCATACTAGCTGAGTCAACCAAGTAACACTTTTAACGCAGTTAATTATTTTGCATTTTAGCATAGTTAGCATACCTAGCATTTTAGCATAACGGCTAGCAAACGTTTGTTAAGTTAACAGAGTAGCACTGACTACATAGATAACTACTAGAGATAACTACTATAGACTGCAATACATTCCCATGGCAGAACATTATGCAGGCCATGGCATGGGGATTATGACATCACTCAAGAGTTCTATTCCTGAACATTCCACATTTAAAAAATGGCAGTTGGTCCAGGTGCTACTGCCACATTATTGTCTGCCTCTCTTTCACCATTTTTAAACTGTCCTGTTTCAAAAAGTTTAAGTAGTTGCCGCATCAAAATTTCACAGCTCACAGTCAGATCCCAGACCTCTCTTACAAAGTTTAAATCAAGTTGATAGGTTAAACGGTTGAGTTTTGATCATTTAAAACTTCAGACATGCACCCTGACCTGTTTACAGTAAGATGATGAAATGTATGGCAAAATCCCATAGACTGTCTGACACCATTTTTAAACTGTCCTATCTCAAACAGTTTAAGTAGTTGCCGCATGAAATTTACACAGGTCACAGTCAGATCCCAGACCTCTCTTACAAACTTTAAATCAAGTTTATAGGTTAAGCGGTTGAGTTTTAATCATTAAAAAAACGAGTGGAAGTTAGAGTGAGGGCAGAGCTCACTCTAGCTGCTAGAGTAGAGCAGTGTACTGTGACATCATCAGCCTGAACATTCCGCCATTCATTTTCAATGGCGGAAAAGTTGCAGAAAAACGACAATAACGGACGAACGACAAGAGGTACGGTATACAGAATTGTGGGCGGTCTGGTCCAAACCGGGCCGGTCGTTTTAGAGTTGGAACGGTGTCTCTATCTCGAAAGCCTGAGGACTAGTAACGTCTTCAAGATCTGGGTGAAAAATTTTGTGTTGAAAAATCATGGTGAACTAGACTGCATTCCCGCAGAAAATGCAAAAAGTGTGCTTGCATTTTAGCATAGTTAGCATTGCTAGCAATGTTAGCATAACTGTTAAATAACTTCAGCTAATATAGCTACACAACACTGTAAGCACAGTTAATTACTTTACATTTTAGCATAGTTAGCATAATTAACATTGTAACCATAATTACCATTGTTAGCATAACTGTTAACAAATACTAGCTGAGATAACTAAGTAACACTGTTAACGCAGTTAATTACTTTGCATTTTAGCATAGTTAGCATTGCTAGCATTGTTAGCATAATGGCTAAATAGCCTCAACTAATATAGGTACACAACACTGTTAGCACAGTTAGTTACTTCACATTTTAGCATAGTTAGCATAATTACCATTGTTAGCATTATTACCATTATTAGCATTACTGCTAACGAATACTAGCTGAGTCAACCAAGTAACACTTTTAACACAGTTAATTATTTTGCATTTTAGCAGAGTTAGCATAGCTAGGATTGTTAGCATAACGGCTAACAAATGTTTTCTAGGTTAACAGAGTAGCACTGACTACATAGATAACTACTAGAGATAACTACTACAGGCTGCAATACACTCCCATGGCAGAACATTATGCAGGCCATGGCATGGAGATTATGACATCACTCAAGAGTTCTATTCCTGAACATTCCACATTTAAAAAATGGTTGGTCCAGGTGCAACTGCCACAGTATTGTCTGCCTCTCTTTCACCATTTTTAAACTGTCCTGTTTCAAACAGTTTAAGGAGTTACCGCATCAAAATTTCACAGCTCACAGTCAGATCCCAGACCTCTCTTACAAAGTTTAAATCAAGTTTATAGGTTAAACGGTTGAGTTTTGATCATTTAAAACTTCAGACATGCACCCTGTTTACAGTTTGATGATGAAATGTATGGCAAAATCCCATAGACTGTCTGACACCATTTTTAAACTGTCCTGCCTCAAACAGTTTAGGTAGTTACCACATGAAATTTACACGGGTCACAGTCAGATTCCAGACCTCTCTTACAAACTTTAAATCAAGTTTTTAGGTTAAGCGGTTGAGTTTTAATCATTAAAAAACCTAGTGGAGGTTAGAGTGAGGGCAGAGCTCACTCTAGCTGCTAGAGTAGAGCAGTGTACTGTGACATCATCAGCCTGAACATTCCACCATTCATTTCAATGGCGACAAAAAGTTGCAGAAAAACGACAATAGAGGACGAACGACAAGAGGTACGGTATACCGAAATGTAAGCTAACATGTCCAAACCGGGCCGGTCGTTTTAGAGTTGGAACGGTGTCTCTATCTCGAAAGCCTGAGGAATAGTAACGTCTTCAAGATCTGGGTGAAAAATTTTGTGTAGAAAAATCGCGGTGAATAATAATAAGAAACGGTGGGATAACAATAAGTGTGCTCTGCAAGCACACTTAATAATAAACGGGGAGATAACAATAAGTGTGCTTTTTGCAAGCACACTTAATAAACGGGGAGATAACAATAAGTGTGCTTTTTGCAAGCACACTTAATAAACGGGGAGATAACAATAAGTGTGCTTTTTGCAAGCACACTTAATAAACGGTGGGATAACAATAAGTGTGCTTTTTGCAAGCACACTTAATTAAGTACAGCTAGGATGCTAATCAAATTCCTTGCATGTTTTTTTTTTTTATTATTAAAGCATGGGATCATGAACTTGTGGGAATACTCCTTCTACTCCACCTCATTCTGCAGTTGCACAAGGTCGCAAGAGGCCCGGGAAGATGTCACCCTTTCAAGCAGAGCAGAAAGTCGTCGTCTCCTTGAAGGTTTGTGAGATTTTTTTTTACAAGATATAAAGTATATATGGGGCAGCCGTGTCCTAATGGTTAGGGAGGTGGGCTTGAGATCACAGGGTTGCCAGTTTGAATCCCACCCTTACCTCTCCCTACACCTCCATCCATGACTGAAGTGTCCTTGAGCAAGGCACCCAACCCCACATTGCTCCAGGGACTGTAACCAACACCCTGTCAATAACTAAGTCGCTTTGGATAAAAGTGTCAGCTTAATGTAATGTAAAGAATATTGGGGTTCTTCAGTACAATCATTTATTGTCAAAGTGCCCACAAGCAAGGCACCTCACATTGTTGAGGGACTGTAACTAATACGATACCTAAATACTTATAATAACTTGGGATAAAAGCCTGGCCTAATGGTTAAGGAGTTGATCTATGAATATAATGTGTCTGTATTTATGTGTATGTATCTACAGTATCTGATATGTGAGAGAGAGAGAGAGAGAGAGAGAAAGTATATCTAATTTTGAAAATATTTTAATATATTCAGACAGGTAACAGCATTCAGGATCATCTCGACAAAATCAACGAAAGCAAGCAGCCATACCTACTGGCAGTGGGCCCAAAGAAGAAACACATCCATGCGTTCTACATTGTCCTCGACAAGTATGCCATTCCCTGCACATCAGGAAGCGCAGTTGGGGCCTTTGATTAACTTTTTAAGAGCCATTTTGTGTTTGGCACATCCTACTGCAAACCACTCAACAGTATGTACACCTTCATCCAGACTACAATCTTTGAAACATTGGCCAGGTGAAAGAAACACCCAGAGTACTAGAACTTCGGGCAAGGTTACTAAACTAAAGATTTACAGTTTACCCCAAAACAGTAAAACAGAAAAAGTAAAATCACCAGTAGGCCCATGTATGATCAGGTTGTGGTCACAGATACATTTTCATATATTCCAATTTTAAAAACCCTCCAGTCTATTTTCAGTAATGATAATGTGCTTTCTGCCATTAAATCAAATAATTCCTCAAAAGATGGCATTTATTCAGATTTGCATGATGGCATATACATGAGGAACCACCGACTTTTTTCAACTGAGAAGCAAGCAATTAAGATCCAGTTGTTTTATGATGATTTCGAAACTGCCAACACGTTGGGTTCCAAAAGGGGAATTTATAAATTAGGAGGCATATATTTTACTATTCGAAATTTCATCGCCAAATTTAATTCATCTTTAACCAATATTCACCTGTGCGCACTCTTTCATTCTCACGACATAAAAACGTATGGATTTGATACCATTCTCAAGCCACTTGTGGAAGACTTAAAGGTGCTAAGGGTATTGAAATTAAAAGTGTGGCAGGCCATGTACGTGGAAGCATTGTACAGGTCATAGGTGATAATCTTGGCCTGAACAGTATATTAGGTTTTGTGGAATCATTTAGTTCTACCTATTGTTGTCATTTCTGCCTTTTACCAAAATCTGAATTTCAAGCTGTCTTATGATGATGACCCCTCTGTTGAATTTCGGTCAGAAGTTCAGCATTTGCAACACTGTAATTTAGTTCAGTCGAATCCAACCTTATCACACGTTTGGTGTTAAGAGGCATTGTCTACTCAACACTTTGCAGTATTTTAAAACCTCTAAAAATTTTGTGGTGGATGCCATGCACAACATTTTAGAAGGAATTGCTCAACTTGAGGTCAAACTTGTGTTGCTCCATTTGAAGGCTACATCACAGCCAGAGAAATAGGCGTAAGAGTCCAACATTTTGACTATGGTCACAGAGAAAGGTTAAACCGTCCACCTGGTCTTAAACTAGATGAAGATAGTAATGACTTGGGTATAAATGCAACTCAATCTTGGTGTTTACTGAGAAATGTACCACTCATGTTTGGGGACGTTGTGCCAGAAGAGGATGAACACTGGTCTCTTCTTTCATTGTTGATACAGATTGTGAATATAATCTTCTCCCCAACATTAACAAAAGGAATGACAGTTTTCCTGAAACACCTCATTGGTGAGCATCATAGACTCTTCAAACGTTTATTCCCTGAGAGATCATTAACCCCGAAGTACCACTTCTTAACACATTATCCTCGAACCATCAGACATGTTGGGCCAGTAATTCATTTTTGGTGTATGTGTTATGAAGGAAAACATAAATACTTTAAAAGCCAACTAAAATCTTTCAAGAACATCACCAAGACATTGTCTAAAAAACATCAAACATTTATGGCTTATAATTGGGAAGCTGTAACATGGAACAGTTTAACACATGGTCCAGGAAAGATGTTAAGATTAGGTGACATTAAAGAGGGTATTGCAAACAAGTTGGAGTTGTTGAATTACGAACACACTAGTGTGTTGTCTGTCAAGTGGGTAAAATACCAGGGTGTTGAGTATTGTTTGGAAAGTGTAGTTTGTGTGGAAGTGGGGATTGATTTACCTTTGTTTTCCAAAATCAAAAAGATTTTTGTGAAAGATGGACGAGTGTTATTAAATGCAACAAATTTTGTTGTAGAAAAAATGTTGACTGTCACGCTTTTGAGGTGACTACTATAACAAATTCCAGTTTTGTTGTTATTGAAGTTTGTGGCTTAAAATATTTTAAGCCTTTTGACATACAGATGTATGGTGGCCGACAGGGGTCAGACGCGACGCATTGCCAAAACCAACTTCAAGTAATGAAAACCAACTTCAAGTAATGAAACCAACTTCAAATACAGTAAAACAACTTCAAGTAATAAAACGATACATATTCAAAAACGTGCTAATAAAAAAAAACTCGCCGCAAAAAGAAAACGATGTATGATCATCAAACGTGCTGCAAACCAGAAAACGGTCTTCAAATGAAAAAACAATGTTGACCTGGACCTTTTAATTCTTCCTGTATGGCAGCACGAACCCTGGTAAGAGTGGAGTAGGATGTTTTCCTGGATAAGGACAGGCTTTTCAGCTTCCTCTTAAGGGTGCGAAGGCTCATGTGCACATCATGTTTAGATGCTAAAAAATCCAAAATTTCTGTATAGCTAGCTGAAGCCATGATTAAAATATTCTTCAATGAGATCCTCTTTAGTGGAAGTAGGCCTAGCTGATCCTGAGCCTACCAACAGACCAAAATGAGATGGTGATTGATATTGTATTCAATTTTCAAATAAATGTTGCATGTCCCCTAGCATGAATAACTCAAGTGAAAGCATATGACACATGGCGTTTATAGGCTACTGTATTTTTGTTAAGTATATAGGTCTATCATGACTCCACTTACTGTCTGCATAGTCTTTCAAAAACTGTATATTGTTACCACATGAGCCACAGAATACCTGAATGACTTTGAGGTTCGGATGTTGGGATGGCTGGTTTATTTTCATCGTTTTTCATTTGAAGACCGTTTTCTGGTTTGCAGCACGTTTGATGATCATACATCGTTTTCTTTTTGCAGCGAGTTGTTTTTATTAGCACGTTTTTGAATATGTATCGTTTTATTACTTGAAGTTGTTTTACTGTATTTGAAGTTGGTTTCATTACTTGAAGTTGGTTTTCATTACTTGAAGTTGGTTTTGGAAATGCGTCGCGTCTGACCCCTGTCGGCCACCGTACAGATGAGTTTTGAAACTGATTGTAAAGAATGTATTGTTTCATATTGTGTCCTGCTAGCATTGTGATGATTTGAGGCAGCAAAGTCATTTTCTACACTGTTGATGTACAGTAAATAAAGATGAAATGCAGTATATGGATTTGTGTATATTGTCTTATATAATACTATAATATACTGTTTAATGATAAGAATATAATAATTTATAATAATGATAGTAATAATAATAATGTATGTGGAATAGCTATGCTTTGGATACAACACTAATTAGAGTAAATTACAAGTTACACTGAACAGAGTTGATAATGGAGAAATCAGTGTTAAAATCAATCAGTGTTAAATTATATCAGCACTATTAAGTGTAATTATCAACACTGAAAGAGTTATTTTGTAACACCATCCAGTGTAATTTTAACTCTACATATTTAACACTGCCGATAGTGCAATTTTAACACTAAATCAAGTGGGACCATATATGCTCAGAAATAGTGTTAAATTTAACACTTAAAGAGTTAATGCAACACTGTCAATTCTACTGTGTACTAGGCAAGTAACATAATACCTGTCAATTTAAAACATTATGTTAGCCTAGTTCGCTAGTGTAGCTTGCTAAGAACTATAGCAAGTGGCCATATTGCTCTTTTTCCCCAATGCAAACATGAGCAAACAGGTGGCTTGCAGTTGTGTCACTTGTCCTCATGTCCCCCTTGGGTCCCCCTGAGTGGGTGTCATTCCACATAACACAGCTGTCATCTAGGAAATTGACCCCTGAAGCACTGATAACTTATTACTGCAAAGTGCTCATCAGAAAAGTTCTTCTACACCACAACACTTGCTCTTGTTAATAAGTTTGTTGTGTGTCTGTGTGTGTCGGAGTGGGTATGTGCATGCAAATGCACATGCGTTTTGTGTGTGTGTGCCCGTGTATGGTGTACTATTTAAAAACCTTAAGGTCACGCTCTCTCTCGGTTACAATGGTAGGCCTGTTGGGTTTTACAGCAACATGCAGGTAGGGAGCAAAGGTCACCATAGAAGGCCGTTGGCCTCCCTTCACAGCTGCAATCAATGTCAGCACTTCATAGGGAGAAAGCAAACACACTGCAAGCCTCAGAAAGTTCCCTCTGCATGGTTTGCATGTGGCCTGATTTGTGAATAGAACTGTGAAGAGGTGCAGGTTTGACCTAACCGGGAAATGGAAACTTAATACAATACCTGCAGTGCATATCCTCACCTGAAGTGAGTTTATAACTCGGTTAAAAGACTGCATTTCCATATCTGAAGAAGCTTCACCTCTTAAATACAGCTTTACATCAACAAAACATTCACTCCTACTCCTACTAATCTATTATGGAACAGTGGTCATAATAATAACCCCTCAGACTGGCACAGGGCAATGGACAGTGAAGTAGGTTCATCGTAAGCCATTTTCTACAAAAGTTTAGATACTGAAGAAGACCATTATCAAAAACATTTTATCTCATGGCAAAAGTATAATGACTGCAGAATGCCCCACATAGACATTCTGAATGCATTAGTGTTAATGGTGTCTTGGTTTCTTGATTATCATTTTAACAGAGTGCATCTAATTTTCAGAGTGCTGGCTTGTAGATTACATATATACTTTGTGGGATATGACATATTGACCTGCACTTTTTAAGCTATATCATTGAGAGCAACTATTCTAACTTAATATGTCTGACTGGACATGACATCACGTGAAGGAAGACTACCTACAAGTCCACAATTACCCTACCTCTCTATAGCCATACTCACACACTAAGTGCATTTCACTTATACTATGCCAGAGTATAGTTGTTTCTGGTCCCTAGTCTGCACAGGTACGGTACAACTGAGTACGCTCTAAATCTGAGTGTGACTGGACACCGCCTGTAATAGTTACAATCATACTGTCCTACACTACAATAGGGGTCGTCCTGGGCCCGGTTGCATAAACATAGACACTGATTTAAGACACTGGCTAACAGTAAGCAGTCTAGCTAAAGACACTGGGATAAGACTGTTGCATGAAATAAGCCAGTGGCGGTCTTTAGTTAGTCAGACTAATTCGCATTGCATTATGGGAAAACTAAGACATCGAGTCAGTTAAAACAAGATGGCCGATAGCGGGCACTCCAGCCCATTTTCTCTGGCAGAGAATATTTGCCTCCTTGAGGAATACAACACCCTAAAATCGGTACTGATGTCCAAATTTAGCTATTTCAATGGAAACCAGAAACTAGCCCAACCGACAGTTTAGTTGTTTCCATGGTAATTTAGAATGTTAGATGAATTAGACAGGGGGTAGGGAGCCTTACTTTATTCAGTAAAATTAGATCGGTCTTAATTTTTATGCAACTGGCTAATAAAGCTAAGACTAGTCTTGCAAAAAATATTAGACTAAGACTAGTCTTAAACTGTTTTATGCAACCGGCCCCTGTACACATTTTCAGGGCTAATACCAAGATCACTGCAATGGCTTGGGATAACCAATGTTAGTTTTTAAATAAGAAATGTAAACATGGAAAGACAAAGTAGAAACATTTGTTTACATACTGGTGTTGAGCTTCATTGTTGCTTGTTTTCCTCTCTTAACCCTAAGCCAATGGTTTCAAAGTTACAAGCGTATGTGCTGTTAGCAAAGGTCTGCAATAAAAGGCAGATAAAGTATTCCCATGATATGTAACTTGGAAAAGTTACAAAAAAAGCATTTCAAGTTACCAGGGTTCTGTAGTAGCTTACTAATGTTCCAGGTAGCCATTTGCTGAAAAGAGCTAGGAAACATGGGACCCTGACTGAAATAGGGCTATAGAACTGGGTCACATTAGCCAAGTCTCTTTGTCATTATCTACCATGTATATTTGGATAAAAAAGGGTGCTAAGAATATGCAGAGAACTTCATGGGCTGCATCAATAGACAGTAGAAGAAATGGACTGAGGGATAGCGTTGTCTTCACCGGGAGTCGATAAAACCAAATTTTCAATTCTCGGCCTGGTCGTGTCTACTGCAGTCTTCTCAAGGGGGCAGGAACAGATGCGGAAGTTCAAACACCCATGGGGTGAAAAAAACTCGGAAAGGGCCCAGTAGCCTTTAGCATTCCATAGACTTCCACTCATTTTAGCGTCACTTTGACATGAAATAACTTTACATAGGCAGCATATGCCATACCTTGATGTTGGCATTGTTGGACACCCGAGAAACCACTACAAAACATATTTGCCTCGATCGGAAATCTGTCATGCCATTGTGTTGTAAGAAACGTTTTTCTGAAATTATGCTAAAAGTGATGTCACGAACTAAGCGACGGCTAGTAACTTTCTGTCGCACAGGAGAAAATTGACCATACTGTTTGAATAACAAGCCGTAGCCATACTCATGCCCGTTTAGTTTTCTCTTCATGTCGGGGAAACATTTCCAGTAACATTTCCCACAAAGGTAGCTTTCGATGCAATTGAAGTCCAAAGAAAGATCGCTAAGCTACATGCTAGCCTTGTTAACTAGCTAGCTTCCTCGACATGCTAACTTGAAAGATTGCCTGGAACCAAAGTTAGAGGGGAAGAATCAAATCCCTAAGTACAGTATTACCCTTTTTATTATCATTAGATGATTGGTGTTTGCAGTATGATGGTGGTAAAAATATATTTATTAAGAAAATAATCGTATGTCGTCTGATTTGTGACTGAGCATCTACTAGTCAGTTTATCGTGTTTGGGTTCGTTGGCCAACGTAATGAGTTTGCGCAGTAGCCTGGTGACCAATCCGGTCTCCACTGAAAACAATGCCACCACTCAGTCCATTTCTTCTACTGTCTATGAGTCTTCTGGGCAAACTCGTGGTGACATCTAGTGACGTTGGTCAACAAACCCGAATATAGTAAATTGACGAGTAGATGCTCAAACACAAACCCATCAGCATACAATAATTTTGGTAATGAATATTTTCTACCATTATGGCTGCAATCATGCTTACTGGAGTGGAAGGTTAATACTGTACTTCTACTAACAGTCTTGCAAGCTACCATGTCAAGGGAGCTAGGTAGTTAGAATGTCCATACCAAGCTATAGCATGTAGTTTAGCTTAGCAATCTTTCTTTGGACTTCACTTACATCGAATAGAAAAATACACAAAGATAACGATTGGGGGAAATACAGTTGGAAATGTTTCCTTGACAGAAAAGTAAACGAGTGTGGTTATGGATATAGGTTGTTATTCAAATAGTACAGTAAATTTCCTTCTGTGCATCATTTTTAGCACAATTTCAGATAAATGTTTCTTACAAGAGTGATGACAGATTTTCAATCGAAGCAAAATATGTTTTGCTGTGGTGTCCAACAATGCCAAAATCAAGGTATTGTGTCCTTCTTATGTAAAGTGTTTTCATGTCAAAGTGAAAATGAATGGAAGTCTATGGAATGCTAAGGGGTCGGCCCTTTTTCCATGAGGTTTCAAATTCTGCGTCTGTTCCTGCCCCCTTGGCTGCATCTTTCAAAGCCATTGCAATGATGCGCACCTGCGCTGTCCTATGGTTTTAGCAAAACAATCTTTCCAGTGGGTCCTTTACTTGATAACAGACTGTAATAAAAGATACTACTGTTGGCTAGGCTGTTTAAACTTCATATCAGTATAGCTTGTGAAACAGGAAATAGATTTCAGTCCGTCTTATTTTGTAGTTAGTCTCGGCTTTCACTCTTTGCATTTTTACCTTCGTCGGTAGACAACTACATATAGTTCCAAGCCCTAACTTAATAATATCCCTATGCAAGTAAAAGAGCTAATTTTAACCTAATTATTTGCTCATCTGCCGAACTGAGAAGTTGTGCTAATTACACTCGGCTGACTAAGTGAATGACTAGCACAAATGCGTTGTCTTCTAGCCTACTTTTAATGCCAGTTTGTTCGTTACTTCAAAAACGTCTCTCTCTATCCTACAGGTTGGGGGCATGGTTTTAAAAATGTAATCGCCTACACAGCACTGAACAGGGCAAATCAAGACAATTCAACAAATCAAGACAGTTACCGATGCGCAGGCAAAGACTGTCAAAAATAGACGACAGAGGGAAGGATGCATAATGTAGGTAAAATGAATGTATAATGTAGGCCTAGGTAAAATGAGATCCATAACTGGTTTAATGGCAAAGCACAACTGTCCAGTAATCAATGAATGGAAAAACACCGGAGGGGGAGGGGCAGTGCTGTCAAGGGTAGGTCTCGAGAACTATTCTGATGATATGAGGGTGGTAAGTGCGTGTTGCAGAAAGATAACATTCAACTTATCTACTCTTTAAGAACACCACAACCTTTCTATTTTTTGATGTTGTCCTAGTGATGTTGTGTTCATATACGGACTATTTGCGTTTCTTTTGCTGTGCCTGTGCGTGTTGCGCTAAATTCCGTTGAAACCTGATAAGAAATTCTTCAGCTTTAACGTAGACTTGGAAAATTGATAACCTACTTGCCGGTTTTCTACTGTTGGATAGATAAAAAATGTGTAATAGGACGGAAAACCGTCCTGGATAGGACTGCAATGAAGTACACCTGCAAAATGGTACAACAAATAATAATAATAATAATAATTTAAAAAAAAATGTGTAGCTTACATAACCTACCTGATGTGCTGGGCTACTTAACCTCTTTATCATTCACGGCATAGATTAGCGCGCGGCAATTTCGCATTATTTTCGCCTTTTGTAGACACAAGCATCGAAATAAACGGTGCGTCGCCTTACCCCGCCCCTCAGCCGGTAACAACAAACGGCGGCTAGACGTATGACAGCCGGTTGCTGTGGACTTAAACCAGTATGCCTGCAGTCTGTCGTTGTTAATATGCTTTCTGACCTATTGAGTATTTTCCAGGATTGATTATCAAGCAAATCAGACAAAAGACAAATAAGTCTTACCTTATCCTTTCTTTTTTGCCAACGTCCACATGGGCTTTCTTCCAGGATTTCACTTTCATCCTCACTCTCTTCCTCCTTGCCCTCAGAGCCTGAATTTCTGTCGGTTACTGACATAGTCATTGTATTCCACCTAAATTATTTCCCCCTAAGCTTCTCTAATAACTTAGCATACACGCTCCGTTGCAGACAAGCCTGCCAGCCAGTAGCCTACAGCCTGACGGCACAATCGTTGTAGACAGCGGACTACAGTAGGCTATACAACTCCACCCCCACCCCCACCAGTAATGACGCGTCTGTCTCAATGCAATTTCATAGTGGGGTAACGTTACGCTGTCTATGAATACCATACACAACAGGTAAGGTTACCACGATTGACACGTCTGACACGATTTCGTCATCGTGTGTAGGCTACATACTTTGTTATGTGATTGCTGAGCTCAATAGGTATTTAAAGTAACCCCATGGAACAACAGCTAAACTCCAACTCACAAATAGGCTGCGAAAAGATTGAGAAACCTCCAAACCTCACGAAACACCCTCGTCTAAGAGGTAATACCAAAAGAGACAGTAGACATATTTCACTATATCTTCTACAGGAATTCTATTCAACACTTCTTCTGCAGTGGCGTTGTCAATAACCCACTGTAAAACACATCATTGTGGTTGAGTTATGCTTGGAGCTAGGCAAGCTGTGGCGAAAGAAGATTACCGTAAATGACTGCAAGTGGGCGCAACAGAAAAAAAACGTCGTGTCGTGTCGTGCTATAGCGTGCCTTTTCTCCCAATTAACTCATACATCGATTTTTAGGTAGCCTGTTTAATTCACTAGGACCTTCAAGGCTATCAATTGATTTGCTAACTAATTAACCAGAGATTTTTTGTAGATTATTTGCAGTAAATGCCAGGTTCTATGTGTGATATATATGAGTTGTAGCCTGGCTGTCTCACCAAGCTCATACACGGAGCTTGGTCTGGCAAATCTCCCAGAGACAAAAATGCGGGATCAACAGGCGTCTATCAAATGCCCCTGTATATTACCGGACAGAGCTACAACCAGACCACTGATTCCAATTCCAATGACGTATGCATAGCATTCGTTTTCCATTGGTACCGGATTTTCCTGGACCAGGAAATACTGAAAATGGGCAGGTTGGCACTTATGGTTAGCCAGACTGATTTGAAGGCGAAATTCAGTGTAGCGTCACAGGCTGCATCAGTGGGCCCAGACTACTTGAATAGTCCTACAACCTTCAGTTTTGCGTGATGTACACTGGTACACCTAGTCTAAGAGACACAAGTGAGAGAATAAAATATGGGTTGCTCTAAATTAATAAAACTATTTCATTACAGCCTATGATCTAATCTTATTATATGGCTCTCCCATTGTGAGTTGTTCCATTACATCCAGACCAAGGGTGCATTGACTAAAATGTCTGTATGCGTTTAATTTTTTTAAAATTTGTGTTTGTTCAAAATGTTTTTTTTTTCATTTGTCCTGTCCTCTGTGGTTATATGGCCACAAAGTGACTAATTCAAAGGCAATGGGATGTTCATCAGCATTCTAAAGAGCCATATAATGGCTTCGCGTCAGGGTCCTGCATCACTCTGTTGGGGTTTATTCCATGAGGATGATCGCCCCGCAGAACATTATCCCCTACTTATTATAGGTGACAAGCAAAAGGAAAAATACACCAATGATCATAAACTACACAAGCAAACATGAAATCAGTGGTGTAATTGTGTATTACCATAGAGTCTAGAATAATATTCTTCAGGTGTATATACATACTTTATATTGGTTAACATTTTCTGCAGTTGAATTGGATTTTAAAATTATGTTCTATATTTAAGTTTTGTTTATCTTGATTGTAAGAATTGATCAGTATGTTCATCATAATTCATACATATTTCTCCCTTTTCCCCTCTCCCTTTTCAAATATCTACAAACTATTTACATGCCTCAATGTACCAACCAAGAGGGACCCCAGTTGTAAAATTTGCAGGAGGAATAATGACATCTTGGATGCAACGTCGCCCCATGCTGGCCTGGCAGGAGGGACGCTAAGAACTAATGAGTGTCAGTGCTTTATTTTGGCTCTATCTAAGAATAGAATAATAATTTCACACCAGACAGTCTCTGTGCACATGAAAATTATCTATTTTTTTATGCCAACCAAATATTAACATGCCAAAAATGTGTTCCTTGCCAGGAGTTATACCACATCACACCTGAGTCTCTAAAGCCAACTCGTTTTTAAGAATGACGTGTTATAAAAACACATTTTACTGTAGTATAGTTGATGTTACTGAGGTATCGCGAGAGTGAGCAGAGTAGAAAGAAATGAGGACTGGAATGTAACCTGAACATGTGCACTGTAACAAATTTCCTGTAGAATTTACATTAAACAGGGGGAAAAAGTTGCTGTAAAAGTGTTGTTAATTAATGTAAAAAAATAATTACAGTGTATTACTTGATGTTTTACCGTTTTTGCTATATGTAAATTATAGCAATGTATTGTTGTTTTATAATATAAACAGCTATTATATGTATTAATTGTTTTAGTTTACAATATTATCTTGTATTCCATTCAAATTACATGAGTTACCTGGCAACTAATTGGAACGTTAAATACAGTGAACACCTGAATGTGTATTAAATGTATTAGACTTAATGAAATGTATTAGACTTCTTTTTTTATTAAATAAAGTCTATATCTACAATTTTAACAACCTCACAAAAGCATGTACTACTGTAATGTGCAGCAACAGCCTAAAAAATGTGTAACGTTTTGGAACCACTTTTCTTACTAAAGTACAGTGTGCGATTGTCCTTTCTTTATGACAGGTTTCAAAGTTTATTAATCTTTTGAAAGTACAGAGACATGAAGGTTGACAGTGTTGTTCCTCTTACTGCATGAAAAGTGGGATTTTCGTCAGTAATTGGCACTGTAGATTGTTGTGGAAGTTCAGGTTTACGATGGCACACGACAATTTGCAGACAACACCGAAAAACTGCCGAGAACTGTCAAAAATTGATGTTGTAGAAAAGGCTATGAAAGTTTTCCCATTGTTGCCTTTTTCTTACATTGTTTAATGGGATGATGTCCCCTTTTTTAGTTACTTTTATTTTGACGCAGTTGGCACAGGGTCATGATATCATCAGTAATGGACTGCATGCCGTGTTCATAGAATGCCCCCCCTGCAGTGTAGCCGGGAGACGAGGTAAGGACTTCTGTAGAGAGGTTTCTATCAGCAGATCCTACAGGTGCCTTGGGAGATTTTTCAGACTACTCAGCTTCACACGGTAACCTTCTATGGCGTAACCTTCACGGCTCGGACTCAAGCCAGCTCAGACCTGAACCAGTATAACACTTGGAGGGAACTACTGCAGGCCACAGCACAGGAGCTGCATAGAATGGATGCACCAGTGCAGAAGACTATCACCAGGTGCAGAAACTTCTCCTCAGAAGTGCCCAACAAGACAGCTTTCCTGAAGATCTCCTTAAAGCAAGGAAACCAGTCCTACAAAGCAGCCGTCTTCCCCTGTTGGTGGTCGTCTCTGCCGATCAAAAGGAGTGGTACTAGACCCCTCACATCCAATGACCCACCTGCTTATACAGCACTTTGATAGTTGCCTGAAACACCCCAGGCCAGAATGTGTCTTTGCAGACATCCAGCATTTATACTGCGCTCTGCAAGGCCGAGAGTCAGTACATCGGTTCCAGAGAAGGTGTGCTAAATGCCACCGCTGGAAGTCAAAGCCTGCTGTACCTCGGATGTCTGACCTGCCTGTCTGTGCCTCTTTAAACCCACCTTTCACTCTACAGGTATTGATTGCTTTGGGCTATCTGAAGTCAAGCTGTGAAGGCATCTAGAGAAGAGGTGGGGGATTATATTCAAATGCCTCACAGTCCGAGCTGTTCACCTGGACATCCTTGCCTCCAATGGTCAATGGTCGTGGACCCTCTTAACTGGGCGCACTGTCAAGGTTCACCCTAGCCCTATTGATCACCGGTCCACAAACGTAAGGGTCAAAGACAGAACTTACACTCGACCTGTTACACAGCTGGTAATCCTGCCAGCCCTTCCAGCTTGTGATTGTGAGTCGTAGCCTTTTCTGGGTTGCAAATGTACAATATACATTTGGGGGAGCCTGGAGAAAAGGCTATAGATGTTTTCCCTTATGTTTCCCTCTTGACTCAGTTGGCACAGGGTCATGACATCATCAGTAATGGACTGCATTCAGTGTTAACAGGGTTTGCCAACTCTCACACATCTGGCATGACAGTCACTCTTTTAGCCTCAATCTCACGTTCTCACACTCAACAACGAAATCTCACGCTATATCATTCTTCTGTGTTGTATTTTTTTCACTCGTGCACTAATTTCCGGATTACTATAGGCTCTCAACTCCTAAATGGACCACAGCTGTGTCTAATGCCTTTCTCTGATTGTTGATTCGCTGGAAACAATATGTCATTACGTCAGTGACGTCCGTCTGCCCAGCAAAATTTCAATTGGTAACTTACAAACCGTGCTGTCTCATCAAGCAGCATTCGTTCTATGCGCCCATTTAGACAATCAATGGCGAGTCCCAGCAGTTCACGAAGGTAAGCGCAACTATTTTTTATCTTTCTAGTCGAACAAAAACGCAATGCATGCCAGGGGAATTGGGTGAGAGAAATTCTATGATTTTTTACGCTATTGCCAGCCACCACTTAGCTAGCATTTGATAGCAGCCAGTTCAAAATCGAAGCTGAGCCCTTTAAGTCTGAGGAGGTAACATTAACATTCAGGATGGACGCTTTGCAAGACCTAAAGGGAACTTCTGCCTCTTTCAAGTTGCTAACTGACTAAATGTCAGAGTAACTAAGTGAAGTTCATACACTACAGTAACTTCATTCCATCCTGAATTCAATGATTTTTGACGCTATCGTCAGTCTGCCACAAACAAGGGGGCAGGAATAGACACGGAAGTTGAATCCTCATGGGCGGAAGGGCCCATTCGGAAAGGGCCCAGTAGCCTTTAGCATTCTATAGACTTCCATTTATTTTAGTGTCACTTTGACATGAAATAACTTCACATAGGAGGCACACCACGCCTTGATGTTTGTGTTGTTGGACACCGGAGAAACCACTGCAAAACATACAGGTCCTTCTAAAAAAATTAGCATATTGTGATAAAGCTCATTATTTTCCATAATGTAATGGTAAAAAATAAACTTTTACATATTTTAGATTCATAGCACACCAACTGAAATATTTCAGGTCTTTTATTGTTTTAATACTGATGATTTTGGCAAGCAGTTCATGAAAACCCAAAATTCCCATCTCAAAAAATTAGCATATCATGAGAAGCTACTCTAAACGAGCTATTAACCTAATCATCTGAATCAACAAGTTAACTCTAAACACCTGCAAAAGATTCCTGAGGCTCTTAAAAACTCCCAGCCTGGTTCATTATTCAAAACCGCAATCATGGGAAAGAGGGCCGACCTGACTGCTGTCCAGAAGTCCATCATTGACACCCTGAAGCAAGAGGGTAAGACACAGAGAGAAATCTCTGAGCAAATAGGCTGTTCCCAGAGTGCTGTATCAAGGCACCTCAGTAGGACGTCTGTGGGAAGGAAAAACTGTGGCAGAAAACGCTGCACAACCAGAAGAGACGACCGGACCCTGAGGAAGATTGTGGAGAAAGACCGATTCCAGACCTTGGGGGACCTGAGGAAGCAGTGGACTGAGTCTGGAGTAGAAACATCCAGAGCCACAGTGCACAGGCGTGTGCAGGAAATGGGCTACAGGTGCCGCATTCCCCAGGTCAAGCCACTTTTGAACCAGAAGCAGCGGCAGAAGCGCCTGACCTGGGCTACAGAGAAGCAGCACTGGACTGTTGCTCAGTGGTCCAAAGTACTTTTTTCGGATGAAAGCAAATTTTGCATGTCATTCGGCAATCAGGGTGCCAGAGTCTGGAGGAAGACTGGGGAGAAGGACATGCCAAAATGCCTGAAGTCCAGTGTCAAGTATCCACAGTCAATGATGGTCTGGGGTGCCATGTCAGCTGCTGGTGTTGGTCCACTGTGTTTTATCAAGGGCAGGGTCAATGCCGCTAGCTATCAGGAGATTTTGGAGCACTTCATGCTTCCGTCTGCTGAAAAGCTTTATGGAGATGAATGTTTCATTTTTCAGCACGACCTGGCACCTGCTCACAGTGCCAAAACCACTGGTAAATGGTTTACTGACCATGGTATCACTGTGCTTAATTGGCCTGCCAACTCTCCTGACCTGAATCCCATCGAGAATTTGTGGGATATTGTAAAGAGGAAGTTGAGAGACACCACACCCAACACTGTGGGTGAGCTTAAGGCCGCTATCGAAGCATCCTGGGCCTCCATAACACCTCACCAGTGCCACAGACTGATTGCCTCCATGCCACGCCGCATTGAAGCAGTCATTTCTGCAAAAGGATTCCCGACCAAGTATTGAGCGCATAACTGAACCTAATTATTTGAAAGTTGACTTTGTTTGCATTAAAAACACTTTTTTTATTGGTTGGATGAAATATGCTATTTTTTTGAGATAGGGATTTTTGGTTGTTCTTTACTTTAACAAACTCATCAATATTAAAACAATAAAAGGCTTGAGCTACTTCAGTTGTGTGTAATGAATGTAAAATATATGAAAGTCTAATGTTTATCAGTACATTACAGAAAATAGTTAACTTTATCACGATATGCTAATTTTTTGAGAAGGACCTGTATTTGCCTCAATCGGAAGTCTGTAATTGTCATTGTCTTGTAAGAAATGTTTATCTGAAATTGTGCCAACGGCCAATGTCACACATCATGCGACGGCTACTGAGTTTCTGTCGCACAGGAGAAATTTTACCGTACTCTTTGGATAACAGGTTCTGTCAGAAAGCCTGCCAGGGACATTCTTTGCAAACGCCTGGACGGCTTAAGTCATAGCCATAGTTATGGCGGATTATTTTTGTATTCACGGCGCGGAACCATTTCCAGCAACATCTCCCAAATAAGAAGCATCAGAATCTGTATTTTTTCTTAATGGATTTTTAATTTTTGATGCAAGTTAAGCAAGTGCATATAAATATACTATTGCTACTAGTACTAGGCCTACTAACTATATTAAATTTATATAAATACATATAAAATTACATCTAAATAAATCTCACAATAATTATAATTAAATTAGATGTGTACTTTTAAAAGTACTATTATGAGTAAAGGAAAAGAAATTACATGCACATTAGGTTACCGTCAGGCACAGACTAGACAGGGATAGTCTTTAAACAGTTTATTTAACGAAAGCAGACACAATCCAAGGTTAACTAAACAGACATGGCAGAGTACAAAACTATAACGCTCAGAAGATCACATTTAAACTCAAAGTCACAGGAACAAAGACAGGCAAAGCTGGAAATTGATACAAAACTAACACGTGGCCAGACCTGACAGGTACGTAACCAAAGTGACAACATGACATGAAATAGTCTGAAGCGTGGAAAAGACATCCTTTCTGGACTTGACCTTGATGCAGCAGGTTGTTTCTCCACAAGGAGCAGTGATCTGTCATATATATAACATAATATAATATAATATAATATAATATAATATAATATAATATAATATAATATAATATAGTAGGTGATTTCTGCTTCAATACACTCGGTATTAACTTACATGATTGATTTTTTTTGTTTTTGTTTTTTTATTATTATTCTTGGTAGATTTTTTGTTGTTATTTTTTGTCATTATCATTTCTATTTTTTTCGTCGTGTTGCTAGCATTTTTTATTTTTTCTCATCCGACCATGCCTTGCTGTGTGGCATACAAATGTTCTAATAGAACAGAAGGCAATAACATCAGCTTTTTCAGGTATGTAAAGTCCCCAATTTCCATCACAACTTTAGAGTATGATTGTTTTCTTAATCACTATATCAGGCTGCGAATTCATTCATGAAAATATATTAGGGAAACCAGCTGCATTAACTAGCAGCTAGTACAACGTGCACATTGAAAGAAAAAATATATATCTATATAGCTTAGCCTATCTGTTGATGTCCTTGACATATTTCATTAACGTGCGAGTTAAAAATTACCTAAAATAACCTGTAGTTATTCAGTGCTCAACAGTTTTTGCCATGCTACCTTATGTGTTCGATGCAGTGAATAAATGAATTAGTTACATCTCCTGGACAGAATGTGACTGTCATTCCAGCCTGTGCGGATAGGTAAGGTTTGGTTCTCGTCATATTCTGGCAGAATTTGAATATATGCAAACTATTAAATAGGCATATATTGCATATGTTATATGATAAACATTGGTGGTGTTAAGTAAGGCCCTAGTACGGAGTACAAGTGGCGAAGTTACATTTCTTAGTTGCTAAAGCTTTGTTGTATCTCTGAATGAGATCATGAATTGCAAAAGAAGATAGGTTTACATTATCTTGGCCTCTTTTATCATGTAGCTTGGCAGCATTCTCATAACATACACTTTCCCAAACATCAGTGCAGTGGACTGATGCATTTGTTGAGTGAGAGAGGAGAAATGTCAGTTTAATTAAAATATGTAAGCAATTCATTAAATGTATGCACAATACTGTCTTCTTTGGTGTATGCTAAGGATGTCCCGATCAGGTTTTTTTGCCCTCGAATCCGAGTCATTTGATTTTTAATATCTGCCGATACCGAGTCCCGATCCGATACTTTTATAATACATTAAATATCAAAGTAAACAAACCCAGATGACTTTTATGTCCACACAGCGAAATGCCAGGTGAATTTCGCCTGAGGGCGTGGTCGCCAATATTTCAAGCAGGTTATCGAGCGGGACAGCCTTAGCATCTCTCTGTGCCATTGCGTAACTAGAACTAGATGTTGAAGTAAGCAATGAGAATAAATACATACTACAGAGAGCTCAGTTGCTTGCTGGAGAGCCAAGAGGTAACATCTCTCTCACTCTCCCTCCCTCTCTCTCTCTCTCTTTCACACACACACACGCTGTAACCTCTGCCACACACACATATACACATATAAGCCACACTACCTCACCGATGTGCCTTGATTTCTATTTTGCTGATTGTCAATATTGAATGAATTAAACTGTTATTACCTATTTAGTACCATTGTTCTAATAAATTCTATTATTGTTATAAACTGATTTGCCTGTGTTGCTGCTGTATTCATTGAAGCCACCTAGTCTAAGATACTCCAATTGCCTTTATCCATCCCAAGTGTATGTAAATGCTATTGACTGTAGCGTATTGTGATACAGTTAGTAGTACATTATTTCTATAGTTATAGTGTAAACATAACGTTTTGGTAATATACCATCAATTTAACTGTTTGGTAATTTATTATTAAACATTAGAATGGTAATATTAATGGAATTGATTTTATGAGACTGATCAATTTAAGACCAATTTACCTACAACCAACAGGCGGGGCTGGAATCACATGGCCTTTGCCTCTTCTTGTCTGTGTGCGGAGCCCACAGTGAGGAGAGAACAAATACACCCTGGAGCCATCGAAGACCGGCTGGTGTTGCAGATACTGGTTCCCTACTCATGCTTGATGACCACTTGGAAGCGATGCAGACGTCTGACCCCGTGCAGCTCCCACCATTTTACCTGGTCCCAGTACATTGGTGCCAGAGGTTGAGGGCCGCCAGAGTGGTCAAAGCAACCAGTATTAGCGGAAAGAGGAAGGATATCCAGCAAAAAGCTAGGTTTTCGCACATTTTACACTTTTTACTTTACTTTACACTTGTTTTTACTTTACTCATTCTAACAGTGTCTCTTTCCCCACAGCACCATTCTATGCATCAACTGAGACCAAAGCTGGCAGCTGCGAGACGGAGCTCCCACCAGCATGGTACGCCGTGTCACCCTACTGACAGCCTTCTGCACCTGGACGACAGCTTCAACTACTTTGGCACCATTTAAGCATTCTTCCTTCCCCAGGGATGAGAAAACTTAAAGGGAGGGGGACTGTGTTCTCCCTGTGTGTGTGTGTGGGGGTGTGTGTGTGTGTGTGCCTGTGCTTGCGAGTTTGTTTCCCACTCCCTTCTGTGTCTTCTAGAATGTGTCAGTATGTAAGTCCCTTGTTAGCCTACAAGTTATACTGTGTAATGTGATGGAAAAACCTACCAATCAGTACAAGAGTAGGGCCTTCCCTCCCAAGTCGTGAAGACTGCTTCCCTCCCTAACAACACTAACCTCCACTAACTAAAACTTTATTTGGATGTCTTTGTGTATGTAGATGGGGGACACTATCCTGGGACACTTACTTAAGACACATCTTTCTCCTTGTGTGGACTCTAGGCTACCCTAACTTTGCCATGCCTTTGTTATTCTGTGTTCCTCTACAGTTCTGTTAGCTTGTTGTGTCCTCCTTTTGTAAGTTGCTTTCGATAAAAGCATCTGCAAAGTGTAATGTAATGTAATGTTATCTATTATCTGAGCCTGAGTCCATGATAATTGTTTTGCCACAATATACAGTTCAAATGTTAAAATCAACTGTTTAAATGTTGGTACTGTTTCCCTGTAGCGTCTGTTTGTTATGTACGTCTTGTCCTGTGTTCCCACTCTTGGCCTGCACCTTGACGTGGTGAGTGGGCTTTAGACTAAACCAGGCCAAATCTTGAGTGTTTGAGTCAAGAAGACGCTTATCTTTTCCAGATTTTCTTGTAGGGTGGTTGCTGATTGCTCCTAAGGTTTTTCTGAGGACAACACAGTCGGGATGGTAGTCTTACCAACATGTTTATATCCATCTAGTTTACTAGATTATAAATATTTATTAGGTAAACCATTACAGGATTTTGTGCAATTTATATGAATGTAGGCAATTTGACTTTTCACCTCATTGAGTTACCAATAATAAACATAACCATTGTGGTAATACTCAGATGTTTTTTATTTTTAAAATTGACATTGTCAATAAAAGACAGCCTTTAAAATGGTCTTCCACCAATTTCCTGTGCAAGCTTAACAGGAAAACTGATTTCATGTCAGTAGAACATAAATTGGAAAACACGATTTAGTTATGCAAGCACAGTCTAGAATGGCATTACAGTTTTTACCAATCATTTTCACACGTGTCTCAATACCATGTCTACATTTTCAAAATTCTTAACACATTTGCACCAACCAAACTCTATGGGAGACAAACTATGTTCTCTTTCGCATTGCTTTGACACAATTGTGTTTAGTGACCACTTCAACCAAAATTCATTAGCACTTCTTTCAGTTAATGTTTACCACCAACAAAATTATGTACAATTACAGCAAAATTTGCAGACATTTGGACACTCTTATCAAAACAGTTAACTCTAGGATCAAAACCTAAAAGCAATACAATACAGTGTAACAAAGCACAGCATTTTGCATTTTGTCACACAAAAAAGAAATAGGGCCCTATTTTGCCGCGGCGCATTGTGCATTCGCGACATGCGCATGCTGTCATTGCTATTAGCCTATGTGCCAGCGCAACGTTCATTTTTTCAGGCAAAAAATCACGTTGTCTAGATAGCAGATGACATTGCGCCGGTCAGCGAAAAGAAGAGGTGTGGTCTGGCGCAAAGCGCACCAGATGCTATTATGAGATCGTATAAACCATTTGCGCTTTTGATTAATAAAAAGGTGCTTTTTCGTCACTGGCGCATTGTTGAAAAGCTATTTTAGAGGCGCACAACGCTTTGAACCCCGATGTACTTGCTGCTGCGCCAGAGAGGCGAGCTGAACTGGCAGAAAAGTTGCAACATGTATAGCCTGTATACCTATGTATTTGTATGTTTTAGTAAGCAAACATGCACAAATAATGAGAATATAGCAATGTTGTGCAGTTTATAGCAATGTTCTGCAGTTTATTTACAATTTCTTTTGTCGTTTTAAATAAACAGCGTGGCAAGTTGTAAGAAATAATATGGACAAATCATCAAAAAGAAAACTAGTGGACTAATGGTTTGATGGACCTATACCTTCCGTTTATTTTAGTTTAAGGCTTTGTTTCCCGTCTTCTAACGTTGTTGTACCGCTTTCGGCGCACAGCGCGTTGAACCCCGATGTACCTGCTGCTGCCGCAGAGAGGCGAGCTGAACTGGCAGAAAAGTTGCAACGTATATAGCCTGTATAGCCATGTATTTTTATGTTTTAATAAGCAAACAGGCATAAATAATAAGAGTAGGCCTATAGCAATGTTTTGCAGTTTATAGCAATGTTCTGCAGTTTCTTTTGTCTTTTAAATAAACAGCGATTGCAATGCTCTGCAGTTTATTTAATAAACAGCGTGGCAAGTTGTAAGAAATGAAATGGACTAATCATCAAAAAGAAAACTAGTGGACTAATGGTTTAATGGACCTCCACCTTTTATTTTTGATGTTTCCTTTGAGTTTAAAGCTTTTGTTTCACGTCTTCTAACGTTGCCGCTTTGGGCACTGTTCGAAAGTTCTCTTCTTGCCAAAGGAGGACACAATTATTGAAGATATTTCCTCCCATATTTCTATGACCCGCGGAGGTTTGGGGGGATTCTTTCCATCCCCGAATATTAACTACTCACGCGCTTTTACTTCACGCACGAGCAGATCGGTCTCCTCCACCGAAAAGCTTCTCCCGTCAGGGTAAATCCGCCATCGTTATAGCAACAGGCTATGGACAATGCGCCCGCTGGCTCTTAAAGGGAATGAGAGTATAAATTCTCATTGGTTAATTGTATGTTACGCCCAAAACACACCCATGACTAATGAAGTAACCAACCCAACCCTTTTGAACGATGCGCCTGGTGCAATGTTCGCTTTTTCCGCCGTGAAAATACCAAATTGTGTCGGGAACGCCCCCAAAGCAACTTGCGCGACAGACTTTAGACAATGCGCTTATGATCGTGAAAATAGAGCCCATGATGTGCTTGAGGCATCTTTTAGCCAAATAACTATTGATATTTAGCACTTTTACACTTACGTGTGTGTTTCTTCATAATATTTATTCATTTGTATAGCTTGTTACATAACAGGTAAACAAAGAGGTTACATTTGCATGTTTATGGGCAAAACATTGTGATAGAAAGTTGATATTGGAGTTGCTGTGTATTCCATTACCAGTATGTATGGCATGACTGTGGTGATATTGAGTGTGACTGTAGATGACGCAAGCATTGAGAATGACCAAAAGTTTATGTTTGGGGGAAATTCACCCATCTGATTTGCATATTGCAATTTCATAGGGTGACGGCCATATTGATTTTTTTTAAAGCGTACTTTGAAAGAATGTTGGAAGTTATTTCATCCTATTTCATCCCCTCCCACCAAATGCAATGGTCCACACTTACTCTATACTCAGACAAAAAGAGAAAACCAAAAGTGAACATAATGTAGAACCAGAACAATTTGCATGTGTAACTGTAACAACGTATCAACAATGTGTAGAGTGTCATATGGAAACAAATGCATGTAAAAGGAAGGGGGGATATGGAACTCATAAAATGTGACTACCTATCCAGGTGACAATCCTTCAGTGTGTGGTACCTCTGATTGCAGGGGATAGCACACAGACCCACTCCACACTGAGCACACCTGTACTTTGTCTGAACCGGTCAGAACCAAGTCAGAACCCGGTCAGAACCGGTAAGAACAAAGTCAGAACCGGTAAGAACCAGTCAGAACCGGTTAAGGCCAGTCAGAACCGCTCAGAACCAGTAAGAACTGGTAAGAACCAGTCAGAACCAAATCCGAACTAGGTCAGAACCGAATCAGAACCGGGTCAAAACCGAATCAGAACCAAGTCAGAACTGGTCAGGCCGTTCACAACCGGGTCAAAACCAAATCCGAACCGGGTCAGAATCGAATCAGAACTGGGTCAGCACCAGGTCAAAACTGAACCAGAACCGGGACAGAACCAAGTCAGAACCAGTTATGGCCGGTCAGAACCGGGTCAGAACAGAATCCGAACCGGGGGGTTTCGATTTCGAGGGTTTTCGATTTCGAGGGTTTCGATTTCGAGGGCTTCAATTTCGAGATTTTTGATTTCGGTTTCGAGGGTTTTAATTTCGAGGGTTTCGATTTCGAGGGTTTCGGTTTCGAGATTTCTGATTTCGATTTCGAGGGTTTTGATTTCAAGGGTTTCGATTTCGAGATTTTCGGATGTACATCTTTTATGTTTTTAACCCTTTAACACCTAAGACTCAAAATGTCCGCCTGGATTTTTTTGCTTATTTTGACTATAAAAGGTTAAGAAAATATCCTGTGACATTGTCCTGTAACAACCCTTTTTTCCAATATCTCGCAGTATTTTCCAATTTACAACGTGTCATATAACTGTAATAAGAGTTTAAAATGAAGAAAAACACAAAAGCGAAATTTTATTTTAAGACCTTTAGTAGGAAAAAACAATGAAATTGTTTTTGTTGAAAAAACAACAAGTTTTTTATGTCAAAAGTTTAAAATTGACAGATATAAAACAAGTTACCAAACCATTTTTTTATTCTTTGTCTCTAAATGTGCAAAAACTGCATAAAATGTAAACAATGCACAGGCGTTTTTTACCACAAGGCACAGGATTTGATATTCCATACATGAGACATATCACACAGAAACCATTCAGCCATGTATGTGTAGGGGCAATCAGTCTCGTTACAAGGAGCCGCCGATAATAAATGTGGGTATAATTGGCATTAATTGATCAGTCTCGTAAAATCAATTCCATTAATATTACCATTAATTGTTATGTTTAATAATAAATTAATAAACAGTTAAATTGATGGTATATTACCAAAATGGTGTGCTTGTACTACAGCTATAGTAATAATGTGTTACTTACAGTGTCACAATACACTATAGTCAATAGTATTTACACACACTTGGACTGGGTGAAGGCTATTGGAGTTCTTTAGACTGGGTGGCTTTCATGAATACAGCAACAATAACAGGCACAACACAGTTTATTTCAAAAGTATAGTTTATTAACTAACAAACTACAGGTATGAACTAATCTAACAGGTTATGTGTATATATACAAGATATTAGGAAGTTGTATGTGTGTGTCAAAGAAAGAAGGGAGAGAGAAGAGGGGGGTCCCCCGTTGGAAGGCCAAATGGTCAGGAATATGTGAGAGGTTTATCTTTGTGCCAGAGAAGCGCGAGAGCGGGGGGAAGGGCACATGATTAACTCACTTTAAAACAACAGACTAGTTCTGCTAGGCTATCGTTAGCATTCCTTTCCACCAGGTATCTCAGTATGGTGCATGAGATAAGAGTTAGCGAGAGGGGGAGAGAGAGAGAGAGAGGGCATGCATGATCTGTCTATCAAAGTAGCAAATAAAAAGAACATAACAAATGGTCACTCAAAGTCAACATGAAAACAGTGTGTATGTTTACATCAGACAGTTTAACACTTTCTTGCTGTGCTAAAGAATATCCTATCTATGCCCAAGTGCTCACGTGAAGGTTGCCTTTTCTTTTCCTTTGTTCCTGGTTGTTGGTTGGAGAATCCTTGCTGATTCAGGGGAGTCCAGTTGAGGGAGTCCGTTGGGGGAGTCCGGTGACTCGGTTCCATGGACGATCTGTGATGATCCGATGGAGGAAGAGTCCTTGTTTTAGGAAAGCTCTCTCAGCTTGTAGCTGAAAATCGCCTTCGCGATTAAGAGCTCGCGCATAGACATTCAGAACTCTACTTCCTCAGCTGGGAATCGACTTCGCGATTAGAAGTAGTTCGTTCTATTCAAACTCAAAATGTTGCTCGTGCAACGGGTAGACTAGAGGGGTCCGCTCACCCTGTTCATGGCTCTAGGCCTACGACTGAGGAAGGGGAGCTGGTTGCCTTTCCAGTAAGCTTGTGTACTCGAGTTAGAGTACTAGGTGACCTTGTACAAAGGCCATTCTTTGTCTATTTACTTGCGCATGCTGACAAAGTCCATTGTCTGCCTGGCTCCTTGGCCAGCAGGACAGAGAGGGGGTCTCTTTACGTCCACGCGGTCTGATGACCAACAGAACAGAGAGAGTGAGCAAATAGCCCGCCAGTGGTTTTAAACCTGAGTGTGAAACCTGAGAAGGGAAGCTCACCTGAGGTGTGGCTAAGGAAGGAGAATCATGGAAAGAGGAAACTAAGGACGATCATGGGAAACGTAGTTTATGTGTGGTTGTACCTACATATGTATGCATGTGTGTGTCTGTGTCTCTGCGTTTGTGTGTGTGCATATGTGTGCTGTTTCTGTGAGTGCATGTTTGTGTGTGTCTGTGTGTTTGTGTTTGGACATGTGTGTGTGTGTCTGTTGTGTGTATGTACATATCTATGTGTGCGCATGCGCGTGCATGTGTGTGTGCGCGCATGCATGCGTGCGTCCTCCCTGGCTCCTCAAAGGCCTTGGTGGTAAGCCAGTGGCAGTTCCTGTCTGGCTGCAAACACAGTCCCACCTCACAAGTCTCACATTTCCAAGGAGTGCTCTTGGTGTAGAGTTTGCAGCGCCGTCGCCCCATGCTGGCTCTCTGGCCTTTGCTCTGTCCGCTGCTTGTAAGAACAGGTAGGTGCTGACCCGGCGTCTTCTGAAGGCCAGTTTTCAAGTCAACCACAAGGAGGTGTCCAGCAAGCTCTTCCTGGAACTGCTGACGGGTCATGGGCTTCTCCTGCAGGGTGGCACAGCGAGCCTTGTGGATGACAAAGGAGTTTGTCACAGCAATGTCAACCAGATGTTGGAAGACAGTGGTGGGCCATCTCCTGGTCTTGCGGTGGACTGAGTTTGTCCCAATCATCTGGTCCGAAGTGTCCACCCCTCTCATGTATTTATTGTACTCGGTAACTGTAGTGAGTCGGGGGACAGAGATTTTTTGTTTCGACTCATGACCTAGAGTTAGTTTGTAAGTTTGTTAGTATGTTTGTGGCGCATTACCAAGTTAGTTAATTAGATACAGAAGATAGATAGGCCGGCAGGCATGCTTCAGGTAAGTATTGTATTTAGGTAAGTTTAGATTCAGTGGATAGATAGGCCGGCATGCTTCAGTTAAGTATTGTACTTAGGTAAGTTTAGATAAAGTAGATAGATAGGCAGGCATGCTTCAGGTAAGTATTGTATTTAGGTAAGTTTAGATAAAGTAGATAGATAGGCAGACAGGCTTCAGGTAAGTATTGTATTTGGGTAAATTTGTTTTCAATAATCCACACAAAAATCTACATAACACAATATCATATTCACATAGGACCAATAGCAATATGAATACCTGTCTTGTGCCAACGCTAAACTACGTCTCCATTGTACACTGGGTGGATGGTGGAGCATAGGGACACCTCTCGTGTATCCATCCACTTCACAAATAGCAGGTCGCTGTCCCTGATCCACCTGATACTGCCTCGTGGGGATCTTTTGGTGAGGGCATTTACTTGGGTGGTGGGTACACCAACTCTTCCTTGCCTGTGTAAGAAGGAGGAGAAAATGTGTTGTACGTGCATACACTGAAACAAAATGTATTCTCTGCATTTGACCCATGTATATATGATACACTTCACTAGGAGCATTGGGCAGCCGTTGCACATTACCTGTATGTTCCACAAGCTCCAAATCCTTGCTGGCTGAGGTGTTGGAAGAGGAGGGGACTTGTGTAAAAGTTGTCTGTATAGACAACATACCCAGACCCAAGGTAGTCTTTGTTGACCAGACTTGAGACAACATCGAAAGAGAGCCCCTTCCCCAATGCTGTCTTGGACTTGCCCGTGTACAGCTTGATGTCGATGGTGTAGCCATTTATGTCTGCTAGTACAAAAAACTTCAGCCCCCACTTTGTCGGTTTTGCCTTCATATATTGTTTAATGGCAAGCCTGGCTATGGTCCCAACCATTCTTTCATCGAAGGTGCTGTCTTGGGTGGTACATGTCCTTGGAGTTTGCACAGACCATCTCCATGAGAGGTCTGACCCGGTGGAGGTGGTCATAATCCTCTGTGCCCTTCTTCCGCTCATTCTCCTCATCCTTATCTGGGTCGCTGATGTGGAGACTCGATAAAATGGCCATAAACTGGTCTCAGGTCATGGTGGTGGCAGGGAATGGCACGTGGAAAATGGTTTGTTGACGCCAAAAGTCAGTCATTTTTGGCATGTCTATAACAGACATGTACTGCAGCAAGCCACCTGCGTGAAGTTGGTACCCCATATGTTGAAAATATGAATAAGTATTTTGATTTGTTTGTGCATCGTTTGTGCACGATTGTGCAAGCAAAATTAACATTTGTGCACGAACCGTCTTTATGATATTTCACTTTTACAGGTTGGTGACCTGAGGCACTCAGCACCCCATCAACATCCAAATGACTCGAAAATGGTCGGAATCGTTTGTGCTTCGTTTGTGCAGGCAAAATTAACATTTGTGCACAAACCGTCTTTATGATATTTAATATGTAATTATTTGACCTCGGGTCACCCAGCACCCCATCAACATCCAAATGACTCGAAAATGGTTGGAATCGTTTGTGCTTCGTTTGTGCACGTTTGTGCAGGCAAAATTAACATTTGTGCACAAACCGTCTTTATGATATTTAACATTAAACAGGTTGGTCACAGACACAGAGACGCCGCATTGAGCTGGTGGCCCGTTGCTGGGATACGCCAGCGTGTCCGCCATATTGCATGTGGCAAATCTACCCTGTAAACCAGTGGAAGTAAATGGACCGAACTTCATAAAGCGCCTTTCTGCAAAGATATTTAATTTGATGCCTTTTATTACACCCATTTAGACACACACGTATATAATTGGGAAACAAACAGGCATGAAAACAACATAAATAACTTTTAATGTGATTATTATAAATAGTGTGCGAAATACCCGTCAATATTCATGTGATCTCGTTTGGACGTTAAACCTGTTGGTACAGTTAAACGCAGCATATGAATGAGGCATCTTTATTCTAGGCTTCTGTCTAGACGCTATACTAGATACGGTTGAAGAATCTCCACTTTGTCACATCCAATATGGCAGCGAGGATGACGTATGGTTCTAGGCGGAAGGCGGCGTCTATGTTTATGTGTCTGAGGTTGGTGGCCTCGGGTCACCCAGCACCCCATCAACATCCAAATGACTTCAAAATGGTCTGAATAGTTTGTGCTTCATTTGTGCAGGCAACATTAACATTTGTGCACAAACCATATTTATGATATTTAATATGTAATTATTTGACCTCGGGTCACCCAGCACCCCATCAACATCCAAATGACTCGAAAATGGTCAGAATCATTTGTGCTTCGTTTGTGCAGGCAACATTAGCATTTGTGCACAAACCATCTTTACATTTAACATTTAATTGTTTGACCTGGGGCACCCAGCACCCCATCAACGTCCACATTACTCCAAAATAAACATAAACATATTCACCCTTGTGTCTCCTACCTTTCTTGTGTTTTGCCGAAATGTTTACCCATGCCTGGACCACTACAACTACCTACTGACCAATATTGGTATCGCAGTATAAGAACATGTTGATTGGTGTTGCCACTGCCAGTAACAACAAGAATATTGGGCGCAATACTGACAGAAGCTAGCCTATCAGAACGGCATCTAAAGCGGAGGCATGCCAAAAGTGTACTAGTCAATATTGCGTCCAATATTATCCATGGTTCAGAAAGAAAAAGTCCATCCTTGACAGGTATACCATCCTTCTAATTTTTTAAAAATGAAAGCATCTATATTGCTTTTAGTTGTAGGCTACTTGTAGGTACGTAGGGTGATATTTTTCAATGACTAGTGATAACACTGTTGTGCCTATACAAGTATGTTCAATTGTCTTGCCTACAAACTAATACCCTACTGTACAACACAAATACAATGCAACATGCATGTAGTTAATAGTTTATTTGCACTATGAAAGAAGTGCTGAACGTTAAACAGTAAATGTACAGTGGAAAGCATGATCTACTAGCCTGGGAAAATACTGAAATGTATATCTAACCTTTTATAGCACATCAGGAAATACACAATATTGTCAAGGTAACTCAATACTGATTGAAATCCATACACTGTGTTAAATATTGTGATTTTAAATGTTTTATACCTACATATTGATGCCTGATTTAAAGTCAGATATCAACTACACCTAGACAATGACAGTCTACTTTTATTTACACCAGATGCCAAGGTCACCTCAATATGACAAGGATGAAATCATACAGTTGATTACTAGTGCCCGAGACAGAGTTGTACGGGAGGAGAAAATTGCTGGTCCCTCAGACACAGTGTGGGTTGATCTTAGTGAGCAGCTTGGAGGCACAGTAAAGCCCAAAACACAATTGTTAAGATAAATAGATACGAGAGCTGGAAAATCTTAGGGATACATTCTGAAAATCAAGAGAGTGATGACAGCACTGTTGAAGTCCAGGAAATTCAATCAAATAAAAATGTGGAAATTGATTGGGAGGCAGAATCTGTTGACTGTTCTTACAACAAGAAACACACCAAGCTAACTCAAAACACAAATGAAACTAGATGTACCGCATAGCGGTACATGGTCTGACCGCCGCAGTGTATTGAAGTGTGGGAATCATAGGTATGATGAGTTTGTGGTAGGTCAGTGTTGTGAGGTGAGAGTTTGTGTGGAAATGATTTGCTGGAAGTGGGCATGGATGTGGGTTTTGAATGAATGACATTCTGTGTATTTGTGTATATTTTGTGTAGTTCCCACCTCCTTGGTCCAAGATATTGGCAATGCAAAATCTCTATTTTTGCATTTAACTATATCACTAGGTGGCGCTATTTCTTCAAGTGAGTGTTTATAGGATGGTTTGATACGGCTCTTTAACACTGGCTTACTAACACAAAATCATTGTCTTGGGCAAAATTTTTGATAAGTTATTTAACAAAAACTGTTTTTGTACACCTAGCTTTGACCGGAAAGATTGCACCATGTGATGAAATGTCACAAAATTTGGTGCACATGAAAAGAAAGCCGTTCAGAGTTGTCCAAATATGAGCAATTAGAAGCCGAGATATGGACTTTTGGAGAAATGTAACTTTGAAACAGTCCATCTCAAGATAAATCCTTTGATAACTTTTTGTCAGCATTGTCTGTAGATGACATGTACCAAATTTGGTGAGATTCACATGAACGGCCTATGACGAGTTTGTTCGTTCGGTTTCGCTTTCACAATGTTAAAATTTCACGGAATTTTTTTTTGTTGGAAGTGGGCGTTGACAAGTGTTTTCAATGTGGGAGGGTCAATAGATCTCAAGACAAAAAAGAACTGCTTGTAAACATTACTGTTCTCTAGATAATAGGCAAAACGACATTTTGTACAAATACAGCGCCCCCTATGGGCCAAATTTTATGGCATGTGCTGTGCTTTTAGAGGTCTTTGTGCTTATCGTGCACATATTTTGTGCAGTTTCCACCTTCTCGGTCCAAGATATTGCCAATATAAAATCTCATTTTTCGCATTCACCCATATCACTAGGTGGCGCTACACTTTAAGTGAGTGTTTATGGGCTGGGTCGATACGCCCATGTAACACGACATATCACAAAAAATTCATGTTGTTCGGTGAAACATTCACTGAGTTATTCAGCAAAAACTTTTCAGCGTCTCCCCCTCTTTGATGGACACTGGCACAGCGAGGGGGGTGGCCATTGGGGGCCAAAAGCTCCTATTTGCTCAAAAACTTCGAGGTCTACATGCCTACAAAGATTCATCTTCCCCAGAGTTCCAGTGTCCTGGCAACCGTTGACGAAAAATCGGTGAAAAAAAAAAAATTTTAAAAATAAAAAAAAGGGAAAAAAGTCTCGGCAACACTATAATGACCGCTTTCGCTAGCTTCGCTAGCGGCGGTCATAATAAACATTCAGCTAGTAATTACACATCGGGAGTGGAATGACGACTAGGTGGAACATGTAATTTACAATGACACATTTGGCCGCTCAAACAAAAGAGAACACATAGTGTTAAAGCGAAGAGGACACATTCTCTAAACAAAAAAATCTGGGAGGCCTGTAAATGTCCTTGCACAATTGCTTTTAAAAGAGAGAAAGTATACCCAAATGGCATCCTGAAGTGCCTTGATATAATTGGAGTTAAGGGTTAGGTATTTATTATATTCTATTTTTATTTGTATGGACTCATGTCCGTCAGTGCACTGGCAACAAGGGTCTGGAAAAGGTCCCACTGTTCACTTGCCATACCGGGACGTGAACCCACGACTCTCGGTGTGGTGGGTATACTAGCTTTCTCTGCAACACCAGCTCTCCCAATCTCCAACTGAAAGATTGCAGGCCGTAAGAATTCAATAAAAGGCCTAAAATAAAACTTAAAATCAAAAGGTTTGATTGTGTGTTATTTGTTGTACTGTACTTTGTGTGGGTTCCTATTCATTAGTACATTGACCAAAAGGGTTTGAAAAACACTCCATATATCCATGAGCCCTCCCCTACGGGGACACGAACCAACAACTCTCTGAATGGTGAGCATACACTCTACCTCTACGCCACCAACTCTTCCACAGGCTCCATTCCAGGTTATTAGTTTTGGCAAATCGATAGTGTCCTGGTATAACATCCACAAAATTCGAAAATAAAGAGCCAATCAAATAAATGTTTTTTAATTTATTTTCCAATTTGATTTGTATGGATTCCTCTCCATCAGCACTCTGGCGAGAAGGGTCTTGGAAAAGGTCCCCTAACTTATATATTCATTAACTCCCCCAGGCTGCGAACCTATCACTCTCTGCATGGTGGGCGCGAACTCTACCTCCACATCCTCAGATTTCCCAAGCTGCACATACACAATTGCAAGTCTAAGGAAATAGACAGAGATACAACTCTGGTCTACAGTCAGAGGACTAGGGGTTGAAGTTTGTATTAGGGTAGGCTTTAAGAAGGGTTGGGTAAGGGTTAGGTTCCGGGTCGGGGTAAGGGCAAGGGTTAGAGGTCACTTAGCAAGGGTCAGGGGTTAAGGTTAGAATCAATGTTGGGGATTGGGTTTAGAAATGAAGTATGGTGGGCGATGAATTGAAGATTTCGGTTAAGGTGGGGTAAGGGATGTGGGTAAAGTGTGTTAGATTCCGTTGGTGAGGCGGGATCTGAACCCACGACTTCTGCCACTGCATTCTGACCACTATACCCTACCCCTATTCTGGGTCTGCTGGTCTGCTGGTCTGCTGGTAACACCACCTGGAAATTATGGATCTGGTTCAGGTTAGGGTTTTGACTCTTTTTTAACACAAGGGGCCAGTCTTGCCCCACAGATCAAATTTTATTTAATTTTAATTAAATTATTTTAATGTTTAAGGCTAGGCTGGAGAAATCATGGAAGTACAGGTGTAATTTCTGGAACAACATTATTACCCATGTGCCTCAGACAGTAAGCCTCCCAATGTGTTCTCGAGTTGGGAAGAGTGTTCACAGCTGGCCTGGAGGTAGAAATCATGGAAGCACAGGTGGCATTTCTGGAAGAACATGATTACGGTCCCATGAGCCATGTACGCTAGAGTTTAAGCCTGACAATGTGTTCTCGAGTTGGGAAAAGTGTTCACAGCTGTGGCCTGGAGGTAGAAATCATGGAAGCACAGGTGGCATTTCTGGAAGAACATGATTATGGTCCGATGAGCCATGTACGCTAGAGTTTAAGCCTCCCAATGTGTTCTCGAGTTGGGGAGAGTGTTCACGGCTGGCCTGGAGGTGGAAATCATGGAAGTACAGTTGTCATTTCTGGAAGAACATGATTATGGTCCCATGATCCATGTACGCCACAGTTTAAACCTCCCAACGTGTTCTCGAGTCGGGGAGAGTGTTCACGGCTGGCCTGGAAGTAGAAATCATGGAAGTACAGGTGGCATTTCTGGAAGAACATGATTATGGTCCCATGAGCCATGTACAAGTGTCCATGACTTGGCTGGAGGTAGAAATTCTGGATGTATAGGTGTAATGTCTGGAAGAACATGATTATGATCTACCGAGGTCCCACGTGCCTCAGACATTAAGCCTCCCAAGGTGTCCTCAAGTTGGGGAGTGTTTAAGACTGAGTTGGAGGTATGGATTTTCTTCCTGGTTCTCCAGCCTTAAGCACCCTTGAGCACCCAACTACGGTGCCACACTTACACACTCTTCTCCTGGGTTACTGACAGGGGTTAACACATGGTTAACCCATTCTTTAGAGGTAGGTGGAAAAGTGGGAAGTGGCCATTCCGGAATTTCTTCCTGGTTCTCCAGCCTTAAGCACCCTCCTACTGTACCCCACTTAAAAACACTTCTACTGGGTTACTGACAGGGGCCCACCCCTCCAGACCTCCATGTCCATGGTTAACCCACTCTTTAGAGATAGGTGGCAAAGTGGGAAGTGGCAGTTCCGGAATTTCTACCTGCTCCTCCAGCCTTAAGCACCCTCCTACTGTACCCAACTTAAACACTCTAGTTCTGGGTCACTAACAGTGGCCCACCCCTCCAGACCTCCATGTCCATGCTTAGCCCACTCTTTACAGGTAGGTGGCAAAGTGGGAAGTGGAAGTTCCGGAATTTCTACCTGGTTCTCCAGCCTTAAGCACCCTCCCACTACCTCCTCCTTGGACTTGCACCGGCAATCACACCGAGGACAAGGAGCACACTGACAACAGCTGCTGAAATCTTTTCAACCATGTAAGGGTGAGTAATCTGAACTTCCAAAAAGCACTCCTCTACACCAACACGGTTCCTGGCAGTGCAGTGGTAGGTCCCAGAGTCACTCTCACTTGCCTGTAAGATATGGACTTTGCCTGCAGCAATTCCTGCACTTCCTGCAGAGGAAGGTAGGGTCTTGGAACCTGTGGTTTTCTGCCAAATGTAAAAAATAGGAGACACACCCTTTTCAACTTTACAGTGCAGCACCACATTTTTGCTGACCTCTGTAGTGCCCTGTGTGTAACACAGAGGCTTTGATGGCGGATGTAGCACCCGAAGGGTAGTCTTAATGCTGTGGATGCCAGGGACCTTCTTCACTTGGCACTTGTAAGTGCCACTGTCAGAGGGAGTCAGAAGCTGCAGGTTGATTGAGCCATCTCCAATCCTTGGGTCCACTGAACTAAAGTATACCCGGTTCTTGAGCGGTGGATAATAGTCATCATAGACTTGCCCAGCAGAGTAGACAATTATTTCTAAATCTGATGTTCCTCCATGCCGTGTCCATTCAATCTCCAGCGGTCCGGTGTCTTCGGGGGCAATGTTAAACTGGCAATCGAGCATCACACTTCCTCCAACAGGCTTCTCTATGATCGTCTTGTTGGTTGAGTTGATCAACACGCCGCTACATCCAGTAGACAGTAAGAGGAAAACTTGGAATATTTGCAGGTCCATGGTTGGGTGCTGCTGGATGTATCCTATCTCCTGCTCCTTCCACTTTATCCATTTGTGTTTGGAAGACAATGGAGAGGAAGCAGTTATATATACTCAACATCCATATTTGCATCTTGCATTCTATTGGTTCAAATTATTGGTGGGTGTGTCTACATGCCTGGGTTACGCCCCTACAGACCTCCATGCCTAGAATTAACACACTATTTAGAAGTAGGTGGCAATTCGGAAGTTGAGGTTCTGGGATTTCCACCTGTTTCTCCAGCCTTAAGCACCCTCCTACTGTACCCCACTTAAACACTCTATTTCTGAGTCCCTAACAGTGGCCCACCCCTCCAGACCTCCATGTCCATGGTTAACCCACACTTTACAGGTAGGTGGCAAAGTGGGAAGTGGCAGTTCCGGAATTTCTACCTGCTCCTCCAGTCTTAAGCACCCTCCTACTGTACCCAACTTAAACACTTGTTCTGGGTTACTGACAGGGGCTCGCCCCACCAGACCTCCATGGCCATGGTTAACCCACTCTTTAGAGGTAAGTGGCAAAGTGGGAAGTGGCCATTCCGGAATTCATTCATTCATTCTCATTAGTAAACGGTCTGACAACTGTTGCATTATTTTCAATCTTTATTCATTTTAACAATCATGCGGAGTCGGTTACAGACATTTTCTATAGAGAGGTCCAATTTTTGTCATATTTGAAGAAGTTGTGGATTTTCCTCCTGGGTTTGGCTGAGCTGCCTGTCCTCCCCTGGGCTGCCAGGGCGGGGTTGCTGGGACGCCTCCTGGGTTTGACTGAGCTGCTGGGACGCCTCCTGGGCTGCCGGGGTTGGGCTGCCGGGACGCCTCCTGGGTTTGGCTGGGCTGCTGGGATGCCTCCTGGGTTTGGCTGGGCTGCCGGGACGCCTCCTGGGTTTGGCTGGGCTGCTGGGACGCCTCCTGGGTTTGGCTGGGCTGCCGGGATGCCTCCTGGGTTTGGCTGGGCTGCTGGGACGCCTCCTGGGTTTGGCTGGGCTGCCGGGATGCCTCCTGGGTTTGGCTGGGCTGCTGGGACGCCTCCTGGGTTTGGCTGGGCTGCTGGGACGCCTCCTGTGTTTGGCTGAGCTGCTGGGATGCCTCCTGGGTTTGGCTGAGCTGCTCGTCCTTCCCTGGGCTGCCGGGGCTGGGCTGCCGGGATGCCTCCTGGGTTTGGCTGGGCTGCTGGGCTGCTGGGCTAATGGGCTGCTGGGACTGGGCTGCTGGGGTGCCTCCTGGGTTAGGCTGAGCTGTTTGTCCTCCCCTGGGCTGCCGGGGCTTCTGGGTACCGCCTCCTGGGTTTGGCTAGGCTGCTGGTCTGCTGTGCAGTCTGGCTTCTTCACTGCTGGGCTGTTTGGCTGAGTCTTGGCCGCTGCCTTGTCTCGACTTGCCATGTTTATCTCCAATTGAAACGAAATGGGCACACGACCTCATTTATAGCCTAGCGCGTAGACATATGCAAATCAGGACAAAAACACCTGCATTTTGATTGGCACTTACAAATTAGTGGGGGACCAATGACCTGTGTCTTAGAGGGTATGTAGCAAATGTGGAAGTTGAGCTCCACCTTCTGTAACTAATTCCAGAAAGGCTGCCTGGTATGTGCAGACAAAATTCCAGAATTGCTACCTGGTTTTCTGATCACAAGACCAACTCTAACCGCTAGACCACAGCTGCCCCCAGCATAGGATTTTGAAATAAAAACCAGTGACACAAACTTGAACTCAAAACAGTATTTATTTAGTAATAACAATTACAAACTAGAAGAACTTGTATTTGTAAAGAGTGTATATAATGAGGATGTAGGCCAGCAGGAGAACAACCGTGATCATAACAAGTACTGCCCCAAACTGGAGGTCGCATCCACATCCACATCCACATCCGTGCCTAAAAGGGAATCATACACATTCTGTAAGAAATAACTCAAGCGTTACTCTAATGTGTATTCACTGACACACTGCAAAACTGAGACTTACCTGCAGCATCTTTCCGGAACGGCCTCGCCACTGGGTGGGAGGTGGATGACCACAGGTTCAGGTCGGTGTGGAGTAAACCGGACGCTCGGCCGTGCTAGATGAAAAAACACACGAGTGAGTAAATGACAAAAAATGAATGACCTATTGCTTCCAAATTTATGGTAAAGACTTCCACATACCTGACATATTCCTGGCTGTGCTGCTCCCATCTGGGCTGCTCCTGGTTGGGCTGCTCCTACTCCTCTGGGCAGCTGGCACTGTTCTCATGGGGTGCGTCCTGGGTTTCGCTGAGCAGATCCTCCTCTGCTGTTAGGTTGATCGTCTGATCGTCCTCCTCTGCTAGGCTGAGCCGATCGTCCTCCGCTGTTAGGCTAAGCTGATCGTCCTCGGAACTGGTCTGCAGGGACGCCTCCTGGGTTTGGCTAGGCTGCTGGGCTGGGCTTCTTCGCTGCGCTGCCGGGCTTCTTCTCTGCTGCTGGGCTGCGTGGCCAACTTTCCATGTTTATCTCTAATTGAAACGAAATGGGCAAATGAACTCATTTATACCCTAGCGCACAGACAAATTCAAATTAGGACAAAAACAGCTGCATTTTGATTGGCTTTTAGAAATTGGCAGCTGACCCATGATCTGCGTACGAGACAGCACTATTCCGGAATTGCTACCTCCACTTCCACATATACTACCTGACACCCAGCCTTAAGTACCCTCCTACTGTAGCCGATTTAAGCACTCCTCCCCTGGGTAAATGACAAGGACTTCAACATCAACTTCCAACACTTTCACTTAGAACCAGGCAGGGACTCTCCCCTGAATGTCTGCGGGGAATTGGGCAGTCAAAGTTGGGTAGGTAATCAGGTGATATTCCGGAACTTGGACTTCTACTTCAAACTCTTTAACTTAGATCCAAGCAGGGACTCTCTGTTGAATGTCTGCGGGAAATGGAGCACACAAAGTCGGGTAGGTAGTCATGGGATATTCAGGCACTTTCACTTCAACTTCCAGCTTTTTTACTGAGATCCAGGCAGAGACACTCTGCTGAATGTCTGTGGGAAATGGAGCACCCAAAGTCAGGTAAGTTGTCATGGGATATTCAGGCACTTTCACTTCAACTTCCAGCTTTTTTACTGAGATCCAGGCAGAGACACTCTGCTGAATGTCTGCGGGAAATGGAGCACCCAAAGTCGGGTAGGATATTCAGGCACTGTCACTTCAACTTCCAGCTTTTTTAATGAGATCCAGGCAGAGACACTCTGCTGAATGTCTGCGGGAAATGGAGCACCCAAAGTCGGGTAGGATATTCAGGCACTGTCACTTCAACTTCCAGCTTTTTACTGAGATCCAGGCAGGGACTCTCTGCTGAATGTCTGTGGGAAATGGAGCACCCAAAGTCAGGTAAGTTGTCATGGGATATTCAGGCACTGTCACTTCAACTTCCAGCTTTTTTACTGAGATCGAGGCAGGGACTCTCTGCTGAATGTCTGCGGGAAATGAAGCACCCAAAGTGGGGTAGGATATTCAGGCACTGTCACTTCAACTTCCAGCTTTTTACTGAGATCCAGGCAGGGACTCTCTGCTGAATGTCTACGGGAAATGGAGCACCCAAAGTCGGGTAGGTAGTCAGGTGATATTCCGGAACTGGGACTTCTACTTCCAACTCTTTAACTTAGATCCAGGTAGGGACTCTCTGCTGAATGTCTGCGGGAAATGGAGCACCCAAAGTCGGGTAGGATATTCAGGCACTTTCACTTCAACTTTCAGCTTTTTTACTGAGATCCAGGCAGGGGCTCTCTAGCAAATGTCTGTGGGGAATTGAGCACCCAAAGTCGGGTAGGTAGTCAGGTCATATTCAGGAACATTACTTAGATCCAGGTGAGTACTATCTACTGACAACCACCCTTAAACACCCTCCTACTGTCCCCCACTTAAGCACTCCTCACCTGGGTTACTTACAGGGATCTGCGATGCCAGACAACCACCCTTAAACACCCTCCTACTGTAGCCCCACCTAAGCACTCCTCCCCTGAGTTACTGACAGGGACCCGCAAAAGGAGACCTCCATGGCCATGGTTAACCCATTCTTTACAAGTAGGTGGCAAAGTGGGAAGTGGCCATTCCGGAATTTCTTCCTGGTTCTCCAGCCTTAAGCACCCTCCTACTGTACCCCACTTAAAAACTCTTCTACTGGGTTACTGACAGGGGCCCACCCCTCCAGACCTCCATGTCCATGGTTAACCCACTCTTTAGAGATAGGTGGCAAAGTGGGAAGTGGCCATTCCGGAATTTCTTCCTGGTTCTCCAGCCTTAAGCACCCTCCTACTGTACCCCACTTAAAAACACTTCTACTGGGTTACTGACAGGGGCCCACCCCTCCAGACCTCCATGTCCATGGTTAACCCACTCTTTAGAGATAGGTGGCAAAGTGGGAAGTGGCCATTCCGGAATTTCTTCCTGGTTCTCCAGCCTTAAGCACCCTCCTACTGTACCTCACTTAAACATTCTTCTACTGAGTTACTGACAGTGGCCCATCCCTCCAAACCTCCATGCCCATGGTTAACCCACTCTTTAGAGATAGGTGGCAAAGTGGGAAGTGGCCATTCCGGAATTTCTTCCTGGTTCTCCAGCCTTAAGCACCCTCCTACTGTACCCCACTTAAAAACTCTTCTACTGGGTTACTGACAGGGGACCACCCCTCCAGACCTCCATGCCCATGGTTAACCCACTCTTTAGAGATAGGTGGCAAAGTGGGAAGTGGCCATTCTGGAATTTCTTCCTAGTTCTCCAGCCTTAAGCACCCTCCTACTGTACCTCACTTAAACATTCTTCTACTGGGTTACTGACAGTGGCCCATCCCTCCAAACCTCCATGCCCATGGTTAACCCACTCTTTAGAGATAGGTGGCAAAGTGGGAAGTGGCCATTCCGGAATTTCTTCCTGGTTCTCCAGCCTTAAGCACCCTCCTACTGTACCCCACTTAAACATTCTTCTACTGGGTTACTGACAGTGGCCCATCCCTCCAAACCTCCATGCCCATGGTTAACCCACTTTTTAGAGATAGGTGGCAAAGTGGGAAGTGGCCATTCCGGAATTTCTTCCTGGTTCTCCAGCCTTAAGCACCCTCCTACTGTACCCCACTTAAACATTCTTCTACTGGGTTACTGACAGTGGCCCATCCCTCCAAACCTCCATGCCCATGGTTAACCCACTCTTTAGAGATAGGTGGCAAAGTGGGAAGTGGCCATTCCGGAATTTCTTCCTGGTTCTCCAGCCTTAAGCACCCTCCTACTGTACCCCACTTAAAAACTCTTCTACTGGGTTACTGACAGGGGACCACCCCTCCAGACCTCCATGCCCATGGTTAACCCACTCTTTAGAGATAGGTGGCAAAGTGGGAAGTGGCCATTCTGGAATTTCTTCCTAGTTCTCCAGCCTTAAGCACCTTCCTACTGTACCTCACTTAAACATTCTTCTACTGGGTTACTGACAGTGGCCCATCCCTCCAGACCTCCATGCCCATGGTTAACCCACTCTTTAGAGATAGGTGACAAAGTGGGAAGTGGCCATTCCGGAATTTCTTCCTGGTTCTCCAGCCTTAAGCACCCTCCTACTGTACCCCACTTAAACATTCTTCTACTGGGTTACTGACAGTGGCCCATCCCTCCGGACCTCCATGCCCATGGTTAACCCACTCTTTACAGGTAGGTGGCAAAGTGGGAAGTGGCCATTCCGGAATTTCTTCCTGGTTCTCCAACCTTAAGCACCCTCCTACTGTACCCCACTTAAACATTCTTCTACTGGGTTACTGACAGTGGCCCATCCCTCCAGAACTCCATGCCCATGGTTAACCCACTCTTTAGAGATAGGTGGCAAAGTAGGAAGTGGCCATTCCGGAATTTCTTCCTGGTTCTCCAGCCTTAAGCACCCTCCTACTGTACCCCACTTAAACACTCTTCTACTAGGTTACTGACAGTGGCTCACCCCTCCAGACCTCCTTGTCCATGGTTAACCCACTCTTTACAGGTAGGTGGCAAATTGGGAAGTGGCAGTTCCGGAATTTCTACCTGCTCCTCCAGTCTTAAGCACCCTCCTACTGTACCCAACTTAAAGACTTGTTCTGGGTTACTGACAGGGGCTCGCCCCACCAGACCTCCATGCCCATGGTTAACCCACTCTTTAGAGGTAAGTGGCAAAGTGGAAAGTGGCCATTCCGGAATTTCTTTCTGGTTCTCCAGCCTTAAGCACCCTCCTACTGTACCCAACTTAAACATTCTATTTCTGGGTCACTTACATTGGCCCACTCCTCCAAACCTCCATGCCCATGGTTAACCCACTCTTTGCAGGTAGGTGGAAAAGTTGGAAGTGGCCATTCCGGAATTTCCCACTGGTTCTCCAGCCTTAAGCACCCTCCCACTGTACCCCACTTAAACACTCTATTTCTGGGTCACTGACAGTGTCCCGCCCCTCCAGACCTCCATGTCCATCGTTAACACACTATTTACAGGTAGGTGGCAAATTTGGAAGTGGCCATTCCGGAATTTCTCCCTGGTTCTCCAGCTTTAAGTACCCTCCAACTGTACCCTCCAACTGTACCCCACTTAAACACACTATTTGTGGGTCACAAACAACTTTCTTTTATTTTCTTTTTCTTTTACACTGAAATAGTACTATTAAAAAATTAAAATTCCAAATTCCAAAAAAAGTAAAAAAAATAAATAAAAAAAAAACACTTTTTGATAAAATTAACTTCTAGGTGTCAAAGTTGAACTCTTTTTTTACAATGAAATATTACAAAATACACAAACAAATAGGCTGGACCAGCCTAATATCACTCCTAAAGAAGTTTACATTTTTCCAATGCAGATAAAGGGGCAGACAAAACCCCAAACACAAACAAAACATACATTTAGTCACATTAATCCTCACTCTTTGAGGAAGAGGAAGAGGATTGGGTGCAAGACGAATCTGAGCTGCTGCAACTTGAGCTGCTGGAACTTGAATCCCTCTCAACAATGGCATGGCTCCTGTACTGGCCTGGTTCTGCCAGGTATGATTCCCCTGGGTCCTGTGAGGGGATGGGTCCTTGTGCCTGGTCCTGTGATGGGGTGGCCTGTGAGGGTACGGGCTCCTCTCCTGCATCCTCCGAAGGGATGGGTCCCTCTGTCGGGTCCAGTGATGGGGTGGCCTCTGAGGGTACGGGCTCCTCTCCTGCATCCTCCGAGGGGCTTGGTGCCTGCCCAGGCTGGATTACTTTTACTGCTGAAATAGTTTACACAAAAACACTTTGAGAAAATTAAGTTTTCACCAATAGAGATAAAGGTCTACAAAGGACAGAGAAAAAGACACCTACTTTCCCCTTCTATAGCATCTCTCAAAAGAGATGACATGATCCAGAGTCGGACCTGTGAACAGTCCTTTGCAGATGTCTCAGGCACATACAATTTTCGGGATGTTTCCAGGCTGTGGCACATCCCGTAAGCCACCTTCTTCCTCTGTGACTCCTCCAGGTACTTCTCACTCTAGTAAGAAAACATAACACAGAATAAGACGCATGCAAAGACATCATACCAGTGCCTAGAAGCTATGTGGTGAGTTAAAGTACTTACTTAGGTGCTGATGGCAGTCCTTATGCCCGTCAAATTTGGCTTACCGGGTAAGCCGAGGGACATCCATGCAACTGTAACACACCTCCCCATTGACAGCATCTCTCCTCCCAAGCTGCTGAAGAACACGGTTGATGGCCTCATTTCGTATCCCGGAAGTTGTGGTCGAATCGTCAGGAACTTTTTCAAGTGCCCCCACAGATCCTTCTTGATGGAGAGTTTTGCCCTGCCAAAACTGCCCGTTGTTTTATGGTCCGAGACCTGAGGACAAAAAGTTAACATGACTGGCTGTCAGTGACAGTGAATTTCTACACTAATCACTAGACCAATAGAAGCCCATGATATCTACTCACTGCAATCGTGACTGTATCCTTCTGCTTCTCCGCCCCCATGATGTCCCTTGGTCGCATGTTCAAGAACACACACCTCCTGTGGCCAGAGGTTGTGGCCATTATGCCAACCAGGAGGCCTACCACTCTTTGAAGGGCCCTCGCGCATTTTGGGTTCTTACCCAGATGTTCTATGGCCTCAGTTACTTTTGCAGTGCCCATTTCAACAAAATGGAGTAAATGCTCACTCTTGATGAGGTTGTCTGAAATGGACAAATGCAGTGTAACCACATTAATATACACTGACATCAGTTTAGATTAGAGTACAATTTACATGAATAGCACAATTTGCAGGCACTTCCAACATTCACACATACCTGTTTTTTGCTTTTTGTAAGCCTGTTGTTGTACGATGACTTGAGGCAAAAGCCCTTTTCTCCATGACTTCAGCTTTAGCAGAAGGAGGTGAATGGCCCTTGTGCTGAGGCGCATGTATGGTAGATTATACCTTTTTAGGAACAGCAGAAATTTTTCAATGTCGAGGGCGAAGTGCTGTTGGGTGCTGGGTGCCTTGGCCTCGTTGGCAAGACTCTGCAGGAACCTAAAATAACACAAATCATGAATCTAACCAGCTGACCTCAAGTCAAGTCAAAGGTAATTTGACACTGAGGAAAAGTTAATTCAATGGAGTCTGTGTACATTCTAATTCTTACAGGTCATGGTAGTCAGCATTAATTCAATGAGGATATAAAAACTGACTTACTCAACTAATTTCCCAACATTCCCAAGGAATGTCAGGGATTTGTTGATGTCCCCCTCTGAGCCCCACATATGGGTGATCCATTTGTGTACGTGGCCCCTAATTTGCCGGTCATTTTGTTTTTTCTTTGTGCTCTCTGCAGGTCCCATCATTGATCCTTGGAATGTTTCCAGTATGTGATCTAGAAAGACAAATATATGTTAGATATTGCTAATTAAATCTCGATTACATACTAACCTTAGATAGTTTTCTTAACCTGTGGGGGCAGTCATGGGTAAGCGGTTAGGGTGTCGGACTACTAAACCCAAGGTTGCCGATTTGATTCCCGACCCACTAGGTTGGTGGGGAGAGTGATCAACCAGCACTCACGCCCATCCTCCTCCATGACTGAGGTACCCTGAGCATGGTACCGTCCCACCACACTGCTTCCTTGAGGCGCCATTTGGGGTTACCCCCGTGCACAGGTGAGGCATGAATGCAATTTTGTTGTGTGCTGTGTCACAATGACAATGGGAGTTTCCCAGGTGGGCTTTCACTTTCGCTAACTAGCCTAGGTTAGAGCCTGATCTCGGGAGTAAGACCCTGCTTTTCACCAAGCCCTGGTTCTGGCTCCCTGCGTGATGTTTTTTCAATTGATTTAACTCCTCTTTCATCTGGTTCATATCTTTCCTTAGGTCTGCAACCTCCCTCCTCAGCTCCTCACAGGTACAGGTACCAGGTGGTGTGGCGGTGGATGTCTCAGCTCCCACACTGAGGTTCTGCTCAATTGCATTTTGTTTTGCACTTTTGAGCATTGCCCTCAGGGTGTCATCCTACAAAAGTTGGAGAAGAAAGTAATTTCTAGGGTACCATGGGTACCATGAGGGTAAATAGGAAATAACCTAGACCTGTTTTCAAGTGCATGGCTTAACTACAAACATGGGGGGTAATTCCAAGAAAGGTGGTTTAGTCACTAACCCAGGTAAGTTAACCCTCAGTATATCATAAACCTACTAGTATAAGGGTCTTATGGACTGATTCTCCTATTAAAACAAAAGTAGAGTGCTCTTATACAATGGGGCTTACCACTTAGCAAACCATGTTAGGTTACTAAACCTACTGAAAGTTTTTTTTCTTTTAAAAGGACACTCTAATGACTGGTATTCACCCAGGTTTGTCAAGAAACCATGTACATCACAGTACCTCCACTTTATGCATCTGCATAAGATGCTTGTCCAGTCTTGTGCAGAGTTTGTTGCACCTAACCACTGGGCAGCGGAGCTTTCCTGTGCATCTTCCTGACTGGTGGCCTATAAGCCACCTTCTTTTCTGAGGGTCATCAATTTTGTGTGCATCACGCACATGCCTCGAAACATCAATAAATGTTTCAGCACACAGAGGACACTGTCTCTTCTCCTGAGTTTTGAATACATAAAAGGGCAATCAGGAAAAAACACTGAATTAAGAGAAATTGCAGAACCACAGTAATAACCTCTTGGCACATGCAAAATGACTGCATCCATACTTCACATTCAACCTTCTAAACTGATGACTAATGACAGAAATTCTACATACACTTCCAAATATTTTACTTTTTATAAATATTATATGTATGCTTAGTTAAACTGCACATTGGTGTGTGTGTGTAGGGTAGGTGGCAAAGTTGGAAGTGGTCATTCCGGAATTTCCTCCTGGTTCTCCAGCCTTAAGCACTCTCCTACTGTACCCCACTTAAACATTCTATTTCTGGGTCACTTACATTGGCCCACGCCTCCACACCTACATGCCCATGGTTAACCCACTCCACATTATCCACATTTAGTTTCAGATTATCCACTTGTAGCTCAAGATTGTCTTCATTTAGTTCCATATTTTACACTTTTAGTTCCAGATTATCCACATTGACTTGAAAATCAGATCCACTTACCTTTGGCATTTTTATCTTCCAAAAAAGACACTGGCTGAAGTGACCTTTGTATTTATAGGCAGTTTTTTAAGATGGCCCACCTTGTTAAAAAACGGCCAATAATGGTTGCACAATAACCACATTCTAAACTGATGACAAATGACAGACATTCAACATACACTTCCAGATTATCCACGTGCTGTTTCAAATTATCCTCATTGAGGTGGCAAAGTTGGAAGTGGCCATTCCGGAATTTCCTCCTGGTTCTCCAGCCTTAAGCACCCTCCTACTGTACCCCACTTAAACACACTATTTCTGGGTCACTGACAGTGGCCCGCCCCTTCAGACCTCCATGCCCATCGTTAACCCACTCTTTACAGGTAGGTGGCAAAGTTGGAAGTGGTCATTCCGGAATTTCCTCCTGGTTCTCCAGCCTTAAGCACTCTCCTACTGTACCCCACTTAAACATTCTATTTCTGGGTCACTTACATTTGCCCACACCTCCATGCCCATGGTTAACCCACTCCACATTATCCACATTTAGTTTCAGATTATCCACTTGTAGCTCCAGATTGTCTTCATTTAGTTCCATATTTTACACTTTTAGTTCCAGATTATCCACATTGACTTGAAAATCAGATCCACTTACCTTTGGCATTTTTATCTTCCAAAAAAGACACTGGCTGAAGTGACCTTTGTATTTATAGGCAGTTTTTTAAGACGGCCCACCTTTTTAAAAACCGGCCAATAATGGTTGCACAATAACCACATTCTAAACTGATGACAAATGACAGACATTCAACATACACTTCCAGATTATCCACGTGCTGTTTCAAATTATCCTCATTGAGGTGGCAAAGTTGGAAGTGGCCATTCCGGAATTTCCTCCTGGTTCTCCAGCCTTAAGCACCCTCCTACTGTACCCCACTTAAACACACTATTTCTGGGTCACTGACAGTGGCCCGCCACTTCAGACCTCCATGCCCATCGTTAACCCATTCTTTACAGGTAGGTGGCAAAGTTGGAAGTGGCCATTCCGGAATTTCCTTCTGGTTCTCCAGCCTTAAGCACCCTCCTACTGTACCCCACTTAAACACTCTATTTCTGGGTCAATAACAGTGGCCCGCCACTCCAGACATCCATGCCGATGGTTAACCCATTCTTAAACAGATAAACTTCCAGGATATCTGCTCATTCTAAACCTCAGAGCAATGTCTCCACCTGGTGTTTCGTTGTGGTATTGCATGTTTTATTTAACCTACGTTAAAGTACATTGAAAAACACTGGGGAAATTGCGGGTTTGCGTAAGTCCTCGAATTTCAACCTCATTTAGGAGTTCCCATTGAAAATGAATGGAGGGATTGAAATGCTTTAGCCACCATTCGCTAACGTTGATTTTTTCCAATTTTTTCCATAAAAAACTCCCAAAAATCCAGAATATCCACCAAAAATTCCACATATTCCACAAAGGTGTTAGCACGTGATCCTAACCCACAATTTGAACCACGGTTAGATACCCTGGATAGAGGGTCTAGGGTTAAGGTTAGGTTTAGGATTTGGGTAGGGGATAGGGCTAGGATGAAAGGATAAAATCAGACAAATCCCATCTATGTAATCTTAAAAATAAACCCCCAAGGGTTATGACACCAGACTCAGTTCCCGGCGTCGCGCCCATGTTGGGGAATGGGGAGTTGGCCGTAATCTGTCGTGTCTACTTACGTCAGATTACGCCCATTGTTAAGCTTATGAGAGACGGAATTCCGGAAACGCCGATTCCGGAACCAACTAGCTTAGCGTAGTCGTGGCCCCCCCGACGCCTCTGGCCTTCGGGTGGCGCTATTGAGCTGTCCCTGGAGTCAAGATTTGGAACGAAGGTTAGGCCCAGGACTTGATTTTTGGAATTTTGTCTAAAATGGATTCTGATTGGCTGGGGACACCCCCTCGAACCTAGGCCACGCCCCTAGACCCTAGGCCACGCCCCCAGACTTTATTTCTGGAACGAGGGTTAGGCCCAGGACTTGATTTTTGGAACTTGGTTCTGATTGGCTGGGGCCACTCCCCCGGACCTTAGGCCACGCCCCCAGACTCGATTTCCGGAATCCAGACTGTTTTTTTGGAAGTTGGTCTAAAATGAATTCTGATTGGCTGGGGCCGCTCCCCCCACCCCTGGCCACCCCCCAAACACTCCTAACCACTCCTAACCTATGCTTTTTTTTAAAAAGTTGAGATTGGAGAAAAGTTCCTCCGCAGGTTTGTACAGCCCGGCCTATGGTACCGCAATCCAAAGGCACAGGACCCTAGCTCGAAAGGTTGGCCCTCATTGGATGAAAAACCAAATTCCAGCTGGCAAGTCTAAGCAATGGGGCAGAGGACGGAAATCAAGTCTAATCTCCTAACTTTCCTAACTTTCCTACTTAAGCCATTTCACCCATATAGGGGTCAGAAAATTCATTTCTGATGTGTTGCACTTTTTCAGCATCCCATGCAACCCCTTAGGCTGAATAAAAGACACTCTGACACTTACATGTGCTATTCACAGGCCTAGAAAACCCCTGATGTCACTGAGGCCTATGTAGGCTTAAAGAGCACGCTGGACACCTTAAAAATGCTCGCAACGCCATGAATGTGGTGTAGCCGGTTAGCTCTCATTCAGCCGAACATGTGGATAGTTGTTTGGCGTCTCTGTGACCTTCCTGTCCGGAGATATCCCAAAAAGTGTTAAGGCGAAAAATGAAAACTATATTAATAAAAAATATTTAGAAAAAAATACCAAAAGGTTTTTTTGGTTCCAAATCTTGCCTACCCCCCCTAAATTGAGGGTGCTGAACACACCTGACTTGATCCTGTGTCTCTAGGATGTACCGTTCCTGAGATATTGCAAAAGGTCAAAAGGTCAAAACCAAACAAAATATTATGAAAAAATATTCATTAAAAATGACGAAAGGGTTTTTTTGGTTCCAAATCTTGCCTACCCCCCCTAAATCAAGGGTGCTGAACATGCCTGAAGTGGCCTCAACTCCCTGAGACTTACTGAGGCCTACGTAGGCCTAAAGAGCACACTTGGCACCTTTAAAATGCTCAAAACACCATGAGTATGATGTAACCGGTTAGCTCTCATCCAGCCGAACGTGTGGATAGTTGTTTGGCGTCTCTGTGACCTTCCTGTCCGGAGATATCCCAAAAAGTGTTAAGGCGAAAAATGAAAACTATATTAATAAAAAATATTTAGAAAAAAATACCAAAAGGTTTTTTTGGTTCCAAATCTTGCCTACCCCCCCTAAATTGAGGGTGCTGAACACACCTGACTTGATCCTGTGTCTCTAGGATGTACCGTTCCTGAGATATTGCAAAAGGTCAAAAGGTCAAAACCAAACAAAATATTATGAAAAAATATTCATTAAAAATGACGAAAGGGTTTTTTTGGTTCCAAATCTTGCCTACCCCCCCTAAATCAAGGGTGCTGAACATGCCTGAAGTGGCCTCAACTCCCTGAGACTTACTGAGGCCTACGTAGGCCTAAAGAGCACACTTGGCACCTTTAAAATGCTCAAAACACCATGAGTATGATGTAACCGGTTAGCTCTCATCCAGCCGAACGTGTGGATAGTTGTTTGGCGTCTCTGTGACCTTCCTGTCCGGAGATATCCCAAAAAGTGTTAAGGCGAAAAATGAAAACTATATTAATAAAAAATATTTAGAAAAAAATACCAAAAGGTTTTTTTGGTTCCAAATCTTGCCTACCCCCCCTAAATTGAGGGTGCTGAACGCACCTGACTTAATCCTGTTTCTCTAGGATGTACCGTTCCTGAGATATTGCAAAAGGTCAAAAGGTCAAAACCAAATAAAATATTATGAAAAAATATTCATTAAAAATGACGAAAGGGTTTTTTTGGTTCCAAATCTTGCCTACCCCCCCTAAATCAAGGGTGCTGAACGTGCCTGAAGTGGCCTCGACTCCCTGAGACTTACTGAGGCCTACGTAAGCCTAAAGAGCACACTTGGCACCTTTAAAATGCTCAAAACACCATGAGTATCATGTAGCCGGTTAGCTCTCATCCAGCCGAACGTGTGTTGCCATACCCCTGCCATACCCCTTTTCAGCATCCTATGCAACCCCTAAAACTGAAGAAAAAAACTTTTTTTTTTTTTGAATTTTTTGACCCTAGGAGGTGCAAGGCCATTACCTTTAGGTTTTCAACCCCTTGTAGTGTACGGTTTTGCATGAGCCTGACAGGAGGCCCCCGAAAGACATTGGAGAAAAGTTTCACCACAGGTCTGTCAGGCCCACCCTACTGTACCACAACCTAGTGCCAGGAGACCCTAGCCTTACAGGTGGGCCCACAATTGGATGAAAGGTCAAATTCCAACAGACAATTCTAAGCAATGGGGCTGAGGACGGAAATCAAGTCTCGTCTCCTAACTGCAATTTCCTAAAGCTGTTTCACCCACATAGGAGTGAGAAAACTAATTTCTGATACCTTACCCTTTTTCAGCATCCTATGCAACCCCTAAAACTGAAGAAAAAAACCTTTTTTTTTTTTTTTTAATTTTTTGACCCTAGGAGGTGCAAGGCCATTACCTTTAGGTTTTCAACCCCTTGTAGTGTACGGTTTTGCATGAGCCTGACAGGAGGCCCCTGAAAGACATTGGAGAAAAGTTTCACCACAGGTCTGTCAGGCCCACCCTACTGTACCACAACCTAGTGCCAGGAGACCCTAGCCCTAAAGGTGGGCCCACAATTGGATGAAAGGTCAAATTCCAACAGGCAATTCTAAGCAATGGGGCTGAGGACGGAAATCAAGTCTCGTCTCCTAACTGCAATTTCCTAAACCTGTTTCACCAACATATGAGTGAGAAATCTAATTTCTGATGCCATACCCTTTTTCAGCATCCTCTACAACCCCAAAAACTGAAGAAAAATTTTTTTTTTTTTTTTTGAAATTTTTGACCCTAGGAGGTGCACGGCCATTACCTTTAGGTTTTCAACCCCTTGTAGTGTACGGTTTTGCATGAGCCTGACAGAAGGCCCCCGAAAGACATTGGAGAAAAGTTTCACCACAGGTCTGTCAGGCCCACCCTACTGTACCACAACCTAGTGCCAAGAGACCCTAGCCCTAAAGGTGGGCCCACAATTGGATGAAAGGTCAAATTCCAACAGGCAATTCTAAGCAATGGGGCTGAGGACGGAAATCAAGTCTCGCAATTTCCTAAAGCTGTTTCACCCACATAGGAGTGAGAAAACTAATTTCTGATGCCATACCCTTTTTCAGCATCCTATGCAACCCCTAAAACTGAAGAAAAAAACTTTTTTTTTTTTTGAATTTTTTGACCCTAGGAGGTGCAAGGCCATTACCTTTAGGTTTTCAACCCCTTGTAGTGTACGGTTTTGCATGAGCCTGACAGGAGGCCCCTGAAAGACATTGGAGAAAAGTTTCACCACAGGTCTGTCAGGCCCACCCTACTGTACCACAACCTAGTGCCAGGAGACTCTAGCCCTAAAGGTGGGCCCACAATTGGATGAAAGGTCAAATTCCAACAGGCAATTCTAAGCAATGGGGCTGAGGACGGAAATCAAGTCTCGCAATTTCCTAAAGCTGTTTCTCCCACATATGAGTGAGAAAACTAATTTCTGATGCCATACCCTTTTTCAGCATCCTCTACAACCCCAAAAACTAAAGAAAAATTTTTTTTTTTTTTTTTTGAATTTTTTGACCCTAGGAGGTGCAAGGCCATTACCTTTAGGTTTTCAACCCCTTGTAGTGTACGGTTTTGCATGAGCCTGACAGGAGGCCCCTGAAAGACATTGGAGAAAAGTTTCACCACAGGTCTGTCAGGCCCACCCTACTGTACCACAACCTAGTGCCAGGAGACCCTAGCCCTAAAGGTGGGCCCACAATTGGATGAAAGGTCAAATTCCAACAGGCAATTCTAAGCAATGGGGCTGAGGACGGAAATCAAGTCTCGTCTCCTAACTGCAATTTCCTAAACCTGTTTCACCCACATAGGAGTGAGAAATCTAATTTCTGATGCCATACCCTTTTTCAGCATCCTCTACAACCCCAAAAACTGAAGAAAAAAATTTTTTTTTTTTTTTGAAATTTTTGACCCTAGGAGGTGCAAGGCCATTACCTTTAGGTTTTCAACCCCTTGTAGTGTACGGTTTTGCATGAGCCTGACAGGAGGCCCCTGAAAGACATTGGAGAAAAGTTTCACCACAGGTCTGTCAGGCCCACCCTACTGTACCACAACCTAGTGCCAGGAGACCCTAGCCCTAAAGGTGGGCCCACAATTGGATGAAAGGTCAAATTCCAACAGGCAATTCTAAGCAATGGGGCTGAGGACGGAAATCAAGTCTCGCAATTTCCTAAAGCTGTTTCACCCACATAGGAGTGAGAAAACTAATTTCTGATGCCATACCCTTTTTCAGCATCCTCTACAACCCCAAAAACTGAAGAAAAAATTTTTTTTTTTTTTTTTGAATTTTTTGACCCTAGGAGGTGCAAGGCCATTACCTTTAGGTTTTCAACCCCTTGTAGTGTACGGTTTTGCATGAGCCTGACAGGAGGCCCCTGAAAGACATTGGAGAAAAGTTTCACCACAGGTCTGTCAGGCCCACCCTACTGTACCACAACCTAGTGCCAGGAGACCCTAGCCCTAAAGGTGGGCCCACAATTGGATGAAAGGTCAAATTCCAACAGGCAATTCTAAGCAATGGGGCTGAGGACGGAAATCAAGTCTCGCAATTTCCTAAAGCTGTTTCACCCACATAGGAGTGAGAAAACTAATTTCTGATGCCATACCCT